>CM045759.1:109193763-109793763 GCA_025200525.1 Camellia lanceoleosa
TCTTGTCTTGGTTCTCGCCATTCCTTGGCGATCTATCACGTGATTGACCTTTCTTCGAGGTCTTCTTCTTCGCAGGCTGCGGGTTACGCCAGATTTTTGTTGCACGAGCGCCATCCTCTTTCACCCCGATGCGGCCGATGCACTCTTCATCAAAATTTTACCAAGTAGAGGCGAGAGTCATTGCTGATAGAGTCCTCGCCTCTGTTCTCGAATTTGAAGGTCTCTTTGTATTAACATAATGGCGAGATTGGTTTGGGCGATCCCCAATCTGGTTGAATGTCTCCCGATGTTTATTTGTTGTATAATCTTAGGGTCTCTTTGTCACCCATGTCGATGGAGAGTAGGCCTGGCCGAGTCGATCTCCACAAAGGTTTTAGTGTTTATTCGGAACCTTGTCACGAAACGCCTCGCCTAATGCGCCGCGAGGTACATAGGCTATCTTTGCCTCACGGAAGTTTCTCAAACCAAGTCGGGCCTAGGTCGCCCAAGGCTTGAAGGAATAAGATGCACATCAAGACCTCATTCACGGTTGAGGATCTGACCATGACCAAGGCGAAAATGGCTTGAAGTGAAGAGTAGGGTCCGTCTTACCCTTTCATATGTTGTGAATTTAAGTAGGAAGCCGACGATAGCGCTAGCGTTCTCTATTGCTAGGATGAATGGTGAGGTCTGCAGCCTCGCCAATGCCTTGTCCATTGGTTCGTAGGCCGGGCGCGGTATGGGCATTCCAACCTCAACGCTTCCATGAGTCCGAGGAGCCAACCGCCGCAAAGACGAGAATTCTATGTGGATCATGTGCCACTGGCGTCCTCCCCCTCCAACGTCCGTGCCTTCTCTTCTGAAAATGCGGATCGTAGGTCCGGACGATCTAGGCAACTCGATCTATCTAGACCTTTGTTTGAGGTGTGTATGCGAGGGGCCAATATGTGCTTCCTTAGGTGTATGATGACCTCCCTCGGGATCTCGGCCCTCTCGGACACGGAGTGGACGAGTCCCGAAGATCACGGATTGCATCTTTGTCTGGCCTCGCCCCTTTTTACCTTGAGAGGGGTGTAGAATTCCCACTCACGACCCTCCTGAGTGGCCGAGGCTGCGTCTTGTTGTTGCGCCTCTCTCGTCCGCCACTTTTTTCCTTTTACCGGGCGCTTAAGATTCCATGTCATGGAAATGGGCCATCCAGAGCGAATCAACTCGTCTTGTTCCCCGACAGCTTAATCCTCCGTAGCTGAGGATCAATCTCACGCTGCCTTTGTCTTTACGGGCTTTGCGAACGAGAGGATGAGGGCTGAATTATTCCGCCTTTGTCCCTTGCATCCCTCCGAGAATTTCTGTCTTTTGCGCTTCCGGAGTTACGCCATGGGAGTGACCAAGAGTAGGCCTTAGCGTCTTGCACCCATCCGAGTTTGTTCAAGTCAATGGCGGGTGAGAGTAACTCTTCATTGTTCGCCATTGATGTTTGAGAGAAAAGTTTGATCAAGAGGTTTTGTTACAATTATGCGAGTTCCCCACAGGTGTTGAGCGCCAATTGTGCACGGAAGAAATACACCTTCTGCGTGATAATCCACATTGACCAAGTCTCAAGCTTCTCAAATGCGATGTAAGTTACGCTTACTGAAAACACAAAGCGTGAGCTAGTCGGTGGTGGCGCGGAAACCTCTCCGATGCCTAAGTCAATAAACAAGACAAATAGGCAAAAGCTCTGTGTATTTAGGAATCAAAGTTGCATTACCTCTCCATAGGTGATATTGGCAAGCTTTTATAGGTTTTGTGTGGCACAATCCTAGTAAGACTCTTACTCCTCCCTGTAGAGTCCTTCTAGGATTCATATTCTTGAAGGATAAGGCTTATCCTTCAACACCTCCCTCACTGCTTAAACCAAGTGAGATGATTTTTCCATGGCCGAACTTCCATACGACTGAAATAAGCATGGCTATGCTTAACCGCGGTATAGGCCGTACTAACCTTAGTTCGGTTCTTCCTTCAACTGTCCTTATTTCAGCCTCGTTTGAACAGCTCATGGTGTAATTAGACCGAGCTAGCCACAACATGCTATCACCGATCTAACTTTGAGACCGGTCTAGCTCCAAAACACCTTAGACCGGTCCACAATGCCTTGGACCGAACTATCTTCTGAATGTGGCCAATTGGCGTAAGACTAACCACATAATCATCCGATCTCGATAACGCCGAGGCCTCATTGCCTACGGACAGGTCCACACTGCCCAACAATTAGCTTCGGCCAATTTAATTTATATGTACATATAAATTACCCTCTCACTAAGTTATCAAAAAATTAAATTTTTTTAAAAAAATAATAAACAAAGATAATATATAAGAGATGATAACATAATTTTTTACTTTTTATGACCAATTTGATTACCATTTTAGTAGTTTTGGGTAGGAATAGCAACGGGGCGGGGCGGGGCGGGGCCGGGGACCACCTCCCTCGTCCCCGATCCCCGAAAGTAATATACACCCCGTCCCCGTCCCCGATCCCCGACGAGGACCCATAGTCCAGCCCCATCCCCGCCCCCGATCGGGGATCGGGGATCCCCGACCCCGAAAATCCCCGGTGGTGATTTTTTATTTTTTATGTATATAAAAATCTAAAGCAACAAAAAAAAATTGTAAAAATCTGAACCAACATACAAAACATTTGAAGCAACAAAAAAAAATTGTAAAAATCTGTAAACAAAAGAAAGCATGATTCTCATTGATTTATTCCCATACAAAAATACCAAAGCTTTAGCAAATTCCCATTACTCAGAAAGAAAGCAAGATTCATGAAATTCATGCTCATGATATAACTTCTAGATTCCTTTCGTCCAAAAAAAAAAAAAAACAGATCTACCACTCATATTCAGATATATATATATATAATCAGATCTATCACCTCTCATGTCGATATACGGATCTAAAATAAATGTATCTATATACTCATATATATATATATATAAATCTGTTTTAACACCATACATGTACAAATCTATATACAACACCATCTGAAGGAGGCAGCGTCATGAGAGACGATCGGCGTCGAGGCAGAGATTGGCGTCGGGAGAGGATGATCGGCGTTAGGGCGACTCTCGGCATCCTAGGCAGATCGGAGGAAGCGATGGCGGAGATCGGGGAGTGAGGCGGTGGTCGGGAGATCGGAGGAGGAATGATGAAGATCTGAAGGATGGAGGAGAGGAGGATTTTAGAGTATAGAGAGAGAGGGAGAGAGAGCAGACTAAAGCGAGTTGAGTCTGCACGAGGCAACATATAATATAATATATATATGGCCCTAAACATAAACAACTAAACATAAAAACATATAATATATATATATATTATAATAAGTATCACGAAATGGTCGGGGATCGATCGAGGCGGGGCGGTAGGCCGGCCGGGTTGGGAAATCTATCCCGTCTGACGAAAATTATCGGGATCGATTTTAATACCATCTCCGGCCCTATGGGGATAATTTTCGGGGAAAAACCGTTCCAATCGGGGTCGGGAGATCGGGTCCCCATCGGGCCGGGTTTAAATTGCCATCCCTAGTTTTGGGAAAAGAAATAGGACAATGGACTATGAAGTATGAAGTTCGAGTAAGTTATCCGAATTGTTTTTGACTTTTTATTTTGAAAGTTTGTATTAAATTATTTATTATAATTTTTGCTTATAATTTATTAAGTAAAAATAATTTAAATAAGGGCGAATTACACTAATAGTCCTTGTAGTTTGGGGGGTTTATCTCAATTTGGTCTTTGACTTTTTAATTGTGATACATTTGATCCTAAATTTTGAATATTGTTCCAAATAATGACAATCAAAGATGTTTCCTTTGCAAACAGTTCATTTCAAGGATAACGTTGTCATACAACTTATTTTGTGTTTGTTAATATGTATGTTGTTTGAAATGTAATGATTTTTTTTTAATGAATAATGTTATAATTTTTTTGGTTATAAAGTTATGTTTTATTTGGTTTTCATAATCTATTTATTTTTCTAAAAAACTAAAAATTAAAATGATGAAAATTACAATTTTATCTTTTGGAAGGATAGAAATAATTTTTAAAAATATTTTTTTATATTTATTTTCATTAAATTAGTTTATATTTTTTCGTAAGTCAAACATGGCGACAACTTTGAGATAATTATTAAATCAATCTATTAAATTAAAAAAATCTAAAACTAAAAATATTTCATATATTAAACATATCGATTACACATTAAAAATCTAATAACCATTTATTACATAATAATCATAAAAAAAAATTGTTAATAATAAATACAACCAACTATTATATGATAACTATCCAAAAATATTAACAAAAATAACATGATTATCATCTAAACACATACTAAAAATTAATTTGGTAAAAAAAATAAAAATGTAAAAGATTTATCATTTTTATATAATTTTATCTTTGGTGGATAAAAATAATTTTTAAAAATTCAAAAATAATTTGTTGACATTTATTTTTGTCAAATTAGTTTATATTTTATCAAATTGATGACTTTGCCCATGAAATAAAGTAACAGTGTCTTCGATTGTTCTCATTTGAAATAAGATTCAAAATTTGGAGTCAAGTGTATTACACAAATCTTAAATTACATTCACCCTTTAAACAAATTAAAAAAAAACTAATTTTTAAAAACTTATTGAGAAATGCTTCTTTCTGACTTTTATTTATAAATTATCATATTTTGATTTACATTAGATAGCCTCAAACAACACCAATGTAGGAGTAGTAGCGGCCAAAGGAAATCCAGGAGGCGCAACGGCAGGTGGAATAATCAGGAACTGGCTTGGCCAATGGATTGGAGGTTTTAGTCGAAACATTGGTTTCACCAATAGTGCGGCAGCTGAACTATGGGGGTTGCGGGATGGATTACAACTTGCAAAAGATCCAAACATCAACAACCTTGATGTGGAAACTGCAGGTGCCTCATGGAGCAGCTTGGAGTGAAGGAAATTAAGCACATTATCAGAAAAGGCAATGCTTGTGCAGACCTGTTAGCAAATGAAGGAAGCAAGCATGATGTTGGCCTTGTAGTTTATTTATCTATGCTTATATGTATTGCAAATCAAGTGTCTGATGATGCTAGAGGGGTTTCGTACCCCAGACTGATGTTGAACTCTATTTAATTTTTCAATGAACTGCAAATAACCCAAAAAAAGAAAAAGAAAAAAAAAAGTACCTATTTCAACACTCATGGGGGTAGTAATAAAAGTATTTCAAAACCATGCCATAAGGAGTAAAATAGAATTTGTCAATATTTTAATTCGAAAGGTTCATAGGACTCACTATAGGTCTTATTTCGATGATTCGAATTATTTATTTTATAAGATCTTTAATATATATTTTTCATGAAAAAATTAAGATCAATCTGATAATTGTCCTAATTTTTTATTTTTTCACATTTGTATCTAAAATAATAAATAATTTATTTTCAAAAATATATTTGTTATCTGTTTTTTTTTTAGATAAAATGTTATAAACCAAAATGATTATGATTGTTATATCAAATTAATTTTTTTATGAATAATATATTTAAAAGAAATTTACAAAATAAATATTAAGATAATTGAAACCAAATTGCTGATGGGCTTTTAAGCTCTCTCAAGTCGAGAGGTAAATCCGATACAAACCCAACATTTTTTGGGGACAATTAGGGATGTGCGGATGTTGTTGCGGAGGCTGTGTAACAATGACTATTGTGCGGTAAAATCGACTCATTTCGGAATTTATTTTGATAATTTAAATCGTTCATATTTTAAAATACATTAAGTAGAATATGTTTGAAAAAATTAAGGCTCCATTTGGCACAACTCTCAAATTATAGTTCCACCTATTGATTTAAGTGTATTGTTTGTTTTGAACTTTCAAATTACAATTCTACACCTATTTCTCAAAATTCAATTCAAAACATAATCATTACTTTTCAAAATTCATAACTAAACACATAATTCAAAACTAAGTTCAAATCAATATTTTAATTTTTTAAATATTTCAGTATTTAAATATGTTACGATTTTTTTAATTTTTTAAATATTTTAATTTCAAAATATTACGATTTTAATTTTTTAAATTTTAAAATATTTTATAAAAATAAATTCAAACTCTATTTTATAAAAATATTTTTAAATATTTTAATTTTTTTGTTATGTATTTAGTTACGATTTGAGTGTAGAGTTGTGAAAGTAGTATGGAATTTCGAGTTATGTGTTTGGTTATGAGTTTTAAAAATAATTTCTTAATTGAGTTTTGTTTTATGTATTTGGTTACGATTTGAGTGTAGAGTTGTTTTTAAATTTAAAATATTAACATTTTAAATTATTTAAATTTTTTGAATATTTAAATTATTTAAATTTTTACAATTTAAATTTTTTGAATATTTATTTTAATTTTTTACTTATTAAATTTTTTAGATTATTTAAATTATTTAAATATTTATGATTTAAATTTTTTGAATATTTATTTTGAAAAAAAAAATATTTCCTTTGTAGTATTTTCAATTAAAAAATTGATTAATGTTATTTTATATTAATAATAAAATTTTTTAATTGAATTTTAAAAAGAGTTTGGTTATGAGTGTTGATCAGAATTTTTAATAGTGTGAAAGTAGTGTGTTTTGTTATGAGTTATAACAATTTGAATTAAGTTTTAAAAACTCTTTCCAAAACTTATAACCAAACAAATTTTCTTACTTTACATGTCAAATCAAACTTTCAAAACTCAATTCTACACTCAATTCAAAAATCATAACCAAACAAATTTTTTACACTCAAATAATAATTCCACAACTCACAAACTCAAAATACAATTCATACTCTCAAATCATATTTACAAAATTCTCCCAAACGTAAGTTAAGTTAATCGGATATCGTTTACCCATTCATTCCCTCGTACAAATGTTAGTAGATTATGAGTAAATGAATGAATAAACGATATCAAATTAATTTAATATTTTATAAATATATATTATTTAATATATTCTAATATGGAAACGATTTAAATTATTAAAATAAGTGTACTTATTTTGCCGCACAGCAACCGCTGCTGTGCAGCCCAGCAGCATCACAGTTCCGACAATTAGAGAGTTCTTTTAAAAGCATCAATGCCAAACGGGGCCTTACTCATGTGTGGCACAAGCACAACAGTCAGCCTTACAAATGAACCAACTATCGCCACGTGTATCCTTCCTTATCTTACATAATCAACAAAAAAAAAAATCTCCACTTCAAAATCTCCATAATACCCCTACAACTCCCCATTCCCAACCCACTTCAATATCCAATATAGTAATTTCACATTGCGGACAAATTAGATAATCCGAAATCCAAGGCACTTAATCCAATCACCTCTTTCGTCGCTCCTAAATTCGCTGATCGATCGTTCGATTTTTTTTGTTTTTTGACTTTCCCGGAAAGAAAGTGCCGAGAAAATTTTCGAATGGCAAGAATGCATTCGCTGAATCTGAGGGTGTTGAGTGATTTCAATACGGGGACGACGAGGTCGTCTTGGCCTGGTCGATTCGGCTGCGGAGTCTCGGATTTCGAGGCCGGGACGAGAAGGCGGTGGTTGAATTTGAATTGCAGAGATCAATCGAAGACGTGGAGAATCGTTGCTTGTTCTTCTGACATTAATAGCGGCGGCGATGGCGGAGGGAGTGGTGGTGTGGAGAGTCAGAGTTCGTTTCTCTCGAGAAGCCAAACTTATGCTCTATTGAAGCAGCAAATGGAAGTTGCTGCCAAATCTGAGGTATGTATGTACATATGTTTGTTTGTTTGTATGCATTTATTGATGAGATATATTGTGGTTAAATTCTCATTCGTTGATGAATCCCCATAGATTTTATTCATATTTAGTTGGAACTAGGTGGATTGAAGACAATTTTATGCTCTAACTCACTCAGATTCTTGTACTTATTTGAATGTGTTGGTTAGTTTAATCATATGAAAAGAAGTGAATATTGGGCATTCTGCATATTGGATATCTTTGTTAACATGGATCAGTGGACAACATGAGTGCATATATGTCAACTAGCGGAGATGCCTAAATAAAATAAAAATAAATAATAATAAATTAATATGACAATATGTGTGCTCAAGTGGTAAGAACGTTTTTTTTCCAAACCCAAATTCTGGATTTTGAGTCTCGTGCACTTCGTTATATTTATATTAGGTTATGTAATAATAAAGATGTTGGCTACAGTAGGGGGGGGGGGGGGGGGGGGGTTGATGGGGTTATTCCGCCCTCTTGCAAGATTATGTCTTGCATTGATTTTTGAAAATTGAATCAAATGGCAAGGCTCGGGTTCTTTGGAAATGTGTAGTATGTGTGGCTTTTTGGGTTTTATGACTTGAACGGAATGCTATATAGTTTTTGAGGAGAAAATCAAAGATTCGGAGAACATTTGGGAGAAATTGTGTTGTTTAGCTAGTTTTTGGGGTTTTGGTGGCTCCTTCCTTTAAAGAGAATCCACAATTTTTTATTTTATTTTATCTTTAATTATAGCGATTGGAAAGCTATTTGTCGAGCGGGAGAATCCATGCTATCTTTCTTTTTCTCTCCTTTTTGATTTTGGTGGACTTCTTGTCATTCTTTTTTTGTATTTCATTTATTTTTATTTTTTTTTTCTTGTTGTCAATAAAAATATATATTTTATATCGTAGAAGTTAAGAAAATTTAATTTTGGAACGTTAGCTGAATAAAATCTCAATGTGTCTTATCACATGATAATTTGGTGTTGGATTTCCACGTTTGTACAATTCTGCTATTATTTTATGACTCTGATTATATAGTTCTGACTGTGATTTGGTCTAGGACTATAAAGAGGCCGCTAGACTTCGTGATTCACTGAGATTATTTGAGGAAGAGGAGCCGATTTTACACATGCGCAGGTTGATGAATGAGGCCATTGCTGATGAGAGGTTTGAGGTATTGTATGCTTATGATTCCTTAATGCCATTTTTCTTCAAAGCACAGCAAAGATCATTCTTTTATTAACAATTTGATTGTGTGGCATTTGAATAGTGAACTTTCATTTTTAATGCTTTAATTATGATTGGAAAGGTCTACTTAGAGAAATTTTTTACTGCAGTGTTTGGTTTAGTTTTAGATAATTAATGTGTTCAAGTGATGCACACAATGAGATTAAGTCTCTTTGGAGGTGATGCACACAAATTGGAGGTTCAGTCTCTTAATTTCTTTCTTAAATTATACATCTTGCTGCACTATCATTTCTTGCAGCAATGAAGTTGCATAAATTGCTGGTTTCTCGAAACATGTCAATATTTTTGTCTCTTAATTCCTACTATCACTCTTTAATCTTTATTCAATCTGGCTGAGCATGCAACCAAATGTTGACTCTTAACTGCAACCCTTGTTTGGGGACATGAACTACATTACAATTTTTTGAGTTTTAG
The DNA here is from genome assembly GCA_025200525.1 of Camellia lanceoleosa. Lineage (NCBI taxonomy): Eukaryota > Viridiplantae > Streptophyta > Magnoliopsida > Ericales > Theaceae > Camellia > Camellia lanceoleosa. Next base: position 109,203,182 of record CM045759.1, read on the forward strand.
AAAATATGTACCTAGCATATGTTTTATAATCTGATGCATGTTCATTTGAGGCCCTTGCATCTGCTAACTTTCTACTGTTCTGTTTTCCTGTTTTTGACTTTTCCCTTTTTCCAGGATGCAGCTAGGTACCGTGATGAACAGAAGGATATTGCCCCACACTCTCTCTTGAAATGTTCAAGTGATGCAACAACGTTGGTATGAAAGCCATCTGGTTCTCTTACTAATAATTGCTTACAGTTTACTTTTAAATTCTTAGCATCAGATGGTTTCTATCTTTTTTGTGAGTCTACTATTTTTTGTTAAATAGCACTAAGTTAAATGTTGGTCAAGTTGGTTCATAATACTCTCTTGCATTTTTCCTATTAATTACTGTATGGCAGACTTTTGGGGATGGAGAAAAATATATAAATAAAATGTTCTTGAAGAAATGGCGAAGGAAGGTGTTGCTTGATAATTTATTTACTGTGGTTTTTAAAAATATTTGTATATGTAGTAGTGTCTTTCGATTTGCATCTTATGAAATGATGCAAATATTTTCAAAATTATTTGTTGATTCTCCCACTTCATGTGTCCAGTATCCATTTCATCTCTACTTGGCTATACTTTTGTGGATGCCTAGATGTTCCATGGAAATTTTATTCAGGTTTCTGTGAATTCAAATTGGTAATATATATACAATCTGCTGTATGATGTATATGGATGATCTTAGATTGTTCGACATCAATTACGTCTTTTGATGATTTTTTCTTGATTATCGGTGAGTTTTGGTTGATTCTATGAATTTTAACTTCTAATGCAATTCATTAAAAAAAAATGTGATTAAAATATTTTGGTTTTTCTCCAACTTTATTTGATGACACTAGTTGTAATGACGAGTGATGATTCTTATATCAATCATTAAGCGTGCTTGAAGTTGGCTGAATCTTTTGAGTGTTAAGAATGGCAGTTGATCTATTCAGATGAATGGGTTGGTTATTCTTACCTTTCCTCAAATACATGTAGCTTTCCTGGGGCATGGCTTTGATTCTTTTCTATAATAAAATAATTATATACTATTTCTCCCAACCAGTAAAACTGACTTCTTTTAAGTGATGAAAAAGGTGGTAAAATTAATACATTACTAGTTTAGATACATAGTGTCAAAAAAAAGCAATTTTAATATTTGTGGTTCTATGACTCAAATGGAATGGTGTGAAGAATTCAAATGTAATAACTTTGCTGATAAGTGGAGTTTGGGTTGCACTTTCCACTCAATTTTCACAATGGCTTGAGTTTGGTGAAATTTTGTTATAATATTTGGAGCTCAACATTACAAGGTCTAATTCATTGCTTTCTTGGTTGAGTTCATATATCTCGGTTTCAAAAGTGTTTGTGTAGTTTCACCTGAAATTTGACAAATCTTGCTGGAAATAATTGAAGGAGTTAAATTTCAAAATTTTCAGGGAATTAGGGTTCAAGTAAGGAGTGTGTTCATTGATGGCCGAAGTCAACCGTCGAAAGGCCAATACTTTTTTGCATATAGAATAAGAATTACCAATAACTCAGACCGTCCTGTTCAGCTTCTCAGAAGACACTGGATTATCACTGATGCAAATGGGAGAACTGAAAATGTCTGGTGAGCTATAAGTTGTTTCTTTTTTCATTTTTTTAATTGTGATCCCTAAAGTATTGTTCTTTTATGGCAGCGGATACAATTTTTTCTTCACCTGACCTATTCATCTGTTTCTTCATTGCAGGAATTGGAGTTATTGGTGAACAGCCAGTTATACTTCCGAACACTGGTTTTGAATACTCGTCTGCATGCCCATTAAGCACACCGGCGGAGAATGGTAATTTTACGTTCTTCCTTTCTTTGATAAGTCAAGTTGCTAGATGAAGTAGTGCAACAAAACTTTTTGGGCTTGTGTATACCTTATTATTGTGGTGATGATACACTTTAATTATTTTAGCAATGGATAATATGAGATTTAAAGTTGCATAATTTATGACAATGGACGAAATAGAACTAGTCAATGTTACATAGACTCTTCTATGTCTTCTTCTATTTCTCCTAGTGCACCCATGGTCATCGGATAAGAGTAAGGGCATGGGATATGTGTCCGACACTAATACCCAAATTAGAAGCTTGAATTCTCTAATTTTTATTATATTTGAAGAGGAGTCTCACATTTGGTAAATTTTTTTGACATGGATGAGATATCGAAAACTTCTTTTATTTTTTCCTTTCCCATTAATTCAAGTACATTCCTAATCATTTAAAACATTTTATGTCAGAATGTCACGCAACATGCGATATATTTAAATGTTCAAATGTGTTGATGTGTATACCCAACTTCTGGATACATAGTCCAATATCCTACTATTATTTAAAATTTAGGAAGGTCTGGCACTTCAACACACACTTGCACCTGAGTCATCTAACATATCTTGTAGTAGAGGAAGTAGGTGGATGACATCAACTTACAACACGTGAAGAATTTTTTTCATTCGCTATTCCCTTTATGGTCTGCACGACCATACTTCCTTTCGGGGTGTTCTTTTGTACATATCACGGCTTCTTTTTTTTTTTTTTTTTGTATAATATTTTTTTAATTTTATTTTCTCTTCCTTTTGTTTTAATTTGTTTTTATTGATGTAGAAACTAATGAACTACTAATCCACACGGTGCAGTGCTTGCAATGCATTTTTCACCAGTGCCAGTTTAGTATAGCAAAAAATTCTTTTCCAAAAAACAGGCCATTATCCACAACCTTTTACACGTGCTTGGCATGGCTCTATATTTGATTAGTTTGATGACAGAAAACTATTTGTATTTGGAGTTTCTAGTTGTTTGACATTAATCGTGGAAATATTGCTTAACTGGTTCATATTCCCTTTCAGGAGGGCGACTTTGAGATGAAGCATATAGATAAAGTGGGCTCCAAGACATTCAATGTGGCTATTGCCCCGTTTTCTCTTTCCACACTAGGAGATGGTACCGATACTTTTTGAGCGGTGAACTGTGACACTGTCCCAGAGTAGGACTAGGCATTTCTTGGCATCAAAGTGCACCAGATTTCTACCAAATCAATATGCCAAAGTTGCTGATTTAGCATCAGAAAAGTCGAGGGGTTAAGACTATATATGCCTTTGGTGAGTGTATAAAAAATCTCTTTTGTTAGGGAATATAGTTTAAGATTTTTGATTAATTGTTTTGTCAATTTTGTACAGATGAATTTCCACCATTGATGTTACTTGTCACGAACTTTTGCAAGAAATCAATTGTTGGAGATGAATGTACAGATTTTAGCACAATAATAAATGAAAATCATCTTCTACTTTGCTGTGGATCAGTTAAAGATTCTGTTAGGGAGTGTGGTCTCGACTCTTTTAGGTTTAAACCACTCATGTCTAATTTCTACTCATTCTCGTTCAGTTTTTGGAATCACATCAAGCTGTGGTTGGAATGAGTTAATTATTGACCTTCCCGTCCAATTACGATATGAGATATGCAGAGAGTTATGACACAATGTGTTCAAAATTATGACTAAAGTAATATTAGAGATTTTAAAAAATTTATTAAAATTTTTTATCAAATGTCTCACTTTATACCATGTGAATCTCATATTTGATAGAATTTTGGATAAATTTTTTGAGATTTCTGTAATTTTTATGTCTAACGGAGCTACTCAGTGGGACCTACACCATAACTTTGTGCACATTACTGTAAGGTAAAAATCAATCACGTTGATGTTACAATGTCTTGTTTGGCAGTGTCAAAACACATCTGCATTTTCAAGCCACTTTTACTAGCTCCCAAACAAAAATTCATACGTTGGCCTGGTGGCTCCGCTGATCACGGGTGTTAACGTTACACGTACCTAATAGTTTGTTTTGTATCGTATGGCTAAACTAAACATAATGCCACGTATTCATTTTCCAAAAAACATCATTAAACAACCTAACCCAAAATCCACACACACATATAAAAGTGAATGGTCCTGATAAAAAAAAAAAGGAAGAAAAAGTGAATGGTCACCCCCTCTTTTTGCCCAATAAATGGCAAAGCGAACCGACCAATCGTAACAATTTTTTGTTTTTTTCAGAAGTGGATAAAAGAGTTGGAAAATATTATACGTCTTAAATTTTTTATCAAATACATAATCAAATATCTTGAGTGTGGGTTCACAAAATTGACAATCTCACACTCATGTGAGACATTTGGTAATTTGTTTGATAGAAAATTTGATATCTCTAACATTACCTTAAATGAGTCACTTGTTAGGAATTAAACATGAGTGGTTTAAATAGGTTAAATAAGTGTATTTTTAAATTTTTTACAAAAAATATATAAAAAAAGTAAAGAGATTATATAAGTTAAAAAAATAAAAAAAATACTTATATAACACGTCCTAAACAAGCTAACCATTTATCCATTTGCTTATGAAAAATGATTGGGAAAGGAACTTTAATGAGAGTGGATCCTATTGTAATGTGATGTTTTGATTTTAATTTAATTTAGTTTTATTTATTTTGTTTTCTATCACATCATTAAAACTCAATTAAAATTTTAAAATTAAATTGATGTATCATTGCTGTTTGCTTATTTATCATCGAGGACAAAAGATGATTCGGAACTGTGTTACTTTATGAAGACTCGAATACAGGCCCACTCGATCACCAAATCCATGGGTGGTTCCCCCTCTCTAATATCAAAACTTGAAAAGCCTGGCTAAATTAGCCTGACTTTAGCCTAATTTTTTTGATTAATTTAATCTGATTAAATTAATTTCGTTTGGAAAAAAATTTTGATTTTATTTTTTTGAATGTGATAGTTGTGAGAGCAAAAATAAAATGATAATGATTTAAATATAACATTTTGTCTTATTGACTAAATTAACGTATTTTGTCTTTCAAAAGTGATTGGTAGCTCAATTTGAGCCCGAATTCCTCGAATTCAAAAGCAGCGTCATTTCCGTCGTTTTGATTTTCGTAAGAAGAAAATCAGAAGAAGAGAAGGAAGAAGAAGAACTGGACTGGAGAGGCCAACAAAATCGGGCTGGAGGCGGAGGCGAGGCGAGGCGGTGGGGCTGACGAGGCAGTGAACAGCAGTGGGGCAACAATCAGGCGGAGGCGATGGCGGGCGGAGGGGCTGCCATCTCTTCCCCTCTTTTCTCTTCTATTTGATTCGGGGGATTTGAGGGGCTCAAATTCGAGAAAAAAAAACATTTTGCTTTGTCTTTTTGTGCTTTGGGAAAATAGAGATGTTTTGGAAAGTTGGTAAAAAGCTGAATTTTTGGCTTTTGACTTTTTTGGTGGTTTTTTTGGCAAAAAACTGGATTGTTTTGAGTAAAAAAGCAGACTTTTTTGGCTAAAAAAGTTGAAAAGCCAAAAAGCTGGTTTTTTTAGTGTGTTTCCAAAAATAGTTTTGAGGTTTTTTTTTGGCTAAAATAGCCACCAAAAACAAAATAGGTTTTTTATTCCAATAAGATAAAACATTACATCTAACTCATAATCATTACGTTATTTTTCTCACGAAAAAGTCAAAAAAAGTCTAAAACCCTTCACAAACCAAGCTTTTTAGCCCCAGGCCAAAATAGTAAAAGAAGCCAAAAAGTCAGAAAGCATACCCATTTCCCAAACGAACCTTAGTCTTCATTTGGCATTGCTTTTTTAGTTGACTTTTTTGTCTTGAGGATTTTTTAACCCGAGTTTTTTAGCCTCGTTTGATTTGGGCTTTTTGACTTTTTTGAATTTTGTGAGAAAAAAAGTTTAATGATTATGGTTTAAATATGATATTTTATCTTATTGATTTATGTAGTCAATTTTTTCTTTTTATACTTTTTTAGCAAAAAATCTAAAACCAAACGAAGCTTTAGTCATTTTAGTTCTTTCCAAGCAAGGCCTAATGCTTTGTTTGGGAATATGTTTTTTTAGTAATTTTTTGACTTTTTGGCTAAAATGTGATGTAAAAAAAATTAGTATGTTTGGGATGAATTTTTGATTTTTTACGAAAATATATACAAAAAGTAAAGAGAAAGGGGAATTTCTAATCTTTTAGTATGAAATGTTAGTTTTTTGGTTTTTTTTAGTAGGTGTTAGGTCCTTTTTTGTTGATTCTTTTTTTCTTCTTTGGTGATTTTTTTTTTTCCCACAAAAATATTTAGACTGGTAGATTCTACTTAACTAGATGAATTAGAAAACTAAAAAGATATTAAAAAAAAATTCATTAAAGACGAATTTTGAAAAAAAAAAATCTTCTTCTTCCTTATTTTTATTTTATCTTTAATGATTTCTTTTTGGATTTTTTTCAATTTTTTAGTTCCTTATACATTTGATTGTCCCCAAAAATAAAAAAATTTGACACAAATTTTATTAAAAAAATTATTAAATACATATATATATATATATATATTTTTAAGATGTGACCTTTTTAGCTAAAGGTTAAAAGAGGACTTAAAAAAAATGAGGATTGTTTCGTGAATTAGTTATTTTAGTTAATTTTTTAATTTTTTATGAAAAATAAAAAAAAGAAAACAAATTTGACTTTTTTAATTTTGATAAAAAAAAATTGAATTTTTTTATAATTGTTTTTTAATTTTTAATTATTTTAGTCAATTAACAAAATAAGAGGTTGTTTGGGATGTTCTAAATAAATGTACTTTTTGACTAAAATTAGTTTTTGGTTTTTTTAGTAGGTGTTAGGTCCTTTTTGTTGATTCTTTTTTCTTCTTTGGTGATTTTTTTTCCGCAAAAATATTTAGATTGGTAGATTCTACTTAACTAGTAGATGAATCAGAAAACTAAAAAGATATGAAAAAAAAATTCATTAAAGACGAATTTTTTTAAAAAATATCTTCTTCTTCCTTATTTTTATTTTATCTTTAATGATTTCTTTTTGGATTTTTTCATTTTTATAGTTCCTTATACATTAGATTGACCCCAAAAATAAAAAAATTCGAAAAAAAATTTATTAAAAAAATTATTAAATACATATATATATTTTTAAGATGTGACCTTTTTAGCTAAAGGTTAAAAGAGGACTTAAAAAAAATGAGGATTGTTTTGTGAATTAGTTATTTTAGTTAATTTTTTAATTTTTTATGAAAAATAAAATAAAAAAGACAACAAATTTGACTTTTTTAATTCTGATAAAAAAAAATTGATTTTTTTATAATTGTTTTTAATTTTTAATTATTTTAGTCAATTAACAAAATAAGGAGTTGTTTGGAAAATAAGTGTAATTTTTTATTTTTTATAAAAAAATTTGTAAAAAAATAAAAAAGAGATATTGACCGATGTGATTCAAAAATAATAAAAAGATAAAAAAATTAACTAAATCATGCCAAACCATCCCGTTTGGGAACAGGCTAATTTAGTAACTTTTTGGCTAATTGGCTAAAAAGGTTGGTAAGAAAAACCTGTATGTTTGGGCCAACTTTTTGGCTAATTACGAAACGACGTGCAAAAAGTAGAGAGAAAAGGGAATCTTTGACTTTTTGGTATGAGTTGTTGATTTTTTGGCTAAAAAGATAACTTTTTGGCTAATTGGTTATTTTAGCCTCTTGCCAAACGAGGCCTAAAAGAACAACAAAACAAGTGTGACAACAAGACCATAAATTTTCTATATGCATGTGCATACTAGTGAGATTGTGACATTAGACTACAGTCTGGTCTATGTTTACAGGCACAAGATCTAAATTGGGATAACAAAAAAACAAAGAAAAAAAGAAAAAAAGAAAAAAAGAAAAAGAGAAGCTTATGCTCAAAGCACAACTCTCTCTCTCTCTCCAAACCAAAAAGCTAAAGAAGCAAAGCATCTCCCTGCTTCCCCTGTAAGTATCCCTCCTTTCCTTTGCGTACAATTAATAACTTGACTCTCTTTTCTTCTTTCATTTTATATAACAATAAAATTTTATAAAATTTTGTATATATAGCTTTCTTTGCAAATACCCACTTAAAGTTTGGAATCTCTTTAAGTTTCTTCATGGGTTTTGTTTGATCAATATCAGACACTTTCTCTGTAGCTGCTATATATATGTATATATATATGATGAACTCATTCATAATTGACACTGTTCTTCAGTTCTTCTCAAAATTTGGGTTTTTTTGTTTCTTGGTTTTGAGACACATTCAATAATTTTCCAAATAGTCTAGCTAAATATCATATTTGAATCTTTAATTTCTAAAATTTGTCCCGTTCTGTTTTTGTTTTTGTGTTTTGTCATTTAAAAGTTTGGGTTTCCTATAATTTCAGATGCTATAGTGAAATTCTGTGGTTTTTTTTAGCATTACACCAAAAAACCCATATTTTAAAATTCTATTATTTATTTTCACTTAAATCACCATCAAGAAGTGATTGAAAACTTCAAAATTTTGCATAAATCACCCATTTTTTTTAAAAAAAATTAAAGATAAATTTCTCATTTTCTTCCCCACTTCAATCTTTTGGAATTCCAAGTTGTTTTTCCATTTGGAAACACATACCCATTGAACTAGAAGTAAAAACAGCATGAATTTCTTAGCAGGACCGTCGCGAAATTCTTGGCAACCAAAAATGACTGTCAATACAGCCACTCCAAGTTACTGGTTGAACTGGAGGTTCTTGCTTTGCGCCATTTGGGTTTTAATTTCAATGATTTTCGCAACAATTCTTATTTTAAAGTACGAAAGACGGCACAATTCAAAAGATGGGAGAAGAGAAACAGAGGAAGAGCCAGCGGCAGGAATACTGCATGAGGATGAAGTTTGGAAGCCATGTTTGAAAGGAATTCACCCTGTTTGGTTGCTGGGATTCCGAGTTTTCGCTTTTGTGCTTTTGATTCTTCTGATTTTAAATATTGTTGTCAATGGTGGCGATATATTTTACTTCTACACTCAGTAAGTACTCCATTTCATCGGTTTTACTTTTTATCTTTCTGTTCGGTTTTGTTTTGGAATTTTTTTTTTTATACTAAAAATTTAATTTGGTGAAAATGAACGCAAAATATGTTTTTGAATTTTAAAAAATATTTTTGCAGAAACAAATGGTGAGTGTTTTTGAATTTTTCATTATTTTTCACCAAATTAATTTTCTTGTGACTTTTGAGCCTTTCATGTAAAGGAATTGCAGAATTTCTAATTAGGATTAGTGAGACACGGAAAAAGAAAAATACACATGTAAAAGAGTAGAAGATTTACTTAATTCACTTCAAAACTAGAGCAAAGTCAAGGCGGTTGCAGTTTTTAAAGGCGGTTGCAGTTTTACTATAATTAAAAAAAGCTATAAGCGAGATATACAAATAGTCACCCTCTAACTACGTATATAAATAATTATGGTTACAGGTCATAATTGTAAAAATATCAAAACACCCAAACTCTGAAATCAAGAATAAAGTAGGTAGTATCCAAACCATAGAGAAAAATTTGTAAATCCTTGTGAAATATCAAAATACCCTTATATCAGAGAGCATGATGGAAAATATATTTTATTTTGAAGATAATTATATTATTTATCATAGATATAGCCAACTTATATGATAAATATTTTGGGTATGACTTATAAATTGGTTTTTTATTTATTATAAAAAGACGTGTAAAATTGTAGAAAGATGATGCGATCTAAATAAACTAATAAGCCAATACATAACTTATCCGTTTGGGAAGAGCTAGATTGGATTTTTTTGACTATTTTATCAACAAAAGACAAAATAAATTATTTTAGTTACAAAAAATAAAGCATCACATCCAACTCATAATCATTACACTCTTCTCTCACAAAAAAAGTCAAAAAACCAGCCCACTTCCCAAACCAACCCTTACAGTGTTGTCAAATGAGTTTTGTTTGCACATTTCATGGATTCCACGGTAATTTTTTAAAGAGTTTGCTTTCTTTCCATAAAGAGTTAAAGAAGGGAACTATGAGTTTGCTTTCTTTCCATAAAGAGTTAAAGAAGATTTTCTTTTTCTTTTTGGTACAGAAAATAGAGTCAGAATAATTTTTTGAATGGAAAGATAGCCCAAAATAATTTTCAATAATGTGAGTTTTAATTAATTGGTGATATTCGATGTTGGACAGGTGGACTTTTACGCTCATAACCATTTATTTTGGGGTATGCCATCGATCTCTAAACATCTTTTTTTCCCTAATCACTAGCACTCCTTTTAAGTCTATGTTTGAACCGATGTCATCATGGTCTTCATAACTTTATTTTTAGCTCGGATCGTTGCTCTCCATGTATGGTTGCTACCGATATCATAAAAAAGTAAGTGGCGATAGAATTCATACCGAGGACTTTGATGCCGAGCAAGGCAACAATGCAACTCCTAAAAATTTGGAAAATTCAAATGCATCCAATGGCGAAAAACTCTCCTCGGGACCTAATCAAGAATGTGAAGTTCGCCAAATTGCAGGATTTTGGGGCTACATGTTTCAAATAATTTTCCAGGTTAATTAAAATAATTGTTATTGAAGTAGCTTGAATGATAAGTGTTTTTTCTCATTTTCAAGAACAGATATTGCTTATGGTCTTTATCTGTTTATTATTAAAAATGCTTTTGTTTTTATTTTTTTGGTTTCTGATTTCCTTGTCCAAAAGAGTTGATTAATGCAAAATAGGAAACAAAATAGCTTTGTCACACTCGGTTCTTGACTATCTGACTCTGTTTCTTGTTTTTTGTTTTTGAATAGATGAATGCAGGTGCAGTGATTCTCACTGACTGCGTTTTTTGGATCATTATAGTACCGATTTTGGAACTCAAAGATTACAATCTAAATTTTGTAAGTAATCAAAATTTTGCTTCCTCAACTAGTGCATTCACAACTTTATCCCAACGCCTGTATCTAAATCTGAAAAGCGTTCTTCTTGCTATTTTGTTTTGGTTATGTTTTCATTTTATGTTTTTTTATTTTTGTTCTCTAGAAACTTGTTAGGTGAACTAATTCTGAAAACTGTTTTTGAGAAAATTTTCTGAGACCATCCCACATTTTAGAAACATCAAAAAGTTGTTTTCGAATTTGAAAACAAAACAAAAAGAAGCACAAAAATGAAGTTGATGGGTATTTATCGTACTTATCATTATTTTTGTTTTAGAAAACACGAAAAACAAAAATGAAAACACAAACAAACAAGCATTGTATTTAGGATAAAGTTCTACTTATCGGCAGTAAATACACAAAATACTGAGATTTGCTATTTTTATTGTTTGAAAAACATTTCTTTTTGTTTTCTAACTAATTTCATAATCCAGTTGATAATAAGCATGCACACAACCAATGCAGTTTTCCTTCTTGGTGACACTGCTTTGAATTCCCTGGTAAGTCAAATTACCTCGTTTGTGTTTCCATTAATTTCGATTTCCAAATTACTTTTCATAAGTTCTGTCAAAATCATTTTTCGCTTTCAGCGCTTCCCTTGGTTTCGAATATCATACTTCATCCTCTGGACATCTTTTTATGTTGTTTTCCAATGGATCGTTCACGCCTCTGTCTCGCTTTGGTAAACTAACTCTCCTTTTCGCCTTCTCTGTTATGCACGCGTGACACGCCTCCGTTTTCAATATTTTGTAACGATATCTGTTTGCAACAGGTGGCCGTACCCATTTCTGGACTTGTCATCTCCTTTTTCGCCACTATGGTATGTCATCATAAAACATCTCCTCTTTGATTTATTAGGAAACAAACTCTTGGAGCAATTTTTGTGTAAAATAAATAAATTAAAACAAATTAAACAAATAAATAAATTATGTCACTACAAGAAAAATCACATTTGGCGACTAAAGTATTAGTCGCCAAAGGTCCAGTTTTTAGTCGCCAAAAGTAGGTTTTATACCTTCGCCGACTGATTTTTTTGGTCGCCAGTTTTGTCGGGAATAATTGGTCGCCCAAGGTTTTGGCGACTAAAAACGGTTTAGTCGGGAAAAAGGCAGGTATTCAGCGACCAAACTTTTGGTCGCCAATGCTCAATTCCAGTTTTTCAAATTATACATTTAGCGACAACTATTTTAGTCGCCAATAGGTCATGAATCGCCGACCAAACTCATTAGTCGCCCAAACCAGCACATTTGGCAAAAAAATGCTTTAGTCGCCAAAAGCATTTTTCCGAAAAAAAAAGAATTCAGCCTCCGCTACTCCCAGGTTTCGAACTGCGAACGTCCAGCCACTGTGCACCTTTACCAACACTCTCCCCACTACGCCACAAGAACATCACATGAAAAGAAATGCAACATATATTATTTATATACTATATTGACCGACATTAATACAAAACAATATTTATAAATAAAATTATTTTTATTAAATATAATTTATGTAAAAAATAAATGATTTATTAAAAAAAATTTGGCCCACTTTTGGCGACTAAAATTGCTATAAATTTCGGCTACTAATTCCTATTTCGTCGCTAAAAATCGTGACTTAGGCCTATACGGGCGCTGTTTTGGAGACTAAACTGAATTTTTGTCGCCAAAACACTGCTTTTAGCTACTATTTTTTTTTTGTAGCCAAAAAAGTCCACTTTCAGCGACGAAACAGGTTTTAGTCGCCAAAACACCTATAATCGGCGACGAAACTGAAGTTTAGTCGCCAAAACACCTATAATCGGCGACGAAACTGAAGTTTAGTCGCCAAAACCGTGACTTTTGGCTACTAAATCATTTTAGTCGCCAAAAACCGTGACTTTTGGCTACTAAACAACCATTAGTCGCTAAAAGCCCTACATGTGGCGACTAAATTGCCTTTTAGTCGCTAAAAACATTATATTTGGCGACCAAAAGAGTTTAGTAGCGAAAGTGCGCACTTTTGGCGACGAAATCCAATTTAGTCGCCATTTCCCCTACTTTTAGCGACGAAAAACGAAATTTTGGTCGCCGAAAGTATTTTTTGTTGTAGTGTGTACTGAATTTATTTTACCGAACCTAATAAATATTCAAAGATCAAGTCGAGTGTGTGATACTCTGTCCTTAAGACAGATTCGCCTCGTTACGGTGCTTACGGTTAAGTGGCGTCTATCTCTCAAGATACAATAATCTTCACAAATTGTAGTAGCACTCCAAACAACTTGTACGGCGAACAAAACCTTATATTCTTTACTCTTTATTTTTCCTTAAAAAAAACTAATATAAAGAGTATTTATGCAAAGAGCAAAACTAGACAGCAAAGTGAAACTTTCAGATTATTTTTTGGATGATAAAACTGCTGGAACAATGCTGATATTTATAGGCAAAATAATCTGCCTGAACAGGTTCAATTTTGAATCGAACAGGTGCAAATTTTGAATGAATAGATGTAGTCCAAAATTCAACAGATCTGCTAGATAGATTGATTTGTGCAGTTTCTATTTGTGTAACTGTAGCAGTTATGAGCAGTTAACTTGTTGGAAATTTCGGACTGAATGAGATAAAAATGGATAGAAAATTAATTCAATTTTTGGCACAAAATTTGAATTTGATTTCATTAAAAAATTCAAATAAATTTTGTCCAAAAAATTAATATTAAAACCAACTCGACCCACACTTGGGGCCAGCATGACTAGTCGGACGGCGTGCGTGGTGGTTTGGGCTAAGGTTCACTTTGGCTTCTTTTGAGAACATGGTAATATAATCGAATTTTCAGATTATTACCAACTTCCTCTCTCACAAAAAAGTTGCTTATAAGCTGCTTTTTACCAAAAAACTGATTATTACCAACTTCTCAAAATAGGCCTTTGTCCATAACTCCTCCCTTTTACAAACTTGGAGTGCCCTTCGGAGTCCAACTCAAGTGTTGCAATCTAAAGCTTATATACATACATAAGTTCTCTTCAAGTTTCAATGTGGGATAACCCATTTCAAGTAAATCCACATTTACTTCTTTAATTGTTCATTCCACGAACCGAAAAACGACGTCAACTTCCCATTCACTCATAAATTGTTTTGCCGAACCGTCTTCACCGTGTGACTTGCCACGTGGCAAGAAACACGCCACCTCTTCAAACCTATCCCAAAAGACATTTGGAGTCCACTTAATTTTGGACTAAAAAAAATTGGCCCAAAATAAATCTTATAAAACCAAATTTTTCAACACAAACAAGTCTCCTTTTTCGCCATTATGGAATGTTATTTTCATAAAACATCTCGTTGATTAATTAGGAAACAAATAAGTCTTAAGTACATTTTATTCGAATAAAAACTTTGTATATAGTTCATGCAGTTGATTCTCTTGCATTTGATTCACTGAAATCAGCAAACTAGTTTTGGCAAAATTTGGAATAGCTTGAAATAAAGATGTTTTTTCTTGGAATTTCACTGCTCTATACTAATCATATATAATTAGTACTATGCAAATTATTTTTGATCACCAAGGATTCTCTTTTTTTTTTAAATTTTTTAAAGTGATGTATTGTGTGGTTGAGATTTAATGCTGAAAAATTGATATAACTTATCATTAAATCTCAACCACATAATACACTACTCTATAAAATTTTAAGAAAAAAAAATTCTAAAGATCTCTGCTCATTTATGACAGATGCAAATAATTCCAACACCAAATATAACTAAATTAAGTAGCCAAAAATAAGTATTAGCATGAAAAACAGTCGCTAAAAAAACTTTTTGCCCCCACCAAATTAGCATCCACCCTTCTGCTCACGTATGATGGCTCGCTCAAAAGGCTTTCGCCATGGCCTTTTCATTATTTGCGTCAACTGTTGGCCGAGGCTCCTTTTTTTTTTTGTTGAAAAAGCAAAAAAATCACCAAAAATAAACAAATTTTAAAAAGTTAAAATGTCACATCACACATATAAATCAATTATTTTTTTCCTCGCAACTATCTATTCAACTAAAAAAAGCATTTCAAATACATTAACTGTTTTTACTTCATAAAAAAGTTAAAAAGTAAAAAAATACTCACTACAACATATAAAAGTTTTAAAGACCAAATTTTTTAGTCTCTAAAAATAAAATTTTGTTGTAAAAGTCATTTCGGGGCTAATTTCTATCGTAGTGAGGATAGTCGTTAAAAGATTATTCCGAAAAGTAAAAAATAAGGCTTTTAACAATAAAATTTTAAAAATCACTAATAAATAATCTTTTAAAGACAAAATAATTTAGTTTTAAAATAGTTTATTTTTTGAGACAAAAAATTTGATTCCAAAAGGAAAAATCTTCATCACTAATGTTTAATTTTCATTACTAAAAATATAGTAACACTTTTCGCAATAAAAATATTTTAGTCTCTAAAAAATAATTTTATTTTTAAATTTTAGTCCCTAAAATTTTAATTTTTGTAGTGACTAAAAAAAGGCAAAGTTACCAAAGTGGCGCGTAGTAGTAGTGAGTATTCATTAAAAAGTAGTTTATTTTTTACGGCTTTGTGCAGGTATGCGTTGGTGGCTTTGATGCACATACCATGCTACGGTATTTTCATGTTGGTAATGAAGATGAAGCACTTTCTATTCTCAAAATGGTTCCCTCAGTCCTACAGTGTGTGACCTAATTCAGATAAAATCAAGCTAAGAGACATGGCCTCCTTTTTTTTCCAGCGAGTCCAAGAAACACTAACGTGTATTAAATTTTGCTCAGTGGGATATACAAACAGTTAGACAATGAAAGCATTCTTATTTCAGTGTAGATGTAAATATAAAAAAAACCCATACAGAAATTGTAAGAATATTTATAAAGTGACCCATATGTCACATGTTTGTTTTATTTATTTAGTTATTTATATTATATATATTTAATTAGTTTAATGGTTAATGAGTAACTAACGTCTGTTCACTATCCCATATGGTGGTTTCATGGGATCTTACAACTTTTCTGATGGTGGGAAGTTATAAGCAGTTACACTTGGATTATGGATCCAAGCTTATCTATATATATGCCTGTGACAGCCATCAAACATAGACGTTGTTTTGTGAATAGAATAGGCTTAAAGCTCTGTTCCTTTCACTTTTCTCATATGGTTCTGTAAAAGTGTTCTGTGAGTGGGTTTTGTTTATACATTCAAGGATAAAGATTTAAAGGCTTGAATATCATGCAGGAGGTATTTTTCTTTCTGAATTAAAATTATTTTAATTATCACAATTGGTATCAGAGCCACCTTCTGTCCTTGTTGTTTAGCGTTATTGTATGTTATGGAGACAAAATCTTATTACGTTCTATTTTCTACACTTGCTGGGCCTGTGTTCCGTTATGATTTCGACATGATAATTTTCTTCATGTGTTCGATTTGTTTTGTTGGCTATAATATATTATTTTGGTTCACGCTTCCTAATATTTTGATTAGTCTGAGTACACCACGTCTCTGTTTAGTCTGGGCCCTTTGTTTATTTTCTTCTGTTAAGGAAGTTTTGGAACTTACAGGCCATCATACTTTTGAATATAAAATTGATAGTCTAATACTTAATAGTGAAGTTTCAGTCAACATGGTGCCACCATCATACATGACTTGCGATTGTGCTACATAGTTTAACATTATTTAAAGTTTGAATTATCAGAATGAATATTCATTGTTTGATTCATCTTAATATATATATATATATGTATATATGAAACTTGATGGATTAAAATATTAATTTGATGTCTATCAAAGATGAGCTATTGCATGATGAATTACTTAGAGGGATTAGTAGAATTCATTCTGTTATGTGATTGTAGTATTTGCATCTAAAATTACTCCTGTTTTGAATCTATTTCATCTTGGAAAATTATTGTATGTCATTAAGTATTGTTTTTATTTATTGAGAAACATTAAAATAAAATTGCGTCCTCTTATTTTGTATAAATTTTAGAATTATCATGTTTTATTTAGATTTATTTGGTTTATTTTAAAAGGCATGAAAGACTTGAATTTATTTTTAGAATTTTCATAAAGAAATTTTAACATGCTGTTAAGGATGTTTTGTTTATTATAGTTGCATGTTTAAATAGTAAGCAAATTCAATTGAATTTCATACAGTAAATTATAAAATGTTCTTTTAGTTTTTATAATTTTTGAGATTCATTGGCATGTTATCTAAAATAATGTAATATTATTGTGGGGGCTGAATAAACTATTGCGTAGAATAGCCAAATATATTAAAGAAGGAAATTAGATCGTGTACAATACTGACTCGAGGCAGGGGCGGTAGAATAACGATCGACCTCAGATCGATTGTAGATTGGGCCGAATATGAAGATATAGTCGAATGAGCGATTGTTCATTGGACGAAAGGTGGGCCCAACCATCAACATCAAGAACGACTATAAATAAGAGGAGCATCAGCCAAAAGAGGTATGTGAGAACAAATAAGTTTAACTTGAGATATAAGCAACCAAGACAGCATACACTGACTTATTTGTTGGAGTGCTAATTCTGGTATCCCCGACCAGAGTGTTCATTCCTTTTCAGGTGACTAGCTGGGGATCACGAGTGTCCTCCTGGATCCAAAGAGTGTTTCCAAACCACTTCTCTACAATTGGCGCCGTTTGTGGGAATACTCCAGCATATTCATGGCGGATGTAACAGAAGATCCTTCGATAGTCGCTGACGACCTTATGCGACGAGACGAAACCACTCCAAGCAACATGCTTGGGCCCAAAAACATCATTGCACGAAGAACCTTGAACTTCGACTCAGTTGCCTAGACCTCACCCTCGATATCAGCACATGAGACAATGCAAGCGATCATGGATCAGGCGAAGCAAAACGAACAGAGGTTGGAAAACATGATTGCTGAGAACGAGCACCTTCGACAGGATTTGGCCTTGGAGGTGGCAAAATCCTAACATTCCGTACGCTAAGATCCATGACGACCTTTGAGAAGGGATGGTCGACGACCTCGAGTTCGGAGACAAGATAGTGACGGTGATTTTGACTCATCACCCCCGAATCTAAAAAGAAAGGATGAGTCGAAACCTCCAGTTCCTCCGAAGAGAGTCCACGTGCACGGAATAAGCGAAGAAGAAATGGTTTAGACGAAGAGAATCAACATGACCCCTTTGTTCGAAGGATCGCAAGGGCAGTTATACCCAAAAAGTTCAAAGTTTCATCATTCACCCTATAGGATGGAAAATCGGACCCCACAGATCATATCCGTCATTATAAGCAAGTCATGACGCTACACGCAGACGATGAAGCCCTCATGTGTCGAATATTTTCGAGCAGTTTGAGACCTTTGGCCGTCAGATGGTACTATAAATTGGAGCCGGCATCTATCAAGAGCTTCCATCAACTCCAAAAATCCTTCAGGGCAAGGTTCATCACCAATGAGGTCCAGCCGAAGCAGGCCGATTCTCTCTGGGCAATGAAATCCAACCAGGGGAAACCCTATGAGTGTATTTGGCACGCTATTGGAAATGCTTTAATCTCATAGATGATGCTTGCAATGACTCCATGGCCATCACCGCCTTTAAAATGGGGTTATATCCTGATAGTGCTCTCCGCAGCTCCTTAACGAGAAGGCCCCTCAAAACAGTTTGGTCGTTAATGAAGAAAGTCAAGGAATATTGCAAAGTGAAAGATAACGCCCTGCGAGTCAAAGCCGGACACAAGGCCAACAAGACGGCGCCATCTGAAATTGTCCAGCCGATAAATTCTGTACCATCACGAAGCCCTAAACTACGAAATCGGACGAAACGAGACAAAAGACGAGATTCGCGCCGATCAAACGACCAATGTCCACATCGGTTTAATGAGCAACTTCAAGTGGATAGCAAGCGCATAAGGCGTGTAGACAAGAAATAGACGGAGTTATCAGAGCTGATTAGCATGGTTATGTCTAAAGTACAACATCTGCCATTCTTCAAATGGCCACCCAAGATGGTGGGACCTCTTGACACAAGGAGACGGGATAGGCGATGCGAATATCACAAAGACCACGGTCATGATACTGAAAGTTGTTATGCTTTGAAAGATCACCTTGAGGAGTTGGTACAAGACGGCCAGCTTAAGCAATACGCCCGAAAGAACGACTCAACCAAAACAGTTGCTTTGCAGTAGGATTCACCTCCACTCGGCGTAATTCATATGATATACAGCTTGGCGATGGTTTTTGCAGTACATACAATTCAGTCGCATCCTAACCTCCAAAAGCACATCACACTGGCGAAACGGCTCCATGAAGCTGCGAGCATTTCTTTTGATGATTCTGATCTGGTCGGCGTAACGCTCCCCCACATTGATCCCTTAGTCATCGAATTGCGCGTCAACCGATTCACCGTTGAACGGGTTCTCATTGACCAGGGGAGCACTTCAGAAGTTATGTACTACAAGACCTTTATCAAACTCGACTTTACCAAGTCGGACTTGTCTCCAGCTCATTATCCTTTATTCGGCTTCAATGCAAATCCAGAATATCCGTTGGGCAAAATCACATTACCAGTTCGAGCGGGCTCCCGATCAGTGGATATGGAATTTTTGATTGTCAAGCTTCCTTCGCCGTATAATCTTATCATGGAACGAACTTGGCTGCATGCCATGCAAGCCGTGCCAAGCACCTATCATCAACTACTTCGTTTCACGATTGAACACGGCATTGAACAAATTCGTGGTTCTTAGAAATCGGCACAAACATGTTATCTTCTCGCCACAAAGACACTAAGAGAGCTGGAAGTGAATTCTATTGAGGTGCCAGATCGAGAGAGCCTCGACGATGTTGGGCGACTTCCAAGTGAAAAGGCAACCGAGGATCTAGATCAAGTTGAAATTAACGGGAACCCTGACAGGTTCTTCATGGTCGGCGCTTTCCCGAATAAAGTCGACATGCAGTAGCTAGCCTCCTTCTTACTCGGCAACCTTGATGTATTTGCGTGGTCACCATATGAGATGCAGGGGGTGGATCCATCTGTTTCTCAGCACTGATTAAACGTTGACCCTAAATGCAAGCCGGTTATTCAGAAAAGTCGGCGGTCAGCCGCGGAACACACTGCTGCCGTTGTTGTGACTGGTTACTTGATGCCGGGGCAATCCGTGAAGTGACTTATCCTCCATGGCTATCAAATACTGTGGTTGTCAAGAAGAAAAACGGAACTTGGCGTGTTTGTGTGGATTTCATGGACTTAAACAAAGCTTGTCCCAAGGATTGCTTTCCTCTCTCCAGAATAGACCAACTCGTCGATGCCACGGCACATCATCAACGTATGAGCTTCCTGGATGCCTATAGAGGCTACCATCAAATTGCCATGCATCCGGAAGACCAAGACAAAATTGCATTCCTCACCCCAGGAGGAACCTATTGTTATAAGGTTATGCCTTTTGGCTTGAAGAATGCAGGGGCAACTTACCAAAGACTAGTCACTGCCATGTTCAAGGAGCAGCTCGGCCGTACTATGGAAGTGTACATTGACGGTATGGTGGTCAAGTCCAAAGAAGAGCAAACTCATCTAGCCGATCTGGAAGAGACATTTAGCATTTTACACAAGTACAAAATGAAGCTGAATGCGTCCAAATGTGCATTTGGGATCGGATCCGACAAATTCCTCAGCTACATTATCAACCACTGCGGAATTGAAGCCAACCCGAGGCAAATCATGGCAATTCTGGAAGTCGACTCTCCTTGATCGGTCAAGAAAGTTCAAAAGTTGATGGGGATGGCCACCGCACTCAACAGATTCATCAATCGTTCCACAGATCGCTGCCGACAATTCTTTCATACCCTACGGTAGGGTAAAGCTTTTGAATGGACCTCCGAGTGCAAAGCCGCTTTGAACGGTTTGAAGACTTACCTCCGATCAGTTTCATTCTTAACAACACCTTCGGCAGGCGATCCGCTCATTTTATATCTGGCAGTTTCTGATCGGGTCGTCAACGCCGTACTGTTAAAAGAAGAACTTTGGGAGCAGCGGTCAGTGTATTATGTGAGCAAAGCAATGTTGGACGCTGAAACACGTTACCTTCCGTTGAAAAAACTCATCCTTGTTCTCGTCATGGCAATAAGAAAATTGATGCATTACTTTCAGGGCCATACCATTGGGGTACTAACGGACTACCCCCTCCGATCAGTACTTCGTAGTGTAGAAGCATCGGGCGCGTTTCAAAGTGAGCCCTCGAATTCGGCCACCATGATATTCAATTTTTGCCTAGGACCTCAATCAAGGAGTAAGTGCTCGTCGACTTTGTGGTCGAATTCACTGGAGGCCTTGCTGACTTTATGCCTGATTAGATTCAACCTAAGCTGAACTGGAGAATTTATGTTGGGGATATATGGCAATTGTATTGTGACAGATTGTCCAACCAACGTAGCAGTGGGGCGGGTGTAATGATCATGGCTCCCGACGGGGTAATAATCGAGCAGGCTGTAAAATTGGGCTTTGACGCATCGAACAATGAGGCCAAATACGAAGCATTTTTAACCGGCTTACGGAATGCACATCTCCTCGGTGCTTGGTGTCTACTTATCTTGTGCGATTCAAAGCTAGTCATCAACCAATTGAAAGGGGAATACGCAGCCAAAAATGACTGAATGACAGCTTACATGAAAATGACAAATTCTTTGTTGGCAAAATTCGACTATCATGAACTAAATCAATTAACTCGAGATCAGAACACACATGCAAATGCCTTGGCCTGCCTAGCCACCGCTATCAACTCAGAAATAAAATGGACAATTGAAGTAGGATTCATTCCTGAGCCGAGCATTGCCCCCTCAGAGTCAATTCAAATTAATATCATAGAATCAGGTCTAAGTTGGATGGACCCTATCATTGCATTCCTGTCTTCTGAACAGCTTCCGGCGGATAAAAAAGAAGCACTCAGACTGCGAAATAAAGCCCTGCGATATTACTTGGATCCGCAAGGAAAGCTCTACAAAAAATCCCTTTCTGGTCCATATCTAGAATGCGTTTATCCGGATAAAGCTAAAAAACTCCTGACTGAAATACATGAAGGTAGTTGTGGTGCCTATTCCGGCGGGCGCTCTTTGGCTCATCGAGCTGTGACACAAGGGTATTATTGGCCGACAATGAGAATTGATGCCGAGTGTTACGTCAAGAAATGTGAACAGTTCTAGAAGTTTTCCCCTTTAACCCATTTTCCTGTTGAGGAGTTAAGCTCTATCACTAGTCCTTGGCCGTTCGCCTAATGGGGACTTGACATTGTCGGACCATTACCTCGTGTCCTGGGTAACAAGCGATTTTTGATTGTCGCGACAGATTTCTTCACAAAATGGGTCGAAGCGAAGGCACTAACACACATTCAAAATACTGATGTTAAGCATTTTGCATGGAGAAATATCATAACACGATTCGGCATTCCAAGAGCACTTATTTCAAACAACAGCACCTAGTTTGATTGTGGAATCTACCGGGAACTGTGCAGCACGTATGATATTCGGCCTTATTTCTCTACGCCGGCTTATCCACAGAGTAATGGTCAAGCCGAGGCCTCCAACAAAGCCATCTTGGACGGCATCAAGAAGAGGCTAGAAAAAGCCAAAGGCAGTTGGGTCGAAGAATTGCCGAGTGTGTTGTGGGCTCATCGCACTACGTCGAGGCGATCCACTAGGGAAACACCATTTGCTTTATGCTTTGGAACCCAGGAAATCATCCCCCTGGAGATTGGCCTCCCAACCTTGAAATCGAAAGTTTTTGATATGGGTCGAAATGATATGATGTTGGCCTTGGATTTGACTCTGATTGAAGAATGACGAGACCGTGCCCTTGCGTCCATAGCACGGTACCAGCAATAACTTACTAAATCGTATAATCAACATGTTCAGCTACGCTGCTATACACCAGGAGAATTAGTCCTCAAGAAAGTACTTTCAACTGTCAGGAATCCGGCTGACGAAAAACTGGGTCCTAACTGGGACGGCCCTTATCAGATCGATTCAATCATGGCAACAGGGGCATATCGGCTCAAAGACATGTCTGGGAGAAGTTTGCCACGCCCTTGGAATTCTACATATTTGCATAAATTTTATCATTAGCTCGACATATGGGGCATCATAACTTGTTTTGAATACTCACCGTGTACAACTTCCATTTCTATAATGCAAGATTTCTTATCTCACTATATGAAATATTGTTCGAAGTTAAAAGCCTCCGAATTCGGAGCGCCCTTCGTGGATCTCATGATTGGCCAAGTTAAAAGCCTCCGAATACGGAGCCCCATCAGTGAATGCCACTTTTGGGCCGAGTAAGACTTCGGATTCGGAGCGCCCTTCGTGGATCTCACGATTGGCCCAGTTAAAAGCCTCCAAATACGGAGCCCCATTAGTGAATGCCACTTTTAGGCCGAGTAAGACTCTGGATTCGAAGTGCCCTTCGTGGATCTCATGATTGGCCCAGTTAAAAGCTTCTAAATTCGGAGCCCCATCAGTGAATGCCACTTTTGGGCCAAGTAAGACTCTAGATTCGGAGCGCCTTTCGCGGATCTCACGATTGGCGAAGTTAAAAGCCTCCGGATTCGGAGCGCCCTTCTTAGATCTCACGATTGGCCAAGTTAAAAGCCTCCGAATTCAGAGCCCCAACAGTGAATGCCACTTTTGGGCCGAGTAAGCCTTCGAATTCGAAGCGCCCTTCGTGGATCTTACGATTGGCCAAGTTAAAAGCCTTCGAATTCGGAGCCCCATCAGTGAATGCCACTTTTGGGCCAAATAAGACTTCGGATTCGGAGTGCCCTTCGTGGATCTCACGATTGGCCCAGTTAAAAGCCTTCGAATTCGGTGCCCTATTAGTGAATGCCACTTTTGGGTCCATAAGACTTCGAATTTGGAGCGCCCTTCGTGGATCTCACGATTGGCCTAGTTAAAAGCCTCCGAATTCGGAGCCCCATCAGTGAATGCCACTTTTGGGCTGAGTGAGACTCCAGATTCAGAGTGCCCTTTGTGGATCTCACGATTGGCCCAGTTAAAAGTCTCTGAATTCAGAGCGCCCTTTGTAGATCTCACAATTGGCCAAGTTAAATGCCTCTGAATTCGGAGCCCCATCAGTGAATGCCACTTTTGGGCCGAGTAAGACTCCTGATTTGGAGTGCCCTTCGTGGATCTCATGATTGGCCAAGATAAAATCCTCCGAATTCGGTGCGCTTTTCATATATTATGATTGACAAGCATAAACATCGTTAGCGAAAAATAAAAAATGGAAGATGATTATCACTGAATTTATAAACACAAATTGAAACAACATGCAAACATTTAAAATAATATGTTACATTAAATTGTTCAATAATACATAATTCGCTCCCAATTTACGTTAGAGCGGTACAATATGTTTAGTTTTATTCGACATCCCCCTCGTCATCGCTCTTCTTGACTTCAAAGGCCGAAAAGGAAAAATGATGCCTCTGGTATAACGAAGACGCCGAATCGACGCCTGTTGCTCGAAGAGCCTTTGCGGCCTAGAGAGCCTTGATCCACCCATGCTTAAATCCACGATTCTCGCATCGACATACCTCCTTGGCGAGGTTTTCCTTTGTTTTCTGTATCCTAACTTTTCAACCCTCTTGGAAGCCTTTTTCATAAGCTCTGGACCTTGCAGCCTCTATTGCAAACATGCTTGCCATATCTCGATCGGCAATCGCATGACTTATAAGCCGTTAGGTCACCCTCTCTTCCACAATCGAGTTAGCTGGGCCGGCTGGATGAGTCTCGGTGGCTTTGGCTTTTCTTAACTCCCGCTCGGCTTTCTCCGCACGAGCTTCTAAATTACAAATGCGTTCATCTTTCTGTTCGATCTCCCGCTGCGCGGCACGAAGGCGCTTACCGATCTCATAGGCGGTGTATAGTCCTTTCACTGCTCCATGAATGCCCCCTCAGAACACTTCGAAATCTGGTCGACCAATCATCTACTGTTGGACTTCTAGAGGAAAAATCTATCGTGCAAATTCAACTGCCACGTTTGGATCTCGGATGATCGAATCTGCTTCCGTCATTGGTTTATTCTCGATAAAGACTGAAAAACTCAACGGGCGCGGTAGCCCATTGGCCTCACTTTACAAATGAGGGGAGCTCCCCCACTGTTGCTTCTCCTTCCTAGGTGACCTACTTCAACGACGTGGAGAGTGACGCCTCTCTCACTCCCCAAACATCCTACTCCCAGTTCGTGAAGGTCCCTCACCTCGATTCATTGCTACGTTTAGCTCAGCCAATGTCCTGCCTTCTCCTTTACTATTGAAGAATAGTCTACTTGACATTCATACTTGTTTAACCTTCTTCGACAGAATGGTTTGAGTTGAGTTTGAACACACTAATGGGACCTATGTGCCCGAAGCAGCCCCCATTTTTATTACCTACGGGTGCACCACTCCCAAAGTGATCCCTTCAATGCTGCCCCAGCCAATTCATAAATGGCTTCTAACTGGTGTCCACGTTCACTAATCCGCTGGGGCAAGGGCAGATTAACTAATATATTTGGCTTAACATCAATCGACTGTGCCGAAAAGATAGGCTGGCCCAGCCCATCCATGAATGGCTGATTATCGTTAGCCACGTTCACTGATCCACTAGGGTAAGGGCAGATTAACTAATCTATTCGGTCCAACATGAATCCTTTCTGCCAAAAGGATAGGCTGGAAGCTAAGCAGCTAATTTAGCGTTGAATTAATTTAATAGTCGCGTGAAAACTTACCTAATATCAATCCTTTATGCCGAAAAGATAGGCTGCCCCAGCTAATCCATGAATGGCTGACTATTGTTGGCCACGTTCACTAATCCGTTAGGGCAAGGGTAGATAAACTAATATATTCAGCTTAACATCAATCCTTTGTGCCGAAAAGATAGGCTACCCCAGCCCATCCATGAATGGCCGATTATCGTTAGTCACGTTCACTGATCCGCTGGGGTAAGGGCAGATTAACTAATCTACTCAGTCCAACATGAATCCTTTCTGCCAAAAGGATAAGTTGAAAGCTAAGCAGTTAATTTAGCGCCGAATTAATTTAATAGTTGCGTTACAACTTGGCTATTAACACGCACATTCAATAAGCTGAAAAGCAAAGACAATTTTCATTCATAAATTGAGTATAAACAGAAGTCATTTTACAAATGAAAACTACCCTACATTAGCTTCTGACAAAACTCTAACAAAATCTACCAAAACAAAATGAAAAATACTTTTGACCCTATATCAGTTTTCATGGTTAGACTCCAGCGGCTCAACGTCTACCTGCTCGTACGGAATCGGTTGCTTCGATACCACGTTAGCGGCAGCTAAGGCTTTGAGCCAGGCGTGTTTGAACCCCCTATTTTCGAACTTCGGCACCTCTTCTACATAATTCTCTAAGGCCGCATCCTTGCCAGCTTAGAATGACTTGGAGATCTTAGATTCGGCGTTTGCTATTGCTCTCTTCGACTTCTTCAAATCGGCCTCTAGCTTGGCAATGGCTTTGTTGGCCAATTTGAGCGCCCTCTCCTCGGCGGCCAATCTTAGTCGGTCAGTAGCCTCGGCCTTATTTACTTCGGCATCGGCCCTTGCTCTTTCTGCCGCTGCTTTTATGGCCTCGGATTCGGCTCTAAGAGAGGCCTCTGCTGCCTTCCCTTTCTCGTTTAGCACCTCGGTCGTGAGAAAGCCAATCTGTTTGATAGCATCGTGTTGGCGACGGCCAATCTCAGCTATCCTACCCACCGCCTACAAAATAAGAAATTGTTAAGCTAATATAAAATTTCCTTTTGGTTATCCCTGCAAAATTACAATTAAGAATCATGTACCAATATCGCCGATTGAGTGGCTAATGTGATGGACAGCAGATTGTGCTTTGCCTTAAAGGTTGCTCTATCAACCAGCAGAAAAATGGAGGAGGCCAAACTCAAGGCCACAATTGGGTCTTTTGCAGCCGACGCATCAGATGCAACCGGCGTATTCCTTATCCTTAGTTGTATTATGAACGGCACGACCAGGTCCGACTCCTTCAATCGTGGCGGTTTATCTACTGGTTCTTCCGAATATCCGGCTTCTTCTTCGGCGGGACGTTTTTTCCTCATTTGCTCCGTCAGGTCTTGTTGATCAATAACAAGCTCTGTCTTCGCTACATTAGTCTGAATTACCTCTTCAACGGGGATAGGTGGAGATTCTGCCCTAGCATCGGATGGAGGGGGCGGAGGTTCACTTCTCTCGGCCTCGGCTCTCCTACGGGCAGCTATCATCTCGGTATTTTTCTGCATGGCCATCTGAGTGAGAGACTCACCAACCATGCCGTCATTATATGAGCCGGGTAGGTCATCCAAGTCAGTGAAAATATCTCCGAAGGACACGTCCGCTCGGCCAGAAGTGGATAGAGGATTAAGGCCGGCTTCTTCAAAAGCCAAATTTAGTGTCGCGTCAACCTCTTCCTTTGATCAGCTAGATCTGTCTTGGGATGGTTGGTTTGACTGCTCAGCGACCCCTTCGGCTATTTGTTCGTCCACCGGCTCTGAGTTCGATGCCTCAAAACCAACCTGCCTAAGGTTCTTGAAGCTGGGAAAAACAAGCGCCGTAAGGTGCTGTTCACCCCTCGGAATCGGAATATTATCTGCAGCTGAGAAGGTAGTGTAGGTCGGCTCATATCTTAAAAGAATGTGGGCCGCCCTCTCCTACTTCTGAAGATTAGAACGCAAGAAGAGGCGGAGTCTTGACCTTGATCTGTGATCTGACTTTGTTGGCCGAAATAAGAACTTTTTCCAAGTCGTTTCCTAGACGAATAAAACGGTAAGTACGTAGAAGTTGAACAAAGTAAATATTTAACAAAAACGCGTGAGAGATTAAACGGCAACCTGGTTCGCCCCTTTCGCCTAGGCACTGGATCTTGATGATCTTCGCCCTCGCCGAATTCCCAGTTGCCACGAACAATGACCATGACATCATCAACACGCTTACCAGAGCTGACAAGCATTGTCACCATCCTTGGCCTTGAGGAAATAGCGCCCCTGCCGACTAGTGGATTTGGCCAAGGCATAACAATGCCGAATGGCAGGGATTCCAAGGTGAGCCTGAGGCACCGATTTAGTTCTACAATCCCCATTATTATTCTGAAAAAATTCATGTTCGGTTGAGAAAGGATTAAACCCCGATGGCGAAGGACAGCCCTCAAAAGTAGATGAAGGGAGAAACAGACTCCCTCTTTAGCAATTGACAAGAAAGGAAAGACGATTGTACTTTCGTCAGTCCTCTCTGTATCAATCACGTTCTCTGCCAAGAGTGACAGATAGACATTGTCAGGAATGGAGAAATAAAGACGAAAACCAGAGACTTGCTCCGCCAAAAGAAGGGCTCTCAGATGTTTTGTTATCATAGAAGGTAAAATGGACACTCTAAACAGTAAACAAACAAGGAAAATAAGTTGAAATGGAAGAGAAATGAACTTACAAGAAATGAGGGCAATGAGGAACGGAAAGAAGTTGCAGAGGGCGTGAAGCGAGGAAGGTGAATTGACAGCTAACAGGAAGCCTTGTGCATTTGAAAAGCATACAAACGAAGAGATAACACGGTTTGAAATCGTATTAAATGAATGAAGCGTACGAAGGGGCGAGAAATTGTAATCATGCCTAAAAAGAGTAAGCATTCTGACGCTTGCATTGGAAAAAGGGAAACCACCGTATTTTTTGACCCTCTAAGTCCAAAACCAAACATGCCGTCTAACTGACATTAATAGGATGTTTGGGGGAAAATTGTAGGGGTCGAGTAAACTATTGTGTAGGATAGCCGAATATATTAAAGAAGGAAATTAGATCGTGTACAATACGGCTCCAGCCCCGAGGGACAGAGGCTGAATAACCAGATTGGCTTCTATATCAGTAGTAGATTGGGTCGAATATGAAGATATAGCCGAATGAGAGATTGTTCATTGGACGAAAGATGGGCCCATCCATCAACATCAAGAACGACTATAAATAAGAGGAGCATTAGCCAAAAGAGGTATGTGAGAACAAATAAGTTTAACTTGAGATATAAGCAACCAAGAGAGTATACACTGACTTATCCGTTAGAGTGCTAATTTCAGCACCCCTGACCAGAGTGTTTATTCATTTTCAGGTGACTAGCTGAGGATCACGAGCGTCCTACTAGATCCAAAGAGTGTTTCCGAGCCACTTCTCTACAATTATATTACATGTATTAAGGTAATTATTTATGCATTGAAAATTCATGTAAAATAAGAGCACAAGTACACTATGTGTTGGGCTTATGGAATTTATTTTGGTCCAATTTTTAAGCAAACTCTAGTATAAGGTTGAATTACATGTGTTTGGTCTCGGGATTTTTCATGTGATATTACTCTGATTGTATATATTATACATTATGTGCATTGAGAGATTATGTATTTGTTGTGACTATAATGATTTGCTCACATTAATAAATTATGCCATATTTAAAAAATTTATTCTGTTTTAAGAGTAGCCACAGCATCTTAAGACATAAAGATGCGATCCTCAGCATTTTAATCACATAAAGTTAAAAATTAATTTGGCATTTTTCTTTGCAATTATGTTTTATAAATAATTTCTTGGTCCCACAGGAAAGTAATTATTTATGAAATTTAATTGGAATAAGATAATGGATTGGGTATTAAAGGGATTGAACACTCTAAACCCACAGGTATGAGTTTTCGTTTCCTTAAATATTTTGGAACCCATTAGTCTTGTTATAAAGTAATAGCAAATCTAATATAGTTTAGTGGCCTCTACCCATAGGAAGGTTTAGATTTGTTACTGAATTTGACATTGGTTGATTCGGACTATAGCTATTGTTTCAAAGCATTAATAATGTTCTTGGTAATTGCAGTGATTTCTACCTCTGTACTATCTAATGAGTCTTCTTGTATTTCATTTTTGAACGGTGATAATTTTTCGGACTGGAAGGACAAAATCCTTCTAACATTAGGGTGGATGGACCTCGATCTGGCACTCCGTGTGGATGAACCTCTTGAACCCACGGACGAGAGTTCCGCTACAGAAAAGAGTGCTTATGATAAGTGGGAGCGATTCAATCGCTTAAGCCTAATGCTCATAAAGTCACATATTAGTCAAAGCATTAGGGGCTTAATCCCACCATCTGATAAGGTCAAGAACTACATGAGGGCTATTGAAAAGCAATTTGTTAGTTCTAACAAAGTATTGGCAAGCACGCTAATGAACAAACTATCAGGAATGAAGCATAACAATTCTAGGAGTGTGCGTGAGCACATTATGGAAATGAGGGACATTGCAGCTCGTCTTAAGTCCTCAGAGATTGAGATTTCTGAGTCATTCCTTGTCAATTTCATACTCAATTCTCTTCCTATGGAATATGGAGCATTCCAAATTTCTTACAACTCACAGAAGGAAAAATGGTCTATCAATGAACTTTTGACCATGTGTGTTCAAGAGGAGGAGAGATTGAAGCATGGAAAAGTGGAAAGTGCTCATTTAGCAACACATAAAGGAGGGTAATGGAAGAAGGGCAAAGGTGATTAGAAATGGAAGAAGTTTGGTAAAGTGCCATTTAAAAATCATGGCAATAAGGATGCGTGCTTCTTCTGCAAGAAAAATAGTCACATGAAGAAAGACTGCTCAAAGTATAAGAAATGGCTTGAGAAGAAAGGTAATTTCATATCTCTTGTGTGTTATGAATCTAATTTTGTTAATACTAATCAATATGATTGGTGGATTGATTTGGGTTCTGCAATTTACATTGCTAATACCGTGCAGGGCTTCCTCAGCCTAAGGAAACTGACGGGAAGTGAACAAGGCATCTATTCGGGCAATGGGATGCGTTCACATGTCGAAGCTATTGGAACTTTCAGACTTGTTTAAAAAAATGGCTTTGTTTTGGATCTTGAAAACGCATTTTACATTTCATCTTTTTCAAAAAACTTAATTTATGTTTCTAGACTAGTACCGTCTGGATTTTAATTTCAGTTTGTTGGTACAAATTTTAGTTTGTTTAAAGACTCTGTTTCTGTAGGATTTGGTACTTTAATTAATGATTTGTACAAATTAAATCTGGATCCTGTTTTTGAACAAAATCTTTTAACTTTGCATGGTGATATTGGCATTAAACGTAATATTGTTGATGAGTCTTCCTCTATTCTTTGGCATAGGAGATTGGGACATATCTCCATTGAGAGAATAAAGAGGTTGGTTAATGATGAAGTCCTTCCAACTTTTGATTTTACCAACTTTGGTACTTGTGTGGACTGCATAAAGGGAAAGCAGACCAACAAGACCAGTAAAGGTGCCAAAAGGAGTGAGGAAATTCTTGGAATCATACACACTGATATTTGTGGACCATTTACTCTATCTTGTCTGAATGGTCAGAGATATTTTATCTCATTTATTGATGACTTCACACGATACATGTATCTTTACCTCTTGTTTGATAAGGCCGAGGCACTTGATACCTTTAAAGTTTATAAAGCAGAGGTAAAGAAACAAACAGAAAAGAAAATTAAAATTGTAAGGTCAGACAGGGGTGAAGAATATTATGGGAGGTACACAGAATTGGGACAATTACCAGGTCCATTTGCTAAGTTCCTTAAGGCAGAAGGCATTATTGCACAATATTCAATGCCTGTCACACCAACAAAATGGTGTTACTAAAAGAAGGAACCGAACACTTATGGACATGGTAAGGAGCATGCTTAGTTATTCTAATGTGTCTATAAATTTATGGAGTGAAGCTTTGAAAACCGCTGTGTATATCTTAAACAGGATTCCATCCAAGGTTGTTCCCAAAACACCGTTTGAGTTATGGAAAGGATGGAAGCCAAGTTTAAAACACTTACACGTTTGGGGTTGTCCAGTTGAAGTGAGGGTGTATGTGGACGCGCCCTGCGTCTACAGTTCGGACTCAAATTGTCACGGTTTTTAATCTAAACCAAAGAGTCCAAATTCGGCAAATCATTTTGAGAAAACAGATTTTTAGAAAAGAAGTGGCAAATATGGACTGCTTTGCCAGATACAGAGTCGCCACCTAAATATTTTATTTTTGGGAAAATTTAGGAAACCCTGACTCGTTTGCCTAAGGCCACGTGTCCGTCATCACCAAAGTTGCCTCGGTTCGGGAACTTGGGTACGATTGGGGAAGGTCAGCTATGAGCACCCCCTCTCGCCCGATCCGAAGATCGGCCTCTACTAACCATGATATCTCGTTTTTGAAAACACATGCGTTCTCATTCCGATTATTAGCCTAGAATTACTATGTGATGCGCACAGCAAAACAAGTATAGACTAGATCGCCTAATTTGGAACAAAGCATTGCATATCTGTTTGTTTGGAAAATGATTTGAGATTTGCTACTCGCTAGTAGGCTAAAAACACGAATTTCAATGAGTTGTCCCAACTCAAACAATCCAACCTTCACCCACAAGCATTCACGCAGTTATATCATATAAGCATCTAGCCACATGGTAAGCATGCTATCATTGCAACACTCACACTCATGCAAGGATGTTAAAACATAAATGCTCACCGAGTACTCCAAGCCAAAACAGAAACTAGTTAGTAATCATATGCATGATCCTAGTTCATGTCAAGATGGCTAATGTAACACATGCAAGATGCAACTACAATAGGCTCGGCTATTCTAAGATGGCATGTGATGATGCTACAGCTAACATGTATTCAACTTGGAATTGAAATACAATGCAGTTAGTATGATGCGCCGAGCCCGGTGCATGCAAACGAATGAATGGATGCAAACATGCTATCATGAGTATACTAATTGAAACATGCCCTAAACTAACCGTCGAGAGCTAGTAAATAAAAAGGAAAGAAAGACGTGGGGTTGGAAGACATGCACACACTCACGCACACTTATTACACAATTGCCCTCGCTCGGAGGGTCCGAATAAATATTACAAAACAAATAAATAATTAACTACTCTAGCTAATTAAATATTACAAAACTTTTAATTAATTAACAAATTAACTAAAAAAAGGGAAGATGGCCGCAGCCCCGCCTCGGAATGATGAGATGATGCATGCTCGATCCGTCTTGCTCAGAAATCCATCGCCATGACACATGTTACCTTTGTTTTCCCTGCTCTGCTCTTCTGAAAATTGCACAACTCCCAAGGTATGCTCCATGGACACTGTGGAGCACTACCGACCAAGTAGAATCATCACCGGCTATTGGGAATGGTCATCGACCATTAGTATAGCTCTCGGCTATCCATATTTGGTCGGTCGGCACTGAGAATGGTCGGCCGGCCAAATCTTCCTGCAAAAACCTGTTTTGACAGCAACAGAGGGCAAAACATGGCATGGCAATGCATTTCAAGCAAATGTATGCACCAACCCACTCCTTATTATGTTCATGACTCAAAGGAGTTTGGGACTCGACCCTCGGACCACCAATCGTGCATTTCAATGCGTGATGGCCCAAGAAGCCAAGTTGTGCATTTTGATTTCAAATGTAATGCACACAAACAAACACATAAAGCCCAATCTCTATCACTTGGTCAAGAGACAAGGCATGCATGCAAGATGCAATGCAACCTAGGCATGGAACTAAGCATACAATACGAACATGAGGGCAAGCATGCAAACATGAACATGGACAACACACAAACATGTAACAACATGATGAAATGGAGCAAGCATGCAACCATATACAAGACATGCGAGCAACAACATGTGAAGATGGTTTTACACTAACTTGGATAGCTCTCTACTAGGTCTAAAACAGTGGCCAACATGCTCAAGAATGGAAACCAAAACACATACAAATAGGCATGCATGCAAGGTCCAATACTTAGGCACATAGAGACAACTTTTAAGCACACTTAAAAGAGGAACATGGGCATATGGCATGCAATGTAAGCTCTGAAAATGATGTTAATGATGGTGCCAAACCAAGCAAACAAGACGAGCATAGCATACAACAAATGGTCTAAAGCCTAAGGCTCACCAAAGAAGCATTGAACTACACTTAGTGCAACCACACATGGCATGAATTAAGTGACTGAAAATGGAGATGTGACATGCTAAAATGAGCCTCAAAACCCACCTAGATGGCATCTAAATGGCTTAAGTACGGAAGCATGCACAAGGGGCCAAACAAGGAGCATAAGACAACAACCTCTTAACGCATTAAAGGGGTATCAAATGTAAGCATATAGGCATGCCACAAGGACTGAAATAACATGACAAGTGGTTCCAAACCACTGAAATGATGTAAGGATGGCATGCTAGAGGGGTCAATGCTCAAGGCATACAAGAGAGTTTGCATGGTAGCTATACAAAGAAAAGCATGGATGACTCAAATGACCAAAAACAGTCCCTTAGCATACTAAAACAAGCATAAAAGCTTCACAAAGCTAGGCCAAAACACATGAGCATGGTAGTCTAAATGCTAGGCACATGTTAAGGCAAATCATGGCATTACAAGACATGTATGCAAGCTAAGCATGGTGTGTCTAAACCAATCAAAAACAGTGCTATATCATGGCATAATAAGCACAAATACAACTTAATACATGGCCAACATGAACCTAAAAATGGTGCTCACACATGAGGCAAAAATGGCACATATTGAAGACAACAAGGAGAGGGGATGGCCCTCTCCTTCTTAGGACCTCAAACCACCATCCTCACTACTGAAATCCCTCAAGATTTCAGTGGTGAGGAGGCCCAAACAAAGTGGTCCTGGAGCTCACCAAAAATAGCACAAAATGGGGGCCAAACAAGGCCTAAGAGGGGGTAAACGACCCCAAACACAAAAGTGGTCTTAAAAAAACTTTAAGAGGAGCTCAAAATAAGACTTTTTTCAGTTTATGACAAAGCCCAAAACAACATGCAAGACAGGCTAAAAGTGTGTGCAAAAACGGGGAATAAAGAGGGTAAGAAGTTACCTTTGAAGACAGGCAAGAACCAGCAGCCTTTAGACCCAAAAATGCAACCTTCAATCTCTAAAAATCAGATCCAAGGTTCTTGGATGGATGATGGAGGTGTTGTGCTAGGAGGTGTAGTTCAAATGGCCAAGAACTAGACCCTTTTACACCCTCTAACCCACACAAATGTAGAGAGAGAGGGAGATATAGAGAGGGAGTGATATATATATGATATATATCAGATTTTTCTAACCCTTGAAATGGAATGAGAGGCTCTCCTTATATAGGCCAAGGCAAGGTGCCAAGCTTCTAAGAGAAGCTAACATAAAAAGGGTCAAGAGGGGCAAGCTTCTAAGGAAAGCTAAGCAAATAGGTGAAGCTTCTCTTAGAAGCTTGTAGCAAAAGGGCCAAGCTTCTTGGAGAAGCTAGACAAGGGTTCAAGCTTCTTGGAGAAGCTAAAGCAAAGGTGCAAAGGGTTCAAGCTTCTTGGAGAAGCTAAACCAAAGGTTCAAAAGGTTCAAGCTTCCTCAAGAAGATAAAAACCAAAGGTTCAAAAGGTTCGAGCTTCCTCAAGAAGCTAAAACAGGGGGTTCAAAAGGTTCAAACCCCTCTCAAGAAAAGGTCTCGGCCAGAAAAGGTGGCTAATCGGTCAACAAAGTTGGCCGATTGACCACAAAATGTGCCGATCGACCATCAATGGTGCCGACCGGCCATCACCAGTGGCCGGTGGCAAGGAAACAAGGCCGGTGGCCTCAATCCATGGCCGGTGAGGTGTGGGGATGGCCTACAAGCTATTTCCCACCCTTAGAAGCAAAACAACAAGTGTTTGATGCAAAACCAAACACAAAACAAACAAGTCGAGAGGTCTTGGGGCAAGGTGCGTAGCCGAAACCTCCGAGAACTCAAGACGAACACAAACAGAGATGATCATCGAGTGTTCAAACGATGACGTCCAAGTCTTAAGGACGGTCAAAATGGGGTGTCTATAGTGTATAACCCACATTTAAAGAAATTGGACCCCAGAACAGTTCGTGGTTTTTTCATAGGCTATGCGGAAAACTCCAAGGGTTACAGATTTTATTGTCCTTCAAATTCACTTAGAATTGTTGAAGCTAGAAATGCTAAGTTTATTGAGGAAGTGGACCCTAGTTGGAGTTATCCTCAAAAGATAGAGTGGAAGAAATCACGGGATCCGGATACAACACCCATGAATATAGGTGAATTGGTTGTCTTTCAAGATAATCAACCCAATATTCTTGAAAATCAACAAATTCAAGAACTTTCACCACAAGAGGAACAAGTCAACACAATGCCTGTAGCTCGAGTCCCAATTGAGACTACAGAATTAAGGAGATCCTCATGAGCTAGAAAGTCAACAATTTCTGGTGATTATTTTGTATATTCAATGGAGTCTGATTTTGACATCGGACCTAAAGATGATCCTATTTCATTTTCCAATGCCATGAATATGGATGATTCTAAATTATGGTATGATTCCATGAAGGAAGAGTTGGAATCTATGGCTAATAATCAAGTTTGGGAAATTGTCGAGTTGCCTAAAGGAGTTAAAGCGGTTGGCTGTAAATGGATCTATAAGACTAAGAAAGACTCAAATAGCAATGTCGAACAATATAAAGCCAGACTCGTAGCTAAAGGTTTCACTCAAAGAGAAGGCATCGATTATTATAATACATTTTCTCCAGTTTCTAAGAAGGATTTATTTCGAATTATCATGGCATTAGTAGCTCATTTTGATTTAGAGCTACATCAAATGGATGTGAAAACGACATTTTTAAATGGGGATCTTGAGGAAGAAGTATACATGAACCAACCTGAAGGTTTTTGTTCTGATAAAGATAGTCACTTAGTTTGCAAGCTCAAGAAATCTATACATGGACTAAAACAAGCTTCTCGACAGTGGTATTTAAAGTTCCGCAATGTTATTACTTCATATGGTTTTACGAAGAATGTTGTGGACAATTGTATATACCTTAAGGTTAGTGGGAGCAAATATATTTTTCTAGTTCTATATGTGGATGACATTTTACTTTCATCTAATGATTTGGGATTGTTGCATGATACTAAACAATTTCTTTCCCAAAATTTTGAAATGAAGGATATGGGTGAAGCTTCTTATGTCATTGGCATAGAGATTCACAGAGATAGGTCCAAAAGGACATTAGGACTGTCTCATAAAGCCTACATTGAAAGAGTTTTAGAGAAATTCAAGATGAATGATTGCACTCCTAATACAACGCCTATTTTAAAGGGTGAAAAATTCAGTTTAAATCAATGTCCGAAAAATGATTTGGAAAAGGAACAAATGGTTAGCATTCCCTATGCGTCTGCCGTAGGCAGTTTAATGCATGCTCTGGTTTGTACATGACCTGACATTGCATTTGCCGTTGGGATGATTGGAAGATACCAAAGTAATCCAGGAATGGAACATTGGAAGGCTGCAAAGAAAATCATGAGGTACTTAAAGGGAACCAAGGACTACATACTTACTTACAAGCATGCTGACTATCTTGAGGTGGTTGGATATTCAGACTCGGATTTTGCGGGTTGTCAAGATTCCAGAAAATCCACTTTAGGATATGTCTATCTGCTAGTAGGAGGTGCTGTTTCATGGAAGAGCGCCAAGGAGACGATAATTGCATCGTCAACAATGGAAGTAGAGTTTATAGCATGCTTTGAAGAAACGTCACAGGCTATTTGGTTAAGGAATTTTATCACAGGGCTTCAAATTGTGGATTCAATTTCTAGGCCATTAAAGGTTTACTGTGATAATTCGGCTGCGGTTTTTTTCTCTAACAACAACAAAAGTGGTAGCCGAAGTAAGCATATTGACATAAAGTATCTTGTTGTTCGAGACCGTGTTAAGAAGCAAAAAGTCAGCATTGAGCATATCAGTACCGATATGATGGTTGCAGATCCCATGTCCAAAGGTCTTTCTGTAAATGTGTTTTCAAAACATGTTGAGGGCATGAGACTAATTGGTTAGCTTAATAATTTTTCTAGTTGTTGTTTTATTTTGTTTTGTCATGACATATTGATTATTATTACTGAAAAGCATCATTTTGTGCACCTAAAGTATTTGTGATGCTATGCAGTCCATTGGGACTATTGATCCATAGGGATCATTGGACCCAGAATAACTTATTAGAAGTTATTCATAAAGAATGACACCACATAAAGTTGAGAGTGTGATACAATGTAATAGATGGAAGGAAATACTTAATTGATAAAGCATAACCGCCATGATTTGTGTATTATAACTCTAAGGTTTGGGTATTTTTATTTAATGGCCATAATCAGTTTGTTAGTTACCCGATAGTCAACAACGTGTGTTATATGTGCCAAGTGAGAGAATATAAGAATATCCATAAAGTGGCCCATATGCCACATGTTTGTTTTATTTATTTAGTTATTTATATTATATATATTTAATTAGTTTAATGGTTAATGGGTAACTAACGTCTGTTCACTATCTCATATGGTGGTTTCATGGGACCTTACAACTTCCCTGATGGTGGGAAGTTATAAGGAGTTACACTTGGATATGGGTCCAAGCCTATCTATATATATGCCTGTGATAGCCATCAAACACAAACGTTGTTTTGTGAATAGAATAGGCTTGAAACTCTATTCCTTTCACTTTTCCCATATGGTTCTGTAAGAGTGTTCTGTGAGTGGGTTTTGTTTATACATTCAAGGATAAAGATTCAAAGGCTTGAACATCATGGCAGGAGGTATTTTTCTTTCTGAATTAAAATTATTTTAATTCTCACAGAAATTCCTATACTTTAGAGCATCCACTTTATATGTTTGCTCTCTCCACTACTATATTCTCCATATATTTTTTAGAAGAGTATCTTAAAAGTTCATTATCCATACTATACTATAGTCTATAATCTAAGCACTCTATTTGGTGTGAACGCTAATCTGAAGTTGAGTCATGCTTAATAACTCTTAAAGAACAA
Organism: Camellia lanceoleosa; assembly: GCA_025200525.1. Lineage (NCBI taxonomy): Eukaryota > Viridiplantae > Streptophyta > Magnoliopsida > Ericales > Theaceae > Camellia > Camellia lanceoleosa. The sequence goes on from CM045759.1 coordinate 109,241,798, forward strand.
AAAAGGAGGAAAAAATTAACCCTAATTCAACTCTTCCAACAGTTTCCTACCCTATAAAAAGTGGAGGATTTACATGTAGGTTTTAATATGTAGACTTATTATTCAATAGGTCCTAATATGTGAACACTAATTGTTAATTTTCAACGATTGTTTGAAAATTGTTACAAAAAATATCACTAATTATAAGTTATAGTGACAATTTAAAAAAATCGTCACAAAAAAGTCATTAATTTTCAACTTTTAGTGACAGTTTGAAAATTTTGTCATAGAATAACGTCACTAATTGTAAGTTTTAGTGACAATTTATAAAAATTGTGACAAAAAAAATTACTAATTGTCAATTTTTATTAACGACATATACAAAAAAATAATCACAAAAAATTATTTTTGGTGACGATTTTACTAAAACTTATTTTCAATAGGAATTGATGGGAATTAAGTCCAACTATTAGGACCTGTTGGTAATTTATCCTAAAAATGTACCGTTTTTTAACTAGTCTCTCATAAATTTGAAAACTTCATGATTTTGTTTGACTAAAATCTGAAAGATTTTGTACAACATGGATTCTAAGGGCATCTCCAACGGTATATCAAATATTTCATCAAATATGAGTAAAAATTTGAGGAATTCCTGTATCTGATATCCAGCTCTCCAACGGTAAATTTTCGGCTGTTAGCAAAATGCAGGTCGTCTAGTAAGTTGTCCGGTAAGAATAAACGCAAAAAACATGTTTCCCTTCATTTCTGTTTCTCTTAATTCCTTTGTCATTTCTTTTTCCCTCAAGCTAAAGTTGACCTCATTGCAGGCCTTCATCCACCCAATTTTGTGCGTCAAATTAGGTCTTTCCTAGGGTATGCAGGTTTTTACTGTAGGTTCATTAAAGACTTTAGTAAAATATCACGTCCTTTGTGTAGTTTACTTGCTAATGATGCACCTTTTATCTTTGATGAGGCATGCTTGAAGGTTTTTGAAACACTGAGAATGGCCTTTACCACCGCCCCAATCATGAAATCACCGGATTGGTTACTTCCCTTTGAAATCATGTGTGATGCCTCAGATTATGCTGTTGGGGATGTGTTGGGTCAAAGGGTCAATAGGGCACCATATGCTATATACTATGCTAGTCACATTCTCACGGATGCACAATTGAATTACACTACTACCGAGAAAGAGTTGCTAGTTGTGTTCTTTGCCTTAGATAAATTCTGGTCCTATCTCTTAGGTTCCAAAGTCATAGTTTTCACTGATCATGCCGCTTTGCGGTATTTAGTATCAAAGAAAGAGACCAAACCTAGGTTAATTAGATGGATTTTGTTACTTCAGGAATTTGACCTAGAGATCTGAGATAAGAAAGGATCTGAGAATGTAGTGACAGATCACCTCTTCTGAATCCTTGTTGAGTATACTAGTGACCCTCTAATTTTGCATGATTTGTTTTCGGACAAACAACTCCTTGTGGTGTCACGAGCGAGCCCCCCGTGGTTTGCATATATTGTGAATTACTTGGCCATTGGGAAAATTCCTCAAAATTGGTCTAAGCAAGACAAAGACCGATTTTTTGACAGGTCAGGTATTATTTTTGGGAGGATCCGAAATTGTTTAAATATTGCTCTGGCCAAGTGATCTGACGGTGTGTGCCACAGAGTGAGGTGCATAGCATTCTTACTTTTTGTCATTTTTCTGCATGTGGCGGTCATTTTAGTGGGCATAAAACGGCTACCAAGATTTTACAAAGCCGGTTTTATTAGCGCACAATTTTTAGAGATGCCCATCAATTTTGTAAACTTGTTTGCGTTGTCAACAAATGGGTTCGATATCTCGGCGTGACATGATGCCAATGTCCCCTATTCTTGTGGTAAAGATCTTTGATGTTTGGGGGATTGATTTTATGGGCCCTTTCCTGTCATCATTCGGGTTTGAGTATATTCTCTTGGCAGTGGATTATGTGTCTAAGTGGGTGGAGGGAATAGTTATCCGAACAAACGATCATAGAGTAGTAATCAAATTTTTGCATGAAAACATCTTTAGTCGTCTTGGGTTTCCTAGAGCCATAATAAGTGATCATGGTACACATTTTTGTAACCGATTCTTTGAGTCGATAGTTAAAAAATACTCTATCACTAATAAAGTTGGCACTCTCTACCACCCTTAAACTAGTAGCCAAGTGAAAGTCTCAAATAGAGAGGTGAAACACATAATAGAGAAAACAGTAAGGCCAGATAGGAAAGATTGGTCAAAACGTTTGATTGATGCATTATGGGCCTACCGCACTACTTATAAGACACCCATTGGGATGTCACCATATAGGGCGGTGTTTGGCAAAGCTTGTCATCTCCCGATTGAACTTGAGCACTGAGCGTTGTGGGCCATAAAGAAGTTTAACTTCGATATGGTCGCAGCTGGGCTTAACCAGAAATTACAACTCAATGAGTTGGAGGAAATTCAGAATGATGCATATGAGAGTTTGGAAATTTTTAAAGTTAGGACTAAGGAATTCCATGACAAGCACATTAATAGAAAATCCTCTGAACCCGGCCAAAAAGTGTGACTTTTTAACTCAAAATTGAGACTCTTTTCGAGTAAGCGTAGATCAAGATGAGATAGTTCCTTTGTGGTTGTTGAGGCCTTTATTCATGGCGCTGTTGAGGTGCAAGATCCAAAGAATGGCTACACTTTCAAAGTGAATGACCAAAGATTGAAGCCATATATAGAGGGAATTGGAAATGGGGATGGGGATATGATTGAGTCCATTGCTTTGATGGACTATTTTTATTATGATTGAGAGATTGATGTCTTGTTCTCTTTTCTTTCATTTCTATTCTATTCTATTTTTCTTTATTCTTGCTGTGCTTTATTTGCGTCTAGGAGACTTTAAATCCTTTAAAGGTGTAACTCCTTTGGTGTTTGCTGTGCCCGAACGGCATTTGACGGTCTAGTATAGCCACCTAACTGTGTTTGTAGTGAGTTCCTAGGAGACCAACTTAGATGGTGGAAACTAGAGTTCGAATGGCAAAGCCTAGAACGCAAAGGTTTGGAATTTCCGAGACTAGAGTCTGGTTTAAATACCTAGGGGTGTGGAGATTGTTTCAAAACCACCCCGACTTGAACTTTGTATGGCAACCCTATAGGTCGAGTTAGCTTTATGTGCCTCGATTCTGGATACCGAATCAACCTAGTCTGTCACCCTGTTAGAGAGTAGGGAAAGTTACACACACTGTTAGGGAGAAGAGTAGTACCCGTGATTTTCGCGTGAAGATTATACCTGTGTTGCACATTTTAGTAGTTGCGATGTTCTATTTTTTTTATTTCAAATGTGCATTGACAGTAAAAATGCTTTATTGTGATTGGGTTTTTATTTAAAATAAAATTTAAAAAGAAAAAAAAAATTAATAATAATAAAATATATATATATATATAAAATGAATAAAAAAAAATGGTTGTACTTGCTTTAAAAAAAAATTATAACAAACCGCACCTGCGGCCAAAATTGGCGCACATGCGGAGAGACCAAGTATGGGCGCACGAGTGGAACCACTGGGCGTAAGAGCGGCACAAGCCAAATTGGCTACTACTTTCATGCCGCTGGAGCGGCCCAAAAATAGGCTCTCGTGCGGTCCAAATGGGCACACAAGCAGTCTAACAAAAAAAAAAAAATTTTAAAAATTCACTGCACGAGCGAAGGCCCAAACTGCACGAGCGGCCCAGGCCCAAAAGCATTCTACTTTCACGCCTAATAAATCACAAGTGCGGGCCAAATGGGCGCACTAGTGGCCCAAAAAAAAAAATGCAGATTTTATTTTATTTATTTATTTACTTATTCGAAAAATAAAAAAAAAAAATTCGTGCATATATATATATATATTTTCTTTCTTTATTTTATTTTATTCTTTTAAAAAAAAAAACTTTAAACCAAACCTTAACACCCTTTTTGACCTTCACTTTCCAACTCTCTCTCTCTCTCTCTCTCTCTCTCTACCTCTCATCATCTTCTTTGTTTTCTCTATTTCTCTCTCTTTACCCCACACACCCACATGCTCATCAAATCCCACCATAACCAACTTCTTCTTCCTTTACCATTAACCCCACCTTTTTCCTAAAACCACCTTCCACTAGCACATAACCATATTTTTCGACCGGCGACTTTGCGGCGGCCATTTTTTCCGACGACTCTCCATTCTTTCTCTTTTTCTTCACTCTTTCAAGGTAACTCCTTCTTGTGCTTTAGATTTGTGGTGTTTGTCTTTCAATCTTATATTTTAGTTTGATTGATTTTAGTTTTACTTTTTTTGTAATTCATATTTTGTTCATTGTTCATCTAACACCCCCCCCAAAAAAAAAAAGTGAATAGATTGAATCTAGGAGCAATAGCCGCACATGCTGCGATGTGAAACTATATATATATAATAATCATAATAAATAAATAAATCTCAGAAATACAAGTAATAATACTAATAATAATTTAGCTTAACTGTTTAGTTTCAATTGTTTAGTTAGTGAATTAGTTTTATTTTTATTTAGTGATTTAATTGTAGTTTAACTGTTTAATTTTTATTTTTTATTTTCTGAATTTTTATTTTATTTTCTTCTACTAACTTAGACTATTTTATTTTATTTTCTTATTTATTTACTCATTGTAGTTCATATGTATGTTTGTAAATTTGTCACACGCTAACTTAGTGTAAGTTAATTTTCTATAATTAATTTAATAACATATTAAAAAAATTAAAAAATAAATTAAAAAATAAAAATAAAATTCCGGTGGTGTGATGACAATGAGGTTCTGAGTAATTTGTGCATACATGCCGTATTTGATGAGTGCTGATATAATGGTTCGACATTTTTGGTTGTGTTGGTTGAATTATTCTGTGCATATATTTCTTCGTTATCCCGCTGAGCAATGCCAACATTGCATTTAGGGATATGCCAACTGACACTTGGGACAACAAACCAGTTGCCTGTGATACATCCTTTGACGTGGAATACTTCTGACACCATCAACCCGCTGTGTGGAATGTTCAGCAACTTGAAGATCGGGGCCTCTTGGGTGTTTGCACCGTTACTGAACTGGCATATCCTCGCATTGTGCGAGTCTTTTACCAAAATATGTACACTAGTAACGAGGCCCCGGAAGCTCTTTTGTCCATTGTTGACGAGGTGGAGTTAGTCGTCACACCAACTTCCATTGCCAAGGTCCTCTACTGTTCCATGGACACTAACAATGCAGAATAGTTCCCGGTATTCACTCGGGAACTCACCATCCTGGCACTGGTAACTGAATTTTATGAGGGGCGACGGGATGATGACAACCGTACTAGCATCCGGTGGGCTAACTTACCACGCCGCCTTCTCTTTCTTGATGTGGTTCTCAAAGAGAATATCATCCCTCTAGGCCACAAGGAAGAGCGGCGAAGGGACTTCCTCCGTGCCTTGCATCGATTTGACTTCGGGTTTTGAGTTGACATCCCTACTTTGATCTATAACCAGATGAACCGAATCCTAAATGAAGTCAAAGTGCGCAACACCCGGGGCAGTTCTACATGGGCCCTCCCTTTCGCAAACCTCATCACTGCGCTTATAAAAGCTCAAGGACATACGCCCTCGAATCCAATGAGGTTCAGCTTCCGCCGCCCATATTTTATGGAAAAACCCACTGGTGCCAAACCACTGCTCGCCTACCACCTCCACTACTCCTCCCTGAAGCCCCAACCAATCCTAATGATGCCTTGGTAGAGCCTACCGTCGCACCATTCCGTATGACGAGGGCGCAATATCAGGCTATTTTGGATAATCAAGCCGCTATTCAGCAATCAGTGGTTGATCTCCGGGCCGACTATCAGGCCTATCGGGATTACTCACAGGTGGCATTTGATGGGTATCAGTAGGTAGTTGCATCTTTGCAAACTGATTTCTACGCATACCGGGACTCGAGAGAGCAGTGGTTTGATCAGCTTGACGCTAGGGTTCATGATAAGGTGTTCGAGACTCAGACACTAATGCATGCCCTATTTGAGCAGCATTTCCCACCATCGCCAGATCCACATCAGTGATATCTGTATATTTTCTTTGTTTTATTTATTTATTTATTTTTGTTTTGTTTTATTTTATTTTTCTTTTCTTTTGATACTGTACAGTTCAAAAAAAAATGTATGTGTGTTTGGGTATCCTCGCCTCGTTGGATGTGCGCCAGTGCTGTCTGGTAGGATCTCCTCTCTCATTTTACTATCTCATGTACAAATGCTTACATTGAGGACAATGTTATATTCTAGTTGAGGGGTGAGGGTATTTATAATAATCATTCATGTTTGTACTTACTGTACTTGATTGCACCACTTCACTTAATGTTCACTTTGTACCAGTATGGTAATGATTTGAGCATATGTTAATTGGGGAACATAGTGGGCTTGTATGAAAGGGTTTATTGGGTAAATACTCACATGTGATGTTTGCACTAGGATAGTTGTTTGTGTTTGTGGTATTAGTGCACTTGTCATGAGTATACCTTAATTCACATGAACACACTATCATAGCGGTGACCTATTTATTATAATCCCTGGTGTACATCATTGATAATGGTTAGGGTTGCAGAAAAGAACAAATGAGTAGCCAAGATTCTTAAAAAAAAAAAAAAAAAAAACACTTGACTTGTTTGGGTTCGTAGCTTTTTTAACTCGAGTTATTAAGCCTGTAGGGGTGTCTCTATACTTAGTGCCCTAAAACTGTCTGGTTTGGGAGTCATTGGCCCAATACTTGCTACATGGGTTAATTAGAAAGCTTAAAGGACTTAGACATTGCACAGTTAAGGAAAAATAAGGAGAATGACTTGTTCGGATTCGTAACCTTTTCAACTTGAGTTATTAAACCCGTAGGGGTGTTTTCACACCTAGTGTCCTAAAACCGTCTAGTTTGGGAGTCATTGGCCCAATGCTTGTTACATGGGTTGATTAGAAAACTTAATGGATCAGGACATTGCACAGTCTTTCAAAAAAAAAATTTGAGAATCTTGGTTGCAACCGTTTAGTTTTTCTGTATATGTTAGGTATTATTATGAGTTACATCAGGCTATTATAGTGGACAGTTAACTAATATAGAGATTGCACTTTACACCGAGGGTGCTAATGATGTGTGTACTAGCATTCACAAGTATAGGAGACTTTACTTTTGTATTAATTGAATTGTGGTTTTAACTCAATAGATTCCTTCATGCTTTTCTGTTGTGCCTTCAATGACTCATCATGTCTTAATATCACACTGTAGTGGCACATGAGTTAATTGTTAGGAGGAATAGTGTGGTTAATTGTTGTTGAGCATATATGAATTTGTTGATGTTTGTTGGTATCATTTCTAGAAACCCTCACCAGACTATATACTTGTCCACTTGGGGTAACCTTGTGGCTGAAAGGCTTGTTGCATATGCTAAATGCAATCGTGTTTCCTACGAAAGTGGCTTAGAGTTATTTTACTTTCTTAATTCTTTTGTTTTGCTCGAGGACTAGCAAAATGTAAGTTAGGGGATGTGATGTAGGCCGAAAAGTACTACATTGAGGCCACTGAAGTTACATTTTTTGGCTTTCAATATTGTTTATTTAGTGGGGATGATGTGTTTTGTGCACTTGTACAGATTTGGTAGGTAACACGCAAATTTAATCAAAAAGTGCGCGAAAGCAGACTCTTCGAGTGAGGAGCGAAGAATCCGAGCTAGCCACCCCACCGCAAGTGCGGCCAAACTTCACCGTACGTGCGGCCCACCATTGCTCGAGCGGCCCACCTAGGCATGCGTACGTAGAATTTTGGGTATGTTTTGCTGAGAATAAAAGAAAAAAAAAGAGGCTAACTGAGGCTTCAAAAAATTACTTTGAAGAAAAAGAAGACTAGGGTTTTAAAGAGGGATTTTTTCTCAAGCTCAAAGGACAACTTCCATGGGGGCTTCTTCTTCATCCTCTTCCTCTTTCCACTCCTCCATGAGTGGCTAGTTTTCTTTTCTAGAGTTTTGATGAAACCCTAGCCATGTAATAGGATTTTTCATAAGCTTTGATTGTGAATCGGTTTGAATCAATGTACGGATGATTTAGAAGTTTTAATCATTATTCTTTTCATCTCATCAAACATTTTACTCTTTGTGATTGTTTAATGCTTTTCATACATTAGTTTTCTTTGTGTTTACATTCAAAGTACGAGATGAGTCATGCTACGAGAGACGGGTTGTGTTGCTACCGTAGTTTAGAGCAAATGCCTCGTGCTACTCGGGATGACTCGTGCCTGTACGTTGAATGCAATAGCCCTCTTGATCAATATTTCAAACTTGTAGTTGTAAAAAATTGGGTATTTCAAACCGGATTACAATTGATAGCCAATATTTAATCTCGTTTATATGGTTAGTGGTGAATTCTTTGCCCTAGGATTTTTCTCAAAAATTAATATCTCAAACCCTAATTTTGATTGTTAATTTAATTTATCAATTTCATCTAATTCCTTTTTAGTCATAAAATCTTTTAATCTTTTTAATCAAAATTAATTTAGGAATTTAGCGATTAAATTAGTCTAATTTCACAATTGTCCATGTCGATCGATACGTGGACTTGCCATTATTTTAAAAGAATTTGGTATAGTTTAGTATTTAATTTTGGTGTGTGTAACGTCCTATTAGTATGGTAAAAGAACATATGTGACAAAAAAGTATAGTTTATTATCAAAAGGTATCCCAAAATGCTTCTAATAATTTTTCCACCTTAATTATTTATAAACTAAACTAAAATAAAAGAAACAACAAATTTTCCTCCTTATTTATTTATAAACTAAACTAAACTAAAATAAATATCATTACTATAAAGAAGATCATTAGTAAAACAAATTTAACATCATTATGATAAGATTATTAATAAAACAAATTGAATATCATTACTAAAATAATAATAATTGAGAAAAAAAAATTAAGAAAATTGATATGAAACAAATTGTGAACTTGTCAGTGGTCTTCATAAAATTGTCAAGGAAATCTATTTGTCGATCGAAATAAGATTTGTCGTTGAAGATCTTTATAGTAGGCCTTTTGAATAGGATTTAAATTGGTCATATCCATTGACATTATTTTATGATCCTCATTTCGTTATTCTTTTTCATTTATTATAGATAATATTTTTAGTTGTTCCTCCCTATCATCAGCCCTTCTTCGACGTTGTGTAGCCTTTTGTTCACGTTCTATTGCCTTTTGTTTACCTCGCTCAACACTTCTAGAGAACAGAGTTGACAACACTTCACAATTTTTGACTGGTTGGCAGCCATTTCATCAAATTTAACATCGTGAATTGTCTGTGTCTTCAACTTTTCTTTCGTAGCCTTAGTACCAATTGGTCGTGTTGATGTATTAGTCAGTTGTTGGTCCTCTTCAATATTATTGTTGGGCTGAAAAGCCTTACCTTCAGTTGCTGGAATAAAAAATGGATAAGGTAGTGGTGTGGGTTTTTTGCATTGTGTTCTAATTTCATCCCACTTACAATTTCAGCGCAAAATATCCCAACTTATATAAAATGAAAAGTGTTTTTTTTCCGTATTGTATGATACATGTGCTTAGCTTTAGCGACCTAGAAAATGAAAAAGATAATCAGTTCGATAAAAAGTAGATATAAATCATAAAATAGATATTCTACAAAAGAAATTAAAATTACCATATCTACCTTTGTTGTTTCACTTTGTTGCCTCAATTAGATTTGTTCAAGAAAACTACATAATTTATTAAGTGCCTTTTGCATCACAGACCAACGATGAAAGAAAGAAATATAGTTTTGATTTGATTGATCATTTAATTGTGAATTAAAATAAACGAGTACTCGTTCCCAGAATATTGCCATGGTCTGACTATTACTAGCAATAGGATCTTGAGAGACAGTCAACCAAGATCTACATAAAGTTTCATCTTCTATAATGGTGAATGCTTTACCACGAGAAACACGAGAACTTTTCGAAATAAAAGTAACATCAATGTTCTGCTCTGAAGTTTATGATTCCTCAAACATTTCAAAATTTTCCATAGTTTGAAGGAAATTTTTTTACAAATAAACAAGTTAAAAAAATTCAATAGGATACAACATTCAACACACAGTGAAAAATATTGTAAAAGATACAAGTAAAAAATTAAAGAAAGAAGTGAAAAATTAAAGAAATACTAAAGACTGAAGATGACACAATGAGAATATTGTAAAAGAAACAACTAACAAATGAAAGAAAAAATGAAGATTGAAGTTAACAATGACAAAGAAAAGAAAAATTGTAATGATATTGTGAAATTGAAAAATAAATCAGTCTTATTTTATAGACTACAACAACGGTAACTTTGTGAAATCCTCTACAAAACCAACGGTAACCTTATTGGAGTTGCACCCTACAAAATTAATGGCTAATTTGAGTACAAATTTGAATTTGCATGCAATGCATTTGCCTCTGCAATCCATGCATCACTGTTGGTAAGGAATTTGGTCTTGGAGCCACAAAAAGCAAACAACTTTGCAAGCCCATTGACATATTGGTTGTCTGGGAGGACATCCCCCCAGTCGTCCACACCATTGCTTTGTTGTGGGAATTTTTCAAGTAAGAGGATAACCGGGTGGACATCCGACCGGATGTTCGACCAGTCGTCTGGTAGGTTAAATCCTCAACGGCTATGCACAGTAAAATGCTAAAATGTGCCAAACATCCTCATTTTGGCGAAATATTTTCTATATTCACAATTTAATATAGGTTTGATGAAACCATTGGCGTTGAAAAAAAGAAAAAATTTCATCAAATTTGAATTAATGATGGATTTAGTGTAGTGTTGGAGATGACCTAAATACAATTTCTTTCAAATTCACATAACTCCTTGAGAAGGATTCATCATCATATATCCACTTATTTAAAGATTATATCTAGTTTGCTAAAGAATTCATGATTTGCAATTATTAAAAGGATTTCAAATGCTACATTGGAAGATTATCTAATTGTTGATGACCACGGTTGCAAAGGAACCGAACAGAGCTTAATTAAGTTGAGTAGTGCTGTTTGGAATCACTTATTAATTGATCTCAAAATACACAATCAAAGCTTGAGTTTGGCTCATTAAATACTAATTAAGTCCGACAAACTCCAATTAGAACTAAAAATCATATAATTATATACATTGTACATTATTTTTATCTTACTATATAAAGGGAAAATTAGTCTAAAGTCCCTCTCTCATTTTTAGTAATGAAAGATATCCACAATATTATTTTATAATGTCTAAGGCCCCTTAACCCCACACCTATGTATTATAGAGAAATTTGACTCTCTCAAATCAACTCATCGATCTCGATCTCATGATCATCATGTTGCTGACTCCGGCGAATCGAGGACAGAAGAACGGAGTCGTAGTGGATCGAGAGCACCGAAACGAAGGCTCGGTGTCACTAAGGTTCGCCATTGCTGTAAAGCTCTCTCTTTAAGCTGTTTTCTAAGTTTATAATCCTTAACTTCAGGAATCTCCATATCTTACTCCTCAGTGCCATTTCTTTGAGCATAGAGCTTCTCAGTATAATTATCAGGAAAGGAAACCCGCATCTTCCTTTTCACTTCCTCCTTATCTGCTATAGTAACATATTGATCAATTACTTCATATTTCCTAGTAACAGGAGGAGCAATTTTGGGTCTGAAAACAGAGCACAAGAAATCAAATAAAACCAATAATCACAACAATGGAAGCAACACTAGTAAATTGGGCGATTCATTGAAGAGGAAGCTATTAGGGCTTAGGAGAGAAGTGGTGGTGCAGAAATCATCGGTGGAGGAGCTACGGCAGCGGAGGAAGCTGGGGAGGGGGTGCAAGTAGTTGTCCTTTTGAAGTATTTTGGTGAACTTGGAGAAGATTGCTCAAAAGAAGTTAATGAAATTTGTTTGATTGTTGAGAAAGTGAAGGAAAACTAACAGAAACTAAAATTCAAAAAACTTTTCAAATTTTCCATGAACACTACTTCAGTTAATGAATCTAAAACGACATACATAAAGCATTGCTTTGATCTTTTTCCCTTCTTGTAATTTTTTTATTCATATGATTCTGAAAATCTCGCTGATCAAAATAAATAAATAAATAATTCTGAAAATCTCATAAAAGTGTTTGTTATGACATGCTACTTTTATATAATTCAAAGTTTAATCTTTCGTGAGTTCATAACTATACATAATCATGAATAGATTTTATCCTCTTAATGCTTTTGTACCAATTTGAAGAAATTTGATTTCCATTAATTGTTTTAATTCCTGCAGCAAGTGAGGATGGGGTCATTTTTGTTAGTGGAGTATATGAAGACGTAGAACATGAAGATCTAGTGAACATATTTCTCAAATTTGTCCATTTTTTGAGTATCTTTTTTTTTTTTAATTTCTCTGGGTTTTTGTGATTTTCTCTGGGAATTTATCAGTGAATTTCTCTGAGTTTTTGTGATTTTCTCTGGGAATTTATAAGTTGACTATCTGGGAAGTCACAACATTTACATTTCAAATTCCTTACAACTGTTTCACTTTTTTATTTCAGATTTCAAATCTTTATAGCTTCTTCACTCAAATCCAGAGAAAATTCAAATTTCTCTGGGTTCATTTTGACAATTTGAGATTTTCAGAAAATTTGAGGCACATGTGAAAATTTGTTTTTACCAGACTTAATTAAGTTGTTTTTATCATTAGGAAAATGCTCATATGATGCACATTGATACATTTGTTTCTCCTCTTGTAGGAAACAAGTACTGAAGTGGGCTTCTACGAGATTACTATGGCCCCTAGAGTAGCTATATATTTCAAATTTCTGACAGAGAGTTCGAAAAAAGGTGATGATTTTTGCATGAAAGATTGGAGGAAGGAATGGATTAAGCTTACAAATGATTGGCAAAGCAGTAGGAATTTGTATCCGGTGCAAAGCAATGGAGATGCTCTCGATACATCCAAGTGGCTTTACAACAAATACTTGAAGGATCCAGACACGTACGACCACTAAATGGCACCAACTTTGTGCATAAGAAGTGGTTGATATGCGATCAAATGAATCTCTGGTGAAGAGGCAAGTTTCATTCCAAAAAAAAAAAATTCATCATGTAATTGTGTTCTATCTTTGCTTTGTTGATAATATCTCTTGTTTTCTCTCTCCTTCAGTTTTATTTGTGCTGATCCACTAAAAAAATTCACATGTGCCTCAAATTGTCAAAATCTATAAAGATTTGAAATGGTCAAATTTCTCTGGATTCAATTGAAGGCCGGTGAAGTCAGAGAAATTTTCAAATTTCTCTGGAGATGTAATTTTGTGAAAGGCAGAGAAATTTCTTTGGGAGAGTGGGAAGTATATGGAAGGCAGAGAAATTTGGAGAATGAGAGGGAAGAGAAATTTACAGTGGAAAGTTTAGGAAAGGTCAGAGAAATTTTCAAAATTTTTCTAGAAAGTCCAAAGAAATTCTTTCCAGAATTTCTCTGGACCAATTTTTTCTGTGGCGTGAATTTTCTCTGTATCAACTTAAAGAACCTTAGACATTATTAAAATATTGAATGTCCTTTATGCTATAAAATTTTAATACTAGGGACCTTAAAAAAAAATCCCCCTATATAAATAGACAAGACATTTTATATTATTATTTAGGTATATATATATTTAGCTCAAACTTGACTCAAAATCAAATAAACAATTGAACAAACTGCAAATCACTCATTGTTCATAAATAATTCGATTCTAGAACCAATTTTGCATTGAAAAATAAAGAAAATATAGGGTTGTACAAACTTATGTATGTCAAATCAAAGAGATTTCTAGGTTTAAGAACAAGCTCATTGACAGGGATGCTTTTCTGCAAACTGTATTGCTAAAGTTATTGAATCAAATCTTGAAAATCTACGATATTGACGTTGCCCTTCCAATGTCTCTTCTAGATCGGCTTAGCCACGGAGTCGATTCATTGCTTGTTAGTGATGACGAATTCGCTGCATTGCTGGAGCTCATCAAGGCAGTGTTGTACCTCTACCTCCAAGGCCGCCGCCGTCACTTGATTTTTGGTTTTGACAAGTGCGGTCAGTTCAACAACCATGTCGTGTCAACAGAGTTCGCACCTGCAAGATATCTCGTACCAAAATTCGTAGTCGATGGTGGTGGCTGCCATTCTCCCAACACGCCGGTGATGGATGCGAACAGCGGCAGAGCAAAATCTTTGTATAGTTTTAGGGTTTTGTTTTTTTAGTGTTAGATTTTGCTTTTAAATATGGGAAAATAAGCAACAAGTTCTATAGAATAGTCTTGTCAAATTTTAATAGGGACAATTTATTATTTATAAATTATGTTTGAAAATTTCATTATTTCATAATGATGTATATTATTCTAATTTTACCCTTAATTTAATATGAATAATAATTATATGGGGGTCGTCATCGGATGGACTTCCCCGAATGATCATACCGAGGAATTCTACCGTTCATCATGCAATTATTATTGTTCTTGTAGAGTTTACACAAAGGTTCAGGTTGGATTGTAGAAAGTGAGCAATACATTTTTGTATTTCTATGATAAGCTCTACGGCACCCACAATTCCTAATAGTGAGTCATCGACATATTGTGCGTAACAAATCCTTATTAAGTAATGGATTTTTAAGGGGCTAGCTTATGGGCCAAGCACCTCTCTAACCTGATGACTAGTATTATCTCATTGCCTAGCTCTATCAGTAGGCCCTTTCTTTTGCAATACTTAGGGCTGGTTTGGCGTGCTATAAAAATGATAAAAAGTCAAAAAATTACTAAAAAAGTAGAAAAGTTATCACTATTCATAAATTAAAAATATAAAAAAAAATTAATTTACACAAAAAAAGTACAATCCAACTTTACACAAGTGATGGTACTGAAGTGATGGGGAAAATTACATACATACACTGTGATGGAACAAATTACAAATTAGATATATATATTCATTAAGTTGGAGGGTACTGTCGGACCCGTGAGCCCACCACGGGTTCCATTTCGATAATCCGAACCATTCAATGTGTAAAACTCGTCGAGTACTATATGCCTATAAAAAATCACGTTGATCGGATATAGATAGCTATGTGATCAAATCAGATTTTTGTCAGCCGTTTATTTTTCACTATCCATTTTTTTTATGCAAAACTGTTTTGATCACATAGCTATCGATATCCGATCAACATGATTTTTTATAGGAATATAATACTCGACGATTTCTACATATTGATCAGTTCTAATTATCGAAACGAGACCCATAGTGGGCCGCCACGGGCCCAACAGTACCCGTGAAGTGTCTATATATATATATATATATATTCTGAAGTTATCACCATTTGCAGGGCAATCCGTACTGTCCTTCAATCAGCACTGTCACTGAGTCTAGGACATAAGGGTAATAATATAATTTTGTTATTTTAAACAATATTTTAATACACATTTTTTTATAAAATGACAAAAAGTTATTCCAAACACACATCTTTTTTCTGTCTACTTTTCTCACCAAAAAATCAAAAAATACACTTATCTAGAACATTCCAAACAGCCCCTTAATAAAGCCTCTCATGGCCCAATTATTATTACAACCTTCCTATCATAGAATTCAGTCTTCGAGGTCAACCCAACGACTTTTATGAGAAAGGTGGCACAAAGGAGGCTTGAGGGCTTGTTAAGAAAGGTGGCAAGAGCTGACGAAGGAAAGAAAACGAAAGGCATTTTCTAGTCCTCCCTAAGTTGGGGGTTGCTTAAAAGGGGGATGTCACGATGAAATAAGGAAATGAAAAGCCGCTTTGCATTGGATGCTTTTTACCCTCCCCACAATGATGACTCTGTTATCTTGGGGAGCATAGAAGCTTGTTTCTTCTCCAAAGTTTTCTTGGTCATCAATACGACTTGTCTGTAATAGAACTGATCTGATTTCGCAATATTCAACCAAAATGCTATCAGCAAAGGAAAAAGATCATTGCTAAATGGTTGAAACCTTTAGCAAATTCCATCAAGTTGAATTCTAATGACACCTTCGAAGGCAACCCAGGTCCGACTTGTGGAGGTTGTATTCTCAGGGATCATAGAGGTAACATGGTGTATGCTCTGTCGAACTTTTATGGTTTGTCCTCGACAATCCTTATGGAGCATACTCAGCTTGTAGATGATTTGACCGAATATACAAATCTTGACTAGAATTAGATTTCAGACATGGTTGTTAAGGAGGGCTTGTGGAGAAAGTTGAAGGAGCTACTTCGGCCGTAGAACTATTTGATATGTAAGATGTTTATATTTCGTTTTCAAAAACCATAATGAAAAAAATTATTAATAAGTTCTATTTTGTTTTGAAAAAAATTATTGAGTTATATTATATCAAATTTTAATATTAACAAATAAGTCTATTTTTTTATTTTATAAATTGTTATAAAAAAAATATAATTCATAATTTGAGGTATAGATTTAAAAAAAAAAAAATTCATGGCACTTTGTGATTTTAACAAGATTTAGGTTTTTAGATTGTTTACACTAAAAAAATTCATAATTTGAAATAATAGAAAATGATACGTTTTATAGTATACTTTTTTTGGATCCAATTGTTATTTATTTATTTTAAATATAATATTAATAATTTTTACAATTAACATTTTAAATTTAATTAAGGTTAAATTGTTTATAAAATTATTGTTTCATATTAATGAGAAGGATAAATTAAAATAAGATATACCATTATAGAGCAATGAATCTTTTGGAAATATCTTATCACAAATAAGACTTAGAGAGTGTTTGGGGTGCACTACAAAGTGTACTTTTTTTTCTTTTTTTTTTAATCTTTTTATCTTTTGTAGGTTACATCATCTCTTTACTTTTCTATTCATTTTTTTTGTAAAAAGTCAAAAAATATATTTATTTAGATAATCCTAAACACTTCTTTAGTTGTCTATATTGAAACTTGATAGGACTCAATAGTAATTTTAAGAGCAAAATAGAATTTATTAGTTATTTCTCCTTTAAATAATTATTATTTGGGTTAATTACACTTTTTACTCATGTTAGTTTGACCTAAATTTTACTTTCGTTCTTATAGTTTTAATTTGAACAATTTAATCCCTACACTTTAAGTTTACTTTTAATTTGATCATTTCATCTTAATTTTTGTTAATTTTGTCTGTATATATACCTTAAAAAATTGACAAGTATTTCAAAATTAATATTTCAACCTCCAATTTAGACGGAAGAACCAAATTGAACCTTAGAAAATTGACAAGTGTCTTCAAATTATTAATTTTAACCTCCAATTTAGACCGAATGAATAAATTAAAACTAAACTTAAAGTGTAAAGACCAAATTGTTCAAATTAAAAATTATAGTGATTAAAGTGAAATTTATGTCAAATTACAGGGGTGAAAAGTATAATTAGCCCATGTTATTTATATAGACTTTTTTAAGGGGATTTAGTCAAAACCCCCTAATAATAAAACTTTAATATATTAAAGACACAATTTTTTTTTTTTTTTTTGAAAAGTCTAGCACATATTATAATTACCAAAATATCTTTAGTGACTAATTTAATATTTTAAATTTTAAAATGATATGACTTCTGATCTAAATGTTGATTTTTAATAAAATTAGTATTTTTAGAATCATCTTATCAAGATCTAATAAACAAGATTCAGATTAACAATGAAATTCTTAAAAATAAATAAATAAATACCATGGAAATTGAGTAAATAATAATATTTTATTTTGTTTCATAGTAACATTTAAAAGAACAATAACAACAATAATAAGAAGAACACGCTACCAAAGTAAAATTTTACAATCATTTTTAAATCAAACATTAGCCAAAAAAAAAATACATATTAAAAGTACAATAACAACAATTAAAATTTATAAATTAAATTTACTTTCCCTGAATCGACATCATGAATCCACCCAAATCACCACCACTACAAAGATATTTATAGCCTACCCACAATACAAAAAGAGATGATAATGCTCATCTCTTTTGGACTGATATTTGTGAATTTTGGACTGAATTTAATTCGGATCCTAATTCCACCAAGCGGCAACCCAATAATAGATGTTGCTGCTTCTTCGTCTCCTCCAAAGACGCTCTTTGAGAATGAGAAATATCATTTGGCTGGTACGTTTCTGCGGCATTCTCACTCAAATATCATTCAAATTTCTATATATGGCGAGGTGAGATTGTCTAAAAAGAAAAATGAAAATATTTCTATATCCTCTATCAAGCATAGGCTTCCAGGTGAGGGAGTTTATGAAAAAAAAAATTATGAGCGGTTCTTATTGGGGGTAAGAAAAATTAAAAAAATTGACTAAATCGATTGAATTGGTCATATGTTGTTATTTTTTTAATACGAATCGGTCTGTTCAATTTTAAAAATTATTTTTTTTTATTTTCGATTTGATACTGATTTTGATATGCTCTACACCGAAACCATCAGAATATATTTACATATAATATATATTATATGCCGTGATATATAACACTGTTAATTTGTTTTTTTCATGAAAAGATATTTACTGTCACCAAAAGGTGTAATCATTATACAAGTTTTGTACCACTAACATAGCTAAGGAAATAAAACAGCAAGCTTAGTATTTATGACATTTGAAGTTAATTTATTTTTCTCTCGGCTTAGGGTTAGTTTGAGATGTTTTAAAAAAATGTACTTTTTAATTTATTGGCTTATATGAGTTAGGTTTGATGTGATATGTTAGAGAGGTGATGTGATTTAAATAAGATGATGTAACTTAAATAGGATAGTGACTTTTTGACTTTTTGTATTATTTAAGTTTTGTCAAACTTAACCTTAGTCTTCGTTTGGGAATAGATTTTTTTAGTAATTTTTTGACTAAAATATGATATAAAAGAAAACAGCATGTTTAGAATGATTTTTTAGCTTTTTACAAAAAGATGTACAAAAAGTAAAAAGAAATGAGAATCTTTGATTTTTTGGTATGGATTGTTGACTTTTTAGTTTTTATAGTGACTTTTTGACTTTTTGGCCAAAAAAATTACTTGCCAAACGAGACCTTAGTTTCACTTTTAGTTGATTCACCTAATTGCTTATTTTTTCTTAAATATTTTACACCACTGATCTGTGGCTCGAAAACAACGGGCGCGAATGCCCCGAAATTTCTCAAAAAGGAAAAACAGAAAAAATAGTTAAGGTAAAAAAAAAAAAAAAAAAAAAAAAACAATTACCTAAATTAGAAATTAGGGACATTAGTGCTAAGGAAATTAGTGCCACAAATCATTTTTGAATATTTTAAGTTTGATAATGGATATTAATAATGTGATAAGTTGCTAGTTTGCTATTGATATGTTTGAGTCAACTTTTGTTATTACAATGCCTTCATTTTTTTTTTTTTTTTTTTACCTCTATTTGATGGGTTTGGTTATGGTGTGCAACTTACACCTTACACTTTATACCTTACACTTACACCTTACACTTACACCTTTTGTGAAAAATTAAACATTACACTTACACCTTTTTTGAGGTTGCACACCATATGCAACCCACTTACACCTTACACCTTACACTTACACCTTATATTTATACTTACACCTTTTGTGTAAGTGGCACATGGTGTGCACTTGCACACTTAAGAAAACTCCCTATTTTGATAGACTTGTGATTTAGACTTATAGAATGATTGTTTTAAATTTTGATTTTGTTTTGATATCAAGACTTTGATTCTTAAATTATATTTTGTTTCTAATTCTATAAAAACTTCAAGATTTAGTATTTATTAATTTTTTTATTTATATTTTTGTGAATGGTTGGATTAGATATGATTAAACTTGTGTACAAATGGATAATTTAATATTTTTATATAAATTATTTATTATACTACAAATTTAAGAAACGATTCAATTTTGAAAGTATTTAAACGGCACGGAATCGAACTGTTTGATTTGGTGCGGTGTGGTGCGGTTTGATAAAAAAATTGATATGTATTGATTTTCAATATAATAGAATTGACATTATCAGTTAGGTGTAAAATTTCACCTAAATACCGACGGTTCCGAACCAATTACATCTCTAATTCTTACTACCAAAGAAGATAGAGGGATTTTGGCCAAATTTTTAGGCACATTATATTTTAGTTTATAAATTTTTTTTAAAAATAATACAAATACATCATCTGTGATTTGTTTAAAATACAAATTATTCTTTGTGATTCTAAAAATTACAAATATTAACTTATTAAAAAAAATTATTTAACAAAATTAAAAAAAAAAATTTAAATTCATAACTATTTTTTTTATACAACAGTTAAATTATTAATTAAAATATATTTTTGACATAATTAAAAATTGTTATTGACTTATTGAATTATATGCAATTACAAATTTGAAGAAATGATATATAATTTTTACAATCACAAGGGATAACCCATATTTTAAATAAACCTATCCTTGATTTAATACCATTTAAAAGTTGAGAATTTAAATTGAAATAATTAAAAATTTATTATTAGGATCAAACCTTGATTATTATTTTTTTATAAAAAATTTCTCAACAAAATAAAAGGCAATGCAGAAAGATCTAAAGTAAAAAAAATACATCACTCTCTTTTCATCTGAAATTGTTTTACAAAGAATACAAACTAGTAATAAAAAAATAAAAATAAAAATAAAAATAAAAAAAAGAAAGCAGGAAAGTTGGAACAGATCTCACCACCCTCCAGAGCCCAGTTTATTGGTTTATAATAACAATGGCCAGCTCTGATTATTTGAATGACAACCCAACATCAAACAAATAACTTCCAACTGTCTTGGTTTCCAATCTAAAAATACAAAAATAGTACTCTAAAATCACAAAGTGATCAAAGGGAGGTGCTTGGCAAAGAACCCATTAAGATCACAGTATCGCTGTCCTTGGCCCCCCATGACTTTTCCGGGCTTGCCTTCGAAAAGAGTCTGGAGAAAAATCCCACAGTGGAAGTGGAATCCGATTTCCTCCCAAACAAGTCCAAAGCGCCACTTGTACTGTCGACCCTATGGCTCACATTAGCTGAGCCTCCCTGTTCTCTGTCCTGCTTAAGACGCTCCCCACAAGGACAACTTGTGATCTTCTTGAAGCATAGTTTATGGAAAACTACTTTACAAGATCTACACCGTTCTATTTCTCCTTCCTGTCAGTTTTTGGTATCGAGTCAGTATCGTGGTTGTTCATCTTACTTTCATTTGAAATTTCTTATGTAACCATAGAAGCATTCATATTGACATTGGAACTTTAGGGATCTGTAACTTGATTTGCAGCACTTGGGAAATTTCTCTTCAGATGCACACAATTACAAGTTTCTATTCCAGAAAAAACAAGCTTAGCAAAGAAGCACTGACAAGATTTCTCATTTATTTAACAAGGGGAGGTGGTGGTGTCGTCTAAGAAGCAAAAAGACACGGATACGCTAACACATAAATTTAAAAAATTGTTGGACACAATACGTTGAGAATACACACAAAGTATATAGTTTTAGATATTTATTATATGGAATATATAAGGTTAAGCAATTATTATATGTCATGTGTATAAATCTTTAACTCAAAGATAATAATTTTAAAAGTATAAAGGAGGAGAATAGATATAAATTTACGTTACCCCCCCCCCCCCCCCAAAAAAAAAAACCACTGCATTCCAAGTCACTTTAATCAAATTTGTAATGTGGTTCGTGTGTATCAAAGCGACAGGCATGTGTTGTCCAAGTCCATGAAGCGTGTCTGAGTCTAGAAATTTTTTAAGAATAGTTAGGACATGTTTGGACATGTGTCTGAGAAGTGTTGACAAGTGTCATGTTGTGTTGTGTTTCTGTCTGACACTGTCACACGACAGTCACTTTCTTAGAAGTGTCTATGCTTCTTAGGGTATCGTGATCGGCACATAACTATAACGGGTTGGGAACTGAGCATGAGATCCATGCAGAGATGTAAAATACTAAGACATACTCACCTGGAAAGGGAAAATGAGAGAAGATGGGTCATCACAGGCTTGTCGTGCATTGCAAGGGATGCCCACATCACAGCATATGAGGCATTGCTCTGTGATGTGTTCCAGGATTTTGCTTGAGACAGTATCTACCACCACAGGTAGCGCTGCAAAAATGAAGATTGTAAACACCAAAAACACACACAGATTAGTTATAATATGTGAAGTCAAACATCTAGGGAACAAATTGTCAGAAAACCATCAAAGATGTCAATAAATGTCTAAATGTAACATGAGATTGAAGAATATTAGCATGAAAAGATAGAACACGAATTAACTGAAAGATGCTATTTTGAGAATAAAATGAGCAAAGTTGTCTATGGCAGCTTTCTGATTACATGTAAAGAAGACCAACTTTAATGCACAAGCAAGGAAGCATAATTTATTCCAGTTGAAGTGCCATAAGAACAAAACAAAAGTCCTAAAAAGGGAGTAAACTGACATAGTGAAAAAAATTACATGATGGACACAAAATTGAACCAAATTTGACATGCTCTAATCTCACTATCTCCCAAATTTTCTTCTCTAAGTAGTATGCAAAGTATTTAAAACTATTCTAGCATTTATACCAACAATTATACTCTAATACTACACAAGGAATGCCGCATCTTAATTTCAAAATATGTCAGATACATACAGTATTGGATATATATCTGCAAGTATCAAAGAGTATCGGTATTTGATATGGATACGACTGTATGGTATGTTTGCTTCATAGGTGAGGTGATAAACATACAACACATTTACAAGAGACCCAAAAGATGAACATTCTGACTAGTAACATATAATATAAAAATTGAAGACCATTAAATCAATTCCTATAATTAATTCCTATCAAACAAATTAAATATAGCAAGATTAACTGCACATCCATTTATTGAAGGTTGAGTAAGCAACGAGGAATATATCTTCAAGTATAGATATAAGCCTTCAACTTCAACAACGTTAGAGGAACACTTAAACCTTTCAAACCTTTCATGAATATGGAATCATTAAAATTTTATTCATGGCACATTAAGATAAATTTATCCTCTAAAATATAGAATTTGGAAGAAAATGGAGCCAATGTCAGCAAATGATGGTACAAAACACAAAACCTAGTATGTCATGAAATTCTCATAAGAAATAATGAGAATATAAAAATGCTAAAAAAAAAAAAAAAAAGAGCCCATTTCTGACACTTCCCAAGAGTCAAGATGCTAAAGTTAGCTAATTTTATGGAATGTCGACATGAGTTCTACAGGTGTGAGTATATAGATGCTGCACTGCATACATTGTGAAATTACATATAAAAGGTACATGTGTAAATGCATGACAGATTGAAACCTCATAATGTGTCTTCTCACCAAAACAAAAGAGAGCAAAGAACTTGTGATTGAAAGCTAACCTGCAAATGCACCTTTTGAAAGATCAATGAGGTCTCTTAGTGCAAAAAAATCATTGCTTTCAAGAAGATATCTCCGAGAGGAAAGTCCTTTGTAAATGGACATACGGAATGGGCAACGAACAAAAGGAAGCATGGCTCCTATTTTTCTTCTGACACCCGTAACTTGTACTAGAGCAGGGACTTTGGAGAATAGAAAAGGATTAACCGCACTGACACAAAGCATGGGCTGCAAAAAGATAATAAAATAGAATAAATTTACTGTGGTGGAAGATAAAAGTTAGGCAGGACTTGAAAACCTCACACAACTTCTCAATCCACAATTTAGTGAAAGATAAGGCATCATATAATATGCATGCCTATCTTAGTACATATATAAGCATTTAGAATGTGGCCTCATTGGAGTATGAGCCAAAATATCATTAACTGAATTTATTGCTTATTCTTGGTCTCTAGAATACACTCCCATGCTCAACAGTTGCTGAGCATTATTCATTTAAATCCACATTTTGATTGTAGAAAAGCCATTGAAGCCAGAATTTTTAAAATCACTAAATTAAAAAGATGTTAGCTCCATGAAACATATGCAAGCAAGGCTATCAGCATCTTGACCAATCCACTTCACTTTCTTGCCACAATGCTAGTGTCAACTAAAAATTTGCAATTCTGTAAATGATCGTGAAAAGATTGACAATTGGAGACCATGAAATCAATTCCTATAATTAGAATCTTCATTTGAGTTGCCTACTCATGTGATTATTCAGCTTTTTCCCATCAACAAAGAATTACAGAAGAAAACATATTACAGCAGTCCAACAGACATTTACCAATCTTCAGTTACCTGGTCATAAATAGAATCCAGATATGATTTAGCCAATTGGGAAACTGGATACTGAGCAAAATCCCAGTGATGCAAAACTCTTGCCGGCAAGACAGAAGTTTCATTCGTATGGCATGAAGAACAAAACAACTGACCGGTGTATTCACAAAGACGAGGTTTGCCCCACCCAAGTGTCTGTACAAAATCCAGTATCTGGGTTTTCCCATCATCAAAATGTTTGTAGCATCCTGCACAAATATAGTGTTGTGCTTCCAGAATCTGTTTCATGGATTTATTTGGTCGGATTTCAACAATAAGTGATATGGTCTTCCCAAATGTCAATACATTGTCTGTGTCTGTGCTTCTGGCAGAAAAGGGAGACTGAGGGTTGGATTTATTAGTTGCAGGAGAACTAGGAAGAAATGTTTGTGGAGACAAGAACCAAATTAGAGCACTTGGAAGGCTGGATGAAAACCTGGAGCGCAGAATGGATCGTAAACACTCTTGAATTAGAGCACTTCTCTCTGCAACAACATCAGGAGAGACGTTCCCAAAAATCTTTCTAGATTCCCGTTCGACAGAGGACCAGGTAGAAGGAAGAATCCAGCCTTGCCCAGAAAACAATGTCTTCAACCGACGATAGAGAGTGCAGAAATCACGGTACCGTCGTTCGACCTCCCAATGATCCTTTCCACTCCACACTCTTATTATATAAACAGTGTATTCCTTCACCCCAACTAGCCTTTCACCAAATGAGACATCTCCCTTCTTCTGTTTTGCCCCTACTACTTCAACCCCATCAATTGTCAAAGGGCGTTGGACTACATTGTGAGCATTGTCATTACCAGAAGTAGAGGCAGTTGACCCACCATCTCTTAAAGGCAGAGGCAAGTGGGGTCGATATACCATGTCACGCTGGGTGAACCTAGCCCCAGGAGACTCGGTGGAGTCAAGTAAAATTTCTTCCATTTCATGGACAACCTCACAGTAGAATTCATTTAACTCTAGATTCTCTACCTGTTAGATATAGTAAAACAACAAATATGAACAAATAGAGATAAGGAATTCCACTAAATACTTGGAAAAAAAAAATAATAAAAATAGAAATCTCCGTTGAAAAAATGGAGCAGGTTGGCGGGTCACCATAGACAGTATTTGATCAGCTATACACTCAACAAATAGGTGAACATTAGTTAACCCCCTAACCCAAAAAAAAGATATAAAGAGAATAAAGAACATGCTTGAATCTCAATCAACCATACATAATAGAATATACTTGCATTCACAAAGATCAAATAAATGCACATCAGTCAAAAAAAAATTAAGAAATTTTTTTTTACTGTCCTCATAGTGGTACTCTATAGATGACAATGACATGGCTCATGCCACTGGTAACAGTGTTTTGCCAATGACTAGAATGCAGATAAAGTGCTATACCTCATCAGCCATCAAGATATCCTATCTATTCCATTATATTTGTGCAACTATTCCTCCTTTCTAAATATTTTACACTACAGTTGAATTCTCAAAGCATATAAAAACAGTTTTTTCCTTCGTCTTTTCTAATTCTATGCTTTTATAAATATGTATAGTAGGCACCATTGCCTAAAACAGAATACTACAGTAGTAGATACTCTCATATTAGATACTATAGCCAGGAATGGTATGAGCACCTGCGTTCCGTAGGGGAAAGATTGGGAAGTAGGCTCTGTTGAGGCACTTTTTTGCTATGCTACAAGGTGGGTTGTTTAGGGAGGGGTGGAGGAACATTTGTCAAGAAGGGATCCAGGAATGGCACCACATTTGACAACGATAAAAGTAAAACCGATTCTTGTCTTTAAATAACTGACACAAATAAAATTTCAGAAGTCCCCTTGCACAATTTCTAAGACTATGTGTGGTACTACACAAAAATGATCAAGCATTTCACAAACTTGTAGTTTTTGAAGCCCACAAATCAATTTTTTTGTTTGTTGATAAACCTATACAGAAGTCAAATTTTTGTCACACATCAAACAGAAGAACTAACATCCACCTATCTAGATCCTAAATGAAAAAACATAAAAGGCCTTTGAGAGGGATAAAATACAAGTTCTGTTGGGAAAAATTAACTGTCAGAAATTCTGTCCTCCAACAGAAAGAAGAAGAAGAAGAAGAAGAAGAAGAAGAAAATTCTCATATATGTTCAGAAAAACCCAATATCTCATTTTAAATTTAACTTCAAGTTTATAGGAGATGAAAAACTGATTTATGTAAGTACAAATGGCCTACATAGCATGCACTAACGTGGATTTACATGATTATCAAGCAGGGATTGATAATTTTATTTTATTTTTTCAAAGCAGCAGAGCATATTTGCTGCTGATTGAATGCCAAAAAAACAAAAAAACTGAAAATGAAAGAAGATACTAAAGTACTGATCTTCGTATGAAAGAAAACTGTTACCTCACCTTAATTGCTTTAGGATGGTCTTCAAAAAGATTGAATGAAGCAGGAGAATCCTTCAGCGGCCTTTCTATATTATTCTCATCCATTGATAGCAATGGACATGGTTCTCTAATGAAATCGACCATTTGCTCTTCAGATTTTTCACTTGATGCTGAACAAAGTTGGCTAGATTTAATATCAGAAAGAGGGTCCAACTGAGCCTTCGATTCCTCAGACTCTTGACTTTCTGAAACTCGACTGTCGCCAACATTGTCAAATTTCTGGGTACTTAAAAGTGGACTCTCCTTCCTCAAATTACCACCCACAAGGTTCAAATCTTTATTTAAAGGTGTCTCTTGCAATAGTGGATCCAACTCTCTTTCTAAGATATCACTACCAAGACATGTTTTAAGATAATCTTCTAATTCATCAAGATCTCCATCTTGATTGATGGTAACAGTATCTTCTGCACCTTTTCCTTTCTCTGACTCACGAAAATCCAGAAAATCAACTGGAGTCGCAGAACCATTTTTAATGCACTTTTCCAATTCATCAGCACCTTGGACTTGATTGCTGGATTCAGAAATATCAACACCAGGGAAACCAGTATCAGCCTGAGAAAAGGAACTTCTAAGGTGTCCTTCAAATTCAATATTTGGTTCTCTCTTCTCCAATATTATTGAAGTTATATCAGATTGCCCTGTTTCTTGCACAAAATCATCCCAATCATCTGCACCAAATGCAACAGACGAACTCATAAGCAATGAATTTTCCTTCTTACTTCGAGCTTCCTGATGATATTGTGTGTTCCTCTGATGAACCAATTCAATTTTCTGCTCATCATCTGTACCATAGCCGAACATTGAATCTTCACCTTCAGAATGCTCAAATCTTGATGAAGCTTTATCTTCATCTGAGCACCTTCCACCCTCCCCCACATCAAATTCTTCATCAGTACCTGAACATAACTCATCTAAACAACTGTCAACTGGTTCAATAACCCTTGCTGAAGAATGGGTATCACTATTAACCCCCCGACCTAAAACATTTTCATCAACGGCTCCTACATTAGTAATCTGCTGCTCAGATACACTTCCAGCAGAACTTTGCAGCATTGCCGACTCACTGTGGTC
Organism: Camellia lanceoleosa; assembly: GCA_025200525.1. NCBI lineage: Eukaryota > Viridiplantae > Streptophyta > Magnoliopsida > Ericales > Theaceae > Camellia > Camellia lanceoleosa. The sequence goes on from CM045759.1 coordinate 109,269,550, forward strand.
TCTCCACCGGACAATTCCACCACCATCATCTTCAGCATAAAGTTCCTCACCCAACACAGTACTCAAGTCCAAAACCGCTAGTAAGTCCGACTCACTCCCAACCTTTGACAACACTACATCACCAGTATCCACACAATTGAGCTGGTGCTGTGAATTCATCCCATCATCTCTCCCCACAAACTCGCCCCCTAATTCAACATCATTTCTCACCTCTGAACTGTTCTTTCCCTCACCAGATTCAATTCTAGGATCCACTAAACAACCCGATCCACCTGACGACGAAAGTCTCCTCTCCCCCAATTTTCTAGCAAACCCACCTCCCAGACTAAAATTCTCTAAACTACTAAAACTCCTCATAGACCCAAACTCAGAATCAGCACAATCTTGAAATGTTCCTATGGAACTACACAAACTAGGGGTCCCCATCATGGAATTGGCACTACAGTACCGCTCAAACTCCGATTCCCCACACGAAGAGTACTGCGAATTAACAGGCGATTCATCGTCCGATTTCGGAGATTGCCAGGGCTGAAACTCATCGAGTGGATCCGGAGAGGCGACTTCGGGAGATGTCTCTCCGCGAGTCCCCTCTCCATTCATCATCTGTTGTTGCTCAGAAAAAATTTCGATTCTTTAAGACCCAAATTTACACAAAAAAAAAAACTTCAAAGATCAACAGTCTAAACTCCAATTGATTATACAAACAAACACTTGATAATACTAGATCGTAAAAATGAATTTACAACAATAATCTAATTGATTGGAACTGATGATAAAGGGTTTGATTTGAGAAATAGGGTTTTGGGTTATTGAAAATTGATGCGAAATCGAAGATAAAATTAAAATTGAAATTGAGATTGAAGAGGGGTCATAGAAAGAGAGAGAGCTGACCTTTGTGAGATTGTTGTTACAATGGAATTAGAAACACAATTATGAAGCAGGAAGACCGAGAGAGGATGAGATAATGAGATAGATACGACTCTTCGACATAATCGCATGTTATGTGATCAATTGATCCATCACATTTTTCTCACTCTCTTATTCCTAATTGTCACTTATTTTAATGAAGAAATATTGGAAATTAAGAAAAATATTTTTAAATTAATGAAAATTTTTGTAACATTAAAAAATAAATGTATAAATTTTTCTATGAATGTGATAATATTTGTTAAAATTACCACTAATATGTTATTTCCCCTATTTTAATTGACATGAGATTATTATTATTTTTGGATAATATTAGTATGATAAAATGTTAATTGGTTAATATAGGGAAATCAGGCCTCGTTTGACAAGTTATAATTTTAGGCCTTGTTTAGGATCTTTGAAAAAAGTCAAAAAGTCAAAAAGTTACTCAAAAAGTTAAAAAGTTAACACTATTCACCAAAAGTCAACAATTACGGCTGCACAACTCCCAATTCAAATTTTCCTCTAAAAACCAATTTTTACAATTTTTTATTACACATTTTTCATAAAAAGTCAAAAAGTTAACCCAAACATTCATATTTTCAACCTCAATTTTTTAGTCAAAAAAGACAAAAAGTGCACTTATTTAGTCTTCCCAAACAAGGCCTTAGTCTAATCCTTATTAAAAAAATCAAAAAGTTAAAAATTTATTTTTATTCACTTTATTTTTGACATATCTTGTCGTGAAAAATCAAAAACTCATCCTAAACATATTCAGTGTGTTTGATTTTAATTTTCTGAATTCAGTTTTTTAAAAATTGAGTTTTTTTATTTTTCGTGTTTTGTTGTTTTTATTGAATATTTTTAAAATTTTAAGCAATTTTTTTTTCTTTTTTAGATGCACCTTATTTAAATGTAAATAGTAAAATATTTGTAAAAAAATATTTTAAAAAATTAATAAATATACAAAAATACGAAAAATGTATTGAATTTTCGTATTTTTTTTATATTTTTGGAATTTAGTGAATTTTTTAAAGACTTTTTTTCATAAATATTATACTTTTTAAATGTATTTATATTAGGTGTGTTTAAAAATTTTTAAAAATCTTAAAATATTAAAAAAAATTCAATGAAGAAAAAATACAAAAAAAAAGAGAGTAAAATTTTCCGAAAGTGTTTTCTAAAAACAAAAACCAAACAAACTTATTAATTTTTTCATCTCATGTTTTAGTTAAAAAATTCAAAAATCACTAAAAAAACCTATTCACAAATGAAGTCTTACTATGGGTTCGTTTGGGATGTGGGTTGACTTTTTAGCTATTTTAACTTGGGATTAAAAAATCTCGTTTGGGATAGTTTTTTTTGGCTTTTTTAACTTTTGTGAAAGAAAAAATGAAATGATTATAATTTAAATGTGATGTTTTGTCTTTTTAAGTAAAAAAATCTATTTTATCTTTTTGTAACTAAAATAACCAAAAAAACTAAAAAAATTGACATGGCAAACAAAGACTATAACACATTGGTGTCATTCTACTGATTCAAGCTTGAGATCAAATATCACCTCATGACTTCTTAAAATTATGGTCCAAGTCATAATATGTGGTATAGCATCTAAAGATCAATTTAAAATTTTCTTTTATAAATACACATTTATAAGATAGTGGTGATGATAATAATAATAATGATGTAAAAGGGGCTAATTTGAGCCCACTAAATTATTTAGGCCCAATAGCCCAAGATTAGTGGGCTCGAATTTATCGCAAGTCCAAGATTGGTGGGCCTGGATTTATCGCCGTCAAACGGGCTGAATGGCTCTAAGCCTCGAAAAGGTTCGGATCTACGAACCTAGAGACTTACTCAGGCCCGGACTCGAAAGGGTATTAAGCAAGCCTAGAGATCCGAGGCACTCGGACTCGAAGGGTTCGGATCCACGAACCTAGAGATCCGAAGCACTTGGTTTCGAACGGATTCAAACACAATCTAGAAGTCGCTCTATTAATGAGTCCCAGAACACTTGCGGGCTCGGAGCTTTCCGGGATCTACGCACCAGAACTATGGGCGTAATGGAGTTCGAACAAAGGACCCGATCCTGAGGACGGTAAGTGGAGATAAATTCACTCTTCGGTTAAACTAGCCTATACCCGGGTCGAGGTGGCACGATCTAGGGGGTTCCTGAGACTCGGCAATATTTGCGGCAGGGCGTTCTCTTGAACTACCCCTGACCCTTATGCGGCAGGACGTCCTCTGGGACTACCCCTGACCCTTTGGGATGATTGGAGATCATTGGTTAGGTGTGGCTAAGAAGAAGGGTTTGCCGAGGGGTTGATCTCCTCTTCGGGGTTTTTCTCATCCTCGGAGAGGTCACCTCCTCGGACAAGGTGGTTAGAGAGAATATTCCCCATGTGCCTTGCATATGGGCTCCATCCTACATCATGAGGTGCCTATAAATAACACCCACCCATAGCTTTACAAGGGATGGATTTTGGAGATTCAACCCTTGGGAAAGAACTAATTTTCCATCTCCATTATCAACCTTGAGAGTGAAAGTAGGAGATCCATGGGAGAGCCTTGCCATTATTCTCTTTCTAGCCATTTTGCCTTCTTCTTCACCCAATCTCTTATCTCCATCATCTCCTTTACTCTTGTATTCTTGAGTTGAGACTATTGAAGAATCTAAGCCTCTCATAATCTTCTAGAGAATTCGAAGTTGTTCTTCAAGAATCTTCGAAGATCTTCGAATTTTCCAACTCCTTTCTTGAACCCTTTCATACATTTGGCGACTCTGCTGGGGAGGCGGATTGGTTAATGGTCTCAACAAGATCTGGAACTCATACAACACCGGCAAAAATGGCAGATAATGAGACTCATCAACAAGGCTCTTCCAATGGTGGTGATAAAAGGACTCAAGTTCAAGACTCACCTCTCATCCTTGAAGCTATTCAAGAACTCCAACACACTCAACAAGAGATTCTCACGACCCTTCAAAATCTCACCCACACAATGTTGGTGATGGGTTCGAATTTTGCACCACCAGCAACAAATGGAGGTCAAGTCGGCACCGACAAGCATCAATAACTTCATGGCAATGTTGGAAATGGTCAAAACCATCAAGATCCACCCCAAATTCTCCATGAAGTTGTACAAAATGGTATGCAGAATCAAGTGTTAGGAGGAACAAGTCATGGCCAACCTACGGCCCGTGGAGCACAAAATCATGCACCTGGAGGATCAAGCCATAGTCCAACGGTGGTTGGAGGAGTTTTCGGCGTGATGAATGGTGTTCCAACAGCTGTGAAAGTTCAAAAAAGGCCTACAGAAATTTCTCTACAAAATGGTGCTTCATCCATGCCTAAGTTTGTTCCACCGATTATAAATTCTACTCATGTACCGAGTGGGTCTCCTCTGGCTCCGACGCCAAGTTTTCAAGTCCAACCCAATATAGCCGTAGCGTGCAATGGACTTCATGGGACCCAATGCAACGTCCCATCACCAAATGGCATGTCCATAGGTACTAATGGCCAATATTGTCATGTGTCTTCACCGACGATGAATTCTCAACACCCGAATGGCCAAGTCGCTCCAGGCTCAGTCTTCGGGTCTACAAGTCAAGTTCTGGGAATACCACCATCAAGTTCTCTCCCTCAACAATTTCTCACCCTTGCAGATGTGCAAGCCATGTTCGAGCTAGAATGGAGGAAGAAAACTTTACCCTCTTTGCCTGATCTGGATGTCAAGCCACCATACCCTATCGAGATGTTGAGTTATCCATACCCGAAGGGGTACACGGTGCCGAAGTTTATCAAATTCGATGGCAAACAAGGAAATGCTCGAGAACATGTTGTGCGGTTCATTGAGACTCTGGGTATTCATGGTTCAAACCACGTCCTCCGGCTAAGAGAATTCTCCAAGTCCCTCACCAACCGAGCATATAGTTGGTACGTTAACTTGGCCTCAAACTCTGTTCGAAGTTGAGGGGAGATGGTCAACAAATTCCATGTCAAATTCTTTCAAGTGGCCGAGAAAGTGACCACACTTACCCTGTGTAAGGAAAAGCAGCAGGAGGGTGAAAACATTCTCGAATATGTGAAGAGGTTCCAAGACAAACCGTGGATATCATGAGGTCATGGAGGAAAGCTACTTGGTCCAAATCTGTGTTGAAGGGGCATTGAATGGGTACAAGATGCTTCTTGTTAATCACAAGCTACCCACCTTCTCGACACTAATTGAAGCATCTCGGAACATCAACGTACCTCAATCTCAGGAGATCGGGTTCGAGACTAGTTATAAAATCAGCTTCAAGTCATCCCGAAGACCTTCTGTCACTGCGGCTTCCGCATCTTCTACCCGAAAGTCGCAGGGAGAGGAATTTAGAGGTCAGAAGAGGAAATACTACGAAGATGACACTCTTTTTCCGTGTAGTATTGAGGAGATGAAGGCCTTTGTTAAAGAATGGGTGGCAGACGGAGAATTGAAGCTGCCTCGTTTCGAAGAGCTTTTGCCGAAGAAAGACCGTGAGGGCCCTAATTATTGTGTTTTCCACCGATCACTAGGGCATCCTACAGAAAAGTGCCGGACACTTAAAAAGATCTTTAGAAAGAAAGTCGAAGCAGATGAGCTAGAGTTCAGAGAACAGGAGCCCCAGGATATCTTAGAAGACGTGGCTATGATGGTGCATGATGGACACAACCCGAGCAACTGGTGAAAGCTTTCCAAATGACCTCGCAACTCTAAGGGCAAATGTTAACATTACAATTTACATTTACTGCAATATCCAAGAAGTTCTATCTTTCTTATGTCGTGAAGAAATTTATTTCCTCCACATTATGTATCTCCATTAGAAGTTATTTATTCTACAGTGTATATTTTCATTGTGTTATGTTGCTTGAAACAGTTTTCAATTTTTGTTGCCTCTCAAAGAAGAAAGAGGAATAGTAGACTCAGTTACCAACCTGAAGGGAGTTTTCTTGACACAGTAGAAGTGTACTTCTACTCGGACCTCCGAAGAGCAGCCATGGCTTCCATTAATGCAAGCTTTGAGGGTCTTTCTTGCTGAAGTAGAGTGTGTGCTCCCACTCGAACTTCCGAAGAATAACCTTTACTTCCATCAATGCAAGCTTCGAGGGTCTTTCTTATTGAAGCAGAGTGTGTGTTCCCATTTCAACTTCCGAAGAATAGCCCTTACTTCTGTCAGTTCAAGCTTCAAGATCTTTCTTGTTGAAGTAGAGTATACTCCTACTCGGACTTTCAAGGGACAACCTTTGCTTCCATTGATTACCGAAGAAGAGAGTATACATACATTTAGACTTCCGAGAGACATCTCTTGCTTTCATTCAAACTTCCGAGGGACAATCCTTGTTTCCATCAGCATGAGCTTCGAGGATCTTTCTTGTTGAAGTAGTGTGTGTGCTCCCACTCAGACTTTCGAAGAATAGACTTCGCTTCCATCAGTGCGAGCCTCAGGGATCTTTTTTGCTGAAGTAGAGTGTGTTCTTCACCTCAGACTTTCGAAGAACAGATCTCGCTTCCGTCAGTGCGAGCTTCGAGGGATAGCCTTTGCTTCCATTAACTGCCAAAGTAGAAGTGCGCATCCACTCGGACTTCCGAGGATGCCTTTGCTTCGCCGAACTTCGAGGGAGAGCCTTCCGAGGACAACTCTTGCTCATTAGTGCGGTCCGAAGAATGTTCTTGATTTCATCAATACGAGCTCCGAGGATCTTTCTTTTCAAAGTAGAGTGGACTCTTACTTGAACTCCCGAGGGATAGCCTTTACTTCCATTAGCTGCCGAAGTAGAAGTGTGCATCCACTCAGACTTCCGAGGGATAGCTTTGTTTCTGCTCGGACTTTTGAGGAAGAGCCTTGTTCCCGCTCGAACTTCTGAATGACAGCCTTGCTTCTGCTCGGAGTTTCTGCTCGGACTTCTGAGAGACAATCTTTACTTCTGTTGGTGCAAGCTTGGTAGACTCGGTTATCTTCTAGAGGAATCTTTCTTGCCAAAGTAGGGTGTGTGCTACTTTCGGACTCCCGAGAGACAGTCTTGCTTCTGTTCGGACTTCCGAGGAACAACCCTTGCTCTCATTAGTGCGGGTTCTAAGGGCCCCGAGGTCGTGGATTTCGCACAAAAATTTATTTGCCTGAAATAGTAAAACTGACAAACTAGATAAACAATATTGAGTTCAGATTATGATTCAAGCGTTACCGAGATAGATGCTACATCAACAATATATGGTTTTACTCTCTGCTATGGCACTACATCATTTCAAACAAATTGTTCGCTAAGTTCGGGTATCGAGAATTTATTCATCGGTTACATAAAAGTCAAGTATGATGTTCTTACATTATCAATAAAATAACTAAAAGAGCTTACTCACAAATTTACGCCAACGGAGGAAGAGCACAGTTGAGTTAAAGGCAATGTGGGAAGCAGAAAATAGGCCACGAATGGGTGGAACCAGTACCAAAGATAGCCAGAGTAAATCAATAGCAGCGCCGGCAGTGGGCAGGAAAGAATATAGTTAGACCGACGCCGTGTTGAGTGAGCGGCGTGGTCAATAACCAGTTACAGTTGAGACCGAAGGCAGTGTTGAAGACGTAGCGGAGTTGGCATCAACGTTGATCAACCAGACTAAGCTAGGCTGGGCAAGACCACACACGTTGCGTTAAGTGGGCGAACGTGCGTGGTCGGCGTCGGATAAGTTGAAATCGGAAGCAACGGTGGTGCCACAGAAGAGTCGGCAACCACACACGTCACGTTGAGAGGGCAACGTGTGTGGTTTATTGGGAGCCGCTGAAGCCAACAAAGGATTGGAGGTGGAGCAAAGAGAGGCCGATGACGGCTTAGTCGGAGCTGGAGCAATGAGAGGCTAACGGCAGCTTGGGCCACGGCGATGTAATTATGTGCAAGCAGAACAAGATCTGGGTAATTCAAGCTCTAAACAACAATTTCATTACTCTGAACAAGTTCATGAGAATTCAACAATCAAGGTTTTGTCTCTTCGGGCCGGCTCCTCTCAAGTCGATATAAAAAGCTAAAATGATCAAACAAAATTGCGACATCAATAGCCTAGTGCAAGCATGAAATATTTTGTTTATATCAGATTTATCATCATGAGTTCAAGATCCGATCGGAGGGATTCAAAGAGCATCTCATCTTCTCTAAAAAAATCAAGTGCAAGTGTCCTCAAGACTATAATGTTCGAACAACAACATTTAACATCAGTGATTCAATTTGTACAAGATTATCAACTCTGATTTTTGCTCTACAAAGTGTGTAAACGACAAGCTCATAGGTTCAAGATTCAACATATTATCATACAAATTGCAAGAATATATCTTCCAAGTCAAGATTCACAGCTCAAGATTTCTTACAAAAATAAAATTCAGGAAGAGTGGTGGTCATCTCAAGATCAGGAGATCAAATTTCAACCCAAAAACTCATATATATCTAAGCAAGGCCCACAACACATCAAATTCAGCATCAATGTTTTTTTTTTTTTTTTACAAGAAGTTCTGAAGTAGGTTTTCACAAAAAGCTGTCTCCAAAGTTTTAAATATATATATATATATGCTTAACCGTAGATCTAAAGTGACAATGAGTAAAGTGTGAAGCTAAAAGAAATAAGAAGCATCAAACGGCGTAGGCCGTAAGAGGCAGAGCAAGCAGCATTTCTGGTCCAGATTGTCTTCGCAGAGAAGGCCGGTGTCGAGGTCGGTCGTGTGTGGATTGATGCTATTTGCGTTGGGTTTGATTTCGTTGTTCACTGGCCATGTCGCTTCTGATCTTGAATGGTACTCTCAGAGGCTGATGATCCGGAGTTTGTTCTATAAACTTGACGGGGGCTATCATGAACCAATTAATATTTGGAAATCAAAATTTTCAAAATTTTACTATGGATGCAGCGACAGAGGGCCTCATTTTTCTTCTCCGAAGAAGGAAGAAGAAGAAGCAGGAGGAAGGAGGAGGAGGGAGAGGAAGGAGGAGGATAAGTGGACTGGAGAGGGCCATACCAATGGGAGGAGGCGGAGGAGGGGCCGGAGGCGACGGCGGTGGTGCTGCGACGATCGGGGCTGGGCCGACGACGACGTGGGCAGACGACCGGCGAACCACCTCTCTTCTCTCTCTCTCTCTCTTTCTCTCTTTCTCTCTTCTCTTTCTCTCCCTCTCCCTCTCTGGTTCAGCTCCGAAAATGGAAGAAGAAGAAGAAGGAAAAAAAAAACTAATGCCCAAAACGACGTCGTTTTGGGCATTAGGGGGATTCGGGGAAAGGACATTCGAGTTCTCAAGCTTTATTCCTTTTATTTTTAGAATAAAAAAATGGATCCTTTATTGCTCTTTGACTTGAATAAAAAAATGTTTGTAGCCTTTATCTCTTCAAAAAAAAAAAAAAAAGGAGTTAAAAAAAAAAAAAATTTATTTATTTATTTATTTTTTATGTTACTTGTCAATTTTATCTGTAAATTACGGTGAACCCTCAACTTTATTCATGGACACTGTCAAGACCAAGTATTCCCGAGACAATGAAGTGTAGCATGGCCGTAGAAGTGGTAATATGCATGTCCGAGAAAATTATAATTTCTCATACACGCAAGGGGCAAATGTAAGAGGGGCTAATTTGAGCCCACTAAATTATTTAGGCCCAATAGCCCAAGATTAGTGGGCTCGAATTTATCGCAAGTCCAAGATTGGTGGGCCCGGATTTATCGCCGTCAAACGGGCTGAATGGCTCTAAGCCTCGAAAAGGTTCGGATCTACGAACCTAGAGACTTACTCAAGCTCGGACTCGAAAGGGTATTAAGCAAGCCTAGAGATCCGAGGCACTCGGACTCGAAGGGTTCGGATCCACGAACCTAGAGATCCGAAGCACTTGGTTTCGAACGGATTCAAACACAATCTAGAAGTCGCTCTGTTAATGAGTCCCAAAACACTTGCGGGCTCGGAGTTTTCCGGGATCTACGACCAGAACTATGGGCGTAATGGAGTTCGAACAAAGGACCCGATCCCGAGGACGGTGAGTGGAGATAAATTCACTCTTCGGTTAAACTAGCCTATACCTGGGTCGAGGTGGCACGATCTAGGGGGTCCCTGAGACTCGGCAATATTTGCGGCAGGGCGTTCTCTTGAACTACCCCTGACCCTTATGCGGCAGGACGTCCTCTGGGACTACCCCTGACCCTTTGGGATGATTGGAGATCATTGGTTAGGTGTGGCTAAGAAGAAGTGTTCGCCGAGGGGTTGATCTCCTCTTCGGGATTTTTCTCATTCTCGGAGAGGTCACCTCCTCGAACAAGGTGGTTAGAGAGAATATTCCCCATGTGCCTTACACATGGGCTCCATCCTACATCATGAGGTGCCTATAAATAACACCCACCCATAGCTTTACAAGGGATAGATTTTGGAGATTCAACCCTTGGGAAAGAACTAATTTCCCATCTCCATTATCAACCTTGAGAGTGAAAGTGGGAGATCCATGGGAGAGCCTTGCCATTATTCTCTCTCTAGCCATTTTGCCTTTTTCTTCACCCAATCTCTTATCTTCATCATCTCCTTTACTCTTGTATTCTTGAGTTGAGACTATTGAAGAATCTAAGCCTCTCATAATCTTCTAGAGAATTCGAAGTTGTTCTTCAAGGATCTTCGAAGATTTTTGAATTTTCCAGCTCCTTTCTTGAACCCTTTCATACAAATGACAATAGTGATTATAAGGTAATGATAAAAGTGATAGCGATTGGTGCTCGTGAGATATTGGTGGCATGCCGGTGCAATGTTAAGGCCATTGAGGTTGTCACTTCGGCCTTATGCCAAAGTGATAGTGATATGCTTTCTAAACCCTATGGTGAATTTTGTTGGTTTGAGCCCTATGTGGAGCGTTGGAGGTAATCTGTTTTCCTGTCTCCTTAAAGCTTCTAGTGTCCATGATTGTGAAGGCTTGAAGGAAGCTCAAAAGCCCAACAAAAACTAAATCTTTTTAACCCAAACATTCAAATTTTTTTTAAGGAAAACTAAACTTTCATTGTTCAAAAATTCTATTTTTAATTACAATGATAGAAAGAAAGAAAAAAAAAAATTACATTCCAGAGTTGTAATGTTAAAATATACATGTTAATTAAGATTTCATCTTAAACCTCATTGAAGGTTGGACTATCACAAAAGTGAGCTGACACTGATGGTGGAAGGATGGGGTGATGATAGTGATAATGGAGGTGAATGGGATATTGATGACATGATGATGGTTATTATGCAGTGATACAGTGAGATAGTAGTGGTGGTGCAAAAGGAAGTGATTTGCTTGTTAGGTCAAAAAAATGTGTCTTTGGCCTTTTGAAAAATGGAAAAGCAATCTAGGATAGTGTGTTTTTGGTTTTTTCGAGTCCAAGGTAGTTGATTGGAGTATAAAACACCTACATCTTAAAACAAGTTTTGGGATATCTTGTCTATCCTTTGAATTGATAGGATCAAAGTTTGGTTTTTAATATGTATTGAAATAAAAAATAATTTATTATGGACCAATCGACATTTCCATCCAAGGAAGTGAATACAAAAAAAAAAAAAAAAAAAAGTTAAAGAAGATAATAAGTCTGGTTGGAACATTTTTTTAGTTGAAAATTAATAGTTAGATAGTCGAAATTAAAAGTATTATTTTTCTAATTTTTAAATAATTAAGTAAAAGTTACACTAAATACTCTTTACAAGCTGAACTTATTCGAATTCAAGCTTAACTCGTTTATTTAACGAGTCTTAAAATTTAACTAAATTTTTTTTATTTAGTTAACAAACCGAGCCCTTAACGAATTAAGTTTGCAAACAATTCGATCAATTTGTAGTCTTATTATTACCCTAATTGAATAATTTGCAAGGCATGTTACTTCGACAAAAAGCAAGCCAACAGCATCATATCCTGCTATAATAGTTTAATGGTCTCCAATGCCAAAAAAGCAAACTAAAGCTATCATATGAGTTCCAAAAGTCACCCAAATCTTCTTCAAAACAAATAATTCCCTCCTCCCTAAAAAATAATAAAATAATTTTAAAAAAAAGAAAAGAAAAGGAAAACCCATAAACAATTCAACCAGATTCCCCCACACATGTCAATAAAGTTATTCCAAATTTTTTATAAAAAAAATACTTAAATATTTAAAATTTAAATTTATGATATACATTTAAAGTCGGTGAGTGTGAGCAATATTGAAAATAAAATTGATTCATATACATATTTTAAATTTTAAACACTTTATAAATGAAAGTGATATATACAAATTGATTTCTTATCTAGTTCTCTCACTATTGAACATGAAATCATAAGTCTCACGTGTATTTATTAATATGAGCTCCTTTACGTTTATATCTAGTGGTATGAAATTTTGATGATAAATCCATTATGTATAGTGTAAATATTTTATAGAAGAAGAAAAATCCAAAAAAACTAAAAGCGTCCAAAATTTAAATTTTATGTACAAAATTTTAAGTCATTTAACTTTTTTTCTTTTTTTTAGTTTATTGTTGTTGTTGTTGTGGTTGTTTTTTTTTTTTTTTTTTAAAAAAATTTAAGGCCGAGGGATTGATTGTATGAGTGCGAGTAACAGTAATAGGGATAATTTGTATTTTCCAGATCTCACGATATATGTCATCTTCTTATATCTTTAATTTTATATTTTTAATGAAATTTTTACTTTATTGATTAAAAAAAAAATGTAAATGTAAACTTGGTATATTTCTAAATATTTTTTCTCAAAACAGTTTTCTCAACATCCAAGCAAAGCATCATTTACTTCCTCACTATGCACACACACTCCATCTTCTTCCCAGCCACATTCCCTTTCCTCTCTCTGTCACAACCATGGCTCATCTCCTCTTCACCACCACTCTCTTCATTGCCTCACTTCCCCTACTAGCTCACACCTACCCCAACCATGTCAAAGCCTGCAGATCCTACTGTGGCAACATAACCCTAGATTACCCTTTTGCCCTCCAACCCGGGTGCGGCCACCCGGGTTTTCGAGACCTCTTGTTCTGCATCAATGATGTTCTCATGTTCCACATACCCTCAGGATCATACAGGGTCCTAAACATAGACTATGCTTACCAATCCCTCACATTACATGATCCCTACATGTCGACTTGTGAGTCGATTGTGCTGGGTGGCCGGGGCAACGGCTTTGCGGTTGAGCGTTGGCGGGCCTCATATCTGACGCCCACCAGCGACAACGTGTTCATGCTAATAGGCTGCTCAGCCGAGTCTCCACTTTTTCAAGGGTTCCCCGGGAAGCACTTGCCGTGCCAGAACGTTTCGGGCTTGGGCTGTGAGGAGTACTTGGGCTGTCCGGCGTGGGATGTGATTGGGCCGAAGCGGGTGGGCACGGTGTATGGTTCGGGCCCGCCTGAGTGCTGTGCTGTTGGGTTTGAGGCAATTAGGGCTGTGAACTTGACTAGGCTTGAGTGCCAGGGGTACAGTAGTGCATACAATGTTGCACCCGTTCGGATTGGTGGGCCGGATGGGTGGTCCTATGGGATTCGGGTCAGGTACTCTTTGCAAGGGAAAGAGGCCTTTTGTAGGGCATGTGAGGCAACTGGTGGGTCTTGTGGTTATGCCATTGATGGTGTCAATGAGGTGTGCATTTGTGGGAGCTGGAATTCTACATCAAATTGTGATTCAGGTTAGTTAAAATGATTTCTTTTCTAATTCTTAAGTTTATAATTTTCTCTCAAAAAATTATTTTGTCACCAATCACAACACCACAAATCAATCTCAACCCAACATTCGTGTAGAACCCAAGCAAGGCCGAAATTACTTTGTGGCATTGTGATTAATGACACTAAATAATTACTTTATGTAAATCAATTTACAATAATACAATAGTGATTAAATTTTCAATACCATTTAAAATATGACAAATGTGTATCATTGCATTGATAACATTACATAAGAAAAATTATATTTTTATAATTTTTATATTTTATTTAATAAAATCATCAATCAAATGACATGACAACGGTCTTTTTTTTTCTTTTTTTTTAATAAAAAGCAACTTGATAAAAGAACTCCACTATATTCATCAATAGCAGTTTTTGATGGGATTTTGATTTTCAAGTGATAGACTCACCAACTCATTCCATTTTATTTAAGTTTTTTATATACAAAAAATTCAGTCACTAGAGCATTATTAGTTAGTTAATAGAATTTTTCAAGATAATTTACTTTCCATTATTTTTTTATTTTTATTTCTGAAAATACAACTTGTTGATTGAATTTGTTATAGAGTGCTTAATTATAAACGCTTTGAATAACTTTGTAGAAGCTGCAATGCACTCATCATCTTGTCGACCAGCATGGCATCTAGTGGACACAATAGCAGGTACCTTCAACATCTACTCTATTATTATTATTATTATTATTATTATTATTATTATTATTATATGACTAATAAACTAATTCTATAAACAGAGATATTTATTTATGTGACAAAAAATTTAATAATTTGGGTTTTAATACTGTCCCAAAAATTCCATAAAAATATTTAACTAAACAATACTTTTTAGTGTCTAGTCCCATTTTGAATTGGAGAATCCAATTTCTATACTTCTAGGCCTATTTCGGATTTGTCTGGATAATGTGAATCATTCAATTTATAAAATTCATTGTCCATGTAAAAAGTCAAATTGATTGAATATCGACAACTAAATAATTGGTTTCTATTTGTATTAAAAAAATAGTCAATCTATTTTTAAAAACATATCTATTTTATTAAAGAGAAACGCGATTCAATGAGATAGTTTCCGATATCTTATCAATTTGGTTTTTTTTTTTGGCATGGATGATCCTTACAAGAAGCCTTATATTTGAATAATTCGAAACAACAAAATGAATCCAAAATGGGTTCACAACTGTAGAATTAGACTCTCCTGTCCCAAAATGGAGCTGCAAGCAAGCTGAGTTCTTTTCAATAGATTAGAGAGAAAAGTGATAGTCAAACCATTCAATTTATGGAAGAATTTGAGAAGGAAATTGGTTCCCTCTAAGAATTGTTCCAAAAAAAAAAAAAAAAAATACATCCTAAGGTTGTGTCTAAAATTAAGACTTGGGTAAGAATTTGTTGAGGAAAAAGAAAATGAGAGAAATATTATAATTTATCTGTGACAATGTTTGAATTTTTTTTTATTTATTATTATTATCAGAGCACAACTCCAATTATTAACATTCAATTATGAAAAAAAAAAAAAAAAATGTGGAGTCTACTGCTAAGGTCCACAACTTCTCCAGGAATTGGATGTTAAATCATTTTGTCTTTTGATTATTTTTATTTTTATAGTTTTCCTTTACTAACACCTTTAAATTAAACAATTTTGTAGGGTTCTTGATCTGTATGATTGTCTGGATGACATCCAGTCAAAGTTGAAGGGCATCCCACACAGCTGTAATGATCATGTTTTGAAATCCTCAAAAGGGAAAAAAAAATATATTTAAAATCTAAGCTTTGGCCAAACAATGGAAGGGAAAAGAGTTCATGAGAATGCCTAGAAGTAAATAAGATATTGCATATGCTTGAGCCAACAAAAAATTCAATAAGCAAGTAATGGTTATATATGGACTCTCAACTTTATTATCCTTTGTTTCTAAAAATTTTAGTCCATATGAGTTCCTTGCTTTTGAGAATAATCATGTATTTTTATTTTTTTGTAATTATATATTGTGATTGGGTGTTGCATTAAGTTACCACACTATCTTTTATACTATAATTGGGTCCATGTGATGTGTGGGTAACTGAACGTGTAAATATTTAGAGAAACAATAGAGTTAGGAACATTAATAAAATTCACAGAATGAGCTGCAGATGTGAAAAAGGACTGTAGCTCATTTTGTGATACTCATTAGATTTATTCTTAGGAAAATTATAGTGATATCGTAAATTTTTTTGAAAATTTAAATTGTGCTGCAAAACTTCAAGGGTAAATTACAATTAAATTTCCTGAGGTTTCTGATAAATATCTTCCCTATGATTTCAGCAATTACAGAAATTTTTCGTACTTTTGCCGACAGTATCAAGATTCCTCCAATCCTTTAATTTAGCACAAACAACGTTACTTAGCTATCCAAAATGACCGTATTACCATTTGAATTGAGTGCGAAGAGACGAAAACTACCAAATCAACCAAGAAGTTATTTAAATGAAAATTTCCACTCACCTCCCCTAAGGTTTTGCATATATATTATTAAAGATCCATGCATATTTTGACATAACACTCTAATAATTTAATATAAAACCTTAATAATTAATATAAGACTTATAAGACTTATTTCACACTATATAAACAACATAAAATTTATCATTTTAATTAATGCATTTATTATTTAAATTTCTTTTTTCTTTTCTTTTTTTAAGCTGAAACAAATGGATTACTCTTTTTTTTTTCCAACAATTTATTTTACTTATTTATTCATATGTAAGAAAATTATTTATTGTTCAGATATTATTAAAATATTTAATGGAAATTTTTTTTAATTTTCAATGATAAAATACTTAAAAAGAAATAATATATTTAAAATTAATGTTAGATAACACCCTAATAATTTAATGGGTTTATTATACTTTTTATCCCTAAACTATTTCAAAATTGTCTACTTAATCCATGAGCTATCAATTGAGTCTATTCAGTCCCTAAGTATATGGGGAAACTATACCACAGTGGGTGTCAGAAAGAAAAAAAAAAAAATTACAAAATAATGATAAACATTATAAATATTATAAACTTTTTCATTTATGAGTAATTAATTTTTTTTGCCACCACTATGCAGCAATTGTCTCAAGTATATAAATCAAAATCTATTTAGTTCATAAACCATCAATTGAATCTATTAAGTTCTTAAAGTATGTAATTCAAACATATTTAATGTCTGAAAAGATTATAAAAATAAAATATATGCCCATAAGTATTATATAAATTAGTAAAAGATCTTACCTAATTAAGATTTTATTACAGAAAAATCGTAATTTTTTATCTTTAAAAAGTATTTTATTTCATTGCTTGTTTAAATTAGTATTAGAGTCTGATTTCTCAGTCTTACCAATAAAATTATATGAGTATTAGATATACAGAAGAAGTAAAATTAGATAAATTAAATAATAATGCTTCACTACAAATAATAATAGAACAAGATAATACATGAATTAAGATATAAAAAAAAATTAGCGACAAACTTAAAGATAATTGTACGAGCAAGAAATATTCTTTCTCATATAATCCTGTTGATCAAGTCTGCGCTCCTCCGTACGACGTCGCTTTACTCTCTGAAAACACAAACGTAAGCTAGCCGGCGGGTGTGTGCCGGATGCCTCTCCGATGCCTAAGTCAGCAAAAATAGACAAATAGACAAAAAGCTCTGTGTATTCGGGAATCAAAGTTGTGTTACATCTCCATAGATGATGTTATGAGCTTTTATAGGTTCTGTGTGGCACAATCCTAGTAGGACTCTTACTACTCCATGTAGAGTCCTCCTAGGAATCATATTCCTGAAAGATAATGCTTATCCTTCAACACCCCCCTCACTTACTTAAACCAAGTGAGATGGTTTTACCATGGTCGGATTCCAATATAGCCAAGGTGAACATGGCTATGCTAAGCTGCAGAGTAGACCGAACTAAAGCCAGTTCGGTTTCTTCCATTCACTGCTCTTACCTCGGCTTCTCCTGTACAAACCATGGTGTCTTTAGACCGAGCTAAGAAATAGCAAGGTTTTGACCGAGCTAACCGCAACATGCCACAACCAGGCTAACTCTAAGTGTGGTGACCGGGCTGTCTGTAATGCTCTCTTGGACCAAGATAACAACAAGGCCTTTTGGGGACCAGGCTAACGCCAAGGCCCTTTTACTCCGCCCTTCTTACTGTGGCTCACAACTGCCCATTACCCAGCTCGGCCCAATTTATATATATAAATTACCCTCTTAATTGCCCCTTAATCCCATCTGCACAGCATGATAGGGATTACCTGTTACCAGCCGAGCTAAAAAGTTTTAGCTTTCCAACCGAGCTACAAAACTGTCCGGTCAAAAACGTCTCTTCAATCGTAGCAACTGAATCACTTCTCATTCCAAGGACACGTGGCACACTCTAATTAGCCCAATGCAGCTGTCACGCCGTCTTTGTATCTCATGAATTTTGAACAGTCTCGCTCTTTTTGTCCTTCATTCTACACAAAACAAACCCTCGTTTTGAATCACTCACTTCACTATTCATCTCCCTCTCCCTCTCTTGCTTAAGAACTTTCACTATTCTTGGATCTGCAACTGAAAAAGCTTCGTGCCTCCTTCTAGTGCCATTTCCATTTTCCAGTTCGCTCCTCACGTCCTGGTAAGCTACACAGATCTATTCTCTTTTTGTTGTTTTCGCCTTTGTTTAATCCATTGCATATTGACTATGTGTTTTTGCAAAACACATTATTTCCATTTTTTGCTTCGCCTTGCGTTTTCTGGGAAAAAACCTTATAAGAACCACTTGTATTTCACGAAACAATCTGTAGAACGCTATATTTGATCCAAAATCACAATGTAACCGAACTAAAAATTTGTTTGTAGTTAATGTCAATCTAGCTAGACTAACCAACCGAACTAACACTTCATGCTATACCAGTAGTTTCAACAAGTAAAACCCCTTTTTGATTCAATTAGCTGAGCTATCAAACCGTACTAGGTCTGCGTAGTAGCACGCTTGAAAGCCTCAACCACGACCGAGCTACAACTCGGGGCTAAACTAGCCCTTTTAGTTCAAACCGAACTAAGAACGCTGCCCCTAGAGGTTCAACCGGGCTAACAAACCCTTTGCTCAAACTGAGCTAAGACCCATAGCATCTCACATAGCCGAGCTAGGACTTCATTTATCTTGCCTTTATTTCTTTTAGCACGGTTCAACGATCTGTGCTTAACACCTTTGTTTTTCACTTTGCAGACTTAGGTTGCCTAGGCACTCCTTTGAGCACTCAACCGAGCTACTCAGCACCATTCTTCGACCGAGCTAACACTCCAGTCTAATTTATTCATAACTTAAACCACAAATGGGAAAGTATAGATTTTTAGTAAACTTACCAGAGGCCATAGCTGAATTTCATAAGGATTACCAAATTCCAGATGATGTCCACCTCTCACTGACCGAACTAGAAACCGTTCCTTGGAGAAAACAAGGTTTTGTCCCTTTTAACGTTATTTCCATCGTAGAGTGCAGTCTGCGATTCCCTATACAGCCCTTTCTATGTGAATTTCTTAGGCAAACCAAGCTTTGCCCCACCCAACTTTCCACCAATTCTTACCGTATAATAAACGGCATAGCCGAGCTAAACTGCCAGGCTGGTCTTAATCTCGGCCTAGCCGAGCTTTTTCACCAATACTTCATAAGATCAGCTGAAGATGGCTGGGTTTACTACTTACGAATAAGGCGCCAGCGTGAAAAAATAATAAAGTATACTCCGGATAAAGACGTGAACGACGATGATTTCTTCTGAGTATCTGGGAATTTTGAGGACCAACAAGCCCAGATCTCTGGCCACAGAATAAATTAAAACAAGGGTGTAGCTGGTAGGATTACCTCAGCTTAATTCCATGCTTTTCTTTTACTTCGGTTTTCTGATCTTGAACCGTACTGACTGTTATCTTCCTTCTTGCAGATTTGAATTTTCTTAAGTCCCAATATAGCTACCCCGACTTGAATGTTCTTCGCGCCGTGCTGCGATATCCAAACCAGAGTTGGACCGAGCTACTGAATTTTGAGCCGATCGATCGATACAATGGCAAACGAAAGACCAAGGTAACTAACTTCTTGTTGGAAGCCTCTCCTGAACCAGACCCATCCTTGCCCCAAATCAATCTCATCCTACTAACCGCCGAACAAGAAATGGCCAAGAAGAAAGTCGTGCGAGCCCTTCTTATTGAAATAAACCAGACCAAGGTACCATTAGCCGGTCAAACTCAAGAAACTATGGTAGCTCTGCCAATCCACCAGCCTTTGTCATCCCGCCCGAAAAAGCGTGCTCAGACTTCCACAACCGAGTAACGCCTTGTTGACGAGGACGAAACCGTGGTTCCACAAACCACTCCGCCAAGCCCCCCACCTGAGCGCTCAAACCAAGCTACCTCCTCAAAGTGGGTACCTAAGACCATGTTTCAGAACTGTACTATCAGCGATTCTGATTCAGTGGTTGTAATGAAAGACCACCTTATGGCTTTCAACCTTGCCAAAGGTGTCTGTCTTCCAGTCGACATGATCACCCAACCGAGCTAAAGGCTATTCGCTCATCCACAAAATCCATGGTGCTGGTAAGTAGTCTGTCTGCTTATCTTTCTAATTTTTTGTAACTTTCTGCTCGGTTTAAAAGTTTCTTACCATCCTTTTGCAAGCCATACAGCAAAACCACATCGCTCATAAGCGAGTGTTGGAACTGCGAAAAACCACCAAGCAGGCCATGGCCGAGGCTAACGAAAAAGCGGCTAAGCTAAAAGAGTCCCAACAAAAGATGGCCGAGCTAGAGACCGAGGTGGCTCGACTCACCGAGCTAGTTACCTCGGCTGATGCTGATAAACAAAAGGCCCTGGCCGTGATGAAGGACAAATAATTGCGCGAGCTGGCCAAGCTCGATGGCAAAAAGAACGCAGAGATCGCCGAGTTGAAGAAGAAGGTAGAGGACGCAGAGGACTGGGGTTACAAGGAGGGGGAGGCCACTTATATTAAGCAGTGCGAGGCGGCCAAAGACCTTTTCTTCAAATGTGGATGGAGGGCGGCCGTGGCACAGCTCGGTCACGGCCCCGAGACCGAGGTCTTCAACCCTCCTTCATATTTTATACCAAGCTCAATGATGGAGTACGCTGCTACCATTCAGCAATAATTTCTGGAAGAGGAGGATGAAGATGAAGCTCCAGAAGACAACACTCAGCCCGGTTGCCAGTCTACCTCCCCAACTCCAGAGGTCTCCGTCCCTCCTTTTCCTGTTGATGGGGATCTTTCAACCGAGCTTAACCAAGAGGTGCCTACCACAACCTAGCTACCCCTAGGTGAAGACTGCGTTGTTCTTGATGCTGATTTAGATGACCTTTTTGCTTAATCTCTGTAATTTCTTCTTTTTGCTTTTGGAAAGATATTGTAACTGGGCTGAGGCCTCACCTTTTGTGCTTGATCTGAGTTTCCAATGAAATCTTATTTTGTTCCATCTTTTATCCTGATTTAATCTATGCTTGCTTTACCTTTCCAACTGTAATCTAAATGATGTGTAACATTCTCCAGCCGGGATACCTATCCCGGTTTTAACCTTGAAATCTCTGGTTTTACCTGCCAACCTCTTCAGTCTAGGTCTTTTACCTCGGCTAAAGATCACAACAAGTGGTATTCCAACCAACCACTCTTCAGCCTTGATCTTTATCTCGGCTGAGGAATACTAAGTGTTGGTTTTTCCAGCCAACCACTCTTCAGCCTTGATCTTTATCTCGGTTGAAGAGTACTGAGTGTTGGTTTTTCCAGCCAACCACTCTTCAACCTTGATCTTTATTTGAGCTGAAGAGAGCTCAAAGTTGGTTTTTCCTGCCAACTCTGAGTGAAGTGTTTGGTTATTCCGACCAAACGTCCTGCAGCATGAATCCTTATCCTGGGCTTAGGAGAGGTGTTGGTTATTCCAGCCAACCTCTAAGTTGGTTATTTCTACCAACCTAGAGTGAAGTGTTTGGTTATTCCGACCAAACGTCCTGCAGCCTGGATCCTTATCTTGGGCTTAGGAGGGGTGTTAGTTTTTCCAGCCAACCACTAAGTTGGTTATTTCTGCCAACCTAGAGTGAGTGTTTGGTTATTCTGACCAAACGTTCTGCAGCCTGGATCCTTATCCTGGGCTTAGGAGGGGTGTTGGTTTTTCCAGCCAACCTCTAAGTTGGTTTTTCCTGCTAACCTAGAGTAAAGTGTTTGGTTATTCCGACCAAACGTCCTGCAGCCTGGATCCTTGTCTTGGGCTTAGGAGGGGACAAAGTTGGTTATTCCGGCCAACTCTGTTTTTGTTGCCCCTAGCTTACTAAAACAACTTTTACAGAATAAAACAATTATGCTAAAAAGAAAACTACTTGTTTTATTGAGAAACAGAAAAATTACAAATACTGAAAAGCTAAAAATAAAATAGTTTGAGATTGGCAGTGTTCCATGGCCTGGAAATGGCTTTGCCGTCCTTGTCTTCCAATTGGTATGCCCCTTTTCCGGCTAACCCAACCACTTTGTAAGGTCCTTCCCAATTAGGCCCTAACTTGCCATCTCCGGGTACCAAGATATTTCCTATCACTTTGAGCAGTACCCAATCTCCGATTTTGAATTGTCTTGGATGTACTGTTTTCTTATACTTTCTGGACAACTCTTGCTGGTATGAGGCAATGTGAACCAGTGCTCTTTCTCTTCTTTCTTCCGCAAGATCGAGCTCCAATGCTATGGCTTCTCCATTTAAGTCTGGATCAAAATTTTCACTTTGTAGACACCCCATTTTTGACCGTCCTCAAGACTTGGACGTCACCGTTGGAACACTCGGTGATTATCCATGTTTGTGTTCGTTTGGAGTTCCCGGAGTTCTCGGCTACGCGCGCCCCGCCTCAGGACCTCCGAACTTGACCGTTTGTGTTTGGTTTTGCACCAAACACTTGTGTTTTGCCTTGGAAGGGCAGGGAATGCTTTGTGAGGCATCCCTACACACCACCGGTTGGGGCTAGAGGCCACCGGCCGGTCAGAAGTTGTCACTGGCACTATATAGTGCCCGACACTATTTTGTGCCGGTCGGCACTATTTTGGGCGAAATGACCAATTTGCCCAGCCGACCACTGTGCACTTGCTTTCTGAGATATTTTCAGACAGCTTTTGAGCATTTGCTTCCCCTCCATACACGTGTATGGAGGGGATGAGTCTTGTTGGCTTAGCTTGTAAGTCATTACAAGTTCTATAAGAGGAAAGCTCTCCCTCTTGATTTAGGGTTAGCATTTTTCAGAGCATTAGACATTGTTAGAGATTTGCCGAGCTCGGTTTTTAGGGTTAAGTTAGATACATATATCATATCTCTTTTTCTCTTAGTACACTAGGTGTTTAGTTCACACTATTGTACTAAAACACCTAGTGTTTCACCCTCTCCTTGCAACTGAGGTTCTAGAGGCTGTTCTTGGAGGTTCTTGACAGATTTTGAGCTCAAGGAAGCATCAACCACAACCTTTGTGAAGAAGGCTACAAGGGTAAGCAAAACTACCCTTTATTCCCCATTTTTGCACTCTATTTTTACTTGCTTTAAAATAGTTTTTGAGCTTAGCATATAACACAAAAAAGTTCTGATTTTGAACCCTCTTCATTGTATATTAAGAGTGTTTTGTGGTTTGGGGAGGTTTGACCCCCTTTAGACCTTGGAAAAGGTCCCATTTTGTGCTATTTTGGAGAGATCCGAGACTTTGGTCTTAGGATCTCTTCACCACTGAAATCTTGAGGGATTTTAGTGGTGAAGAGCATGCCTTGAAGTCTCAAGAAGGAGAGGGCCACCCCCTCTCCTTGATGTCCTTGAAAAGGACAAATTTTGCTTCCTTAAGGAGCTTCATGTTTGAGTGTGTGTTGAGCATGTTTGGCTTGTTTTCCATGCTTATATTGCCATGATATAACATGTTTTCAAGTCGGTTTTGGTCTCCTATACATGCTTAGTATAGTTGCCTTGTAATGCCCTTTTATGCCTTAACATGCCTAGTTTGTTTGCCCTATTTTCTAGCATGTTTTAAGCTTAGATTTGTGAAGCTTGTGTTTACTTTGCCATGATTTAGCTCTGTCCATAGCTATTTTGGCTAATCTTGGCATGTATTTGGTAGCCTCTTTGTACTTGGCTTGTTGGCCTCAAAAGCATGAATTTGTAGTATGACATGCTTGCTTTTATTTTTGATGGTTGGAACCATCTAGCATGCCATTTCAGTCCTTCATACATGCTTGTTTGATTGCCTTGGTGGCCTTGTTAATGCTTTAAGAGCTTGTGTTAAGTGCTCTATGTTTAGGCCTTATTGCATGCCTTAGATTCCATGCTTCCTAGATGCCATCTAGGTGGTCATTTAGGCTTAGTTTTATGTGTTAAAACTTTGTCTTTAAGGGCTTGAATATTGCCATGTATGATTGTGCTAAGTGTGATTTAATGCCCTATTGACTTGCTTTTAAGCCTAGGCCATTTGCATGCTTTGTTTGGAATGCTCTATTGCATGATTTGGCATCATGATTAACATGAATTTCAGAGCTTTAAATGCATGCTATTAGTCCATGTTTGGCCTCTTTAAGTATGCATGAGAATTGCTTTGGTTTGCCTAAGTCTTGGGCCTTAACACTTGCATATGTGTGTGTGCATTTGGTCTCATTTTCTAGGCATGTTGGCCAACGATCTTAGGCCTTTTAGGGCTGCCTAATTCATGTCTAAGTCCATTATTCCATTGGATTGCATGCTTGTATTATATGCTTGTTTGTATGCTTGCATAAATGCATCATATTGTCCATCTTGCATCCTAGATGACATGCTTAGGATTGCACCACATTAACATGCATACCAAGCCTCTTGAAGTGAGTTTGATAGAGGTTTGGTACCCTTTTGTGCCTATGTGTTTTGCATACATTTGAAAGTGAAGGTGCATTCTTGGTTCTTAGGATCATCACGCATGGAAATGCGCGATTGATGGTCCGGAATCGAGGCACATGCCCTCTTGAGTCCATAGCATGATGAGGATGTGCTTGGTGCATACATGCTTTGATTTGCATTGCCTTGCCTTTGGTTTCTCTCAGCTTGCTCCAGTGTGTTCTGCAGGATAGGGCCGATCGGCACTCTTTAGTGCCGGCCGGCTGCCTCTTGGCAGCCGATAATGAAATTCAGGGCCGGTGGCTTCCTTCCTTAGCCGGTAGCTCCCTGCCTCGGCCGGTGAAGTTCCCCAGTGCTCTGAGAGGCACTCCCAAAGTTTTGGGAATTTTCAGAGAAGGAGAGCAGAGGAAACAGAGGCACACTTGCACGGCAGTGCAGTTCCGAGCGAGTCCCGGGCACACGCGGCAGTCAGCCCTCCTTCCGAGGCATTTATCGCTTAAATAGATTAATTAGTTTATTTATTTAATTTAATTGATTTGTAATATTTAATTAGCTAGGATAGTCAATTAATTATTCGGTTCTGTATATTATTCTTTCGGTCCCTCCGAGCGAGGGCGCAACTGTAATAAGTGTGCGTGAGTGGGTGCATGTCTTCCAATCCCCACTTCTTTCTATCCCTTTTATTTACCTGCTTATGGTAGATTAAGGCACGTCTACTTTAGCATACCTTATGCAATGCATGTGTGCATTCATGCATTTGTTTACATGCACCGGGCTCGGTACATCATACAAACTGTATCGTAACTTTCAACTTCCAAATTGAATACGTGCTACTCGCGCATTTCACATGCCATGTTTAGGGTTAGCCGAGCCTACTCTAGATTGCATTTCTGCCTGTGTTGCATTAGCTACTCGACATGAACTAGGTCATGCATGTTTGCTAACCAGTTTCTTGTTTTGGCGCGGAGTACGAGGTAAGTGTTTACGGCTTTAGCATATCGCATGCGTGTGAATGTTTACCATGATAGTAGGCTTACCATGCGGCTAGTTGCTTACATGATAAACTATTTTAATGCCTGTGGGTGGAGGTTGGATTGCCTGAGTTGGAACAACTCGTTGAAATCCGTATTTTAGCCTACTTGCGAGTAGCAAAAGAAATCTAACACGTTTTTCGAGACAAAACGGATATGCAATGTTTATTTCCAAGTTAGGCGATCTAGTCTATACTTTTGTGTTGTGCGCATCACATAGTAATTCTAGGTTAATAACCGGAATAAGAACGCATAATGTTTTCAAAAACGGATATCACGGTTAGTAGAGGCCGGTCTTCGGACCGGGCGAAAGGGGGTGCTCATATCGACCTTCCCGATCGCATCCAAGCTCCCGAGCCAAGACCACTTTGGTGATGACGGACGTGTGGCCTTCGGCACCGAGTCAGGGTTTCCTAAATTTCCCAATTAAAAATATTTAGGTGGCGACTCAGAATCCGCAAAGCATCCATGTTTGGCACTACTTTTCAAAAAATCTGCTTTTCAAACGACGGTTGATTTGGACTCTTTGGTTCAGATGAATCGACACAAATCGAGTCCGAATCAGAGTGAAGCCCACGGCGCCAGTTCTGGCGCTTCTATTGGGGATTTTAGAGAGCCCGACTAACTCGGATATCCTGCTTTTGACTACACTTATGTGTTTCTTTGCATTGCATGTGCATTGGTGCGCCTAGGACACCGTGTTGGCCATCTGCTATTCTCGAGCGGTTTGTCGGAGGCTTGTCTTGTCAAGGCATGTCCATAAGGTCGACCGTTATGGCTCGCCAAGATGGGAACACAAACCCCGCCATCGGGCACCCTTTGACCATTCGACCTAGTGCATAGTCGAATCCATAGTGACCATTCCAAACTAGGACAAAGTTGCTTACCCGATTTAGGTTGTTTGAAACCTTGCAAGTGCATAGTGAAACCCTAGCTCGACAAAATAGGACAGGGAAACCCTACCCCAACATAGGGGTGTATTGGCTCTCATTTATCCGCTATGTGCTTTAGAGTGTAACTCTGCAGGAACATATATTTCGGTTTGCAAGTTTAAGTATCAGCCCGAGGGCACCAAGATCGATGTTTTTGAGAATCGATTATATCTGCGTATCGATTCAGATTCGGATGTTGACTTCGGGGAACAAGAGTTCAAGAGTGGAGTGCGCTTGTTTGACTACACCTGCTTGATCTCGATTGGGGCTAAATCGCTTGTTTTCCGCTTGACCAGAGATTCAGAGAGTCAAGTCGTAAGCCTAGTGTCTTCTCGCCGAGGCAGACCAAACGTAATGCGTAACTCGAAGAGATTGTGGTCATGACGGCCGCCGAGTCAAGGAACCACCCCACAAGATGAGGCTATCTGACATGCCGCACCCGCTTAGGTCGCCTCAGACACCCAACTGACCCCTCAATTCTATCAGCTCATGAGCCCACTACATTCGAAAGTTAATGGGGATGATAGGCGATCTCCAGAGGTCCGTGGCGGATCTCGCTTTTAATGTCAACTCGCCACCGGTTGCAATCAGAGGCCGAATTTCGAACCTCAGAGCCCCGACATCGGCGGATTGTGATCGAGCTCAATCAGTCGGAGATGACCTCCACCCACAACAGTGATGTACTAGTACCAACCCAAACCTCTCACCAGGCTGAGGCCAGAGGCAAAGACAAAGTAAAGGCCGAGGCCGACCCTGTGGAACAACTACTGTGGGCAGTCCAGGCTTTGAAAACCGGAGGAATGAGCAAACAACAGGTATCCGCGATTGTAACCAAAAGTGTGGATGACGTTTTCCCTCGCCCGAGGGCGCTTCGATCAATCGAGAACCAGATAGGCCCCACCATGCCAAGAAGGTTCTTCCCACTCCCACCTAAGATCCGGAAAGGATCAAACCCAAGGTCGCACTCACGAATGCTCGCTAGTGCATCTAGCAAGAGTCCTCAGATTCAAGTACTGCCCGAGGGCGCAAGGCCTTCCATCCTCTCTACATGCCGTTGTCTAGGCACTTCGATTTTAGCCAAAAAGGGTATCTCACACCCTCGATCCTAGGCCGCCTCCCAAGCCCCTTCCAAAGAGCCATGATGCCACTCAAGACAGCGCATTCATCAATACCGCCATGCCATCGACAATTGCTTCCGCCTCCGTCATGAGGTCAGTGATTTGATTGATAACAAGGTCATCCTCCGCCTACTTCGCCAAGTCACTACTACAGAGTTCTTGGATTGTGAGGACACGAATACCGAGGACACCGACATCATGTAGTATGTAATTGAGATTCAATCGCTCGGGCAATATCCGGTACATTTTTGGATATGGCGTTTGGCGCAAGATTTTGAGCACCGCCGATGCTAATTTTGTAAATCCCGACTTGGGTATCGAGTCATTTTTGTGTTTTGTCTTGAGTCTGCCTCATTGTTTTGAGTCGATCCTTTTGCTTAAGGGTCTGCCTAATTGTAATGAGTCATCCCTCTTTGTATAGAATACTAGGTGACTTCGGGGTTGTTGCCTCGTGCACCGCTTTTGTTTTGTAAATTGCTTTTTTGTTTTCTTGGGTCCTCCTCATTGTGGAGCAGCTTCACACTGAAACTTGAATGAAACAATGGCCACTGTGCTTCCATGTTTATCGATTGTATTGGGCTAGTTGTGCCGTAAAATTGAATGGGGTGACAACACATTCTACCGCTTCTTGTGCCCTAAAAATTATTGCTTTGACTTAAGTTTTTCAAAACTTTTTTCGAACACTGTGGTGAAAACAAAGAGGAAGGAATTCCTCGGGTTTTTGCAAAATTTTGATCACTTTGAGAGAAAGAGAGGCATGCTAAGCTGTTAATGGATGGAATCACGCTTGTCAGCGCGAGTACCGAGAAGGACCCTGGCCTGACCCAGACTGGTTCCACACTATCTTCAGCGCGAGCGATTTTATCGCCTCTTTAAAAAAAAACTTTCAAAAACAAAATGTTTTATGCAACTTGTGAAGACCTGTGGAATTGCTCTTGAGAATGTGCTTTAGATTGCTCTCACTCTATAGTTCAATCTATTCGTCGAACTGAATTCATCTGTAATGTCCAAGCAATCAATTATCGTAAACGCCAGATGGCCCAATTTGAAGCAAATTTAACATGAGGCACCAAAGTCGATCAAGAAGGTCGACCTCGTCAAGAAGCTTGCAAAGCTAGAACAGAACACCCTCGAACTAAGGGGCAAAAATGTCAGATGTGCTCGAAGAGCCGAGGATGAGTCCTCTTGCAAATCAACAGCCACTCTCCTGGATACGGAAGGCTTCAATCTCAAAACCATTTGACATGGACTTGATAACACTTCTACCCTTTGAGAGGCTCGCTGGGCCGAAAACCCGAAAGGGCGACCCAGGCAAAAGTTAGAGCAAGAAAAAGAAAAAGAGAAAAGAAAAAGAAAAAAGATACAATACAAGATACAAAAAAGAAGAAGAAGAACAAAAAAGAAAAAACAAGAAAAAGAAAAAGAATGAAAACGAAAAACATAGCTCGCAAGGTCGAAAACCCGCATTGGGCACCTTGGCAAAAGTTAGAGCTTAAAAATAGTGAAGGTTAAAATACCCGAGTGTACCTTAACCGGAACTACGTAAGGCTTGATTCCCATGTTTGGGATACGTAGGCAACTTCGTCTTGAAGTCCAAATTTCAACGCTTTCATGGCGGCTTAGTGCATGCCAGGGTTTTGGGCGCGTGCCCCCTCCTAATCCGACGCCCTTACATAACGGCCGGAATTGCATGATCAATTTTCTTGAGCCCAACCACCAACACCTCCCAGGTGATTGTGTCCATATATTGATTCAAGCCATCTTCGACTTCTCCGCGTCCGAGGGTCCGATCGTCATCAATAAGGAGTGATGCACAGCATGCCGCGGCATCATCCAAACAAGGGGCAACTTTCCGTTGCCACCCATTGCCATCCGTATCCAAAAGTTGCCCTAAGTTACCATTCAAACTAGGGGTAACTTTCCGTTGCCATATTCCCCCTTCAAGCAAGGGGCGATTTTCCATTACCTCCGATCTGAGGTTGCATATCTCGAGGGTAAGTTTCGTGCTCGTTGAGCATCGTTTGTTTGCAAAAATAGTTTTTGAAAAATTTTCGCTGAGGTTTACTTACTTTCTCGAAAACTATCCCATTTTCAAAATTGGACCATGTTTGGACCCCAAAAGGAGAATTTTCAGTGCTCAAAGCCTGATTCGCATGATTTTCAAATCAAAAATTGAATAAGTGTGTTAATCCAACTCTCATTTTGATCAAAACTGCTTTTAAGGAGAAAACAAAAATGGTCAAAATAACGAACTAGGGGCACATTGAGCCAGTATCCTGTCTTTTCCCAATCACAAGATGCACTGCCAGTAAAGGCACCCCATCTACTGTAAGAAATAGTCATGAAGCTAGTCGTGGTCGGGCATGAACCCGAACTTCCTATTCACCTATTCGCCTCGGAGGGATGCAAACGAGAGAATAAAGAATAGAGAGGAGTAAGTTGAGAGAAAAGTGAGAGAAGGGTTTTTGTGAGAAAACCGAGCCCGAGGGTCGAGTGATGTGAGAATCACGCAAATCGGGGGTGGGAAACCTACCCGAGGAACTGCCTCGAAATTTGAGGTCCACGTCAGGTGTCGTGTCTTTTGACTGCCGCCTTAACGTTGGCTTTAAGTCTCTTACCAATGTGTCTCTGTGCTAGGTCGTGGTGCCTTTTGTTTCTTCGCTTGAGTCTGTCTCGCCGTGTCCGTGGTAGGCTCGATACCGGTTGAAAACCCATCCTCTTCCAAAAGGCAATTGCTCAGGCTCGTAATCTCAGGCCGTTCTTTACATCCGTGCAAAGCAAGAAAAGGAAATGGAAGATTTGAGGCATCCGAGGGTGTTTCAACTGCAACCGTATCAGTTTTGTGATCCGTTTTGTCAGATTGGGTTATTCATTTAAGGTTTGCTGTGGGCAGAATGAACCGAGTATTGTATCGCAGGCCGTATGTAGCCCCAATCCTCAGCAGAGTATGGGCTATATGTTCGGATTGAGCAATGGTTTGTATGAGCTGTTTTGCTGCTTAGTTGGTTGGTTATTTGATTATCACAGTGCAAGTGTTCAATTGTCAGATACAAATCAATATCATTTACATTTGAGGTGTAGTATGATGCAATGCGATGCAAAGTATGAAATGTGCAGGTATACGCAGACATACAGATATAACACTCTTTTAGACAAAAAGTTTGTTTTATATATAATCTTTTCCAGTACATAGTTTTGGAAAGCAAAAACCTGCCTGCGGCAGTACATAGTACTCTATCTACCAAAAAGAGAAAAGTACAAGAAAAGAAATAAGGAAAAGAAGCAGCAAAATCGTCATCATCAGCAATAGGCCTCATGCCTAAGGGTCAGTCCTCGCCCTCTTCCTCAGGCGTAAGCACAAAAGCATCGTGGATCACACTGCCGGAGCCCGAGCTCGAAGCTATCCCTGCCTCTCCAGAATCGACTGCCCTCGCCCGACTCACCATCGCTCGAACTCGAGCTCGTGAATCGCTTCCCCACGTGACTGCCCCTCTGCACGAGGGAATATCCCGCCATCCCGTAGAGACAGAGGCCCACCGAGTAGTGTCGCCTAATCGGAGGGATCGAAAGGAGGTCAAAATACAAAGAACAAACACATCGAAAGTCATGGAGCGCTTTATCAAGATAGAATGCACGATGCGAGTGTGTGTGAATGCCGTGAGCGCTTTATCAAGATAGAATGCATGTATGAGTACAAAGGTGTGAATGCCGTGAGCGCTTTATCAAGATAGAATGCGCAGGTATGAGTACAAGGTGTGAAAACCGTGAGCGCTTCATCGATTCTTGTGCCAGTATAGCGACAGCGTAAACAGAGTATGATTTGAGACTGTGGTCAGTAGAGCATCCCGGCAAGCCGTAGCCGGCCATAGCATCAAGACTCCGCAGCAGCACCTCCATCAGGGAGGCATTCAGCTCCACCGATTGACGGGTATACTCGGAAGAAGCCTGCAAAAAGTAGTAAGTATATCAGTATTCTGTGGGATATCTGAATAAACTGAAATGAAATAACAAATGCAATATGCAGAAATACAAGTGATACGTACCGGAGGCAAGTCAGAATGCCGCCACCATGACCACCGGAGGAGGAGCAAAGGGATCTGTAGGTCTCCCCACTCGCCTCAGATGTCAACATAGTAGGCAACCGCCAGCCTCCCTCGCCCCTCTCGCACTTCTCCGCCATGAGCTCGAGCCCTCTGTGATGGCCCCGCCGCCTCTGTCTCGTTTCGCCGGGCGCCATGGTCTCACTCGATCAACTCTGGAGCCCCCGCCAGAGGTCGTGATCAAGAAGGTTCGGACGCATTGCAATAGTCGCCTCGCCTCAGAGGCATCTACATCTACGCCCAGCCCAAGGGTATAGTCCTCCATCCGCCGCAGAAAACCTCTT
Source organism: Camellia lanceoleosa (assembly GCA_025200525.1). NCBI lineage: Eukaryota > Viridiplantae > Streptophyta > Magnoliopsida > Ericales > Theaceae > Camellia > Camellia lanceoleosa. The sequence continues at coordinate 109,301,495 of CM045759.1, forward strand.
GTCCCTCATGTGCTCGGAGGTCGGATCGAACTATTCGCCCGGCAATCCTGTGGTCTCGACGCAAGAAGCGCCACCTGTACCAGTTCGACAGACGCCCTCCAGAGAATCCCAGTAGCGAGGTCTCGTGGCGCCAAAGATACCTATCTCAGATCACCGGGAGTGGAGCCCACTACCGCCAGTGACCAAATGAAATACGCTTGATTATCTATCGATATAGAAATGTACGCTTGAAAGCGCTTAAACGGATCTGAAGTAAAACATACCTCGCTGGGGGTGATGGTGTCAAAGAAATGGCGGAAGAAGCTAAAGTGTCCCGGCCTTCCGGACACATCGCTCATCATAACGGCGAGAGAAGGACGACTGAGGGGTCTCCGCCTCCCAGATCGCTCCACTGGGAAGTAGGCATACACCCACATGCAAAAACAGACGCCAAGACGATTATCGAATAAAGCAGAGTACGTAATAAAGGTAAATAACAGAGTTGTACAGTTGTATTGAGCAGGTGTACAAGCAGAACAGCAGGCAACAAGATAAAGGTATATGTGTGTGCTGTACAAAGATACTGACAACAAGCAGGATGCAGTACAGAGTACGAAAGTACGAAATGTAAATGAAATGCAGAAGAAGACATACCTCCCAGCTCGCCAAGAGTCTCTCGAGCAATCGCTCACGCCACGGAGACGGAGCTCATGTAGCCAGAAGGGTGGCTGTGAGCCGCCACCCCAGCCATATCAAGACAATCCGCGGACGCCCACCAGCGCCGAGGAGGCAGAGAGGCCCGGTGTTCGCCTGGCCGGCGAATAGGGTGGTCCCTAGCAAAAACATGAGGAAGCCGCGTGCATACCTCTCCAGCCTCTGGTCATCGGAGCTGGCCCACCAAAGATGGTCCGTGACTCAAATCGCACTCAAACCAGAATAGCGGACGAACCTCGACGAACAAGCGGCGGCGCCGCCGAGCAAATAAACTCGAGCGGCGATCCACTCGCCCATGTTCAGGTCAAAGGGGATCGGATCACTTCACCCCGATGCCGCGAGCATCGAGAAGTCGAAGGGTCATCGCTATGTCCCCGTCACGATAGATGAAAAGAATCGGTGGTGTCCCACCACCTCTCGCCAGAGCGGCAAGAAGAGGTCCGCAAGCAGAGAGTCCGAAAGTCCTCGCAGAAGGTACCGGCCGCCCAATCCACAATGCGCTAACGGCATCGACTCGGCGCAGACCACTCATGAAGCGGTAATGTTCCCATACCCATGAGAGTATGGGAATCCTCAGAATCAAGAAATTGCAAAGCCATATGAAGATATGCGCTTGGTACAAATGGTATGCGTGCAAATTTTAAAATTCAAACAGAAACCGGTGTCGGTGCTCATAGTAAACTACAACGTGTGATGTGTCCGTGTTGGTGTAGTTTTGTGCAAATCTAGCATGCGGCGAAGCCAGAATCAAATAAGCCGGTGTCGGCGAATCGGCAAAGGTAATGTGTGCCATGTGTTTGGGTGATCCAGACTAGTGAAGTGTGTGCATGTGCGCCGTCCTAAACAGTGTCAGCCAGAAGTTGTTCGCAATCAACTACAAGACAAAGACATCGAACTAAGCGCTTAATGGGTTCGATTAGCTATGGCGCTGACAGAAATCCTACATTGAAAAAGAAAAGACGAGAATGTTACCCTGGTGGCGCCAGCAGACAAGTGGGAGGCCGGCCAAGCAAAGAAAAGCTCGGGTCCAAAACTCACAAAGCCGAAGTGGCGGAGTCCATCGGGTGGTAGCATGTGGATGGCCGGGCGATAGGTCGCCGGATCGAATAGGCGCTCGCTCAATGGGAGAAGCTCGACCCCGGGGTCCATCTCATGGTCCGGGGGAGTCCCGACATGTGGAACATCATCGGCCATGTTAGTGGTAGCGAGAAAATGACCGGAAAATGAAAAAATGGGCCTAATATTTAAAAGTCAATCGACAAAGTCAACCCCGAGAGGGTCGGAAATGGCCTAAGGGTCGAATGTGAAAAGACACAAGAATGAAGAGAAAATCGAGGGAACAAGTCCCTAAAAGGCGAAAATAGCAAAAGGACACGAAATGGAGAAATATTCGTTCAAAGTGTTCAAACGCGAAGGTATACGCTAATCGGACGATTTAAACCAAGCGTGAAACGCTGAAATCGATGAAAAAGTGAGAGAAAACACTCTAGAGAGAGAGAGGAAGAATTTTCGGCGGAGGGGAAGTGATTAGAATAGGGTTTGGAACCCTATTTTAAAAGACCCGAGGCAAATTGTCAAACCGCCGGCACACTATTTTGGCCTGGCCGGCACTTTTTGTGCCGATTAATGATCGAGTTCACCGGTGGCAGCCGGTGATTACCTCACCCAGCCGATGGTGTTCCCAAGGCCATTTTTAGTCAAGTTGAGGGGTTTTGGGTCTTCATAGCTCAAGAAAGAAATAAAGTGCATCTCCGATGTTCAACCGACCTCCGTTTCGACTTCGGACTGTGTCTTCTGTGTGTGGCACTCAAATTGAAGCAGAGATTGTATCCTTTTGTATCCTTTTGTCATTTACAGAGATTCAAAAGTTGCCCCGTGTGCGTTACGCGCATCCATCGTGATTTCGGCCAGATCGTATCACGCCATCTTGCACGCCCCTTGCGTCTTGCACCGTTTTGCATTGTCATATGGCATGCGTGTCATACTGCTTCATTTTGCATTTCATTTTGAGTCCCGTGAGGTGTGCTACCTCACGTGCTTCGTTTTGCATTTCATTTTCCGGTCCGCGGACCGAACACGACGGTCCGCGGGACCAAAACACGCACGGTCCAGAGACCTTAAATCCTCGGGAGGTGCAAGACCTTCTGCATTAAAGTGTACCTCGTCACATTCATTTCACATTTCATTGCATCTCGAGGCACGACGCCTCGCTTTTGCGCTTCATTTTCCATCAAATGAGGTACGCATTGCCTCATTTCGCATTTCATTGCATCTCGAGGCATGTACGCCTCGCTTTGCGCTTCATTTTCCATCAAATGAGGTACGGTGCCTCATTTCGCATTTCATTGCGCCTCGAGGCACGACGCCTCGCTTTTGCACTTCATTTTCCATCTTCCGAGACACGACGCCTCATGCGCGTCTCATTTGCATTGCATGCACTTGAGTATCAGGTAACAGCTTGCCCCCGGCCGGGCGAGACCTTAAACACGCACGTCTAGGAGACCTTAAATCCTGGAGGTGAAATACCTCCGGTGCATTAAGGTGTGCACCTCATTGCATTTGGCATGCATTCCATCGCATTGTTTAGCGCACCTCATCGGTTGCCCCTAGGTCCCATGAGACCTTAAACCCGCCATTTGCATTATCATGCATCTCAAAGCCGCACGTTGGCGCCAAGATTTCAAAAAAACATGCATTGTCATGCATACATCATACATCCCGCCTAGGAGACCTTAAATCCTCAAGGTGCAATTTCTTTGGTGTTTGTCGTGTCTGAACGACTTTCGGTCTGGTAAAGCCACCGTCTGCGGCTTATGTGAGTTCCTAGAAGACCAACTGACGGTGAAAACTAGAGTTTGAACGATTTATGCCTAGAACGCAAAGGTTCGAATTTCCGAGACTAAAGTCCGGTTTAAATACCTGGGATGAACCTCGGCTTGAAATCAGATGGAAGCCCCATAGGTTGAGGCGGCGGTTCACGCCTCAACTCGATACCGAACCAACCTAGTGTATCGCCGGTTGGTAAGATAGGAAAATCGCAATCGTAGCTATTGCATCAACATGCATTGTCATGCATCATTGTAAATATTGCATATGTCATGCATTGCATTTCAAAAAAAAAACACACATGCATATGTCATGCATCATCATTGTAGTATAGTGCATATGTCATGCATTTTCAGAATATTCATATTCATGATTTAGCTTGCGTGCATCCATTGCATCACCTCCATCTATGGCTTGCGCCTTTCCAAGTTGAGCTTGGTCCGGTATGTGCCCATATTTTTCGTGGTCGGCTACGCTTGTCGAGCTTTTGTGTCCGAGCCTTGAGGGTAGCGCACCGCTTCGTGTTAGACATGGTTTGTATGCGCACATGCCTTCCTAGGCAAGACTTGGTTTGGCCCGTGCCATATCCATTGTATCCACCTCCATTGCATTTAGTTGCATGCATCCACCGTGATCTCCTTCCACCTATGGCTTGCGCCTTTCCAAGTTGAGCTTGGTCCGGTATGTGCCCATATTTTTCGTGGTCAAAACACAAATCGAGCTTTTGTGTCCGAAGCTTTGAGGGTAGCGGCACCGCTCGTTAGACATGGTTTGTATGCGTACATGCCTTTCCTAGGCAAGATTTGGTTTGGCCCGTGCCATATCCATTGTATCATTTATCCATTTCCGTTACATTGTAGTGTAATTGTTGCATCCGCATTAGGATCATTGTTCTTCGTCACGGTCGTTACCCCACTTATGTCAATCCACCCAATACTTGTTCTTGTGTCCGCAAGTACTCATAGATCGACATCGTTCTATGGGAGACGGACTTGTCACCTCCATCAATCTATTTGACATTTGTGTGGTTTCGAACCGCCATGATTGAATCATGATTCAATTGCCCTCGCATGTAGTTTGCATTTAGTTTTAATTGCACTACATTTTCATTTGCATCATCTATACATAGTTTTGTATATATTGCATATCATTCAAGATTCACATTGCATATGACATGCATGTTGTTAATCATATTGTACTGCAAGTTTGCTTTCTTTTCAGGCACGATATTGTATGTACGGCTCAATTACCGCCGGTGGAACCGGACGAGTCGCACAGGTATTGTATCTCTCCGAGTGAGACGTTTTGAGAATTGCATAATTCTCTTACATCCTTTCTACATTGTAGTTTAGACTATTGCATGTTAGCTTATAACTGTCGCATGTGTGCTTCATTACAACTTTCTTTGCATGATCATAAGTTATGCTCGGCTTGCATTTTCGGCCAGTATTTTGCCCTCGCCACGCAAGATATCTTGTCCTTGGCATGTGTGCCTCCGCATGAACTACGCCGGGTTTGATTCCTTAAGGGATACGAGGCGCCTTTAAGTAGTTCAACCATTTGTACTTTGTATGTTTGTCTGAGTCTTCGCCTTGTCAAAAATGGTCGTCTCGGCTTTGACATTCACTCCGCCATTGTTATGACTTTCGAAGTTCTCCAAAGAGGCAATCAGACACCCCATTTTTGACCGTCCTCAAGACTTGACGCCACCGCTGGAACACTCGGTGATTATCCATGTTTGTGTTCGTTTGAGTTCCCGAGTTCTGCCACGCGCCCGCCTCAGACCTCCGAACTTGACTGCTTGTGTTTGGTTTTGCACCAAACACTTGTGTTTTGCCTTGAAGGGCAGGGAATGCTTTGTGAGGCATCCCTACACACCACCGGGGGGCTAGAGGCCACCGGCTGGTCAGAAGTTGTCACTGCACTATATAGTGCCGCCGGCACTATTTTGTGCCTGGTCGGCACTATTTTGGGCGAATGACCAATTTGCCCAAATTAACTGCACTTGCTTTCGAGATATTTTCGCATGCCTTTTGAGATTTTCCCTCCATACACGTATGGAGGGATGAGTCTTGTTGGCTTAGCTTGTAAGTCATTACAAGTTCTATAAGAGGAAAGCTCTCCTCTTGATTTAGGGTTAGCATTTTTGAGCATTAGACATTGTTAGAGAGCCGAGCTCGTTTTAGGGTTAAGTTAGATACATATATCATATCTCTTTTTTCTTAGTACACTAGGTGTTTAGTTCACACTATTGTACTAAAACACCTAGTGTTTCACCCTCTCCTTGCAACCGAGGTTCTAGAGGCTATTCTTGGAGGTTCTTGACAGATTTTGAGCTCAAGGAAGCATCAACCACAACCTTTGTGAAGAAGGCTACAAGGGTAAGCAAACTACCCTTTATTCCCCATTTTGCACTCTATTTTTACTTGCTTTAAAATAGTTTTTGAGCTTAGCATATAACACAAAAGTTCTGATTTTGAACCCTCTTCATTGTATATTAAGAGTGTTTTGTGGTTTGGGGAGGTTTGACTCTTTAGACCTTGGAAAAGGTCCCATTTTGTGCTATTTTGGAGAGATCCGAGACTTTGTCTTAGATTTTTCACCACTGAAATCTTAAGGGATTTCTGGTGAAGAGCATGCCTTGAAGTCTCAAGAAGGAGAGGGCCACCCCCTCTCCTTGATGTCCTTGAAAAGGACAAATTTTGCTTCCTTAAGGAGCTTCATGTTTGAGTGTGTGTTGAGCATGTTTGGCTTGTTTTCCATGCTTATATTGCCATGATATAACATGTTTTCAAGTCGGTTTTGGTCTCCTATACATGCTTAGTATAGTTGCCTTGTAATGCCCTTTTTATGCCTTAACATGCCTAGTTTGTTTGCCCTATTTTCTAGCATGTTTTAAGCTTAGATTTGTGAAGCTTGTAAGCTTACTTTGCCATGATTTAGCTCTGTCCATAGCTATTTTGGCTAATCTTGGCATGTATTTGGTAGCCTCTTTGTACTTGGCTTGTTGGCCTCAAAAGCATGAATTTGTAGTATGACATGCTTGCTTTTATTTTTGATGGTTGGAACCATCTAGCATGACATTTCAGTCCTTCATACATGCTTGTTTGATTGCCTTGGTGGCCTTGTTAATGCTTTTAAGAGCTTGTGTTAAGTGCTCTATGTTTAGGCCTTATTGCATGCCTTAGATTCCATGCTTCCTAGATGCCATCTAGGTGGTCATTTAGGCTTAGTTTTATGTGTTAAAACTTTGTCTTTAAGGGCTTGAATATTGCCATGTATGTTTGTGTTAAGTGTGGTTTAATGCCCTTTTGACTTGTTTTTAGCCTAGCCTATTTGCTTGCTTTGTTTGGAATGCTCTATTGCATGATTTGGCATCATGATTAACATGAATTTCAGAGCTTTAAATGCATGCTATTAGTCCATGTTTGGCCTCTTTAAGTATGCATGAGAATTGCTTTGGTTTGCCTAAGTCTTGGGCCTTAACACTTGCATATGTGTGTGTGCATTTGGTCTCAATGTCTAGGCATGTTGGCCACGATCTTAGGCCTTTTAGGTTGCCTAATTCATGTCTAAGTCCATTATTCCATTGGATTGCATGCTTGTATTATATGCTTGTTTGTATGCTTGCATAAATGCATCATATTGTCCATCTTGCATCCTAGATGACATGCTTAGGATTGCACCACATTAACATGCATACCAAGCCTCTTGAAGTGAGTTTGATAGAGGTTTGGTACCCTTTTGTGCCTATGTGTTTTGCATACATTTGAAAGTGAAGGTGCATTCTTGGTTCTAGGATCATCACGCATGGAAATGCGCGATTGATGGTCCTGAATCGAGGCACATGCCCTCTTGAGTCCATAGCATGATGAGGGATGTGCTTGGTGCATACATGCTTTGATTTGCATTGCCTTGCCTTTGGTTTCCTCTCGTCATTGCTGCCAGGTGTTCTCCGAGGATAAGGGCCGATCGGCACTTTAGTCTGGCCGCCTCTTGGCGTACCGATAATGAAATTCAGGCCGGTGGCTTCCTTCCTTAGTCGGTAGCTCCTCGCCTCGCCGGGTGAAGTTCCCAAGGCTCGAGAGGCACTCCAAGTTTTGGGAATTTTCAGAGAAGGAGAGCAGAGGAAACAGAGGCACACTTGCACCAAGAAGCAGCCCGAGCGAGTCCCGGCACACGCGCAACACCTCCTTCCGAGGCATTTATCGCTAAATAGATTAATTAGTTTATTTATTTAATTTAATTGATTTGTAATATTTAATTAGCTAGGATAGTCAATTAATTATTCTTCTCAGATATTATTCTTTCGGTCCCTCCGAGCGAGGGCGCAACTGTAATAAGTGTGCGTGAGTGGGTGCATGTCTTCCAATCCCCACTTCTTTCTATCCCTTTTATTTACCTGCTTATGGTAGATTAAAGCACGTCTACTTTAGCATACCTTATGCAATGCATGTGTGCATTCATGCATTTGTTTACATGCACCGGGCTCGGTACATCATACAAACTGCATCGTAACTTTCAACTTCCAAATTGAATACGTGCTACTCGTGCATTTCACATGCCATGTTTAGGGTTAGCCGAGCCTACTCTAGATTGCATTTCTGCCTGTGTTGCATTAGCCACTCGACATGAACTAGGTCATGCATGTTTGCTAACCAGTTTCTTGTTTTGGCGCGGAGTACGAGGTAAGTTTTTACGGCTTTAGCATATCGCATGCGTGTGAATGTTTACCATGATAGTAGGCTTACCATGCGGCTAGTTGCTTACATGATAAACTATTTTAATGCCTGTGGGTGGAGGTTGGATTGCCTGAGTTGGAACAACTCGTTGAAATGTATTTTAGCCTACTTATGAGTAGCAAAAGAAATCTAACACGCTTTTCGAGACAAAACGGATATGCAATGTTTATTTCAAGTTAGGCGATCTAGTCTATACTTTTGTGTTGTGCGATCACATAGTAATTCTAGGTTAATAACCGGAATAAGAACGCATAATGTTTTCAAAACGGATATCACGTAGTAGAGGCCGGTCTTCGGACCGGCGAAAGGGGTGCTCATAGTCGACCTTCCCGATCGCACCCAAGCTCCCGAGCCAAGACCACTTTGGTGATGACGGACGTGTGGCCTTCAAGACCGAGTCGTGGTTTCCTAAATTTCCCAATTAAAAATATTTAGGTGGCGATCAGACCGCAAAGCACCCATGTTTGGCACTACTTTTCAAAAAAATCTGTTTTCTCAAACGATTTGCCGGATTTGGACTCTTTGGTTCAGATTTAGAACCGACACAAATCGAGTCCGAACTGTAGAGTGAAGCCCACGGGCGCGCCTACACACTTTGAATTGTGGGGAGGCCAACTTGCACCGGGATTACTACTTCCATGCCATAGGCCAAGGAAAAGGGTGTTTCGCCAGTAGACCGCCGATGTGTGGTACGGTAAGCCCATAAAACGTGGGGAAGCTCCTCAGCCCCACTTGACCTTTGCTTTCTCTAATCTTTTCTTCAATCCGTCCAAGTCCACTTTGTTTGATGCTTCTGCTTGGCTATTTGCTTGGGGGTATGCTGGTGTAGAGTTGTAGAATTCTATCTTGTATTCTGCACAAAAGCCTCTAAAGATCCTGCCATCGAACTGAGTGTCGTTGTTCGATATTAAAGCTTTTGGTATGCCGAACCGAGCGATGATATTCTGCCAGACGAACTTTTTCACATCATTCTCCTTGATTGATGCTAATGCTTCTGCCTCCACCCACTTTGTGAAGTAGTCTGTTGCTGCTAGGAAGAACTTTCTGTTGTCGGGTGCCGTTGGAAGTGGTCCTACTATGTCCAAGCCCCACATTGCAAAGGGCTATGGGCTTGTCAATGGTAGGAGTTCTCTAGCTGGCTGATGTATTTGGTGTGCGAACTTCTGACATTTCTCACACTCATTGACATACTTCTCTGAATCTGCTTGCATGTATGGCCACCAATATCCTTGCGAAATTGCTCTGTAGGCCAATGATCTTCCTCCTTGATGGCTTCCGCATACGCCTTCGTGTATCTTGAACAAGAATGCTTCAATTTTGCTGGGGTGGACACACTTTAGGTAAGGTCCTGTGAATGACTTCTTGTACAAGGCCATTGATGGGGAGAGCCAAAATCGCTGTGACTTTGCTCTTATTTTGTTGGCCTCTTTCTTTTCTTTCGGTAAGACACCATCTTTTAGGAACAGTATGATGGGATCCATCCACGAAGGGCCTAGTTCGGCACAACATACCTCTTCTACTTCGGGTTCTTCAATGCTTGGTCTTGGTAGGTAGTCAATCAACAATGGATGAGGGATGGAAGTATCGCTATTGAAGAAAAGCCTACTAGTTCGTCCGCTCTACTATTTTCTTCCCTGCCGATCTGCTCTATCCACACTACTTCAAATGTCTTGATCTCTTTTCTAACTAACTCTTGGTACTTAGCTATCCTGTCATCCTTTGCCTCGTAGTCATCTGAAATTTGGTTTACCACCAGCTGTGAGTCACTGTAAACTATTAGCTCGGTGGCCTTCATATTCCGCTTCATTGTTTGATGCTGGGAAGCCAAGGTTGACTGCTTGCTCCACCACTAAGCCGTCTGGTGAGATGAGGACTATGCCCAGTCCTGCACCGTGCCTGTTGGACGCTCCATCCACGAAGAGCTTCCACATCTCTCCCACAAACAGTTTTCAGCAAGTGGAAGGATCAGATGATGCCTTGGGATCAAGAGTGTTGCTGGTGTTTTCTTCAAAGTCCATGCTTGCTGTTTGCCCCTCGCTATCTGATTGTACCAAGTCTTTATTTGTTGGTGAGTCTTGGCTTGGTGTAGCATGGTTTGCTTCTTTCTCCCTTACTTTACTCTGGTCTGCCTTAGGGTCTGACTGGGTATCCTGCACCAGGGGTTGCGTTATTCCGGCGTCAACTTCCATCCCTAGTTGAGTTGTTTCAGTCAGGTCGACTGAGCAGATATGATGACTTCCTGGAGTGAATTCTGCGACAAAGTCTGCCAAGGCTTGGGCCTTTATCACGTTTCTGGGTTGAAACTTGATGTCAAACTGTCCCAACTCTATTGCCTACTTCAAGATTCGCCCAGAAAAGTTCGCCCTCTCAAACAAAGCTTTTAATGGAAAAGCTGTGAGGACGACTATGGTGTGGGCGTGAAAGTAATGCGACAACTTTCTTGAGGCCATCATCAAGGGCTAGGGCCAGTTTTTCCAGTGGTAAGTACCTTGTTTCTGCGCCTAGTAATGTCTTGCTGACATAAAAGATGGGCACATGTTGTATTCCTTCTGCTCGGACCAACATTGCGCTAATTGCGTGTTGTGAAACTGCCAGGTACAGAAAGATTTCTTCTCCAGGTATTGGGGTTACAAGCAGTGGTGGAGAAGACATATATTCTTTCAAGCTTTCTAGAGCGCGGTCGCATTCTTCGTCCCACTCGAACTTGGCTTTTAATGCTTGGAAAAATGGTCGGCATTTGTCTGACGACCGACTTATGAATCGGTTGAGTGCAGCTGCCATGCCGGTGAGATGCTGCACTTCTTTTACTGAGTTAGGCCTCTCCAGATCCTGAATTGCTTTGATCTAAGAGGGGTCTGCCTCAATACCTTGGTTGGTCACCAAGAAGCCTAGGAATTTGCCAGATCCTACGCCGAATACACACTTAGATGCATTAAGGCGTAGCTTGTGCTTCTTCAAGATCTGAAACATCTCACCTAGGTCCTTGAGATGGTCATTCTCATCCTTGCTCTTGACCACCATGTCGTCGATGTAAGCTTCCATTGTTCTACCTAACAATGGTTCAAACATCTTCGTGACCATCCGTTGGAATGTTGCCCCTGCATTCTTTAGGCCAAAGGGCATGACCTTGTAGCAGTACATTCCTTTTGGCATTGTAAAAGATGTGACCTCCTGGTCTAGCTCATACATAGCGATCTGATGGTAACCTCTGTACGCATCAAGAAAGCTAAGACGGTTGTGTCCTGCCGTCAGATCTACCAGTTGGTCTATCCGTGGTAGAGGAAAGCTGTCCTTTGGGCATGCCTTGTTGATTGTTTTGTAGTCCACGCAGACACGCCATTTTTCATTCTTTTTTGGCACTACTATTGTATTGGAAATCAATCTGGGGTAGTGCACCTCTCTGATAGCTCCTGCCTCCAGCAGGTTTCCTACTTCCTTCGCCACTATCTCGGCGTGATGGAGTGCCGATCTGCGAGTGCGCTAAATGATTAGTCTGGCGGTTGGGTGGACGTTCAATTGGTGACAGATGAAGCTTGGGTCAATGCCAGGCATATCATACGGCGTCCAGGCAAACACTTCGATGTTAGAGGTCAAGAATTCCATGACCTCTATTCTCTCAGTGCTAGACATAGATGAGCCAAGCAAAAAGAACTTATCCGGGTTCTTTTCATCTATTCTTACCTGTACCAAGTCTTCCACTACCTTCTGTTCAGCAGCTTTGCCAACATCCGCGAACAATTCAATGCTCTTTGGTTCTTTCACCATCTGTACGAACCCCTTGGCAGCTTGGCTACCATTTACTGTGATGAAGCATTGCTTGGACATAATTTGGTCTCCATAGACCTCCTCAATTACTCCGGCTTCGTTGGGGAACCGCATTACTTGATGATAGGATGATGCTACTAATCTCATGGTATGTAGCCATGTTCTTTTCAAGATTATGTTGTAAGTGGAAGGGACTTTCAATACCTAGAATTCCACTTGTTTTGTCACGCTTCCTGCTCTGACTGGGAGGATTATCTTGCCAACTGGCCATTCTGGCATTGAGTTAAATCCGATCAGAGGAAATATAGCATGTGCCAAGTCTTTGTCTTCTAGTTTCAATTGTTTGAATGTTTCGTAGTACATTATCTCACATGAGCTCCCTTGGTCAATCAAAATCCGCTTGACGTCAAAATCCTTGACTCGGAGAGTGACGACCAGTGCATCATTGTGAGGGCAGTATCTGAAAAAGATATGACGTTCGTGGCTTATGTTCTCCCCTTTTTGATAGTAGGTTGGGCACTTAGTACCTCCCTCAAGTGCTCAGCCTTTTTGATTATGCCCCTGAGCTCGCATACGCGCTCAGGTTTGAATACCCCATGGATTACGTTGATCACGCCTTGAGGTGGGGCGTCGATTGGCATTCCGTTTGGGTTGTTGTGGTCCTGGGAGGCTAGCTGCGTCCCTCCTTCTATGTACTTGTCCAGATGACTGGCTGCTACCAACTCCTCCAGATGCTGCCTCAATGGTGTGCAATTTTCAGTGCGGTGCCCCTTTTCCTTATGGAAGGTGCACCAGGATCTTTCGTCGTAGTCTTTTTGCGCCTCTCCAGACGAAAGGTTCATCACGTATCTCACTGACAATTCGGTAGATTGGTTTCTTGAATACCGTGGTAATGGCAGTGCAGACTCTCAGCCATCTTTTATCTCGGTCCTCTTCGTTGTCCTGCCTGTCTTGTCTGTTTCTACTCGGACGTTCTATCGTATTGACTTTTGCCGAAGTCTTTTTATCTGGTATTGCGGTTGTATCAGACTTCATTTTAGCACGGGCGCCATCCTCCTCCACCCGAATGTGCTGGTGTACCCTCTCCATTAAGGCCTCCATTGTGAGGGGTGGCGTCATGGTGATTGAGTCCCTCAGCCTGTTCTCGACTGGAAGACCTCTTTTGTACTGCGCGATGGCGAGATTGGTAGGGCAATCCCCAATCTGGTTGAAGGTCTCCTAGTAGCGACTATTGGAGGATCTTAATGTCTCCTTGTCGCCCATGTCAATGGAGAGAAGCTGGTTGATCTCCACTGGCGTTTTGGTGTTCGTCCTGAACCTTGTCACGAACGCCTCTGCTAATTGTGCCTGGGAGGCGATGTTGCCTTCTGGTAGCCTTTCGAACTAGGTTAATCCTAGGTCGCCAAGGCTGGATGGGAATAAGATGCACATCAAAGCCTCGTTTCATCGATATACAGCCATAACTTGGCGAAAGGTGCTCAAGTGCGAGTAGGGGTCCGTCTTCCCCTCATACATGGTGAATTTGGGCTGCAGGAAGCCGGAAGATAAGGGCGCGTTCTCAATTGCCGGAACGAACGACGAGGTCTGCAGCCTCGCTAATGCCTTGTCCGTAGGTTCGTAAGCAGGGTGCGGTATTGGCATTCCTACCTCGACGCTTCCATGCGTCTGAGGAGTCAACCGCTGAAAGGTAGAAACTCTGTGTGGGTCGCCCGCCCTGGCATCCTCCCTCCATCATGCCCTTTCTTCTAGCACAGTTCGTAAGTCGGCGATCTAAGTAACTCCGTCTGCTTGGATGATGTTTGGTGCGTGCGCGAGGGCCGATAGGTGCGTCCCTCTATGTATGACCCCTCAGATCTCGTCCTCTCGCACTGGAGCGAGTTGCGAAGTCTCTGGATTGAGTGTCGCCTGTTCTGAGGCTCCTATTCTCTGCTTGTGATGGCGTGGTATGCCTATTGCGATCTTCTAAGTGGCGAGGAGGCGTGTTACCTTTACACCCCTCTCTTATCGCCACCCCTTTTCCCTTGATCTGGCGCTTCATGGCCTCCATATCCGCTGTCATCTTCCTTATTAGCTCATCCTACTCTTTTACGCGATCCTCAAGAACTTGAGGGTCGATTCTTCGCCTCTGCCTTTCAGGACTTTGTGAGCGAGAGCGGCCAGTTGTTACGCCCTTGCATCCCGGGGTTCTGTCATGGGGCTCTAAGTCCGCCATGAGGGATAGAAGGCACCTTCGCCCCCCTCTGGGGTTTTTTCATCGATGGCGGAGTGCGGCAAATATTCGTTGTGCGCCATTGCTCCTAATTAGCAAGGGAAACTTGATCAAGAGGTTTTGTTCTTTGTCTGATCTTCCCACAAACGGCGCCAATTGTACGAGCAAGAAATATTCTTTCTCGTATAATCCTGTTGATCAAGTCTGCGCTCCTCCGTACGACGTTGCTTTACTCCCTGAAAACACAAACGTGAGCTAGCCGGCGAGTGTGTGCCGGATACCTCTCCGATGCTTAAGTCAACAAAAATAGACAAATAGACAAAAAGCTCTGTGTATTCGGGAATCAAAGTTGTGTTACCTCTCCATAGGTGATGTTATGAGCTTTTATAGGTTCCGTGTGGCACAATCCTAGTAGGACTCTTACTCCTCCATGTAGAGTCCTCCTAAGAATCACATTCCTAAAAGATAATGCTTATCCTTCAACATCCCCCTCACTGCTTAAACCAAGTGAGATGGTTTTACCATGGTCGGATTCCAATATAGCCGAAGTGAGCATGGCTATGCTAAGCTGCAGAGTAGACCGAACTAAAGCCAGTTTGGTTTCTTCCATCACTGCTCTTACCTCAACTTCTCCTGTACAAACCATGGTGTGTTTAGATTGAGCTAAGAAATAGCAAGGTTTTGACCGAGCTAACCGCAACATGCCACGACCAGGCTAACTTTGAGTGTGGTGACCAGGCTGTCTGTAATGCTCTCTTGGACCAGGATAACAACAAGGCCTTTTGGGGACCGGGCTAACGCCAAGGCCCTTTTACTCCGCCCTTCTTACTATGGCTCACAACGGCCCATTGCCCAGCTCAGCCCAATTTATATATATAAATTACCCTCTCAATAATCAATTAGAAATTATAAACGCAATCTGACATATATCACTAAATAAATGTAAGTACGTAGCCATTATAAAAGATAAGTAAAAAAATACTATAGATAATTACCCTTATCATTGTAAAAAAAATTCACCATAGGAATTAATGACCACTTTTTAAAAATAGAATAAAAATTTAAGATTTTTTTAAAACAAAATTTTAACTAGATAGGGGCTTTTTATTAATTTATAATATTTATAGGCTTATATTTTAATTTTATAATTTTTTTAAGGATTAAATAGATTTGAATTAAATATTTTAGAAACTTAATAGATTCAATCGATAGTTTATGAATTAAATAAACTTTGATCTATATACTTTAGAGATAGTAAACTCAATCGATAGTTTAGGAATTAAATTGACAATTTAATGATAGTTTAGGGGTATAAAGTGTAATAAACCCTAATTTAATATAAGACTTATTTCACACTATATAAACAACGTACAATTTATCATTTTAATTAATGCATTTATTATTTGAATTTCTTTTATTTTTTTAAGTTGAAACAAATGGGTTCATCTTTTGAGTTCGGATCCTCGACCGCCCAATCCTGCAGTCACCCCTGTGGCACTCCCAAAACGATGTCGTTTTGGGGGAAAATTTCAAAAAAAAAAAAAAAAGACAAACAGAACCAGAAGAAGAGGAAGGAAAAAAGAAGGGGGAAGAAGGAAGAAGAAGGCAATGTACCAACCTATTTCTCTCTCTCTCTCTCTCTCCGCCGTCCAATTCTCCAGCGTCTCCTCCTCTTCCACGTCTCCTCCTCCGATTCTCCACCGCCCGATCTCCTCCCACAACCCCCTACTTGATTCTTTCTCTCTCTTTTTCTCTTTCTTCTGTTTGATGTTTGTTTGTATTTGTCAAATTTGAAGTTGGAGTTTGATGTTTGTTTCTTCTGTTTGAAGTTGGAATTTGAAGGTTAATAAAGTAAAAAAATTACAAGTTTGTTTTTATGCATTTTGAGCCGAGAGAGATTTGGATTCAATCTGAAAAATGGGCAAATTAAAGGTATGAAAAAGGGGGCACTTAAAGTGTCTGTTAATTTGCAGCAAAGAAAAAGTCTTAATGGTTTGAAAAAAGGAACTGAGAATTGAAGAAGAAGAAAGGAACTAAGAACTGAGAATTGAAAAAAGTTTTAATGGTTTGACTGTTAATTTGCAGCAAACAGTCAAAATTTTTTCCTCTTCTCTTTGATTTTAGATCTCAAATCTTTCATAGAGATTCTGAAACTTCGTTTTTCTTCATAAACCCTGCCGTTGGTGGCGAGACCGACGAACCCATCTTCTTCTTTCCCTCTTTCTCTTTCTCTGGTTCTGTTTGTCTTTTTTTTTTTTTTTTGAAATTTTCCCCTAAAACAACGTCGTTTTGGGGGTGCCGCAGGAGTGGCGGCAGGATTGTGCAGGCGAGGATTCGGACTCTTATCTTTTTCCCAACAATTTGCACTACTTATTTATTCAGGCAAAGACATTTATAAATCATTACATAACCCCCTGGTGGTATTTGTTTGGAAAGATTCAAGCATGGGATAGAACTAATAGTCCATCCAAACTAATAGTCGTTGTTTGATTCAAAATTTTTACATCGGACTAATAGTCCATCTGGACTATGAATCCCAAATCTATGAGATTGTTCTATCCCAGGAGTGGGACACAATCCATAGGATAACTCATCCCATGAAATTAGGTAGTGAAATTACATTTTTGACCCTCTACTATTTAATATCTTTTTAAAAATAAATTTTATTTATTAAATTATTTAATAAATTATACTTAATAAATTTTATTTATTAAATTATTTATACTTTATTAAATTATTTATTTTAATAATCATATGGTATTAATTATACTTATAGTAAAGTAAAATAAAATTTAAAAAACTCAACTACAAATTAAAATAATTTTATGTAATTTTTATTAATATTCTATTTTTTTTAATTTTTTAAGTAAAAAAATTAAATAAATTTTATAATTCAGATTTAATATTCTTATTATTTAGTAAATAATTCAAAAGGGTAAAATAGTCTTTTGAGTATTTATCATTTTCTATAATATCCCAAACAAACATAGGATTTAATAGAATAGTCCAATCCAGACATCTAATCTCATGACTAAACAAACATGGGATACAAATCCAGTCCAATTAAATAGTCCGAGGACAATGTATTGCAGGACTAACAGTCTGACGGATTACAATCCCCCTTGCAATCCGGCCAAACAAACATACCCTGTGATTACTAGATTGAAGTGTATAGTTAACAATTTTATCAAACAACAGTCCATACATGACACGCGCCTAACGGGCATTAAAAGATGATTTTTCCTCCAATTTAAATGTCTAAAATGCCCCAAGGTTAGAAATAAAAACTTCACCCATCAAGATGATTTCTTTACTCTCATCTTCCTCTCAATATCAGTTGCAGTGACTCTACCCAAGAAAAAATAGTCTTTTCACTTCATCTCTTTCATTTCCTTTTTTGCTTCTACAAATTCGAGATCCAATGTAGTTTCTTTTTTTTTTTTTCTTTTTCTTTTAAAAAAAGAAAAAAGTTGTAGCTGTCAAAAAGCCATAACAGAGTCTGAGTTTGTAAATGCAGTGGTATAGCCATTACAGAGAGTATGCTATTTTTAAAGTTAAAATAACCCTTTTGAATAAGGATTTTGAAGATGATGAAATGCTGCTCAAATCCAACTAATATGATCAACTATGGTAACGTAGAGAATGAAGAAAAAGAAATAAAGACAAAAACATGAACTAAATGGTCCTCTGAAGCTTCTCTCTCTAAAATCTAGAGAGAGAAACTCCCAACCCACTTTGATTACTAAGTTTTTCTTGATCAATTGTCCTTGCAAGAATTATAATCAAGCTGTCGAAGACAATCAAGAAGAAAAAAATAAGAGAATATAAGACAATAAAGGGGAAAATTAAAATAAAAAAAAAACAGAAGAAAAACATAGGAGGATTTCTTGAATGAATTGAGATGTATATTACTTAATAAAAATAAAATCTAGGGTTGTTAATAAAAATAATAAATAATTTAATATTATAAATAATAAAAATAAATAATAAATAATTTAATATTATAAATAATAAATAATTCAATATTATAATATGTATATTACTTAAGTGATAAGTGTGTTGTTAATAAAATCTAGGGTCTTGAGTTCAAAATTTGCTTACGTTGTGTTTAATAATTTTTTTATTTTAGCATATATAAAGTTGTCATGTGGCATGAGGAGAAGAAGGATTTACTAAATCAATTTAGGCCTTCACTTAATAAAATTATATTAGTGGGTGGCATCGTTTCGCTGTGTATAATAATTTTTTATTTTAACATATATAAAGTTGTTATGTGGTATGAGGAGAAGAAGGTTTCACTAAACCAATTTAAGCCTTCACTTAATAATAGTATACTAGCGGGTGACACACACGATGCATGTGCAATTTAGATAATTAGTGATAAAAATAAATAATAAAGAATTTAATATCATAATATATATGTTGCTTAAGTGATAAGTATGTTCTTAATGAAATATAAGATCTTGAGTTCGCAATTTAGATAACTAATAATAAAAACAAATAATAAAGAATTTAATATCATAATATGCATGTTGCTTAAATGATAAGTATGTTCTTAATAAAACTCAAGATCTTAGATTCAAAACTTGCTTACGCTGTATATAATAATTTTTTTTATTTTAGCATATGTAACGTTGCCATGTAGCACGAGGAGAAAAATTCACTAAACCAATTTAAGCCTTCACTTAATCATAATATAGATACAGATAGACAAGGGCAAAATAGTCTTTTTCTTTCTACCGTTAATGTAACAACCCAAATTTTTAATTATTCTGTAGAATTTATACTAATATTATTTAATCTCAGTTAGGAAAATATATAATTTATTATATATTATTATGTATAATTTTGTAAAATAATATAATTATTAAAAATTTAGAGATCAAAATATAAATAATAATAATATTGATAATAATAATAATAATGGGTGTGGTAGTAAAATAATTAATTAATTTTCTGTTAATATATAATAAAGTGTAATTTAATTAAGAATTAATTTATTTATATAATTATATTAAAATATTGGGTCAAAAAGTAATTATCTTAAATATCTATTAAGGATAAGAATGAATCTATATAATTATAAATTAAATCTGAGTGAAAGCGACGTCTAGCCACGTGGAAGCCACGTACGCGTCTCTCCTCCCTAGAGGAAAAAAGAAACAGAAAGAAAAGAAAGGAAAGAAAGAATGAGAAAGAAGGAAATGAAAGAAAGAAAGAGAGGAAGAAGGAAAAAATAGTGGAAGTTGAGAGGATCTTTAGTAGTGGACAGAAAGAGTAAAGTATTAAAGACGTAACATCCCAGATTTTTAATTATGCTATAAAATTTATACTAATATTATTTAATTTCAGTTCGAAAAATATATGCTTTATTATATATATTATTATGTGTAATTTGATAAAATAATATAATTATTAAAAATTTAGGGGTTTAAAATATAAATAATAATAATAATGGGTGTGATGTTAAAATAAATAATTAAACTAAATTGGATAAGCTTGACACGTGGCAATTGGCTTGGGAGCACGAATTCAATCTGTATAAATAAGGAAGAAGTTGACTCGCTGAAGGGATAAGGAAAAGAATGAAAGAAGAAACATAAAGGAAGAAAGGAAAAGAAAGAAGAAAAAGAAAAGAAAAGAGAGAGAGAAAGGAAAGAGAGAAAAGGAAGGGAAGAATAATGGAAGTTAAAAAGGTCTTTGATAGTAGAAATGAGGGTAAGGTATTGAAGTTAAGGTGAGTTATATTATACCTTGAGTCATCAAAATGTATTTTACTTATGTTTTGACTTACCAAAATCTATTTTATACAAATTATGTTTTATTTATATATTTATAAAAAGTTATGTTTTATAAAGGTTTCAGTTACGTGGTTTTATTTCTGAACCCTATTTGCTTAAAAGGAAACCCATGGATATGTTTGTTTTACTTTTAAAGAATATTTGATTATGACCTTATATGAAAATATATTTTGTGAATACCACCACGGGAGTCCCATGCCTTGGGGGACTTAAATAACTATTGGCTTAGTGATGTCCCATGCCTTGGGGGACTTAAATAACCATTGGCTTAGTGATTGACCACCCTGTGGTCCAGTGATTGTCGTGGATCCATTGACCAGTGTAGTGCTTGGCACTTAGTGATGTACCGTGGTTATGGTTGTATAATGATTTTCGTATTATATGTATTAAATGATCTGAGGTATATGGCAAATGATTTGTGTATTATATGTATCAAACTCTTTTTGGCCTAACTAATGATCCATGGTGAATTTCATGCCTTATACTCTTAGTATAATATTTCTCACTCTGCCATGAGCTTATAGTTTTTTTACCACTTTCAGGTGACATGTCGGGACCAGCGTGTGAGATAGGCACAAAGCACTTTTATTAATATACTTTTTATATGTAAATATCGGCCTTTTTGGTCAATATATTTTGTAATAAAAATAGAAGCTCCGATGATTATTTTAATACCCATATTTAAATATTTCTTCCGCTTGCGTTTATTGATTTGTTAAAGATTTGGCCGGAGGTAACCTCGGTTACTGGCCATCACAATGCCTAACCCTTGGGTACGGAGAGCGGGTCGTGACAAAAGATAAGGTGAGTTATATTATATCTTGAGTCACCAAAATATATTTTACGTATGTTTTGACTTACCAAAATCTGTTTTATACAAGTTATGTTTTATTAGTATATTAATAAAATTTATGTTTTATAAAGATTTTAGTTACGTAGTTTTATTTCTGAACCCTATTTGCTTAAAAGGAAACTCATGGATATGTTTAGTTATATTTTAAAGAATATTTGACTATGACCTTATAAACAATTATGTTCTGTAAGTACTACTACGGGAGTCCCATGCTTTGGGGGACTTAAATAACTATTGGCCTCTGTTTAACTACTTCGTGGTCTTCTGTTTGTCATGGATCCATTGACCTCTGTTCTGTGCAGACCAAAGTGCTGTGCGGAGCTAAGTGCTATACTATTGTGGGAGCCACCTCTAGAATCTGTACGAGCCACCTCTTGAATCCGTATCTCTGTTCTGTGCGGACCAAAGTGTTGTGTGGAGCTAAGTGCTACACTATTGTGGGAGCCACCTCTAGAATCCGTACGAGCCACCTTTTGAATCCGTACCTCTGTTTTGATTGTCACTTCTGTGACCTCTGTTCTGTTCTGTTCGGTACCGTGGTTATGGTTATATATTTACATAATTTCTGTATTTCAGTTCTGCTACTTACATGATTTATTTACCAAACTGAGTTATGTAAATGTTTTGGCCTAATTAACTATCCATGGTTATTTCGTGTCCCTTATTCTCACTCTGCCATGTGCTTATAGTTGTTTACCAATTTTCAGGAAATAACTTTTAGAAAGTCTTAGATGCGAGGCTACGGAATAGACACACACAACATTTTTATGATATTTCTTTATGTAAATATCGACTTTTTTGGTCAATATAATTTTGTAATAAAAATAGAAGCTCCAATGATTATTTTGATACCTTTATTTAAATATTACTTTCGCTTGCATTTATTGATCTGTTTTAGAATTGGCCGGAGGTAACCTTAGTTACTGGCCATCACGATGTTTAACCCTTGGGTACGGGGAGCGGGTCGTGACAAATGATATCAGAGCAATGGTTTATTAAAAAAAAAAGAGTTATCATTAGAGCATAGAACACATGCACATTTAAGAAGTAGAATAGCGGGTAATTAGTCCCTAAATATTACATTTTGGTAGTCGATTTAATTATATTATAATTTTATATGATTATATATATATAATAATTTTTTTTTTTAGTGTGCCTAATTTGTGAAGGATATTAGATATAATTTATATTTGTTATAGTAAAAGAATGACAAGAAAAGAAAGATGTCGGGCTCAAGCACCCACCAAAATTATAATATAATTAAATACATATAATTTTCAGTTCAGTATTTAAAAAAAATTTATTTCGAATTTTAAAGATGGGTTCAAATTATAAAGATGCTAATTTTGAAACTCTTTCCCATCAATGAAAAGTTCATCTCAAATTTTTTCAACTCTTACATATGATTCTGTCATTGTGTTCTCATTTTTATTTATTTTTATCGTAAACAAAACGAGTGAAAAGTTTTTAAAGTCGCTCCTTATTCATTATTTTGGCCTAAAACAATTTTTGACAACTAGATAGTGAGTTATTTTTGGTAAAATTTTTTTTTTTAGGTAGTATTTTCTATCAGATTAATCATTTAATATATATTTATCAGAGTGCGCAGCGGATAGTTTACATATGACAAATTTCGAGGACGAAATTTTAAAAGGAGGAAAGATTATAACAACCCAGATTTTTAATTATTCTGGAGAATTTATACTAATATTATTTAATCTCAGTTAAGAAAATATATAATTTATTATATATTATTATGTATAATTTTGTAAAATAATATAATTATTAAAAGTTTAAGGGTCAAAATATAAATAATAATAATATTGATAATAATAATAATGGGTGTGGTAGTAAAATAAATAATTAATTTTTTGTTAATATATAATAAAGTGTAATTTAATTAAGAATTAATTTATTTATATAATTATATTAAAATATTGAGTCAAAAAGTAATTATCTTAAATATCTATTAAAGATAAAAATGAATCTATATAATTATAAATTAAATATGAGTGAAAGCGACACCTAGCCACGTGGAAGCCACGTACGCGTCTCTCCTTCCTATAAAAGGGAGAAGCCGTTCACCTGAAGAGAGAAAAAAAGAAAAGAAAGAAAAGAAGGAAAGAAGGAAAGAAATAAGAAGAAAGAAGGAAAGGAAAGAAAGAAAGAGAGGAAGAAGGAAAAAATAGTGGAAGTTGAGAGGATCTTTGGTAGTGGAAAGAAAGAGTAAAGTATTAAAGATAAAGTGAGTTATATTATACCTTGAGTCACCAAAATATATTTTACGTATGTTTTGACTTACCAAAATCTGTTTTATACAAGTTATGTTTTATTAGTATATTAATAAAATTTATGTTTTATAAAGGTTTTAGTTACGTGGTTTTATTTCTGAACCCTATTTGCTTAAAAGGAAACCTATGAATATGTTTGGTTATATTTTAAAGAATATTTGACTATAACCTTATAAACAATTATATTTTGTAAGTACCACCACGGGAGTCTCATGCCTTGGGGGACTTAAATAACTATTGGCCTTCGTTTGACCACTTCGTGGTCCTCTGTTTGTCATGGATCTATTGACCTCTGTTCTGTGTGGACCAAAGTGCTGTGCGGAGCTAAATGCTACAATATTGTGAGAGCTACCTCTAGAATCCGTACGAGCCACATCTTAAATCCGTACCTCTGTTCTGTGCGGACCAAAGTACTGTGTGGAGCTAAGTGCTACACTATTGTGGGAGCCACCTCTAGAAACCGTACGAGTCACCTCTTGAACTGCACTCTGCTCGATTGTCACTCGTGACCTCTCTATTACGATGCAAGTGGTTATGGTTATATATTTACATAATTTCTGTATTTCAGTTCTGCTACTTACATGATTTATTTACCAAACTGAGTTATGTAAATATTTTTGCCTAATTAACTATCCATGGTTATTTCGTATCCCTTATACTCTTGGTATAATATTTCTCACTCTGCCATGTGCTTATAATTGTTTACCAATTTTCAAGAAATAGCTTTTGCAAAGTCTTAGATGTGGGGCTGTGGAATAGACACACACAGCATTTTTATAATATTTCTCTATGTAAATATTGACCTTTTTAGTCAATATAATTTTGTAATAAAAATAGAAGCTCTAATGATTATTTTGGTACCCTTATTTAAATATTACTTTCGCTTGCGTTTATTGATCTTTTTTAGAATTGGCCGGAGGTAACCTTAGTTACTAGCCATCACGATGCTTAACCCTTGGGTACGGAGAGCAGGTCGTGACAGTTAACGGTGTTAACTGTGCATTTCAACCCAATAATCATCAAAGGGTTATATGGTGATTTCCAAATATCAAGGGAGTAAATCGCACACGACCCAAACCACCAAGAGATAAAGTGAATTTTGCCCTATTTATTCATATATAGGAAATCTTTTTGCAATCATATATTATTATTAAATTTTATTTTTTATCTTTGAATCCTTAAACTTCTAATAGATGCATATTTAAAAATACGTAGTCGATATTTTTTATATTATTAAAAAATATTTACAAATAAATATAAAAGTGAAAAAAATATAATCCGGTCACAATTAATTAATAGGGAATGAAGAATCAAGAAATCATTTGAGAATAATAAACAATTCAAATAATTAAATTTGACTTAAATGAAGAAATTATTCAAGGATAACAAAATACTTAATTAATTTGTTATGTATGACACCTAAAATCTAATTCTCTATCTTTATTTATCTCATTTATTTATTTTTTAAAATTAACCTTCATTAATAGTTTAATTTTTATTTTATTTTTATTATTATTTTCATTCATCCAAATTTTTTATTTTTTATATATAAAAGATTAAAAGTTTATAGTGAAAAAAAAAAATCACGTCAAGAAATTAAACTTTACTGGAGATGGAGTTCAATTGACTTTGGTATATATAGATGAATTGAGAACACTTGAGGACATTCTTGGCATTTTAGGATTTATATTTGATGACATTAGCGGTGTCTATCACTTTTGGTAATGACAATCACTAATTGATAGAATCTTAATATTATCAGCAAAAGTAGAGAAGTTTTTTTAATAGGTATTTGTCAAAAATCTCAGAGGAGATAAGTGTAATTTACCCAAACTTCAAAACATGTTCATGCAAGTAAATTATATATTTTTATATAATGGAAATAAATATATACACTTTTAATAGTAATATAAGAAATTTACCATCTAAATCTTTATCTCTCTGGTATATCATTTAGTTAGAGTATCTCCCGCAAGCATAGTTAAGCTTCCATTTGACATAAGTTAAAATTGAGTTTTTTTGGCTAAAATAATTATAAAAAGACAAAATAAACTTTTTAATTCAATAAGACAAAATGTCACATCCAAATCATAATTATTTTATTTTTTCTCTTACAAAAGTTTAAAAAACCAAAAAACCTATTCCAAATAAGACTTTTTAGCCCTAGGCTAAAATAGGCAAAAAGCCAACCAACATCCCAAACGAACCCTAAACTAGTTATTTATAATTTCACTTTACTATTTTAGCTAGCTACTTTTTAAATATACATTTGTTAGCACCATAAATCTGCAATTTTTATTATTTATATAATTGCAGGACACATGACATTCTCTTATTCATTTGGAAGTTAAAAGAAATTATAAAGATGATGGAGAATATGAAGGACAAAGTGGATGAGTGGAAGGACACATGGCAAGACAAGAATGAAGATGGAAGAGTGGGTAGTTTTAGGTGGTTATTGGGTAGTTATTGCTGGAAGTTTTTTCCTACAAATATTTGCCTATAAATAGCCATTCATGGCTACATTGTAAAGGATCCAGAACTCAAATCAAAGACAGTTGATTTCAATATTTCTTGTCATTTTCCTTATCTTAGGAGTAGTTTAACATAGATTTATATTTCGAAGCATTTATTTTCAGCACTTTCATTTCGAAGCATTTCATGCACTTCCTTTTCGAAGCATAGGAGTAGAGGTAAGTAATTATTACTTTGATTGTTCACTCAATCGTCCTTCTCCGTTCCCCTTTCTTCTTTTAATTTTTGTTTTCGCTACACTTGGCAATTTTGAAGTCGTCTTCGTTGAGGCAAAAGAACCGTCAACGCAATCGCTTGATAATTGGCTTGAATTTAATCTGTAAGGATTTTTCAATCCTTTGCCGCACGCCAATTTATAATATTTTCCTTCAGGAAAAATAAGCCAACATTTTTGGCACGCCTGTGATAGCCAAGTGTAAGAAATGACAAACAATTTGGATTTCGCCATTCGAACTTGTCAATTCAAATATATTGGCGTGAAAGAAAAATTTTGGATCTTCAAGAAGAGATCCATTTTCTTGATGAAATACACTTTCATCCATTACAATATTATTTGGTGGAAGAAAAAAGACACCATTTAATTGGAGAAATTCATCAACTTGATATGGAAATTTGCCAATGGAATGATGAGTTATCAACTCTCACTATCAAGTCTTTAACTGAGACTTTAATGGCCGGAATTGGTGAATTTTTTCAGAATTTTTCCATGGTTGAAAATAGCAAAAGCAAAGAGTTGATTTCATCAATGGCTGGGGGGGTTCAAGAGTCTGTTTTTAAAGAGCCAAGTTATGAAATTAACACAATGAAAGAGCATGTTCTTGAGCCAAATTTGGCTAAAAATGATGTTCCATGTATGACTCGGGGGGTTCAAAAACCAAATTTTAGAGAGTCAAGTCATGAAAATAACATATTTATGAGTGATTTTCATAAGCCATTAATGGCTAACATGGAAAAACAACCCACTTTGCTAAATAATTATGAAAATCAATTCGGCGAAAGTTTTGTTTTTAAAACAAACATGGTCAAGAATAATGAACAAGCCACTGTTCATGAATTCAAAATTTTTGACACTTTTCAAAATGTCAAAAAGTATGAATTTTCATGGTCACACTATACCATGACTTTTGGTGTTCAAAATCCTTTTTGGATTTGTGGTTCACATCAAAATATAATTATAATGATGTGGCTAATAAAATTAACAAATTGTTCTTATGAGTTCGAAGCACTAAGAACAAGGGATGACCATTTAAAATGCATGAATTTGGCTAGAAAAAGCCTGTGCATTTAAATAAATGGTTGAGATTGGCTTATCTTTTCAAATTGATGGCCGCTTGTTTGTATGTACACAAATCAAAGCATCGAAGATACATTGAAGAATCAAGAGTTGTTTGAAGGTTGATTACTTTACCTTCAAGTCAGATAAAGCTTTGAAGATACATTCGAAACATCAATAGTTGTTTCGAAGGATGATTACTTCACCTTCGAAACTGTATAAAGTTTTGAAAACTTTCGAAATGTGTACATCTCTTCAAACATATGTAAAATAACAATTAATTAGTTGTTGAATAATGCCTATTTTTGGCATGATAAGTTGGTTCGAAGAACAACAGTTTTTGGTGTCTTCGAAGAATTAATAATTGGTTCGAAGCACAAAATTAATATTTTTATTAATTATGTACGAACCAGAACATACAAAATTTGAATAACCACAATGTTGGCCAAAAGTTGCTTCGAAGGCTCTTTTGCCATAATTTTGCAAGCTTCGAAACACTCCATCTTGCATTAGCACCTTCGAAAAACAATAATGGGGTTGTGAACCTTCGAAGCTTTGTCGAATATTTCCAATGATGTAATTTGTCCTTTGTCGGCACTTTCAACTTTCGAAGATGATTTTGGTCCTTTGTACCACCTTCGAAGCTTGTTACTAGTCCATAATAGCTAGCATTCGAGGCATCTAGTCATAATTTCATACTCATTCGAAGCACTTCATTGGTGCTATTACATCATTCGAAGCACTTTGTTGGTATTATTCGAAGCATTTTATTGCTTAGATTAATCATGTGCTTGGTTCGGCCCTTCAAAAATTCAAATAAACATCATTTTTAAGGGCCGCGGGGGGTAATGTTAGCACCATAAATCTGCAATTTTTATTATTTATATAATTGCAGGACACATGACATTCTCTTATTCATTTGGAAGTTAAAAGAAATTATAAAGATGATGGAGAATATGAAGGACAAAGTGGATGAGTGGAAGGACACATGGCAAGACAAGAATGAAGATGGAAGAGTGGGTAGTTTTAGGTGGTTATTGGGTAGTTATTGCTGGAAGTTTTTTCCTACAAATATTTGCCTATAAATAGCCATTCATGGCTACATTGTAAAGGATCCAGAACTCAAATCAAAGACAGTTGATTTCAATATTTCTTGTCATTTTCCTTATCTTAGGAGTAGTTTAACATAGATTTATATTTCGAAGCATTTATTTTCAGCACTTTCATTTCGAAGCATTTCATGCACTTCCTTTTCGAAGCATAGGAGTAGAGGTAAGTAATTATTACTTTGATTGTTCACTCAATCGTCTTTCTCCGTCCCCCTTTCTTCTTTTAATTTTTCTTTTCGCTACACTTGGCAATTTTGAAGTCCTCTTCGTTGAGGCAAAAGAACCGTCAACGCAATCGTTTGATAATTGGCTTGAATTTAATCTGTAAGGATTTTTCAATCCTTGCTGGCACGCTCGCATTTATAATATTTTCCTTCGTAGGAAAAATAAGCCAACAACATTCCAACAAGGGTAAATTAAACTGGCATCCCTTAAGATTTGGTCCAATTATATTCTACTCCATAATATTTTGAAAATTACATTCCTTACTCCTGTGCTTAATAGTCTCATTTTACAAACCCCCTTACTAATATAAAAAGGTAACAACTCTTAGTAGAAAAATAGAGAAAATTACATTGAAAAAAAATGAGTAAAGCAAAGGGGAAAAAAAACAGAGGAAGTAAAGCAAAGTAAGAAAAGAGAGAGTGCATGAGTTCAATATTTTCATTCCATTTAAATAATTACAATAATAGGGGGTTAGTGTAATTTTCTAAACTTCAGAGAGTGATATGTATTGAACTCAAATCTCAAAAGGTATAAGTAATTTACCCTTTTAACAAACTCTCTACTTTAACTAAATTCTTTTAAAATATTATTAAAAACTTTAAGTGGTCGACTAGGTAGATGACCAAGGCTAGACAAAAAAGCTTTGGTTGGTCGACCAGGTAGGTGACGGGGTGGTCAACTATTTGGCAGAAGTTTTGCTCACTTTAGTGCCAAAATGAGAAATGAGTGAAGGAAAAATTAATTAAAAAAAATTTGAAAAGTCCATAAACAATGGCTTGCTTGTCCTAGTGAGTTACTGTATCTCTTAACTATTTCAACGAGATTTGAGCAGTGTGCTAGAGGAGTGTTTTTTACTTCCAAGATAGTTTTTATGGGTGAAAAGTGAAAGAAACGAGATTTGATGTGAGGTGCATGAAATAAAAAAAAATAAAAAAAATAAAAATGTGTGCATTTGTTTAGCATGATGGTGGTAAAAAAAATGTAAAAATAAATAAATTTTTGTACAATTTATATCAAAAAGCTTTGGGCAAATTGTAAATAGGTGGAATAGTTAAAACATAATTGTACTATACAAAAGAATATTTTTGGGGTGCAACTCTAACATACAGTAATGACTTACACCAATCATAGATATGGACTTATGAAGAGTTGGCCTTGATTTTTATTATAAACAAACAAATAATAATAATAAATTAGGCCTAAATAAGACCCAAAATAAAAATTTTTTAAAAAAACTATTAGAAAAAGTCTAAAAAAAGTCCAAAACAGTCTCAAATTGCCAAATCAATCATCATCCACTCGTCAATCTACATAGCTCGCTCAATTCGCATACTAACTAAGCAAACGAATGCGATTGATTTTTTTCAATCTATCTAAGTTTGGACGGATGGTGGATGAGAAATCATTTAATCCAATATGATCCGCAAACACCCCTAGTCGTGTTATTAGAGAACAGGTTATTTTAGTAACTTTTTGACTTTTTGACTAAAAAGTAAAGAAAAAAAAACTTAGTTGTTTGGGATAAACTTTTTGACTTTTTACGAAAATATGTGAAATAAAATATGATAAATAATGAGAAGTTGGTAAAATGACCGAAATGGCCTTATAGCATGTCAGAGTACCTGTAGATGTCAGCGGCCTCTGCAAATTGTTGGATGTCAAATTTGCTGTCTTGGACAACGCACTTGGACTTGGAAGGCTATACAAATAACAGACGTGTGTTGTTTAGTACATAATGCAATATATTTACAAATTATACTATAACGGTCTTTTTTTATATTTCTTTTACAAAGTTCTACACGCACATATTTGTAAATAATATATTTATGTCATGTAATATTATGTAAATAATATTTATGTTAATATACATAAATATTTGATACATATGGGATATGGATTGTGTTTGTGTATTGTAATAATTTTTTTAATGAAACATTACATTTGAGGTTAAAAATAATTTTTTTAAAATTTTTTTTAAAAACCCAACAAATTATGGAAGTGTTTGGGAACTTGGATTTTCAGTTTTTTTATTTTTTTATTTTTTCAGTACAACACAAATGTCTTACCAAATCCCAACAAACAAATCCCTCACAAAATATCACATCAAATCTCATACTTTTTTCAATTTTTCTGTCACAAACATCATATCCAATCACCAAAAAAAAAAATCCAACTATTTTCCCAAATACAAAGGGTCTGTTTGGTGTGCCGTTTTGTGACACATACGTTTTCAGTTTTCAGTTTATATTTACAAAAATTTAAACAACTCAAATATAAACTTGTTTGGAAAATTTCAATTACATAAATCAGTGGTTACTGTTTATAAATTTTAAAACAAAATGTAAACTTAAAAAATGTATATCCATTTGAGTTTTTCTTTTTTTTACCACCCAACAATACCCACCACTAGCCACCATTTTCCACCACCATCTTCCGCCGCCACCCTCCACCCTCCACCCCCCACCACCAACTGCGACCACCACTCAGCACCCACCTGCCACCACCACCCACCTGCCAGCAGTACCCACCACCTGCCACCACCACGTACCACCCACCTGCCACCACCACTCACCACCCGTCATTACCACCCGCCACCACCACCCACCTACCACCATCTGCCAGTACCATCCACAGCCGGCCACCGCCACCACCACCACCACCCACTCGGTACCACCCGCCACTTGCCACCACCACCCAACTGCCGCCTACCTGCCACCACCACCACCCGCCTGCCACGACCACTCGCCACTCGCCATTACCACCCGCCACCACCACCCACCTGCCAGCACTACCCACCACTCGCCACCACCACCTATCACCCACCTGCCACCACCACCTGCCACCCGCCATTACCACCTGCCACCACTACGACCACCCATTCAGTACCACCTGCCACCACCACCCAAATGCCACCCACCACCACCGCCACCACACCACGCCACACCCACCACCCACGTGCCATTACCACTCGCCACCACCACCCACCACCACCACCCACCTGCCACCACCACCTATCACCCACCTGCCACAACCACCAGCCACCCGCCACCACCACCACTCACCCCTCGCCACCACCACCACCACTACCACCACGACCACCCACCACCCACCACCTACCTGCCACGACCACCCGCCACCACCACCACCGCCACCACCACCACCCGCCACTTACATTAATTTTGTTTTGTGGATAATTTATTTTCAATTTTTTTTTTCAAGTAATGTTTTTCTCAAATAAATTTATTTGCAATTTTTTTTTCAAATATTTTTTTTCCCAATTAACCTTTTTTATCAAATATTTTTTTCCCGAACTAATCTTTTGAAATTAATTTTTTCAATTTCTTTTTCAAATAAGTATTTCGAATTAGTTTTTTTTCCCAATTATTTTTGTCCAATTAAATTAGTTATTCAATTATTTTTGAAATTACTTTTTTGTCAATTATAATGTGGGTGATCACATTGTCATAAATAATGAAAATAAATATAAAAATATTTGGAAAAAAAAAACAACGTGATTGCTAACCATTTATAATTGATTGCTAACCATTTATTTATAATTGATTGCTAACCATTTATTTATTCAATTATTTTTGAAATTACTTTTTTGTCAATTATAATGTGGGTGATCACATTGTCATAAATAATAAAAAAACATATAAAAATTTGTGGAAAAAAAAAAGCAACCTGATTGCTAACCATTTATAAACATGACCCAATAACATACACGTTACCCAAATAATGTCGTAATAATCAAATCGTAAAGTAAGCAACTTGAAATGATAAATTGGAATTTAAATCATAACGAAAGTCTTTGATAACAGATTCAAAACATACATGGTCATACATAATTGTTAACCAATTATGTACGTAAATAAAAGTCTGCAATTTATTTCCACACAACATTGTGATGCCATGCATTACATAAGATGTCCACCTAACCAGCATTTTGCCAAATTCCAACCAATTCTGCCCTGATACGCGCCCGCAACTGCGCCATCTCAACGTCATCATCTCCAGGCATCATTGCGTCGTCAAGGGCAACTAAATCGTCCCGGTCACGCATGTCCGGATATCGATACTCGGGCGCATTGCTGACTGCAACAATAATCTTATCGTCCACATTGTTTCTGCATATGAAATTATGTAAAGCCATGGACGCTGCAACCAATGGCACCTACACTTCACGGAAATCAAAGCGAGGCATATCTTTTAGAAATCTCCACCTCATCTTCCATGCGCCAAATGTATGCTCAATCACACTTCGCAAAGATGAGTGAGCGCGGTTGAACAATTCATCACGATTCCGTGGATTGTGCCTTTGAAACTCCGGTTTGTGGTATCTGTTGCCTTTGTATGGTGCCAAAAAGCCCTTTTTGTTGCTGCATCCACTATCCACAAGGTAATAGCGACCTGTGACAGTGCACATGCAAATTACATAATACTCATTATCAATGTTCACATTTAAGGGCACTTTCACCGTACATTTTTCTTTTACATAACCCATAACCAACAAAAAGAATATAACAATACTAGTTTATCATGGGAATATACTGATATAAAATAAATTGATACATTTTTACATATATATTACTGAGGTTAATTATAATTGCATATAATGATGAATAGTACATTTATGTTGCGCTTGTTTGAGCAAATTTTCTTTTTCATGATGGAATATAGTCGCACATTGCCTATTACTATCTTTAATTCGTTATTTACGTGCAGATGTTTACCCAAAAAGAATTATGCAAAATTGTAGTGCGGATTCAGATGTACGTACCGTCAGTTGTAGTTGGAAAATTGTATTGTGGATCCTCCGTTACGTTGCTTAAAACCCGGCTGCCGTGCATGCTGCCCTCCTACCCGCACGACACAAACACAAAGCACATATTGAAATCACATACCGGCAAAATATTCTGAGTGTGACACCCCTTTCGGCTGAAATATGGGGCTGCTTCGGACTCCTTTATGCATGTCGGTACATGTGTCCCATCTAACGCACCTAAGCAATCCTATATATGAATCGAAAAATTTGCACTTAGAAAACAGTACCGACCATGCTTTTTCAAATAAATTTGAATAACGTTACAAATCTTTTCCCACACCTTGAATGGCATATACTGGCGTTGAGATTGAAAAGTAGGATGCCTGTGCGTTTGGAAATTAGCAGGGGGCCTGCAGTGAACGACCGTGAACTTTTTCATTGCTTTCAAGACAGTATGAAAATGTCGTGAAATAGTTTCACCGGAATGTTGGAAGCGTTCTTGTAACTCCCGGTTTGGCTTGTTTTTAAGCACATGAATAAATATTGCTACACTCTCCTCGATGTGCAAGCCATGCGGCCGTTCGGTGTCACGATCCAAACCCGGCCCTATGGGTTTAGCATCAGAACTACCAAGAATCCGAGATTACCAAGGCCCGCTAATGAAGAGTACAAGAAGCGAGTTCGTGGCTTGGCGAAGCCAATACAAGAAATAACTAATGTCCATTGAGTCAGGATACCAGTATGCCAAAAAGATTTTTCATGCATTCACACAGATAGAACAGTACAGTCTGTAGCTAACAGTCTATACAGTAATCCAAACAGTACGGAGACAGACGGGGGAAAAACAAAACACCCCAAAGCCATAGCATGGCAACTCGGAACCTTGCAGTGAGGCACAAAGGCTAGCTTGACAAAACTGGAGTCTAACCCACGCTCCTAGCTCCGATCTGGTGGCTGAGCACCTACATATATATATAAACAGTGAGCTAAAGCCCAGTGAATAACATAAAGCGTAAAGAGGTTAAGAATGAAATGTCCTTACAGTAATGAAAACAGTTCATTAAACAGTATTCCAGTCTTTCAGTCATAACAGTTATTCAGTCATATGTGGTACATCCATTAGCATAGCGAAACAAGAGGTCTTAAAGACCTAAAAGAATGATGGCCATCAATCAAGAATGATAATGGTTCCACGAGGAACCGACAGAGATCTTCAGAATCAGAATAAAGAAACAAGAGGGTGCTAAGGATGCCACAAGATTCCTGAAATATAGGACATACATTCATTCAAGACATAATAACATTTCGATGCATTCAGTTGATAAGAATTGAAGATAATCTTTTGAACATATCTTTACACAATTGTTACTACGAGTTTGGGCTACAAGATGCTAGCGTGTCTCCCCGATGCCAACCCTACACAGTTCACAGTTGAACACACACTAAGCTACAGTTGAAATATCATAACTTAATCCCTAATTTGCCTTGGTGTGTTCTACATCTATATCCTCATTAAGATGTCTTAAACTAGGCCTAAGAATGCCTAGAATGGGATGAGGATGCAAAAATACACTTAGAAAATATTTTGCAAAGTTTGCTGGAAATAGGAGCCTCGCCGAGCGAGCCTTCGCCGCTTCGGCGAGCTTAAAATCAAAGGTTCGCTCGAGCGAGAAATCCCTCGCTCAAGCGGTCTGTCGAAACAGTAAAAGTACTAGATGCTGAAATTTTACGCTCGAGCCACCAATCCTACGCTCGAGCGTAGCTTCGAACAAAGGTTGGTCGCTCGAGCGAAGAATCCTTTGCTCGAGCGAAGAAGCCAAATTCTGGAATTTCCAGATTTGTCTCCTAAGCTCAAACTAAGCATTCTTTCACTCAAAACTCGACCTCTTGGGCCCAAATTCTGGAAAACACATCTGAATTCAATGTATAACAAGTTTCAAAGCTCAATTTATGAATTCAAGCCCCAAAGGTGAGTCAATTAAAACCATTTTTCAAACCCATTTTTCATGAACATGGAGAATATGCAACATGCATGGATTCAAACCAAATTCAACCTTCAAAGCTTGTCCAAATGGACTCATTTCTTCAAGAACATGATGAATTCATGGACTCAAGCCTAATTATGAACATGCATGTACAATTTTACCATGAAAACACCTTAAGAATCAACAATACAAGCATGCATGCATGAATTAAGCTACAACTCAACTTATTTGCACTAAAACAAGACTTAACTCTACAATTGAAGCATGAATCATGCAAGAATTAATTCTATGACAACAACAAGAAGATGAATGTCCTACCTTAGTCTTGTATTCAAGGTTTAGGAGTCCAATTTGACAATTCACACTTCAATTCCAAGCAATCCCACCAAATGAACTCAATACTCTCCTACTCTCTCTAATTCTCCTCTTTGGTCGGTTAAGTGTGAGAGAAAGGCTGATGAAATACATTTGTTCAAGTGTAATACAAGTCCCTAGTTGTGTCTAGGATAGTGGCCCACTTAGTGGCAAACATGTAAATAAGGCAACTTAGGTGTTTAACTTATTTTAATCTAATTTAATCACACCTAATCACATTTTAGTTAAATATACTATTAAATCACAAAAATTCTACTGATCATGAAACACTAAACAATTTTCAGTTCGGCCGCCGATAAGGCCTTCAATTCGCAATTCGAACATAAAACACAAACAGATAAATCATAGAATCAAACAGATAGAATACAATACAAGAGATATGCTCAGTCAATTGGGCCTCGCTTTCAATTAGTCCGCTCAAGATTTCGCTTAGTTCAATTATCAGTCATAAGCCGTCCAGTTTAGCAGTAATCAGTATGTATTTCAGTAAATTTCGGTAAACAGTATGGGGTTGTTACAGTCTCCCCTCCTTATAAAGAGTTTAGTCCTCTAAACTCGAGTTACCTTCATTCTAGAAGAAAACAGGATTCAGCGGAAACAAATCAAGATATCGCCTAGCCATGTCATCTTCCCTTTCCCAAGTGGCATACACACCACCATGGTTCTGCCAGTCAACCTTCACTAACGGGATCTCTTTGTTTCTCAGTTTCTTGATCCGTCTGTTTACAATTTGTATAGGCCGTTCCTCGTAAGTGTAGTCATCACTCAACACGATACGAGTAGGCTCAATGACGTGGAAGGGATCCCAGAGATAATCTCTCAACATCGAAATGTGGAAAACGTTATGCATGTGCTCCATTTCAAGAGAGAGCGCAACTTGATACGCCACCGGATTAATTTTCTCAATAATCTCATATGGTCCGACGTATCTCGGCGCTAACTTGCCTTTGACTCCAAAACGAGTCTGGCCTTTTATTGGTGTCACTTTCACAAAAACATGATCACCCACTTCATACTCTCTGTCCCGTCTTCTAACATCCGCATAACTCTTCTATCTACTCTGTGCAGTTTTCAGTCTTTGCTGTATCAGTTTTATCTTTTCAGTCGTCTCATATACAATCTCGGGCCCAAGCAAAGGCCCATCTCCAACTTCTGCCTAGCAAATCGGAGATCGACATTTCCTGCCATACAATGCCTCGAAAGGCGCCATACCAGTACTCGAATGGTAGTTGTTGTTGTAGGCGAATTCAGCCACTGGCAAATGACTTTCCCAGTTTTCTTGAAAATCAAGGACACACATTCTCAATAGATCCTCTAAAGTCTGGATGGTCCTTTCTGACTGTCCATCTGTCTGAGGATGATAAGCACTACTCAGTCTCAATTCAGTACCCAATGCAGTCTGTAGGCTTTGCCAAAACCTCGACGTAAACTTCAAATCCCTGTCAGAAACAATAGACACAGGCACTCCATGCAGTCTCACAATTTCATCAATATAGATAACAGCCAATTTGTCCGCATTATAGATTGTCTTGACAGGTAAGAAGTGAGCAGATTTGGTTAGTCTATCAACAATAACCCAAATTGAATCCATACCTTTTCTGGAGCGAGGTAACCCAACGATAAAATCCATCGTGATATGCTCCCATTTCCACTCTGGTATGGGTAAGGGTTGCAATAATCCGGCAGGTCATTGATGTTCAGCTTTGACTTGTTGGCAATGAAGACATTTGGACACAAAGTCGGCAATTTCTTTCTTCATTCCCGGCCACCAGAAATTCTGTTTCAGATCTTGGTACATTTTTGTATTCCCCGAGTGGATAGACAATTTTGAATTGTGGCCCTCTTGCAGAACTCTTCTTTTCAGTTCAGTGTCATTCGGCACACACAGTCTTTCTTAAAATTTCAGTACATTGTTCTCAAATTTGAAACCCGGTCTCGGCTTAGACTCTCTTTCTTCGATGATCTTTTTCAAAAAGTCATCTAGTTGCTGTTTCTCTTTAACTTCTTCAATCAAGGCTGGTTGAGCAGTAATGGCAGCTATTGTTCCACCTTGTTCTCTCAGGACAATTTCAATTTCAGATTTTTCAAGATCATAAAGCAATTCTTTCTGTCCGGTGAGCAAACAAGCTAAGTTGGCAATTGACTTTCGGCTCAATGCATCGGCAACAGTGTTGGCTTTTCCCGGATGGTACAAAATCTGTAGGTCATAATCTTTGATCAGTTCTAGCCATCTGCGCTGTCTCATATTCAGTTCTTTCTGTGTGAAGAAATATTTCAAACTCTTGTGGTCGGTGTATACTTCACATGTCGCCCCATACAGATAGTGACGCCAAATTTTTAGTGCAAACACTACTGCAGCCAGTTCTAGATCGTAGGTCGGGTAGTTCTTTTCATGAGGTCTCAATTGTCGGGAAGCATAGGAAATGACTCTCCCATTCTGCATTAAAACACATCCCAAACCCTTATGAGAAGCATCACTAAACACAGTATAATCATCCGTACCTGAAGGTAGAGTAAGAATCGGTGCGATCATAAGTCGGGTTTTCAACTCTTGGAATGCTGATTCCCTTTGGTCAGTCCAGTCAAATGATGTCCCTTTCTGAGTTAACTGAGTCAATGGCAAGGCAATTTTGGAGAAATCTTTGACAAACCTTCTGTAATATCTAGCCAATCCCAAAAAGCTTCGGACTTTTGTCACATTTGTTGGTCTAGGCCAGTTCACTACAGCTTCAATTTTCTACGGATCAACAGAAATTCCATCTTTGCTAACAACATGCCCCAAAAACATAACATGATCAAGCCAAAATTCGCATTTAGACAGTTTAGCATACAGTTTCTGTTCTCTTAGGGTCTGCAGGGCAAGTCTCAAATGATGTTCATGTTCCTCTATACTTTTGGAGTAAATCAATATGTCATCAATAAATACAACAATAAAGTCATCAAGGTACGGTTTAAAGATTCTATTCATGAGGTCCATAAATGCTGCAAGTGCATTGGTAACTCCAAAAGGCATAACTAAAAATTCGTAATGTCCATACCTCGTTCTAAAAGCAGTTTTATCAATGTCTCCCGGTTTAACTTTCAATTTATGGTACCCCGATCTGAGATCAATCTTGGAAAACACTTGTGCACCCTGTAACTGATCAAATAAATCATCAATACGTGGCAATGGGTATTTATTTTTCACAGTTACCTTGTTCAATTCACGGTAATCAATGCACAGTCTCAGTGAGCCATCTTTCTTCTTTACAAACAAAACAGGTGCACCCCACGGTGAAGTACTTGGCCTGATAAAGTTCTTGTCTAACAGTTCTTGCAATTGCACTTTCAACTCCTTCAGTTCAGTGGGGGCCATTCTATAGGGAGCTTTAGATATTGGCTGTGTACCCGGAATCACATCAACGGTAAATTCAATCTCCTTATCAATCAAATCCCCTGGCAGATCATCTGCAAATACATCTGAGAATTCTCTGACTATAGGAATACAATTCACATCAGTTTTAACACTATCATCAGTAGACACAGTCAGCACAGAACACAGATATCCTTTATACCCTTTCTAATTAATTTAACAGCTTTCACTAAAGAAATCAAATACGGAGGAGGTACTACTCCACTCCCATTAAACACAAATTCAGGCGAACCAGGTGGACGGAAAACAACTTGCTTGGTCACACAATCAATAGTGGCATGATATTTTTGTAACCGATCCATCCCAAATATTACATCAAAATGATCAATGTTCAATGGCAGTAAATCAATAAACAGATGCATATCTCCAACAATAATCTCACAAGCAGGATACATATATGCACATGTCATGGATCCCCCAATAGGTGATGATACCGCTAACAGGTAATTCATGGGTTCTAAGGGTCTATTCAATTTATGTGAAAAAGCATGCGATACATATGGGTGTGTAGACCCCGAATCAATCAATACTTATGCATTTTGAGCACAAATAGAGAGGATACCTGACACAATGGTTTCAGTATTTTGCACGTCTCTCGGTACTAGGGCGAACACTCGGCCCTGCCTCATAGGCTCTTTCCCGGTAGCTTTGGGGTTAGGCTTTGGTGCTACAGTTGACGCTGTTGCGCTTGGTGTAGCTTTGCTACTAACTTGCGGAGTAGAGGGACAGTCTCTAACCATGTGGCCCACCTTGCCACATCTGTAACAGGCTCCGGATATTTTGTGACAAACCCCTTTGTGCTTGTTGCCACATACAGAGCAGGGTGGAATGAACCCACTCCCTTGGCTGGGGCTAGTTGTTGACCCCGTATTCTATTTCTCGTTTGCCGGGTTATGCTTGCCTTTCTTGAATTTGAAACCCTGCCTTTTACCATGCCATTCAGTTATTGGTGTTTCAGATTGTTTCAGTGCTTCGATGTTAGATTTAGCCATCAAGGCCCTGTCAAGAACGTTCACGTAGTTCGGTAACTTCAACACATTTATACGGTCAAGGATTGCAACATTAAGGCCGCCTTCAAATTTCCTGGCCTTCTTGTAATCAGTGTCCACCATATGCGGTGCATATCTAGCAAGCTCGGTGAACTTTGTTTCATACTCAGCAACAGACATCGTGCCTTGTCTCAGCTGTCCAAACTCAGTCACTTTCCTATTCCTGAC
Organism: Camellia lanceoleosa; assembly: GCA_025200525.1. Classification (NCBI taxonomy): domain Eukaryota; kingdom Viridiplantae; phylum Streptophyta; class Magnoliopsida; order Ericales; family Theaceae; genus Camellia; species Camellia lanceoleosa. Next base: position 109,341,571 of record CM045759.1, read on the forward strand.
GCATTGTGAGAAGTACTTTTCAAAGAAGGACTCCTTGAACTGAGCCTAAGTCATAACAGTATTTGTATCACGGATCAACATCCACCACCTTCTAGCTTCTTCTTGTAGGGTGAAGGTGGCTAACAGAACTTTATTTGCTTCTGAGCACGGAAACACTTCAAATAATTTTTCTGTTTCAAGCACCCAAGCTTCAGCCTTTAGCGGTTCAAGACCTCCCTGAAAGGATGGCGGTTTCATCTTGCTGAATTTATGGGTGAGAGCAATTATGTCCCCATCATTCACATTTGCATTTGGTTCATTGTACGGAGGAGGAGGAGATGGAAATTGTTGGTTACATTGTTGCTCAAGTCTAGCGATTATCGATTCCATCATTCTTTCCATTCGTGCCATTACGGCCTCGGATGATTCAGTTCATTTGCATTGTCCATTTCACTATAGCGATTATATGATTATGGCAATTATAACATAAACAGTTGCATATTTAGACAGTTATCACATTAACATGTATTCAGTCATAACATAGCCACACACTTTTCAAGTTCATGAAATGCCCTAATCACTTTTCTAGGACACCCTATAGCTCATTTGGACACGTGTGTGCGGTATAACTCGTGGTTAAGTATCGCTCTGATACCACTTGTCACGACCCAAACCCGGCCCTATGGGTTTAGCACCGTAACCGGCTAGTAATCCGAGATTACCGAGGGCCGCTAACAATGATAATACAAGAAACAGTTCAGAACTGGCGGAAGCCAATACAGTAAATAACTAATGTCTATTGAGCTGTGACAGTCTGTATGCCAAAAAGATTTTTCATGCATTCACACAGATAGAACAGTACAGTCTGTAGCTAACAGTCTATATAGTAATCCAAACAGTACGGAGACAGACGGGGGAAAAACAAAACACCCCAAAGCCATAGCATGGACATTAGTTATTTACTGTATTGGCTTTGAAACTTGTTATACATTGAATTCAGATGTGTTTTCCAGAATTTGGGCCCAAGAGGTCGAGTTTTGAGTGAAAGAATGCTTGGTTTGAGCTTAGGAGACAAATCTGGAAATTCCAGAAATTCGAATTTGGCTTCGCCGAGCGAAGGATTCTTTGCTCGAGCGACCAACCTTTGTTCGAAGCTACGCTCGAGCGTAGGATTGGTGGCTCGAGCGTAAAATTTCAGCATCCAGTACTTTTACTGTTTCGACAGACCGCTCGAGCGAGGGATTTCTCGCTCGAGCGAAGCCTTTGATTTTGGAAGCTCGCTGGAGTGAAGGAAGGCTCGCTCGAACAAGGCTCCTATTTCCAGCAAACTTTGCAAAATGTTTTCTAAGTGTATTTTTGCATCCTCATCTCATTCTAGGCATTCTTAAGCCTAGTTTAAGACATCTTAATGAGGATATAGATGTAGAACACACCAAGGCAAATTAGGGATTAAGTTATGATATTTCCCAACTGTGTAGCTTAGTGTGTGTTCAACCTGTGAACTGTGTAGGGTTGGCGACTGGGGAGACACGCTCTAGCATACTGTAGCCCAAACTCTGTGAGTAACAATTGTGTAAAGATATGTTCAAAAAGATTATCTTCTGAATTACTGAACTGAACTGTTTACCGAAATGTTATTATTTACTGAATGAATGTATGTCCTATATTCTGAACTGTACTGTGGCATCCTTAGCACCTACTGTTTACTGTTACTGTTACAGAGATCTCTGTCGGTTCCCTCGTGGAACCATTACTGTTTACTGATTGATGGCCATCATTACTGTTCGGTCTTTAAGACCTCTTGTTTCGCTATGCTAATGGATGTACCACATATGACTGAATAACTGTTATGACTGAAAGACTGGAATACTGTTTAATGAACTGTTTTCATTACTGTAAGGACATTTCATTCTTAACCTCTTTACGCATTATGTTATTCACTGGGCTTTAGCTCACTGTTTATATATATATGTAGGTGCTCAGCCACCAGATCGGAGCTAGGAGCGTGGGTTAGACTCCAGTTTTGTCAAGCCAGCCTTTGTGCCTCACTACGAGGTTCCGAGTTGCCATGCTATGGCTTTGGGGTGTTTTGTTTTTCCCCCGTCTGTCTCCGTACTGTTTGGATTACTGTATAGACTGTTAGCTACAAACTGTACTGTTCTATCTGTGTGAATGCATGAAAAATCTTTTTGGCATACAGACTGTCACAGCTCAATGGACATTAGTTATTTACTGTATTGGCTTCCGCCAAGCCACGAACTCGCTTTTATCAGATTATCATAAGCGTGCCTTGGTAATCTTGGATTCTTGGCGATTCTGATGCTAAACCCATAGGGCTGGGTTTGGGTCGTGACACTCGGGTACACGCAAACCGAAGTCATTTACCAACGTTGTACATAACCGAAGGAACATCTGTTTTGGTATGCACAATTCGTACCGGAAGCGGCCATTGTGACCCTCAAATAATTCTGTAATCCATGCCCTACCCGACAATATGGAAGTACGACATGGAACTTTGAGGACGTACGCCTTGTAGTACTCAGTTGCAATTCTGTAGGCTTCAACGTAATTTAAATTCATTTGCTGATGCCACTGTCTTGCAAGATCTGCGACCCCTTCTAGCATTTCATCCATCTATGGTTCATGGTCGTCATCGTCGTTCATACCTACAACATAGAAGCATAAAACATGATCAACAACTACTGAAAGGAAGAAGTGTTAAGCACATGTGTTTGACCATGAAAGTTTTAAATAATTAAATGTTGTACAGCAAAAGGAAGTAACTAGTGTATGTTTATGTTCAAACCCCTACCATGCATAACCGAAGGAACAAGCTGAAAAAAATAAATATTTCAATTCACTTTTCCGAAAATAAAAGCACATGTTATATTTTGTAATTTACAATTGAAAGGAACATGAGATTTACATAATTCACATCATGTTAGTGGTTCATCATTTGTAATAAAAACAATTACTTTCCAATGTTGCAACACACATGTTCCAGCCTACACAAACAATTCGGGCAGCATATATAAACAATTCAGGCAACACACATGTTGCACCCTATATAAACATTTGTAATTGATAAACCAATGGCACTTAGGCAATACATAAACAATTCTGAAAATGCAACCATTATAGCATAACACAACATAAAATATATAACATAAAATATAAAATAGATGGTCCAAGGTTTAATCCAACCCTGCTGCCATTATAGCATGCACAAAACATAAAAGTCCATAAAAGTCCCGATTGTCCAGTTAAGGTTCCGTACGCCACAGGCACGACCCATGCCCAAACCATCTTCAACCCACAATTCAACTAAAATAAAACACAACAAAGGAAAAAAAAAAGGGATCATAATTCAAGTGAAATTAAAATCAAAGTCCTTCATTCAGCAGATTTAAAATCGAACTCCTTCATTCCGCAACAAACTCGCAAGAGTGACACCCCCACTCCTATCTTTGTCTTGTTGTTTCGCTCGTAGCCACCCAATTATGCCTTGGTTCGTGGGAATACTCATTACCATTTCCCAATTGTTCGGAACCTCCATAAGCATGACTCCAAAATGGAGAAGCTCATCTTCTGGCGCTAGTCCCTGTATTTCATAGAGTCGGCCAACAGCCTGTCCCATAGTAATACTATGTCCCCTGACGATATGGTTGACAGTTAATTCCTTACTCTGAGTCTTCACAGAATTTAACAATTCGTCCATGCTGCCTACCAACGCTTCAGCCCCCGTAACGCGCTTGTTTTGCAATGCTTTCCCCGAGGAATGCTTCCGCTTACTTCCACTACCCGTGGTATTGAGGTTCGCAGAGTTCATCATCGCTGCCATTTCCGATGCGCCTAAGTCATTGCTGTCACTTGAAAATTCTGGACTCTCCGACGCTTCGTCCAACTCCATTGGGTTACGAGTCTCGCCGAGTGTCCATGCATTTTTCCCCGTAGCCGCAGCGCCAGTGAAGACACGCTTCATCAACTCCGGATGGTCCAAGGTTTTGGTTCTGAACTTGCAACATACACTGTCAATCTGTAAATGAAGACAATGTAATTAGCGTACTGTCATTGAGTAAAATGCAATGCAACATGGTGCAGAAATCAATACTAGTTTGTTAATACTACAACAATGGCTGACAGTAATGTAAAGTATGAAGAAATTTTACTACATGAAGGACTGAAATGAATAGCTTTTGAACCTGTATAACAAATTTTATTGATGAGAAGCCCAAACCTAGAAGACCAATTATTGATGTTTTCCAACTATTTACAGATATAAAAATATAATCAAAAAAGAAATTGTTGCATGAGCAACAGCCTCAACACGTAGAACAACATGATACAAGAAATTTCTGTCCAGAATTCGTTGTCCAGATTTTATTTCACATTGCAGAATTTTTCAGAATTGTAGGCCAAGTAATATTTCAGAATTCATTTGATTTGAGAGTTTTAGATTTCATTTGATTTGAGAATTCTTTATCAGAAACAAGCATTCATTCTTTTCATTATGATCGAAATGTAATATCAAGGCGCTATATGAATTCATTTTTAAATTTCAGAACAAACATATGTTAGATAGAATTTCTAACAGACATTTTGTTTGTATTAATGAAAATTAATTTGTTTGTTCATATGAAATTTTGAATTTGTTAAAACAGACAGAATTTATAACAATCAAAAATAGCATTACTCCTATAATAATAATAATACTATGTTCACAAATACCCAGTAATTAATGGTCTTGGACCCTAGGTTCAAGGGACTTGCCGAGGTTCGTATCACAGACAGTTTCAAAATATGCAAAGAAGGGACAAGGAGTAGGAAAATGGATGAAATGCTTGTCACCCAAATAAGGGGACAGTGTGTGAAGGGATCCTAACTAAGGGGACAGTGTGTGCCACTGCATTTCAAAATATGCAAAAATTTAATCATTATGATCTTAGCATACATCTAAAGAAAAAGAAGTTTCCAGTGTATCTCAATCCGAATGTGCTCAAATTATTGAAAATACTAAAATTTTATGCACTCATAAGTTGATGCACTCATAATCCTATCTCAATCCGGAGATGTACTACAAATATGGGCATAAATTTCAATTGAAAACCAAGCAGTCCTTACTGGTATGGTAATGCAAAATCAGTATTTAAATAATTAGAAGACAAATTCTGGCAAGGGATACATTTACAAATTTGATGGAAGTTCAATTCCATGAAAATAAACGTTGGATTTACGATGGAATGTCAATTCATTTCACTAGAATTGGCATGTCAAAAGCAAAGTGGCTTAGAAATCTAAGTGCATATATATTTTTCTCCACAAAGATTACACTGCAATCAGTGTCCTAATTTACAACTTCTATAGGGAAAATTTTTTGCAATCCTAATTTCGAAGAAGGGTAGGAGTGATACCACGTACGCAGTACCGCTTCTTTGGGGGGTATTCATCAAGGATTTTTCTCCATACATAATTAAATACAGGATATATATTTCATAAGTACACATAATCTAACCAGAATAAAAAAATAGTAGATATTTCTAAAAGAGTTTTTCTCTACATATGTATACGTATATACACACGTCTATATTAGCTAATACATCCTGCTTTACAGAGTAATGACTGATCTTAACACCTAAATCTGAATCAATTTCAATGTTGGGAAACTGGAAAGTGTAAAGCAACTCCATTATTCAATGACTTAGATGAGATCTATAATAACTGATCCATATTTCAACCAAATATCATAACTTGAAGCCCACAAACAAAAATAAAAGCTCACAAGATTAGAACCAACTTGTAACATTTTTCTGTTCGCAGTTGCTGCTGCGTCACAACTCATGCAATACTCTGTCTCTGTTGCTGCTATACATATTCCCCGAATTTCTTGCCCCAATGTATTTTTTTTGAGAATTACATGGTTCAAGGGAGAGGCAAGAGGAGGCCAAAGTCTCCCAGCTAACACATAATAGTATGAGAGTATATAATCAATGGCGTAATCTGTAAGTGTTTGTGAGGTAGAAGAAGACCTTCCAGGTCTTTTGAGTAATGCACTAACTGAGAGAATGGTTCAATGCATACCAAGGGGAAAGAACTTAGGCGTATAAAGTGAGTTACCTATAATGGAAAGTCATGGTAGAGGTAGAGAGGTATGCCACTTAAGTTTTTCTGTCCAGAATTGAAAGAAATCTTCATGTACTTACTGTATTGATATGCGTTCAGATTCGAAAAATGAATTGTTGAATTTCAGAATTAACAGACACAATTTATAATGCATGGGTTATTTCATATGAACAAACAAATTCTGTCTGTTATACAAAATTCATAATTTCAGAACAAACAACTTTATACCATATGAACAAACATATTCTGTCAGTTATACATTCTGTCTATTATAACAAACAAAATCTGAACAAACAAATGCAATTCTTTTTCACATACATAATTTTCAGAACAAACAAATTTGTTTGTTATAACAGACAGAATGTATAACAAATAGAATTTCAGATCAAACAATTAACAGACAGAATGTATAACAGACAGAATTCAGAGTTTAAGATTTCTTTTCATTTCATAAGGCTAAGAGATGGTCCAAGGAATTAATTCCAGAATTTCAGAATACATACATGGTCAGAATTTCTTCATTTGATTTCAGAATTTCAGAATTTCAGTAACATTCCCAAACATAATTTCATTTCAGAAATTTAGAATTCCAGAATTTTGTGGTGAGACAGGTTGGTACATTACAAATAAAAGCTGTTCACCTTTTTCACCATCCCCAAAATATTTCGTAATCCAAACCATAGCATGGCATGTTAGGTAAAGTTAGAAAATTGAACGTTTTAACCTACACTGGAAAGCATGATACACATAAAGAAATTGAGATATTAGTTATGTAATAACGGGCACGAAAAACAAAATGTAAACCGTTACCTTTTCCATTTTAGCCCACAAATCAGCCGAAGCATTGAACAGCCCAGTTTCTTGGTAAAGCCAATTCCAGTTGGGCCTTTCCGGCAGTCCATTAGCTTGCACCACGCACGCCACTCGGTCTTCAATAGATTGTACTTGTTTTTAAGTTGTTTGAGAGAATGCAGCCGCCCAGTTGCTGCCTGAAATATCTTAGACAACGAACGGTACCCGTTTGGAGTGATTGACATGTGTAGCCGGTTTCCTGCTTCAATTTCCTTCACAACTAGTTGCAAGAAAATCTGTGTGGACTCCCCATCCCAAGTTGCTTTATGATAGGGTTGTTGGCGTTTCCCCTTAGTAGAAGGGGTACGAGGCGTAGATCGATGTGACGCCATGAGACTAACAATAGCGTGACACGAGAAGCAACATAAAAATATGTATACACTAACAATTGTGCGTATTTACCAATATGAGGAACACGTTTTTATGTCACAAATGTGGTATTAGACAGAAAACATAGCGTATTAAAATCATGTAAAGACATTAGTACTTGAAACAAAAACAAAAAGTAGCGGAATTAGATGGAAAATACATGTTTACGAACAAAACGAGCATTCATAATTTTTTTCAGCCACAAACCATAATGCACTTAAACAAACTAGGGTACGGTTGCTACCATGGTTACATATATCACATCCGAAACAGTAAAATAATGACGACGATGCACAGTACGCATGTCACTACAGTAAGCACACGCAAAGTTTGTTCAATGTCACGGAAACGACCCTCAAAACGAGCAACATTCTCTGTGTCATTCTCAGCTACCCTTTGGCATCCAAATTCGTCACACCACCCAATCCAACTGACACATGGCTGAGGTTAAAAAAAAAATTAGTGACCGTTTATGAAGGAAATGTAAAAGGAAACGTGCTTGTACTCACTACTCTACGGGGGCATTGGTAGTACGCACGACCAGGATTTCTTGCGGAATGCGAAATCTTTACGTTACAGTGCCCGTACCCACACGCACACATACGGGCTGGTTGTGCTGATGTGGCAGTTGACATAAATGAGGCCATGGTTTCTTTCGTGACTTTTTTCGGGACATGACAAGCACAACAAGAGTAGGTCAATGGGTGTGACACTTTTGTTAAGGACATAAATTTGTTATACGAAAATGGGTAACAAAATGGAACAACCCCCTTCCATATCACATTTAAATCCCGGAATACCACTAGTCACCCCTTTTTTTAACCAAACATGTATATATTAATAAAAAAAAAATCAAGTTGAAAAGGATAATATACCAAACTGTCCAGGATATTACCAAAAGTGGTTGATCACTCAAACATCATGCAAGGCAATAAATCCATGTTATGCAGTGAAAGGAAGGGTAAAATGTTGTGTTTGGCTGGTCCATCTAAAATAAGTAAAATAGTGCTACAATTTCTCAGAAAATTAACTTGATGGCTAGTACATTAAAATTATCTTGATCTTCCAAATTTACCTTAATCAAAAGAATCATTAAAAAGTTATTATATTACGATTCCTACATCACAAAAAACATTTTAATTGTGTGCCATATATAAATAAATGTATCCCTATTTTGCAGGATATCCTAAAGACCACAAAAATTTTAAAATAAAGTTTGTGCATATGAGAGCACATGGATCTGATATCCATGGTTTCTGGACGACTAATTAGATTGGTTGTCATGATCTGATATCCATGGTGTGATTGGTTGTCATGCTGTAATTTCTTAACCACAAAAATTTTAAAATAAAGTTTGTACATTTTGATATAAAATAAATTCTTAACTGGTCGGTGATTTAAAACTATCGGATTTATAATGTATTTACTTCATTATACGCTCTCTTCATGAATCACAATGCTAAAAAACTTTAGGTCTCAAGGCCTAAGCCACTGAAAAGAAACTATGGCATAGATATAAAAATAAAGTATACAAGTGCAGGTGATAAGACAAATTGAAAACGGAAAAGGAAAGTGGTGAGACAAATTTTTTTGCAGAGACAAACAAAGAGCAAACGAAAAGGGAATTTTTTGTAGAAGACAAATTGAAATTGGCAGACACACACACACACACACACACACACACACACACACACACACACAGAGACACAGACACAGACACACACACACAGAAACAAAGTATAGATGATGAAATGCCCCCTAGAGCTTTTTAGAGATCTTTAAGAGTTATATCAAATCAACTCACCATTAATTAACCAACCTGCCAAAAAGAACCTTTTTTTAGTTCATCTCACCTAAAAACCTCCCTACAAAGCTAATACCAATATCAGAAAAGAAAAATGAACTATACAAATCAAAAGCACTAGTACTTGCAGAAAGATTTTAAAGAATAAAGAAGATGCATAGAAAGATGAGATCTTTGGAGCTCAATCTCAATCAAAACTCAAAATCTTGGTATATCTTTATGGGTTTAATATAAATATATGACCCATCTCTGCAAAATGTGCTGAGAGTTTAATATAAAGTCCCAGAAAACAGAGGAAGGTAAAGAAACAAAAGAGAGAGAAGAGCCCTTTTCCTACGGCCCCTTTTATTGATCTTTCCGTTTCGTTTGTTTTGGAGAGAGATAGCGTTTTAGAGAGAGAGGAGAGTGTGATAGACACACACAGAGAGACACAAACACACACAGACACAAACACAGAGACACACACACACACAGACACACAGAGAGACAGAGTTCATCCATATACAAAAAACAGAGCATACAAGTCATGGTTATGAGATCCAGACCCCCCCAACCACCAAAAACCCCGTAATTTGTAAAGTGGTGTCCGTAGTTGAAAAGAATCCCTAAAACCCCAAACATGGCACCGTGTAGGGGAGTTCCTGAAAATATTCCCCAAATCTGAAGTCCACCGACAGCTTGAAATATGGAAGTGGTCAGACAAACCGCGAGACACACACACAGACACAGCGCGACAGAAAGAGAGAGAGAGACAGAGTTCATACATATTTCACAAACAGACCATACGAGTCATGGTTACATTCCGAAACAGAAACAAGAGATGCTGAAGAGCGAGAGAGAGACAGAGAGTGAGTGAAGAAGAGCATACCTGCGGCTGGGGGAATCGTCGGGGAATGGACTGCTTCTCCATCGGCCTTCGCGGACTATCGTCGTCGCTTCGTTTTTTTTTCTCTTCAGATCAGAGCTTCTACTATCTTCTGGCGTTGAACGAAGAACCCTCTTCATCTTGATTAAACTTGAATAGCTGAAGGTAGTACACCCTCTCTGATAATAGCTCTGAAATGATTCGTAGCTCTGAAATGATTTCCATCAGTGTTTGACATAAAGGGATGGTGAAAACGGAATAACGAAAATTAAGGAGGGGTAAAACAGTCTTTTTACACCACATCTGCCACCCATCACGTGAAGATACTGTACATAGGTGTGTAGGTAGACTTTTTGACTTTTTTAGTAACTTTTTGACTTTTTAGCTAAAAATGTTAGTTGCCAAACGAGGCCTTAATTTAGTGAGTTAATCTTAGTCACCTTAATGATGATTTTCTATAAAAAATCTTAACATTGTCAATTAAATCAAATTAATACAAATTTCAAAATTTAAGGATCAAAAAATAAGTTAAAGTGTAGGGATCAAAATGATACAACAATATAATTTGCCCTAAAAGTTCTTAATAGTTATCAAAAAAATATTGAAAGAGTAAAAAGTGGACAAATGAATTTAAAAAGGGGCACTAAATCATTTTTCATGTACTTATGTTTTACTTAATCAATTAATTTTTATTTTTATTTTTTATATTTCAATAAATTATATAGGGGGATATACCAAAATACTCTTAATAATAATATTTACATTAACAATATGAATATTTCATAATAAGATTATTCACATGTCAATGTGAATATTCACATTGTAAAATGTGAATATTCACATCATCAAATTGTTAACCGTTCAAAAAATATTTAAAAAGATATAATTATTCATAAAATATCTTAAATATGAGAATTAAAATTCAGTAAATCAAATGTCTAAATAATAAAATTTTTGAACTAATTAAGATATAAATACTTTTAAAAAAAAACCTTTCCTAATAAATCTCTCACTTAAAAATTATTAATATGAATATTCTAAAAAGAAAAAGTGACAATTATTCTTAAATTATTATGATTTATGATAATAGATAACTTTTGATTGCATTTTTCATGATAGATAGTTCCCAACAACTCCGTCAAAACAACTTCTCAACCATTTATTTTTATGAAAAATTAATTTTTGTGGATCTGACTTTCAAAAATAAATAATGATAATAATAATTAACAATTAATAATAATAATTTGATATCAAGAACCCTAGTTTATCAAAACAACTTCTCAACCATTCATTAAATGCAAAATTAATTTGAGTGGATCCTACTTTCAAAAATAAATAATAATAATAATTACAATTAATGATAATAATTTCATATCAAGAACCCTAGATTATCAAAACAACTTCTCAACCATTCATTAAATGCAAAATTAATTTTTGTGGATCCTACTTTCAAAAATAAATAATAATAATAATAATAATTAACAATTAATAATAATAATTTCATATCAAGAACCCTAGATTATCAAAACAACTTCTCAACCATTCATTAAATGCAAAATTAATTTTTGTGGATCCTACTTTCAAAAATAAATAATAATAATAATAATAATAATAATTAACAATTAATAATAATAAGAGAAATGCCTCGGACCCCCAGCTGGGGGTGCTGGGGGTCATGCCTGTCAAGCCTCCATTGGCCAAAAAAAAAACAGTTTTTTTTTTTTTTTTTTTTTTGTGTTTTGGACGAATCAGAGGCCGCCACCTCACTGGGGTCGACCCCCAGTGGGGGTCTGAAGCAAAGTCCTAATAATAATTTCATATCAAGAACCCTAGTTTATATACAGTTCAAATCATCAACTCAGATTACAGGTCCTATCTCCCCAAATCTCTCCCATTTAAGTCTTCTCCTCATTTCTGATTCTGATCCACATTAATTACAACCTTACATATTTTTCCTGTGTATACATTAATGGCGGTGATTCATTGCAACAACCCATTAAATTTCTCTTCCTCTGCATTAATTGGCCGACCCTTTTCGAGTTATGAGCTCCAAAGCTGCTTCTTCAAAGCTTCTTCACCAATTGCTGGGACCAGAAAATGTGCAGCGTTGGTGTCTGGGTTGTCCTCTGTTACTTCACCAACGATTTCATCGTTCAACGAGGTTCCAATCAGCTCAATCTCTGTTTTTCTTTGTTAAAAAATGGTTTTGATTTTTGGGTTTTTATTTTTTTGTGCGATTCTGATTTCTATCTATGTGGGTTTTCTCTGTAGTTGATTGTGTCTTTGATTAATCAAGTTGACTTGTCGAAATCAAAGGCCGAGGCGTCTCTGGATTTTGTTTTGCATGAAGCTAATGAGGCGTTGATCAGTGCCTTTCTTGTTCTGTTGAGAGCAAAAGGAGAAACTTATGAAGAAGTATGCTCTCTCTCTCTATATATATATATACACACACACACTTTCTATACTACTATATGAAGCACACAACTCAGCTAGTGTCACTCATTTTCTGATATACCCAAATTGCTTGTATGTAACTGTTCAAGTTTCTTATTTAAATTTCAATATTTTCAATTTTTTTCTGCATATACATGTATAAGTAGTCTCACATTGTGTTTGTATGCTTGGACTTCAATTGGGTATTGGGTAGATAGTGGGATTGGCAAGGGCAATGATCAAGCATTATAAAATGGTGGAAGGATTGGATGAAGATGGGGTTGACATTGTTGGGATGGGAGGTGACGGTGCAAACACCGTGAACATTTCAACTAGTGCTTCAATTCTTGCTGCTGCTTGTGGTGCAAAAATTGCAAAGGTGAGATTGTTTTTGAATTGCTTTGTTGTCTGAATTTTCAATACTTGTAAGTGTTTGGAAATATAAAAGCTCATTGAGGGTTTGCATTGCAGCAAGGTAATCGATCAAGTTCTTCAGCTTGTGGAAGTGCCGATGTGTTAGAAGCCTTGGGGGTTGTAATTGACCTGGACCCAGAGGTTTGTGTTATGAGTAATGCTATACAAATTAACATCTTTTACAAACTTTTTTTTACTCATTGATTGTCTTATTTCATATTTGAAAGTTGTATTACTGCATGCCACATTTGTGATTAAGAAAACTTTGTAACTTTTGTTACAAATTAACATCTTTTACGAAAAAAAATTTTACTCATTGATTGTCCTATTTCAGATTTGAAAGTAGTATTACTGCAGGCCACCTTTGTGATTAAGAAAAGTTTGTAAATTTTGTTAGTTTGCATGGCATTTTCCTTGTGTTATTTATGAAATTAGGCATCGTTTGACAACATCACTTTGTAGTCTAAAAGTCACCAAAAAATAAAAAAGTCAACATCCTATACCAAAAAGTCAAAGATTCCCCTCTTTCTACTTTTTGCACATCTTTTTTGTAAAAACTAAAAGTTCATCCCAAACATACTAGTTTTTTTTACATCATATTTTAGCCAAAAAGTCACAAAGTTATTAAAAAGTCTGTTCCCAAACGAGGCCTTGTGGAATCTGGGTTCCATTGTAGCATTCTCTAGCATCCTGAATTATGAAAGCAATACTAAATTCACAAGAACTGAATTGCAATTAGGCAAACATATGATTTCAATCTATCCTTTTTTTTTTTTTTTGTGGGTGGATTATGTTTCTGCCGTTAATTCTATGACTCTGGTATGTTGGGCTAGCACATTACAGGTTGCCCCTTATCATTTAAGTTTACTGTTGCTTAAGACAGTTCTATTGGGTGGAAGTGGCACTAGGAATTGAAAATTAAAATAAAAAAAATCATCAAATGTGAGATATCAAAAGTGGAGACAAGTGTTGCTTTCCGAAATAGAATGGCTCAAATAAACCAATCTAACCCTTCAACATTGATGGGAAAGTGCTTTCTTCCCCCCCCCCCCCAAAAAAAAATAATTTTGGGGGTCCCCTGCTGTATATTTCATGGTGCTGCATTGCAGTATACAGATGCTTCAACAAGTTTATTCATCCATAAGAAGAATTTTGTTTCTTTTCTTATCAAAGAACGATTACAACCACTAAATAAAATAAAGAACTACTGCTATCCTTATTTAATAACAATCACAAGTGATAACCATTATCCCAATACTAATTGTATTGGAACTGATCTTCTTTGTCTTAAATCAGCTTCCTTTTTTAACATGAAAGTTGTTTGTTTTTCATGAGGTTAGGTAAGGCATGTAATAAATATTTTCTCTTTTGCAGTTGTAATGCTTAGTCTTTTTATTTTAATTCATCATATTGGTTGCTTCATTTTTCTTGGGATTCCGTGCGAAATTGTTAGCAGGATTTATCCTTTCTAAATTCAGGGTATGTCCTTAATTAACAATGAGTTAAATTATATTACTTGTTAGAATTTCCATAGAAACAGAGGTCGCCTAGGACCCACATTATTGCGCTTAATTTTCATTTGAGAATTGGATTAACAACATAGCTTCACATTACTTTTGTTGAACATAGGGTTACAACTGCAAAAATAAAAATAAGTTGCATAAACTATTTTATGTGCCTGTATTGAAATTCTTATTTTTAATGGTATCAGGGGGTAACAAGGTGTGTAAAAGAAGCAGGAATTGGTTTTATGATGGCCCCTATTTACCATCCAGCGATGAAAATTGTCAGTCCTGTGAGGAAAAAGCTAAAAGTGAAAACTGTATTCAATATCTTGGGTCCTATGTTAAATCCAGCACGGGTACCTTATGCTGTTGTTGGTGTATACAAGGAAGAATTGGTATGTAATTCCACTGTTGATTCCTCTAATTGCTTCTTGTTCTTAACACTACATGGGTTTTCTGGCTGATTGTGTATATATGGCCTTCCAACTTTCAAAAATTAAGGAACTTGTAAAAGCTGAGATACTAATGACTGGTGATTTTCTTAGCAATACAATATTTCATTCATTGCATATCTCACATGACCTCTAACAGTATTGCAGAGAAGAATAATCTCTTCTTTTCTTTTTTTCTGCATCTAAGTGGCCATTGATCTACTGGATTTACTAGTCAATATCATGTCCACAAATTTAAAACTTTGTAGCAACTTGTATATGCAATCAATAATTGAAGATCAATGCCTTCACTTATGATCCGAAGAACCCCCTCCCTTTTAGGGTGATTGTAGAACAGGAGACTTCTTATCTACAAGATCAAGATGCTCTGATTGTCCCTCTCCTTGTGTTTTCTGATTCATTCCTATGTAGAACCACAGAAGAGGACGTATATTGCAGTGAATGTTGGCTATGCATTTCTGTAACTTGTTGAAGGTGATTTTTAGAGTGGCCCATCTATATGTCCTAAAAGGGGTATTCTTTTCTGTTCCTTTGGCAGGTCTATAAAATAGCAAAAGCACTTCAACGATTTGGCATGAAAAGGGCATTGGTGGTTCACTCTGAAGGTCTGGATGAAATGAGTCCTCTTGGTAAGCTTTCTTAATTTTAGTGTAATAGGTTTAATAATAATGAAGTAGATTCTTCTTTTTGATCAATCAGAATGCCTTCCCAAACTATACAAACTTAAAGTTTGTCTATCTTAATTGAGCATAAATTCAATATACTGCTGTGGACAGGGCCTGGATTAGTCCTTGATGTTACCTTGGATAAGATTGAGAAGTTTTCATTTGATCCCTGTAAGCATCTCAATTCTACCCTGAAATCAATTCTTTAATTAATATTTTTGGACAATTGGTTATATAAACTTCAATAGCAAATGCCTGCAAGTAATTGAATCTATGGTGCAACAACGAAGCCTTAACAATGACCCGTCACTTGAAATACTTATGTCCCAAATAATTATTGCTATAAATTTTTTAAACATGTATTTCACAGTCCTGTATTCTGATAAAACAAAATCGTTATTGGATAGTGGATTTTGGAATCCCTCGCTGTGGGGTGGATAGCTTGCGGGGTGGAGGTCCACAGTATAATGCAGATGTACTAAGGCGCGTACTATCAGGAGAAGAAGGCTCCATTGCTGATGCATTGGTAAGTTTCTTCTCTGGCTCTGTCACTATTTTCATTTCTAATTTAGTTTCAGCTAAGATCTGAAATTCATTGAGGGGCCATGTACATATAACAATGAAAGTGAATTAGTTCTGCTTTATGCAGCTTTTTGAATGAGGTCATGGCAATCTTTGTGAAATTTTTGCCATTTCAATGCTTTGCACTATTTTAGCTGTGTTTTATTGACTTCAATGGAGAATGGATTTGTGCCTTGTATTCTTAGGGATTTGGTTGAGTTTTCAGAATCTATTTTTTGAAAAAATTTCAAAAACTAGTTTGATGAAAAAAAAATTGAAAAAATACTCATTATTGTCATATGATTTTCTTTTCTTAAGGTCAGGAAATTATTTTTAGAAATATATCTTTTTTGGTGTTTATTTTTGTCAAACTAAAAAAATTAGAAAACTAGTTTTGAAAACTCTGCCAAATGGAGCTGGCTTTCACACTATGGTATTTGCAGTGTACCCTGAAGATTCTGAGGATGAAGCCCTGAGGGGTTAGCTTAGTTGGTCAGGGGGTATGCTCCCCACATGCCCAACTTAGGTTCGACTCTTGTCGGCCGGGGCCGTTTGCCTGGATCATCTGATTAGAGGGTGTTGTTTGATCCTCGGATTTATGCTCCTAGGGTGGGCCCAAAGGACCTTGCCTAGGATATGGCTCCTGGTTAACAAAAAAAAGAATCTGAGGATGAGCATTTTGTTTTCTAAATAAATTAATCTTTGATTCTTGATCTAAGAAGCGCTGGCATGGTCGCAAAGACATGTCAACATGAAAATTTTCAGAAAATGTAGAACATACATGAAAAATGTATAATATGTTTGAATACTTCATTAAAAAATAATAAAAATACACAACATAACATGAATTTCTAAAGTTTAGAGGATGATGTATTAATAGGTCTAAATCTTTGCTTTTTTCTATCATTAAATCAGAAGTTATTTTGTTCAAATTTGTGATGTGTTTCACGTGTGTCAATATGATGGAGACATGTCTCCGAAGCGTGTCAACGTCTAGAAATTTTGGCACGTTTGGGCATGTGTATGACACGCCACCTTCTTAGAAACATTTATCCTTCTTAGCTCTTGATTAAACATTAAATTCAAGTAATTTGTGCGTCTTAGATCTGATTGATGGAGCTGAACAAACTCAAACATGTTAAAGAATAGTTTTTCAGTTTTCAGTGATTTACTTCTGACCAAAACAATCAATCAGATGCTAAATGCTGGGGCAGCCCTCTTGGTCAGTGGACGTGTTAACACTCTAGCCGAAGGAGTAGCTCTGGCTCGCAAAGCACTGCTATCTGGCAAAGCTCTCAAGACCCTTGATTCGTGGATCGATGTCTCCAATGTAATCCAAATCTGATTCTTTTATGTTTATTTACTGACAAATTGTTGTACATCACCAATTTTTTTGTTCGTTGTTTTTGTCATTACAGAAGGTGAAAAAAGTACCCTCTGCAAGCACTCCAATCTCTACTTGACGATTGATCTTGGAGTTTTTAGGTTAAAATGAGCATGTTGTAGACCATAAGATGGGGAAAGGTTTTGTGTGCAAGGTGAGTGGGTTAAAAGTCTCCAGAGCTTTGATGTGTACTCCATGAATGTTGATCTCTGAGAACATCGAATGCAGATAAAGTGAAAACATACTAAAAAACATACAAATTGTTGTAACGTCGGTTGTAATTTTAGATAGTAGGCAGGTGTAGCAATTGTGTTTTAAAGATCCAAAAATGGAATTTCGAGTGTAGAATGTTACAAAGTAATATATCTTGGTGAGTCTGAGATTGAAGCTAGGGATCCGTGTATTCCAAAGCAAATAAGTAAGCAGAGAGAACAAAGAATTTGATTGTGATGGTAGAAAGTATGGAAACTTTTTGTTTTTGTTTGTTGTTTTTTTTTTTTTGTGTGGAAAGTATGTATTTGAGAAGTTTAGACAACTAAAAATAAATTTGGGGAAAATAACATTAAAATCGAAGTTCTCTCACCAATATCTCCTTTTGTAATGTTCCAAATTCAATTGTCATGCCACTAGTAAATCCTTATTACAAGAATCAGATGGCTTTTTGCTAGTTTGTTTGTTTGTTTGTTTGTTTGTTTTTTTTTTATTTTAATTTTTTAGAAATTAAACTTTTTATTTTTTTTATTTTTTAATTTTTAGTGGATATTTTTAAAATTTTAAATAATTTTTTTTATTTTTTTAGATGTATGTTATTTAGATGGATCTAAAAAGTAAAATATTTGTAAAAAAAATATTTTAAAAAATTAATAAATATACAAAAATATGAAAAATGTATTGAATTTTTTTATCTTTTTATATTTTTGGTATTTAGTGCATTTAAATTTTTTTTTTTATAAATATTATATTTTTTAAGTATACTTATGTCAATGCATCTAAAAATTAAAAAAAAAATTACTTAGAATAATAAGAAAATGGGCAAATTATAAAAAAAATCTTAGGTTGCATTTGGTAGAGCTTTTTAAATATAATTTGAGAGTTTGTATTTTGAGTTTATGAGTTTTGAAATTATGTTTTGAGTGTAGAAAATTTATTTGGTGAAAAAGTTTTGAATTGAGTGAGAAATTTTTAATGTGACGTATGATATTTGATACAAAAATTTACAACTCATAAATAAACACACAACTCAAAATTCTATTAAAGTTCATAAAAAATTCAAAATTTTTTATAAAAATTAATGTGTAAAAAAAAAAAAAAAAAAAATTACTATTCCGGTTAACCGGCCAGTCAACCGGTCGGACGATCGGTGGGACGTCTGGTGAGACGACTGGTTAGCTTAAATTTTCCCGCCTAAAATAGAGTTTTTAAAATTAAATGTGAAATTAATTTTAGAAAACCGTAAACAAACATGAAACTCAAATTAAGGGATATAATTAACTTTGGAAAAGCATTCCAAACACAACCTTAGGGTTTCGTGTATTTTTTAATTTAAGGCATGGTTTGGCGTAAGCTATATAAGCCAAAAAGTCAAAAAGTTATTTCAAAATTCAAAAAGATATCACTATTCACCAAAAAAAAAAATTAAAAAAATAATTTTTGTACAAAAAGTACAATTCGAAATGATGCCAAACCAGTGGCTGTGCAGCGCCGGTTGGCAAAAAAGAAATGGTTGGGTGTGATTTTCACACACACTGTTGTTCGGTCCGTGGGGGTTATTACGAGTCTCATTTTGATAATCTAAACCGTCAATATATAGAACTCGTTGAAGATTATATGTCTGTAAAAAATCACATTGATCGGATATCGATAACTATATGATCAAATCAGTTATGTACAACAAATGGATGGTGTTATAATTACTGATTAAAAAAAACAAATCCGATCAGATAGGTATCGATATCCGATCAACGTGATTTTTTATAGACTTATAGTACTCAGCGATTTATATATATTGAACGGTTCAGATCACCAAAATGGGACCCGTGATGACCCCACAAACCGAACAAAATCATCAAATTTAATGCCTGAAAAGTAGTGAATAATCTGCTACCCACCTTCTCTGCCATGCGCTGCTTCCTCCGTACGCCTATACCATACTTTATTCCCCTATACAATTATTTATACATTTTTTTAATACACATTTTTTAATAAAAATCCAAAAAGTTAATCCAAACCTCCATATTTTTTTCTCAATTTTTTTAATCCAAAAAGACAAAAAGTACACTTTTTTAGGACACCCCAAACCAACCCTAAATCTCAAGATTTCAATTGTAACAATTAAAGCCCTGATGTTATTTCTGTGTCACAACTTCCGTCCATCTACGTCTCAATTAGCTAACGAAAATTTGGGTAAAATTTTCAAATTTAAACTCATATGTTCAAACCCCTATATCTCCTTCGTCGTATCTTCGTTTTGCCTTATTTTCTTATCGTTGGATTCACCTCATGGCTTAATTTTCATTTCACTCCTCATACGTCTTATTTCACCTCTTTTTATATACTGTCAGAGCTCCTTAAGTTGACCAAAAAAAAGATTTTTTTCCTCTTTTTTTCTTCTTCAATTCAAACCTACACATTCAAACTTTTATATTTCTCTCGTTATAACTCCATTTCACTTCATTTTCATGTCATTGAATTCACCTTATGGCCTAATTTTAAATCTAATCTCCATACACCTTGTTCCACCTTTTTTTGTGTGCCTTCGGAGCTCCAAAAGTTGGCCAAAAAAAGATTTCTCTTTTTGTTTCCACATGTTCAAGACTTTATATCTCCCTTGTTGTAACTTTGTTTCACCTCATTTTTGTGTCATTGGATTCACTTCATGGCTTTATTTTCATTCCACCCCTCATATGCCTTGTTCCACCTTTTTTTGTGTTACGTCAGAGTTTCGAAAGTTGGCCAAAAATAAAAAAAAATTTCATTTTTTTTTTTTTTTTTTTTTTTCAAAATCAAATCTATATGTACAAATCTTTGTATCTCCATCATCATAACTTTGTTTCATCTCATTTTCATGTCGTTAGATTTACCTCATAGCCTAGTTTTCATTCCACTCCTATACGTCTTGTTCCATCTCTTTTTGCATGCTGTCAGAGCTCTGAAAGTTGGTCAAAAATAAGATCTCTCTCTCTCTCTCTCTCTCTCTCTTAGATTCAAATCTACATGTTCAAAATTTTATATCTCCCTCGTCGTAACTCCATTTCGTCTTATTTTTTGGTTTCTGTCTATTTCCTTCACTTGAACATTTTTTGGTTTCTCTCAGTATTTGTGTTTGCAGTCTGAACTTTTGGGAGTGGGGTGTTCTTTGCTCGAGCCATTAGTTGGTCGCTAGAGCGATATTTGGTGTTTGACGCTCGAGCGGTCTCTTTGCGAGTCTAAACTACTAGAAGGGGGTCATTGTGCATTCGAGCCATGACTTGGTCGCTCGAGAAATTTCTTGTGTCTGATGCTCGAGCAATCTGTGCATATATTAGTACTGAAAAAGATCTTTTCTTTCACTTTTTAATCTCCCTTTCTCTCTAAAAGTTAACTTGGATTAATCTCATGGCTTAATTTTCATTTCACCCTTCATACACCTTGTTCTACCGTGTTTTGCGTGTTGTTAGAACTTTGGAAGTTGGTCAAAAATAAAATTTTTTTTTCTCTTTTTTTTTTTTCAAATTCAAGAGAGAGAGAGAGAGAGAGAGAGAGAGAGAGAGGTGGAACAAGGCGTATGAGGGGTGGAATGAAAACTAGGTCATGAGGTGAATCCAATGATGCAAAAATGAGACGAAATGGAATTATGATGAGAGAGATAGAAACGCTTGAATATGTGGGTTTGAATTTGAAATTTTTACCCAAATTCTATTAGCTGAATGAGATGGAGATAGACGAAGGGGCTAAATTGTGACACAAAAGTAACATCAGGATTTTAATTGTTACAATTAAAATCCTAGAGTTTAATTTGAAAAATACATGAAATCTTGAGAGTTTCTTTTTGTAATTCTCCCTAAAAATTTTAATGAAAATAAAAAATATGAAAAATAAAAAATAAGTTAATTTTCTAAAAAAATAAATTATGAAATCCAAACCAAGATGAATTATTTATTTATTTATTTATTTTAAGACTTTATAAGGGTGACAAAGACTCACCGATAAGTAGAGATAATTGAACCCTCAACCGTCTAGCAAGATTTTAATTTTTTCGCATCAAAATTTTATTCGGCGAACATTGAATGTTATCATTCCAAATCTAATGAACATTAATATTGTTATTGTTATTTCACACAGTAATTCTACATTTCACCCATTTTGTATTAAGATGATTGATTGGTCACTTATTTATCCATTTTCACATATATGGTTCCACTCTAATGTTTGTCATTGTCCTCGTTAGCAGATCTAGTGTGAACTGAAAATGTACAAGTCAAGCTACCGGACAAGCCACCGAAAGCTATCTTCAGCCTCCTCCCACTCACATATCTTCACTTTCATCTTCTTAGCCTCTTTTGTCTTTATCGTGTAATGTGTATATATATAATTGTGTTAGTATTATGTAATTAAATAATTTACACTATGTTTGAAAATTTAGGAGAGAAAAAAAAAAAATGATTACTTAAGTAATAAAAGAAAAGAAAAGAAAAGAAATAATTGTGATTTCTTTTATTTTTGTTTAGATAAGAAAGAAATAAAAAAAAAAATTTTATTATTTCTCTCATTCTTGTTCGACTAGATTTCATTAAGAGAAAAGAAAAGAAATTATTTTATATTATATTACCAAAATAACCTTTTTATATTTTCAATCATTTTATTTCTTTTATTTTATAGAGACAAGATTGATATTGTGAAAATAATAGTTTCTTTTCTCTCCCAATCTCTCCACTTTTGAGAAGATTGAAAATGAGACTTATAAGAGAAATAAGTTTATCTCAATTTCTTTCCATTTCTCCATACTTAAGTTATCCAAACAAATAAAAAAAATATATATCACTATATCTCTTTTCTTTTCTGTCCAAATCACTCAATCCAAACATAATCTACTCTCTTTTCGTCTTCATCTATATATTTATCTAACATAGCTCTTAAACTATAAGATTTAAGTCTGCATTTCTTTCTCACCGACAGCCGACCGGCAACCTTGCCTTCACTGTCCGTTAGAGTTTTTTACACATACCTGTGGTTCACCATCTTTTCCGACACCTTAGCCGCAAGGCCTTCTTCATCCCTTCGTTGGCATCATCGCCTTCACTCCGCTACATCTTCCAACTCCAACGACTTCGCCAGACCATCTCCTTGTCGGCACTGTCGCCCGGTGACTCCGT
This sequence comes from Camellia lanceoleosa, assembly GCA_025200525.1. Lineage (NCBI taxonomy): Eukaryota > Viridiplantae > Streptophyta > Magnoliopsida > Ericales > Theaceae > Camellia > Camellia lanceoleosa. The sequence continues at coordinate 109,364,325 of CM045759.1, forward strand.
TCGACCCTCTGCATCTTTGGTGAGGAGCACTCACGCTCCAACCATGACCATCCAACCTTTCTCAGTAGGCTTTTCCCCTGCCTTAAAGTGCCGGCTTCTTTCCGGCCTAAGGCTCCTTTTTCGCCGCCTTCTTCTCCACCGATGCTTTACTCGGCCACTCCGGCCATCACGCCGCAGTTCTGGTTGTTCTCCGCTGCCTTCTCGCTGGCCACATACCCTTCTTCCCCAGCCATTAAGCTGGTCGGTTCCGACCCTCTCTCTAGTGGGTCTTACCGCTTCTTCTCTTGTAACTTTGCTTCTCTTTCTGATAAATACAAACTTCAAACCACAAACCAATAGGCAGAAATCCACTTTTCCCACTTTTTATTATTTTTATTGAAAATGTTATAAGTGTTAAATTTTTTATTAAATAAATAATTAAATTATTTATATTTTTTCATATTATGTAAAATATTTAATTATTTATTTAATAAAAAAATTAAGGTAGCGTTTGGTAGAGTTTTGTAAATGTGATTTGAGAGTATGAGTTGTGTTTTGAGTTTGTGTGTTGTGGAATTATGATTTGAGTGTAGAAAATTTGTTTGGTAAAGAGTTTTGAAAATAGTTTTGATTTGAGTAGGGAATTGTTGATGTGACATTTGATATGTGATACAAAAATTTACAACTCATACAACTCAAAATTATTTTAAAACACATAAAAAATTTTAAAAATTTCAGAAAATATTTTTTTCGATTATATATCAATTGCAAAAAATTGTAAAAAAAAAAAAATCGCTCATCCGGTCAACCAGCCGGACGTCCCTTTTGAAAAAAAAAAAATTGAAACAGTAATCGGTTTTGACAGAATGCATTTACGTAACATACAGAGCGTTGCTTTTAAAAACTGAAAAATTAATTCCACAACTCCATCCAAACACCATACTCAAACGATGATGTTAAATCATGATTCCAGAGCACAACCAAACACAGCCTAACATTCTTAACATTATCTTACTTTTATTTATTATATTTTCCCTACTTCTCTCCACCCATGGCCTTGTTCCCCACGTTGTGAGTTGAAATTTTTTGTTTTTGTCTTTTTCTTGTTTTGTCCTTTTTCTTCTTTTTCCAGTCCACTTCTCCATCTAGACATTTTTATTTTACTCTCATCTTTTTCCCCAAATTTTTTGACAACTTGTTTTAATTTTTCATTATTTATTTAAAATTTTTATTTTTCATCAACCCAAAAAAAAAAAAAACTTAATTAATTAATTAATTTGTTTTTTCTATACTTTAATCAAATGAATTGTCTCAATCTTCAGCACTCTTATAAAAAAAATAAAAAAATAAAATCTTTTCTATAATATATATATATAAATTTTTTTTTTAAGAACATCTTCTCTCTTTTTTTATTTTACTTTATCTCTCCATCTGTTTCACTTTTAAATAAGTTTCTATCTTTAAATCTATTCAGGTTTGAGAAAAATATTATACTTATATTATGATGGTGAGCATAGTAATATATCATGTGAACCACCCAAGCCATCCCTTAGTGCACTACACAAGCCACCACTGGTGCATTTTGTAATAAGTCATCCCTAGCGCACTTTCTATATCATAGTGAGTATGGTTAATCATGTGATTTAATTTTAATGATATCTAAAATATTATTTGATAAATTGTGATATTTTAATATATATTTTATAATCATTTGAGACAAAACATGAAAATAGATATCAATTGCACCATATATTTTTACTATGCAAGTTTTTTTTGAGTGAATATTTACTGTGCAAGTTACCATGCATTGGCATTCTCAAAAAAATTTAAAAAGTCAAAAAGTCACTATCCTATTTAAGTCACATCATCTTATTTAAGTCACCTCACCTCTCTAACACATCACTTCAAACCCAACCCAAATCCAACCCATATTTCATAAAAAGTTAAAAAGTGCACTTTTTTAGTCTTCCCAAACTTGGCCTGAATTTCATGGAAGTTACTGTGCTTAAATAGTAAATTTTACTATTCACGTTTTGATAAAATCAGTTTGTGCTATTGATTTTTGACCATTTTGATACATCCACTTAGTGATGGGTTATTTTTATTAGAGTTTATCCAAATTTTTTACAACAGTTACAAAAATTATAAAAAAATGTATATATTTTCATATCTGTTATAAATGTTATTTAAAGAGATTTTACTATACATTCAAATATTTTAATAGTGAAGTCACTGTACATTCAAATATTTTAATAGAAAAGTTACTATGTAAGTCACTGTGCACTCTTTGATTTTACGAGAAATGTTTTGAAATATCAGCTATTACTATTCATCGAAAGCGACCTTGACCTATTATACGAAAGGTTGAAATAATAGGCCACGGTCGTTTTCGATGAATAGTAATAGTTGATTTTTCAAAACATTTCTCGTTAAATCAAAGAGTGCACAGTGACTTGTATAGTAATTTTTCTATTAAAATATTTAAATATACAGTGACTTTTCTATTAAAATATTTGAATGCACAGTAAAATATCTTTAAATAACACTTATATCATATTTGAAATATATACCATTTTTATAATCTTTGTAACTGTTGTAGAGATTTTGGATACACTCTAATGAAGATAACCCACCATTACGTAGATGTATCAAATTTGTCAAATAATGAATAGTAACAAACTGATTTTTATCAAAATGTGAATAGTAAATTTACTATTTAAGCATAGTAACTTCCACGAAATTCAAACATGCATAGTAATTTACACAGTAAAAATATATGATACAATCGAAACCTATTTTCATATTTTGTGTGAATTGATTGTAAAATATGTACATTAAAAAATCACAATTTATCAAATAATATTTTAGACATTATCAAAATTAAACCACATGATTAACAATCTCCCTGTGGGAGTAGAGTGAGAGAGTCTCCTCTTCCGTTGTGTAAATCTCTTTGCATTTCATCTCCATTAATATAGTGTAAATGGCTTCTCTCCTGTGAACGTAGATATTGGATTGAACCACATTACATATTGTGTCTTTATCAGTGGTATCAAAGCCAATTTGGACCAATTTTTTGAAAAATAGAGAAGAATAGAACACGATTTCAAATTTGTTCAGATTTTGAAAATGTCAAAATCAAGATTTGAATATATCTGAAAGTGTACAAGTCAAGCCACAACAACAAGCCATCGAAAGCCACCTTCTCAAGCCTCCTCCTACTCACATATCTTGACTTCATCTTCTTCCTCTCTTTTGTCTTATCCCTCTGTAATGTATATATATATATATAATTGTGTTACCACCATTGTTGTATCATGTAATCAAGTAATCTAGTCATCAATACAATCTTCTCCCTAATCTTCTCCCTCTATACATTTGTGTAACAGTCCTAAAACACTCATAATAAGTCATATGAAAATCTCGAGAATCTTACAGGATTCAATTTTTAGAGACAAAGGGATCTTAGGCTAAGCAAACCAAAGATCTTCTGCCAAAGTATAATCTTAAAGTTCATCAAATTATATTATTGACTCTTAAAATTTCTTTTTCTATCAAGTTTGATCTAAAATCATGGGTCATAGTTTAGAAGGTGTTGGCTTTTTGGCTTTCGAAGGTTATTTTGGTAATTGCGAGCGTGCCAGCAAGGATCAATTAGTCCTTACAGAAAATTAATTGCCAACCAATTATCAGACGATTGTGTTTTAGTTCTTTTAGCCTCAATGAAGAGGACTTTTACTGGTGGCTTGACTTAGGAGAATTAAACAGATAACAATGAATTGAAGAACAGTCGAAGTATTTTATTAAGATGAAAAGACTTACAATGATCCAAACTCAGCCTCGTGGAGGTTTACAGCAAATCTACTTGGAACTACTCCTATGAAACGAAGTGCAGTGCAGGAATTTTAAAGTACAGTAATGTAAAGAACTGTAAATGTAAAACTGGAAAGGAAAATAAGTATAAAGGACTGATTTTTTGGATCTGAGTCTGGGGCTTTTTCTGGGGCCTTCTCTACTATTTATACTGCTCAAGGATGAAAATCGAATTGCATTTTCAACCGTCGAACTGCTCCTCCATGATCGTCGATCATGTTGCCCCAATATTAGCTCCATTACGCCATTACTTACAGTTAGGCTTCCCTCCTAAATTTGAATTTGAAATGCGAGTAACCGTTGAAGCCACGTCACTTTGTATCTTTTTGTTGATCCGCTGCTACTCAGATCTCGTAATAACCAATACTAACTGCCACGTGTACGATCAGGATCGAGGACCTGAATAGTTTTCCTATATTACTCTTATTTCACCACGCGTTAAATTGTAATTGGCTTGTACAAAATATATAGCCAACATTACCCCCCGCACTAATATACCCAATGCTTGGTGATATTAGTGGATCAAAGTCTTTTCCTACGTCTTAGAACGTGCATGGTTTCCAGAAATGCAACTGTTATTCATCATCTGCATTAAACTCCCTTTCAATCTTTTGAACACCTCCACCACCTTAGTATTCGAACAGACTGGTACACTTTTTATGGCCGAATCAATTATCCCCTTCATTGATCAAGCACACGAAGAGTCATATGATGATGCTGTTCCTCCTCGAAAGAACCTCCATGCATTAATTAGCCACCTTTACCCACTCTTCTATATTCAGGTCATGGATGCCTTTGCAGATTATCAACCCTTGGACTTCGAACATATTGCCCTTAATCCTTCGATTTAGAAACTTACAAATATAGACATAGGAAGGTCTTCTTCTGACTCATCCTCAGACTACGAACAAACTGCTCTCAATCCTTTGATTCAGAAAGTTACAAATATGGACATGAGAAGTTTTCCTTCACAACCTTCTGCATGGGATAAGGTTGCAACTTTTTCCTCTTCTGGGGCTTTTGACTGGACAAACTGGTCAAAACTCGAGGCCTGTGATTTAAGGGAGCGAATCAACAATCACTTTGTCGAGTTTACTGACTCTTTAGAATTCCCTTCCTATGCGTGAAGCTCGGTGGTCTATCCTAACGTGCCCATTGACCATCGACGCAGTTTGGAGGAGAATCTGCTTATGGCATGGTATACATCTTCCATGTCTACAAAGACAGTGCATGTCGCCCGACGCCTAGAAGAGGTACAAGGGTACAATCCATCATTCTTAGCCCAGAAGGCGAAGATTTGTTCTTCTGACTGGCTCGATTATATCAATGCCCTTGTTTCTTCTACCCTTGCTCCACCTCCTGAGATAGAAGCATCCACACCTTCTTTTTCGCTAAATCCTTGCTGGACAGAGAAACTGAGGCTTGCCCTCTCCGCGGATAAGGTCTTTCTACCTTACAAACCTCCACCTTCCCCTACTCCGGCTGAGCGGAAGCAAGCTCAACTTCTGCTCGCGGCTTTCTCCCACTTGCTTTCAATGTTCTTGAGGAAGAAGTCCCTCTTAAGAACCTTCGATGGGCTTGTGATATTCTGACTCGGGGTCACGTCCTCAACCCCTTCGCCCAAGCAGAGCTTCACATGTTTTTGGACCAACTTCCATTGCTTCTCCACTGGCATCGGACTTCTATGACCACCACACAATCTTTAGACCAACTTTCGTCCCTTCAAATTCATGCCCAGTACGAAGCAGAAAACTTTATTGAAGAACTCGATGATTTCAAGAATAAAGATTCTGCGTACTGGGATGACTTGGATATGGACGAATTGGAACAAGGATTGAGAGAAACAACTTTCGAAATAAAGGTTGAAGAGCTCTTTTACGAAGTGAGAGCACATCAACTTATGCAGCCAATGTTAGAAGAAATAGAGGACAGAATAAAAAAAGAACAGAAATTCATTCATCGTAGTTGGACTAAATTTCATGATCTTGTTATTTATTCAATTCCCTATTTTTATGAGCTTGAGTTTGTACCCAAATAGGGTCATTCGATGTAACTGTTTTTGCTTTAATACCACTAAGACTTTTCTTTGTTTGATATGGTTTGATCTTGTCTCCATTTGTCTTTAAAAGCAATTTCAGAGCTTCGAACTGAACTATCTTTTCCTTCGAACCTGGATTCAATCGTTTTAAATGAATATTAACAAAAACGACCATGAACTTTTCCAATTTATGGAATGCAGATGATAGTTTTTGATGTATTCCATTCAGGATCCATGTTTCGAATCTAACAACCTTACTCTTCAAAACTTGTTTCAATCATAACCAACATATGGTCAATGATTTAGTATGATCAATCAGTTTTAAATTGATCTTTTTGTCTTGAATAACAGTCCATACTTTCAAAAAAAAAAAAATATGAAAGCTCCTCTTGAGGGCTGCACTGTTTTAGTTTGAAAAGACAATTTTTTTTCTGAATATATCTAAACCAACTATTGGTTTTGATCTTTCGAATGCCAATTTCCATTCTTAAGGGATTTCTAGTTTTGTTTCGAAGAACATCACTTTCATTGAGAAACCTAAAACAGGTCTTTAATCCCTTTGAAGTAAACGAATACTTGAGCATTCTTGCATCCATTGGGTACGGAATGTGCTTCAAAGCCGGCTTCTTAGTTTCGAAGCCGTTGTTATTGGACTTTTGGTGCCAAAATCTGGTGTGTTATGTTTCGAACACCAATTCCATCCTCAAAGGGTCTCAAGTTTCACTTCGAAGGATATTACTTTCATTAAGAAACCTAAAACAAGTCTTTAATTCCATTCGAAGTAAATGAATACTTGAGTATTCTTACATCCTTAAGTATGGAATGTGCTTCGAAGCTGGTCTTCTTAGCTTCAAAGCCGTTGTTGTTTGACTTTTGGCGCCAAAATATGGCTTTGAAGCCAAATATTCTACTTCGAAGCTGGTATCAACATCTAGGATGTGTTTTTCTCTCCAAGAGTATCAATATTGAAGGAAACTTTTCGTATTCGTACTTTTAGTACTTAATGAATTTACGCGATGTATCTTTCAGATACAAAGGCTTTTGAAACCCTTTTATTTTGTATTCTGAAATCACTTGCTCGCTCAACATACAAACCTTTTATCTCTATTCATCTCCCACTTCTTTCTACTCCCTTTCCCAGCTTCATCATTTGAGAAAGCGTTCTATCAATGGCCTTCTCTTCATTGAAAGTGCCAGTTGTAGAGCGTGTGAGCCCATCTGTAGCCCTGAAAAGGCTTATTGATGCAGAATGTGAAAAGTACAAGGCTAGGGAGAAAAGTGCCATCGATGGACGCATCTTCATCCCTCGTCGTCATGTGTAACAAGACTATGTGCTTGGCCCCATATTCAAGGATATTCCTATTGAGCTTCCAGCTCTATATCCTCGTCTGGAAGACCATTGTCTCCTTTACGAAGGTGGCCTTGACTAGAGGAACTGGAGGACGAATCGCTCCCACCGATGCTGGCCCACGGTGAGACCGGAGTGGCAAGAATGGTATGATCAAGTTGTCCCTAGTAGGACCCTGGACTTTCAAGAACTCTGCCTCATCGACGCTCTCCGACTATCCTGGTTAACCATCTCAGAGGACCCCTTCTTAATTCCTGCTGCTCTGTGCTTTTGGAATTCTGTTTTTAATTTCTTCCAATTTAGATGTGGAATGATGGCTGTAGACACCCCATTTTTGACCGCCCTTAAGACTTGGGCGTTACTGATGGTTTGCTCGGTGATGAAAGATGTGCAGGGCAAAGGTTCAATTTCTTTGGCAAGGAGAGAGACAAATCTCAACTTCACACCCCATTTTGGACCAAATCTATTTTGAATGGTTTTTAGACCTTAAAACCCTCTCTTTCAAAACATTTTTTGAAATAAAGTTTCCGCGATGTTCCGAGGCTCGCATTTTGTCAAACGTTATGCTTTTCGGTAAACCGAGCAAGGACAAAGTGGAAATGAATGAAAGAGAGATGAAATCTTTGAAAAATATTTCAAAACACCTTGCTTAGGGGTTTGAAGTTGAAGAAAGGAGGAAGAAACCAAGTTGGAGAAGAAGATAGGCAAGAATCGCTAAGAGAGGGACGAGCAGTCCTCACTAAATCAAGCTTATTTGTCTATACACTTGGAGTTATGCTATGAGGCCACTACCATTGGAAAGAAGACTTCTGGGGCTTCATTTGCACTCAAGAATCTCTTAAAGCCGAGTTCGGATGGGGGAGATATGATTGGTTGAAGTTGGGCATTGTCCTGATTGGACCGAAACTGAGCAGTCTTCACCAAAACAAGCATAACTTTTTGCACATCTGGAATTTTGATGCAAGGCTGGTGCCATTGGAAAGCTTACTTCCGGGGCTTTAATTTGGACAGAAGAATAACCTGAAAAGGAGTTCATATGAAGAAGTTATGCCCGTTTGAAGTCGGACCTGCAGAGCAGATTTTTCCTGCCGACCGGCCAAATAGATGGCCGACCGACCAGAACAGATGGCCGACCGGCCAGAAAAGTTGGCCGACCGATCAAGTTTGCTAGCCGACGACCTGTCGGAGTATTCTACAGATTGAATGGATGCCAGCTGTGCTAGCTGTTCTCCATTTAACCCGCTGTCCGAGGGTTTGGCTTTTTAGGGGGAAACTTGAATTGTTTTCCCCCCCATTTTCCCCCTCTTTTCCACCTCTTGTGTCTATAAAACCAGCAGCTCCAGCTCCCGTTTAGAGGGTTAGAAATTTTTCTTTTAGCCTCATATATTCAATCTCTCTCTCTCTATATTCCAACCATCAAAACCCCAAGTTCCTTACACCCTTTCTACACCACCACATAACACCACCTCTCCACCATCCTTTCCAACACTTGGAGCTAGTTTTCCAGAGGCAAGGAGCACCTTTTCTCAAGCCAAGAGGCTGTTGAAGTTTGGTCTACAAGGGTGAGCCACATTTTCCCTTTTTTTGAGCCTTTTTTGCATGCTTTCTAAGCTATATTTTCTTGCATATTTAGGCACCGACCCTAACTGAAAATAGCATTATTTTGAGCTATTTTTCATGTTTGTTTGAGGGTTCTTCCCTGTTTGAGGCTTCATACTACCACTTGCTTCTTTACCTCTCTTGTATGCCTCTTTCTTGCATAGTATTTTAGGCCTATTTGTAAACTGTTTCGAGCTCTGTCATAAACTGTGAAGTGGATTATTTTGAGCCTTTCTTCAATATTGTTGAAGGGCTCCTCACTGTTTGAGGCTTCCATTTGCCACTTAACTTTGTATCCTTCTTTTGGCCCTATTTTTGCATAATTAGTTAGCCCCTTGTGCTTGTGTTTTTGGGCTTTGATCCGAACTGTAAATAGCCTTATTTTGACCCCCTCTTCATTCTTGATCAAGGGTCTTTTGCTGTTTGAGGCTTCCTTCTTGCTCTTTGTGTTTAAGCCTCCTTTTTGGCCTTATCTTGCATAGTATTTTAGGCTTGCTTGTGCACTGTTTTGGTCTGGTCATTAACTGTAAAATACCATGTTTTGGGCCCTTCTTTAACTTTGTTGAAGGGCCCTCCTCTGTTCGAGGCCAGAAACCATCACTTGCTTCTTTGTCTCTCTTTTAGGCCCATTTTCGCATGATAGTTTAGCTCTATTTGTGTTCACTTTTTGGCTTGATTTAAACTAGAAATATGCATGTTTTGGGACTGCCTTGATTCTGTCTTTATGCTTCAAGTTCAAATAATGCATGCTTTGTATAGTTATAAGTCATTTCATGTGCCTAATTTCATGTTTCGGGGTTCATTTCATGCATCGGGTGCCATGCTTCCATGTTTCGGGGCTGTTTAACATCATGTTTTGGTACTGAAATTTGCATGTTTGCATACCATGTTTCATACCTTGCCATGCTTTGGTAGAGTGGCATTCGTGCCTTAGGTTCGGTTCTCGGTTTGCGTGCACACGTGCACGCATTTCGAGCGTCTCATTTTCATCTAATGGCCACTAATTTTGGCATGCTTGCGAGCTATCCATGTTAGTTTAAGTCCATCATCGCATGTTGTTGCATGCCATGTTTGTTTACATGTTTAGGTTGCGTGCCTAGTATACATTGCTCATTTGAATGTTTATGTTGCATACTTAGCCTCCATGCCTAGGTTGCATCTCATTGAGCATGCATCCCTTGCCTCTTGATCAATCATGATAGGGGTTGGGGCCCTTTTGATGTGTTTTGTGCTTGCATTTCATTTGATATCGAAGTTGTACACTTGGCTTTCGGGTCATCATGCATTGAAATGCGTGATTGATGGCCCGAGGGTCGAGGGCCACACTCCCTTGAGTCCATTGCTTGATAGGGAGTGTGTCCGTGCATACATTTGCTTGAAAATTTCATGCCATACATTGCTTGCCCTCTGCTGCTGTCAAATTGTAGGTTCTGCAGGAAATTTTGGCCGGTCGGTTACATACAGTGCCGACCGGCCAGGAATCGTTAGCCGATAACTTCATCAGAGGCCGATGACCTTTTCCTATGGCCGGTGGCCATTCCTCCCAGCTGGTGGTGTTCCACAGTGTGCAAAGAAGCAACCTTGAGACTTTGGCAATTTTCAGAGGAGCAGGGCAGTGTAAACAGAGGCAGTAGTGTTATGGCAGCGAGTTTTCGGACGAAGTGAGTCAAGCATGCATCATTTGCGTATTTCGAGGCGGGGCTGCTGCCTTTTCCCTTTTGCATTTAATTTGTTAATTAAATTAGAAGTTCTGTAATAATTAGTTTAGTATTATTCTTTCGGACTATATTATTCTTTCGGTTCCTCCGAGTGAGGGCAATTGTGTAATAAGTGTGCGTGAGTGTGTGTATGTCTTCCAACCCCACGTCTTTCTTCCCTTTTATTTACTAGCTTTCGATGGTTAGTTTAGGGCATATTTAAATTAGCATACCTTATGTTATGCATGCGTGCATTCATACATTTGTCTTACATGCACCGGGCTCGGCGCATCATGCTAACTGCACTGTATTTCAATTCCAAGTTGAATACATGTTATTTGTAGCATCTCATACGCCATCTTAGATTAGCCGAGCCTATTCTAGTTGCATCTTGCCTGTGTTGCATTAGCCATCTTAACATGAACTAGGATCATGCATGTGATTACTAACTAGTTTCTATTTTGGCTTGGAGTACTAGGTAAGCTTTTATGCTTTAGCATACTGCATGCGTGTGAGTGACTGCCATGAACAGCATGCTTACCATGAAGCTAACTGCTTATGTGATATAACTGCTTGAATGCCTATGGATGGAGGTCGAATTGCTTAAATTGGGATAATGCATTAAAACTGTGAGTTTTAAGCCCACCAGATAGTAGCAAAACCTTCTTTTCCAAAGCCCACTCGAGGGTGGCAAAACCTGCATTTTAGCCTACTTGCGAGTAGCAAATCACTTTCAAAGCAAACCTGAAATGTTTTGTTCCAATTTGGGCGATTCGGTCTATACTTGTTTGCTGTGCGCATAACATAGTAAATCTAGGCTAATAACCGGAATAAGAACACATAAACATCTTCAAAATTGGATATCATGGTTAGTAGAGGCCGATCTTCGGATCGGGCGAGAGGGGGTGCTCATAGCTGACCTTCCCCGATCGTACCCAAGTTCCCGAGCCGAGGCAACTTTGGTGATGAAGGACACGTGGCCTTTGGCACCGAGTCAGGGTTTCCTAAATTTTCTCAAAATAAAATATTTAGGTGGCGACTCTGTATCTGGCAAAGCAGTCCATGTTTGGCACTTCTTTTAAAATCTATTTTCTCAAAACGATTTGCCAGATTTGGACTCTTTGGTTCAGATTTAGAACCGTGACAATTTGAGTCCGAACTGTAGTAGGCCCACAAATGAACAGAACGGGAGTCATCCTCCCGGAGCGTTCGGGGACGTCTACAATGGCCCCTACTGTTCTTGACATTTGCCATCTTTTAGGATTATCTCCCATTGGAACTCCCATTGGACTAGATTATCCTGACCTAGCAGTCCATTTTCCCCCCTCTCTTAACTCATCTTATAGTGACTTTGTCAAGGTTGAGAATAGAATAAAGGGTCCTGTGACCGATAGGGAATTCTTCTCTTTCTTATTATATTGGCTTTGCAAGTTCCTTTTCTATGCTTCCTTTCAAAGAATTATGCCTGAATTTGCCCTTCTTGCCAAAGCCCTTGTTTTACAGAAGAGGGTGGCTTTAGCTCCATACGTTCTAGGTCACGTATATAGAGCCTGCTCTCTTTTCTGTGAGAAACCCTTAGATGCCAAGCAAGGGGGGCCGATTTGGATTCTTCAACTTTGGCTTTTTGCTAATTTCACTGAATTACAATCCAAATGCCTTAAATTTTTTGAGCCAGACCCTCCTACTCATGGCACGAGGCTAGCCAATGTTTCACTTTATCCTTCTACTTTTGCTTTTTACTTCTCTTTCTTCCACCAACTTCCAGCTTCTCCGCCTTCCTACTACTTTCGTCCCTTCGAACCCACTACTATTGGCCCACTTTGGTTGAAGAATTTCCTAAGTGATAGGCTCTGTGCTTCACCTGCTTACAAAGATATATGGGCCTCCATTTTAATCCCTAGAGAATTATTCATTGGGACCATGAACCCCAGAGCTTACAAATGCATTGCTGAGACCTATTGTCCTGCACAATTTTCTAGACAATTTGGCTTCTCTCAGGGGGTCCCAATACCTCTCTGTAGCAACACCAATCTAAGTTTTACCACAAGGGATGTGAAAGTTCAAAGGTCCAGACTGGAAGAGGCAACTTCCAAATTTATACAGGACTTGATCGATTTTGAGTATACCCCCTTTCTTCCTCAAGGTAACATTTTGAAGAGATACCAAAACTGGTGGGTGACCAATATGGAAGTGTACTTGGCCATTTCCCCTCAAGACCTACTGACGGTGTTGGATGTGCCCAAGGATAAAGGAGCTGGAGTTGCTACTTCTTCCACTATTCTGACCACTTCAGTTCCTGTGCCTGCGTCCACACAGTCTGCTCTTGCTGCTTCAACTCCTCCTAGAGTTACTCGGGCCACCTTAAAGAAAGGTATATACCCTCATCTCTTCTCTTTTTACCTTCTTTATAATGCTTTTAGTCTTATCTTTAGTTCTTCTTTTATGAAGGTGGTGTAGGTGCCTCCTAGGGAGACTCTCCTCAAAAGACTCAAGCTCTAAATCTCCTCAAAAGCAAGCGGCAACAAAAGAAAATGAGACTTTTACTTGAGCCTGAAAATGAAGTTTTTGAGGTGCAAGCAGCAGCAAAAGAAGAAGAAGAAGAAGAAGAAGAGTTAACTCAAGAGCAAGAGTCTCCCCTGAAAAGAAGGAAAAGAGTGACCGTCCCTTCTTCTGACTTGGTCCAAGATCCCACACATGAGACAACTGTCAGAGTAGAGGAACTCACTTCTGAAGAATCTGAATCCCAAATTGGAGAGAAAGAAATTGAGGAAGAACATTCAATGCCAGTACAAAGAAAAAGGAGAAGGAAGATGACTGTCTCTCCTTCTGATTTTGTTGAAAACCCTATACATGAGGCAGCTGCTAAGGCAGTAGAACAAGAGCACTCCAAGGCCATAATTGTCTTTGAGAGAGCTGAGAAGAGACGATGACAATTCTTAAGAGATGAAGCTGCTGCTGCTGATGCAATTCAAAGGGATGCTGTAAGAAGACAATACATTGCTGAGCACTACTCTCTTCGAAGCTCTCCTACTGCTGCTGTCACTTCTGAAACAAGTAACTTCTTTAAAGCCTCTGCTGTTTTTCCTTGTTGAATTTTTGGGTATTGAGCCTTGACTTCACTTTGTCCTTCTCTTCTTTTGTAGCAACAACTCCTGAGCTTATTCTTCCAATGAGGACTCCCTCAGTTTCAATTGAGGTTGATCAGATGCAAAATGTGAAGACCATTCAGATAATACTCCCACTTCCTAGGCCTACATTCCATGTATCCCCTTTGAGGCCAAACATTCTTGCATCTTTTCCCTTTGGATTAAATCCATATCTTCCTTTCTTATCTTTGGATCTACCTCTATTCAATTCTTTTCCGAGCCTTGCTCTTTCCCATTTTCCTAAGGAAATTCCAACTATTGCTCCATCTCTGATGATAGTTGATTCCCCTAAAGAGGGTGCTGGTAGCTCTCCAACCCATGGTTTATTACCTTTACCTACTTCCAGCCCTTCTTCCCTTGACCTATTGGTGGCTAGGACCATAGAGACTGCTGAAGATGTTCCATCCATTTCTCCTATCCCTATGCAGTCCTCTGTGTCTTCCACCACTACTCCTTCTGCACCCCTTATGTCCATGGACGAAGTAGATGTCTTCGAAGCAAGACTAACCAGTCTCTTCGATATGCCCTCTACCTCTCCAATAGCTAATGATGAGGCTGAGCCGTTAGTTCTGGCTAACTCCTTGTTAGAAATTCTTGAGAGCTCCTCTTCCTCCAGTAGGAAGCCTTCTGCATCTCTGATGGATTTAGACAGTTGTTTGGAATTACTGATATATTTTTCAAGGATTCCTTTCGAGGCTTTACAAAGGCCTATAATAAGAAATGGATTCCTGCAGTGCTGCAAAGTTGTTGAGCAATCCAGCATAACTGTCTCAAGTCATCTATCTCAGGCAGTAGCTACTATTGACTTCTACATCAACATTTGTCATACTGCCAAGGCTGCAGAGGAGAAATTAGTGAGAGATCAGAGCTTTGTTTCCACAGTACATTCTGAAGTCTTAGTGCTAAAGGAACAACATTCCTCTGTCTCCTATTTTCGAACTCAACTACTGGAGAAGAAAGCTCAACTTGAGGAGGAGCTGTCTGCAGTGAATCAAGCCTTAATTCGAACTGACACCAAACTGTAGATCACCAACCAAGGATTGACCGATCGAAAGCAAGAAATGACCACAGCCATTCAGTTGGTTTCCTCATTTAAGAATACGAAGTCTGTTGTAAAAGAACAATTAAGGCATTGTAATGATTTTTGGGCCAATTTATGGTAAAATGTCTTTAACTCTTTATGAAGAAAAACAAATTCTGATTTATCATTTGAGTACTCTTGTGTTCTTTTGCTTGACATTTATTCTACTCCTTGTGTTTCCTAAATAGTTAGAAAATAAGGCTTCAAATATCTGCCATTGATCTTTTTGGGATGTATGTATCCATTCAAATTTCTCAAATGGTATGCCCCAAAAGGCAGGGCTCTATGAATTTGATATGGTCCTTCCCAGTTAGGTGACCATTTACTAAACTTATGGCTTTTAATTCCTATTGGGAGTATTGTCTTTCATACCAAATCACTTTCATCAAAGCCAATGTATTTGACTTTCTTATTGTAATTTTTGGCTGCTTTCTTATTTTGAAAGAGAATACTGTTTAATGCCAGAATTCTGGCTTCATCTATACCTTCTAATTCCAAGCACATACTCTGATGGTATTGCTCAGGATTTAGCTGGTCTTGGTATCTTACCCTCAAAGATTTAACATTAATTTCTATAGGTAACACTGCATCATGCCCATACACCAAGGCATAAGGAGTACCTCTTGTGCTTAACCTTGGGGAAGTTCTATAAGCCCATAATACATCCAATAATAAGTTATGCCAATCCCTAGGATTGTCTTCCACAACCTTTTGTATTCCTTCTTCAAGGACTTATTGGATGATTCAGCTTGACCATTGGCTTGTGCATAATAGGGGGTAGAATTAACAAGGCTAATTCCAAACTCTGCCACAAAGGACTTCACTATTTTCTCATCGAACACAGTCCCATTATCAACAGTTATAGTTTATGGGATGCCAAATCTATGGATTAAATCCTTGATGAATCCAATGACTTCAATCTGGTCTATAACCTTGTATGGCTTAGCTTCGACCCACTTAGTGAAATAATCAGTGGCTACTAAAATGAAACAATGATGCTTCGAAGAAGATAGGTGTATTTTCCCCATCATATCCATGGCCCATCCTTTGAATGGCCAAGGCTTTACCACTGCATGCAGATCAGTTATGGGCACATGCCTTATTGTACCATGCTTTTGACATGCCTGACAACCTTTTGCATACTCTATGCAATCTTTAAGGATAGTTGGCCAATTGTAGGAATGCCTTTGAAGCAACCACCTCATTTTCACACCAGGCTGATGAGCACCACAGATGCCTTCATGAACCTCAGCCATAGCTGTTAATGCTTTTTTTGGGCCCAAACATTCCAACAATAAACCATCTCCCCCCCCTTTTGTAGAGAGCATTTTCGTATATGATGTATTGCATGGATTGCAATTTAATTTTCCTGCTGGCTTTCGAGGATGGACCAGCCAAGTACTGCATTATTGGATGCCTCCAATCTTGTTCCTGTAAGTCATTATGATTGACTTCCAAGACCATATTCCTTTTATTTAAGGGTGGTATAGATTTCTGGTATGTTGTTTGGTTTATGTCCCTTTGACTATTATCCCTCCTCTTAAAATTCGAAACTTTCTGAGCCACATCATTAGCTCTATTATTCAAAAATCTTGAGACATAAGTTACATTTGCTATTTGAAATTGAGAAAGCAGATGTAATGCAACAACATAGTATGACAACATGCTTATACTCTGACATTTGAAAATTCCTTTCACTTGGTTAACCACCAATTGAGAATCTCCAAATATGTCAACTATATAAACTTATAGTCCAATCAGAATTTCCAATCCTACTATTAATGCTTCATATTCAGCTTGATTATTAGAACAAATACTTTCATCCACTCTGAAACCATGTGTGGTTTCTATTCTTTGTGGTGACTTAATCACTATATCAATTCCAGTTAGGCCATTGACTTTCGATCCATCGAACCACATTTGCCATGGCTCAACACTAGCCATACCAAGTTCCATTATCTTTTGGCTTTCTGTTTGAGATGGATGGTCTGCCAAAAAATTGGCTAAAACTTGTCCTTTCACTGCCCTTTGGGGAAAATATTCTAGATGAAATTCTGATAAGGCTAATATCCATTTACCAATTCTTCCCCTCAACATAGGTCTAGATAACATATACTTAACCAAATCTGTGGTTGCAATTACCAAGACAGTTGTAGGCAAAAGATAGTATCTTAATTTCATTGCAGCAAAATACAATGCAAGGCACAGCTTTTCTACAGCTGAATATTTACATTCAGAAGAATTTAAAAACCTACTAAGGTAATAAACAGCTTGCTCCTTGCCTTCTTCATTGTTTTGGGCTAAGAAAGCTCCCAATGAATCTTCTGCTGCAGCTATGTACAACTTCAAGGGCTTGTTACCCTTTGGTGGCATCAGCACTGGAGGGTTGGCCAAGTAGGCTTTGATACCTTCGAAAGCAATTTGATGCTCTGCTGTCCACACAAATTCCTCTTCATCTTTCAGCCTTAATAAGGAATAAAATACTTTAGTTTTCCCTGTAGTGTTAGAAATGAATCTTCGAAGAAAATTAACCTGTCCAGGGAACTTTTGTAATTCTTTCTTACTTGATGGAGGTCTGGCTTCAATGATGGCTTTGGCTTTATTCTGGTCAATCTGTATTCTTTTCTTGTGTACTACATAGCCCAAGAAGTTTCCAGATGATACGCCAAAAGCACACTTAAGAGGATTGAGTTTCAATTTGAACTTTCTCATTCTTTCAAAGGCTGCTTCTAAGTGAAACAGATGCTCCTCCATGGATTAGGATTTAACTACAATGTCATCAATATAACACTCTAAATACCCTCCAATGAGGTCATGAAAGATAGTGTTCATAGCCCTCTGATATGTAGCCCCAGCATTCTTTAGGCCAAATGGCATTTTAACCCATTCGAAGGTCCCAATATTCCCAGGACATCTGAATGCTGTCTTGTGAACATCCTCCTCTGCAATGCAGATTTGGTTATAACCAGAGTGCCCATCCATCATTGATAAAATTTGATGTCCTGCTGAACTGTCTACCAACAAGTCTACTATAGGCATAGGATACTCATCTTTTGGAGTTGCTAGATTCAAGTTTATGAAATCAATGCATACCCTCATTTTACCATTCTTTTTTACCATAGGCACAATATTGGATAGCCACTCAACATACCTGGTTGTCCTAATAAAGCCTGCCTTGAGTAGTCTAAGAATTTCTTCCTTAACTTTCTGAATCACTTCTGGACTCATTCTTCTTGGCTTTTGCTTGTATGGCTTGAAATTAGGCCTCAGAGGGAGCCTATGTTCCACTAATGATCTTTCCAATCCTGGTAGTTCATTATAAGACCATGCAAAGCAATCTTTATACTTCTTCAAAACAACCAACAACTGGTCCCTGTCCAAAGCATTCAAACAAGCACTTATATAGGTGGGCTGTTATATAGAACATTCCCCTAAATTTACTTCTTCTAAGGGGTCTAGAATCTGATAACTTACTGAAGCTTCTTCTTTGATCCCCTCTGGCTTCGAAACAATTTTCTTACTTTGTTCTGCTCCCAGGTTCTTTAATTCAACATCCTTACCCTCCTCCTCATAAACAAAATCTGTCCATAAGGCCTCTTTCTCCTGTATCTCCTGGAGTTTTGTTTCAATGTCCAATGCACAGTATTTGTCAAGGGCTAAAACTCTGGCCTGTTGCTGCTCCTGCTTGCAGCCAATCATCATGGCTTCTTTCTCCTGCTCTTGTACTCTCTGGACTATTGACTTTACATCCAATATTGAGAACTTAATTAGAGCCAAAGACTTGGCTTCTTGGACTTCATTTCTTTGCCTACAACCAGGCATCATTATCATCCTTAACAACAACCTCCTCATCAGCACTCTCATCAACCGTTACTTCGGCTGAGCCATCAGGTTTCCTTAGTATACTGAGTGGTGTCACTCCTTCAATATACAGTTTGGCCTCTGCAAAGTCTGCACAGGCTATGAAGGGTTGAGGATCTGCATCAATTTCCTCTGTCTCCCCATTGCCTAAGGCCATCATTATTTTCTGATGCAAAGAGGAAGGCACACATTTGTTAGTGTGGATCCAATCTCTACCAAGTAAAGTATTGTACTTAGCATTGTTGTCGATGACGAAGAATGTTGTCATACAGTCTCTAGTTCCCACACTCAGGTTGATGGGCAGAATTCCCTGAGCCATCTATTTGTCTCCAGCAAAACTAGCAATGGTTGTGCTGGTTGGGATTAACCTGGGATTCCTTTTCCCTAGTTTCTTCAAGGAACATTTCGGTAGTAAGTTCACCACTGCCCCATTATCTATCAAGACTCGGTTTAATTATATCCCATCGAAGAAAGTCTTGATATACAAAGGCTTGACATGCTGTGTCATAGAATTTGAGGAATACTCAAAAGGATACGAAAGGTTAATGCTCACCTTTTCTTCACTCTCATATTCAGTTTCCATTGGAGTAGCCATTCCGGAATCATCTTGCACCACACTCACTTGTGAGTCTTCACTAGAGACTGGAATTGGGTTAATTTCTTGCCCTTCTTGGTTTTCATCTCCAGCTTGGAATTCATGCGGTAGTATGTGTACCATATTTACTGATACTGGAGGGAACGAGCCAAATTGGATGGCTGGCTGTGTCTGTTTCTCCTCTTGGCTACCTTGTTCAGCCACTTCAGAAGCATCCTCCATGTCAGATTCGACACTTCATTCCTATGATTCTTCGAATGGTCTTTTCTGGCTTTTCAACCAAAAATGTTTGTTCAGCCATGAAGGTTTCGAACATTTCTTCTTCAGCCATTTCTTTCTTTTGGCCTAAGCCAACTTCTTTCTCTGTCTCGCTATCACTTTCCATCAATGCCTTCTCCAATCCTACTAGACTAGATTTCTCTCTGGCTTTTAGTTCAGAGTGAACTTTGGCCAACTGTTCTCTACTACAACCCATTTTGCTTTGTGGAGTTGGTTTTGAAATATGGTCTGACTTTGGATTCTTCTTTCCTTCTGTCTGGACCAATGAAGAGCTCTCTCCACTCTTTTTCAAGTCTTGCTGGTACTGAGTGTACCTACGCTGAATTTTCCTCCTTTGTGATCTAGAAATTACAGGAACCATGTCTGGTTCCTTTGTTTTTGGGTGCTTAAGCAACACCCAATTGTTGGGAGCCACCAAAGGAAGTTTGACCATCCTGCCTTGGTTTCCAATTACATCTCTTTGAGTAAACACTTTCCTAGGTTTGTTTTGCATCACAAACCAATCTGGGACTCCAGGTACCCACGAACTTACTGACCCAACTATTGAACTGCTTCTTTCCTCCTTTGAAGCTACCTTTGAAGCTGTCTGTGAAGGCCACTGCTTGGTCCTGACTTCATACTTTGGGCCTAACTCAGGCCTTCTATGAAGGTGTCCACTTGCTATCTTGCGTGAAATTGATCTATGGGGCCAATCCCTGGCTTTGATCCCATAAACTGAACCCTTCTCCAGTCTCCTTTCAGAATAACTGCTCTCCATCCTGTAATAATTAGGTGATTTGGATTCATACAAAGGCCTCTTGCCTTTAAAATGCATTCTATCGGCTGTTGGTTCAACCATCAATGGCTGCTGCCTAACACCAGATGGATATGGCCTTTTATTGTAAGCATTGGTTGGTTTAGAACGTCTTTGCACATCCTTGTAGTACTGCTTCCCATCAATTGGAAGCCCTTTCAACCACTTGTAACTTAGTCTGCACCTGGGACACATCCTTTGCATTACAGTTGCTTCTAAGGAATCGTCATCCAGTGCTTCCTCATCAGAATCTTCCCCCTGGTGTGAGAAATCTTGTCCAATAGCTGGTAGATTTCCAGTATCTTTCTTAGTAGTTGTCTGGTTGGCCACATGCATCTGCACATTGACTTCTTCCAATTCTTTCAAAGACAGGTTCTGAAAGTCTGGCACAATGACATTGGCTGTCGCCTCTCCAATTTCTGGCAATGGATTACTGTCGATTCCCATGGCCTTTTTTGCTTTGGCTGGGAATTTCAAACTTTCCTTCCGAATTTGTTCTTGGATCCTGTCTCGAAAAACAATACAGTTCTTAGTCGAATGAGACCAAGAATTATGCCATTTACAATATACTTTTTCGTTAAGTTCATCAGGAGATGGAATTTTGACTCCTTTTGGTAACTTAAGGAAGTTGGCTGCAGGCAAATGATCAAAAATGTCATCTGCCTTAGTTAAATCGAAAGAGTATTTCCTGTGAAGGTCTTTCTTTTTAAACTGTTAGTCAATTGTTATATCTTTATGAATTAATACTTCACAGATTACAGGTTCTTTCCCCACAATCTCTGTTGCATCGATCTCATAATTAGGATCTATATAATATGTCTTATACGATGCATTATTTCGATCTTGTTCTTCCTCTAATAATGCTTCGTATCTAGACACCTTATAGGTGAGTTCTACTAAGTCTCTGAACTCAGTCGAGTCAAACTTCTTTCGAAACCTAAACTCTAAACCATTTTGAGCCAATCTCACGAATTCTAGCTCTGGTAAGATGACTCTACATTTATTTCGAGCCCTTTTAAATCTGGTAATGAACTGAGTAGCCTTCTCATCAGGCCTTTGACTTAATCTTGCCAAGTCTGCCATGGAAACCTCTGGCTCTGATTGGAAGAATTAGGCATGAAATGCCTCTTCCATTTGTTGCCAAGTCTGGATAGAGCCAGGTGTAAGGTTAATATACCATATAAATGCTCCCCTAGTTAGGGAATTTGGGAATAACCTTAACTTCATATAATCATTATTAGTAAATTCGCCGCATTGAACAACAAACCTAGCAATATGCTCTACTGTTGATTGGTTTCCATTCCCATAAAAAAGGGCAAAGTCTGGTATCCTGAATCTTCTTGGGTATTCATGTACCCTGTCTACCCATTCTGGATACGGTTTCCTGTACACTGGAGTCTGGACCCCCCGAGCCATTGGTCCACACATCTCTCTAACAATGTCAGCAATTTGGTCCCTAGGGACCATATTTTGTGCCTGCTGAACCACTACTGGAGGGGCAAACACAGGATTTGGTGGGTAAACTTGTGCCTGTGGTCCTCTTGGTCCATAAGGTGGTACATTTGGGATTGGTTGTCCTTGTGGTGCAGGTTGCTGTTGGGGGTGTGGGTAACCCCTTTGAACCTGTCCGGCGAAAGGACCTGCGAAAGGTGCTGAAACTAGTGTTATATCTCTTCTATTTGTAGGAAAACCTTCCAACCCCCTAGGTATAAATTCGAATAAGGGATTAGTGAATCCCCTTGTGTCAGGTATGGCTTCGAATATAGGATTTGGAACCATTCTTGTGCCATTTTCTTATACTGGGCCAGATCCACCAAATTGCATGGTTTCACTGTTAAGTACTGAGGCATTTTGACCTGCTATAGGCCTCGGAATAGGTTCGTACCAAGACTGAGGTGATGGTCTTTCATAGTTCTGATTACTAGTTTGACCATTAGAATGTCCATTAACTTGCATAGACTGTTTATCTCTAGTCAATCTTTGCTGAGGGACATTTGAAATTTCCTCGATGTGTCTTGCACTTGTTGGTTGGTGGTTATTCATTCGATCCAAAAAGGATGTTGCCCACCTTTCCATCGTGTTCATTAATTGCTGACCCATAGCATCTACTAGGCCACCCCACGGATTTATTGGCTGAGTAGATGGAACAGTGGATGGTTCAATTCCTTGGTCTCGTCCAATATTATGAGCATATGGTACTTGTTCTGAAGTGCTGGTCTGTTCGACCATAGGTTCTGATAAAATAGGAGTTTCCACAGGACGTGTTATCATATTATCCTTTGGATTAGGTATCTCTGCTTCTCCTTCCACGCCTTCTTTCAAGCGTTCATTTTCTTCTTGTCTTCTACGTCTAGCCATTTTAAATGTAGTCCCACTAGGCGTGCCAAAAATATATGTTGGCTTTTTGGCTTTCGAAGGTTATTTTGGTAATTGCGAGCGTGCCAGCAAGGATCAATTAGTCCTTACAGAAAATTAATTGCCAACCAATTATCAGACGATTGTGTTCTAGTTCTTTTAACCTCAATGAAGAGAACTTTTACTGGTGACTTGACTTAGGAGAATTAAACAGATAACAATGAATTAAAGAACAGTCGAAGTATTTCATTAAGATGAAAAGACTTACAATGATCCAAACTTCGACCGTAGAGGTTCTGACAAATCTACTTGGAACTACTCCTATGAAACGAAGTGCAGTGCAGGAATTTTAAAGTACAGTAATGTAAAGAACTGTAAATGTAAGACTGTAAATGTAAAACTAGAAAGGAAAATAAGTATAAAGGACTGGTTTTTTGGATCTGAGTCTGGGGCTTTTTCTGGGGCCTTCTCTACTATTTATACTGCTCAATGATGACCATCAAATTGCATTTCCAACCATCGAACTGCTCCTCCATAATCGTCGATCATGTTGCCCCAATATTAGCTCCATTACGCCATTACTTACAGTTAGGTTTCCCTTCTAAATTTGAATCTGAAATGCGAGTAACCGTTGAAGTCACGTGACTTTGTATCTCTTTGTTGATCTGCTGCTACTCAGATCTTGTAATAACCAATACTAACTGCCACGTGTACGATCAGGATCGAGGACTTGAATAGTCTTCCTATATTACCCTTATTTCGTCACGCGTCGAATTGTAATTGACTTATACAAAATATGTAGGCAACAAAAGGTGACATCATTTTCATCTAATCATTAGTATAGTATATCTCACCACCCGATAAGTGAGTTGATTCAACTGAAAATATTTGATAATCTGTTGGCATAAACCATAACATACATATTGTTATCTACAGCAATAATTGACTTGTACTCTTCTCTTCTCTTCGTCTAATATAGGAAACTGGTTTGAGCCAAAAATATAAATAATCTTCTCAAATCACATTTATTGTTTAAGATTAATTTTTTTAGTGATTTTTTAGTTTATTTTTTTCATTTTTAGTGAAGGTTTTTTTTTTTTTTTTTTATATATAAAAATTTTCAGAAGCTTTGAACTTTCAGACTTTACTCAACTAGATGAAACCAAAAAAAGCACCCAAAAAAAAAAAAATGAAAAAAAAATCCAAACAGTACTTTTTTGAATTTCTTTTGACTTTCGTAAAATTTTTAAATATTTTTACTTGTTATTAGACTGAAAAACTAAAAAAATTGACACGTTTTAAAAAAAAATTATAACCTTTTTAGCTGGATGCCAAGTGGGGTTGCAACAACATTTTCTGCAACAAAGAAAATGATTAGTAACAGCTAACAAGGGACGATAAAAGGAAAGTTCCAACCTCTACTTTCAGTAATCTAATTCACTGCACTGTCAATGCATAATAATAGCCCTCTGTAACTTGCATATGTGGCTATGCCTTGTTTGGGTCAACTTCTTTACTCGCTTTTTAAATAAGCTTTTAGCCTTTCTATGAAAGTTTTTTCAATTGACATTTCAATTTTTACTCTTTTTGTGGACTTTCAATGTGGCTTTTTGGCTTTTTAATCAAAAGCCAGACACTAAAAACTAGTAAAAAACCAAAAGCTAATAAAAAAAGGTTGATCCAAACTCCTGCTGGCATAGATTACAACAACCCCTCATCTAACCTCTAAACAATCAAGTCTAAGAGAGCACTTTAATTTTCAAAAAGTAGTTATGTCAGTTATACTTCATATTTGGGGAGAGACTTCCAAGGCGTCCCATTTCTTGAATGCTCTCGGTTTCACTTGGAAGCAAATATGGTTTCCAAATCTTGGTACAAACCTGTAGGTTTCGGCTTGAAATCAGCCGGTGAAGTTTGAGACGAGCTCCCACTCCGCTTGCTACTCCAGAAACCGCTCTTTGTGGCACCACTGGTGGAAGGATCGTTTGGAGCTCTTCTTCCAGCTCCGCTTCCATCTCTACTAAAACTCGCTTTTGCCATTTCTCGTAGCTGTTTCAGCCACGGTTTATCTGTCGTACCTGAGCTTCTACTTCCTGAGCTCCTACGCTTGTCACCAGACGAAGTTGTATCCCCCGGTTCACCATCCGCATGTTGATCCATCAAGAACCGGCTCTCTAGGGTTTTGATCAAGTTTTGTGAGATGAAAAGCACGAGGAATCCAATCGCAGCGTTTCTCAGACCCAACAACAACGACTCCTCAGAAGGATCCAGCCGCTTTGTCTGTCTGTATAATGCATACCATTCGTTGATCATTTGAGCCAAAAAAGTGACTAAGAATAGTGAAAGCATGAAGATCCCGATTTTTGTCTCGTCCCGGGTTGAAAATTCCATCTCTAAGAGAACAAAACAAATAGCAAAAATACCGACTTCACTGCAAACCGAGATGATCTCCACCATCTGAACCTTTTTCTTAATAAACGGCTTCTTAAGGACAAGGAAAAACAGCTGAAATGAGGCAACACATAGTAAGGCAACTGTTGGAGCTTTAAAAGTCCAGCGCTCTGAATAGGCACCAGCAATGATTCCAAGACAAACCCGCTTTATGGATTCAAGCAACGTGTAGTATATTCTGAGAATACCGAACACCTTTTGAATAAAAGGTGCTTCTGCATCCTCGTTTTCATCATCCGAATGGATGATTTGACTGCCCCGCTTGCGGGGATTTCCCACGGAAATCTGAGAAAGCATGTATTTTGGGGGACCCCTTAGATCTTCGAATAGAGGACCTAACATGGTTAGATAAATAGAGTTAGGTTGGTTCTTCCATGTCCACTGGCCTCTTTTACCGGGACCTAGAGTCACCCTAACAATGTCTCGATACCAGTGAATTATCCGGCCCTCATGATGTATTTCCCTGTATTGAAGTAGCTTCCCAAATGAAATTCCAATGGAGAGGAACAAGAATAAGGCTAGCAGTAAGAACGATACAATACCCAATAGGAGAACGCCAACTATAACCTTGGAAGATTGTCCTCCTTCAATCATGAACAAGAAAGACAAATTAGTAAAATTAGTGAAGTCACAGCTCAAAGTTAACCTAAATGATTTGAGATGAGCTCTGTTATGACGAAACAAACAAAAACAAGAAAGTTAAACAACGCATTACACAAGAACACGTCGTGATTCGACTTAACCTATGTCCACGAGGCGGAGGATTTTGCTATCAAAAGAGAAGAAAATACAAGATTCAAAGCCGTACATCTATAACAAGAGTGTTAGACTTATTTATTTTGATGATTTATTTAATTATGTTTTAATTTATTTGGAAGAGAAAAATAGAATCAAAATTTATTTTGTCCTATTATTTTTCACCTAAATCTTTTCCTAAATGTTGTTAGAATATATTTAATATTTGATTAAATTAGGAGTTCAAACATCCCAAACCAGAGGTTCAAACAGCCCAAAACAAAGGTTCAAATAGCTTAGCATAACAGCAGGCCAAAAGGTTCAAACAGCCCAGCACAGCAGCAGGCCAAAAAGTTCAAGTGAAAGATATTCAAATTAGTAATGATGGAGTGCAAGATATTCAAATTAATAATGATGGAGTACAATGGCTATAAACGATTATAAATTCAAATGAATACAACGGCTATAAACGGTTATAAATTCAAATGAATATAACAGCTATAAACGGCTATAAGTTTCATTATATATACCAAAGCCTCTAATGTAAACAAGTTACAACAAAAACAAAAAAAATCAGAAAATATTCTTTGATCTATAATTACTCACATCTATTCTCTGAAAAATTCTCTGAGAAGTATTCTTCAATTTTTATTTACATCCTCTTTCAGAAATTATACACTGAGATGTATAGCTTTAAGCCCATCTTTCCTGCGTGAGATTTACAGAAAAACCCGAGTTTTATTTTTATATCTATCTTTGAGAGATAATTCTTGTAACTTTCTGTAAAAGCAAAAACACATTCTTTTCAACCTTGTAAAAGTGTAGTACTCAGTGTTCTTGAATTGGAAAGTCTGTGTAAAATCTATGAAGGATTGCTCCATGTTTATGAGGTTGTTAGCGCCCCTGTGAAGCTAGAAGCTAATAGAAAATCTCAAGTGAAGCTTGAGGAGTGGATGTAGGCTTGGTTGAAGCCGAATCATTATAAATCTGTTTGTCTCCTCTTCCCTAATCTCTTTACTTTCTTACTACTGCTATAGCTATCTAATATTCATGTATTAATCATTTGATTTGCCTTGTATGTTAGTTATACTTCATTGTTATTTTGGTTGATCATTTACTGCTAAGTTCATCAATGTGCTTGTTAATAATTTGTTGTATTAGTAGTTAATTTTATTGGGGTATTATTAATTTTAATTTGTAGAAACCTAATTCACCCCCTGTTGCTTTTTGGGTAACAAAGAGTTCTATCTCCTCACATAACCTTAATTCTCAAAACAACCCATAATATATACTAAGATCCGAAAACGACTGGGTTAGATGTGTGGCCCGTCAATGTCTGTTTGTATCAGTGATTAGTGGAGTGCAGTAAATAATGTTCCTTACATACAAATATGTACTTGCTAAGGTTGACCAGTGCAGTTGTAGGATAACACAAATATCACTCCTATATGGGATTTGATTTAAGGTAATGAGAACAGTATGTGTTGCTCATCCGATATATTAACATGGCAATCGTAGCAACTGAACTGATATTAATTTTCACATTGAAACATCATTTTAGAACATGAATTTAAAGAATAATAGCTGAGCCCAGAAAAAGTCAGCAGAAAAATTAACTTGTACTGAAGTGCATATAGTTATGATTTACCTCACAAAATTCAGGCCAAGGAAGGTGTGTCCTAACAAATTATTAAATAAATTGAAGAAAAAATTCCAGATATTTGCTGTCGACATCACAGATTTGGTAAACGAGAAACCATTCTAAATTGCTATTCTTAAAAGAAGTAAAAGATATTTGCAAGATTAGACAGGTTGAACTCAAGTCTAAAAATGGCATATGTCTAATTGAAATGATATGCATGACATAATGATAAGTCATATACATGAAGAACTTTGCTTCCCGGCCTAATGCATATATTATGTAGAAATTATTTATTCCAGTTACCTTTGATTAGAGCTGTCGAGGCTTCACAAATACAGGGTAGTGCAAGAATTATGAGAAATATTTCAAATCTTGGCAAAACGACTGCTCCATAACTGCCCCTTTTTTCTGAGTTTTTCTGCTTCAATTTTAAGATCAACAGGAGCAAACCGTGCAATAGCATCAAGCTGCCACTAATTGCAGCTAACCAAAACATGCTTCGATTGAAATCCCTACACCTAAAAAGAAAAAATTAGTTAGTTAAGATATAAAAAATATGTCTTTCTTACCAAAATATGTCTTTCATTTTGGTAAATCAATGAGTTTGCACATGTTCTTTATTTTATAAATAAATAATAAAAATTTGAGATTTTAAATTTATTGTATTCTCAGTTGTGATCGGCACATAGTGCAGCATGGTTGACAAATGATTTTAATTTGTTTAACCCCAAAGGGTGGTGAATTGATTGAACAAATTAGCATTAGAGATTGTAAATGTGCTGGATTTCATGTTGTGCATTTTCTCATATGGTTTTATCATTTCTTTATGCCATCATATGGATACAGAAAATGAAGAAGGGTTAATTACATCAAGACCCCTTAACTATTGGTAAATATCACATTACCCCCTCATGTATGAACCCATACATTTTAACCCCCTCAACTATAAATCCGTACATATACTCCCTTTTGGAGGAGGCAAGAATGGGTGGAAGTGATGCATTTTTATGGTTAAGGAGGTCAAAATGTACAGGTCCAGAGATGAGGGGGGAAAGATGATATTCACTAAAAGTTGAAGTGATCTTAGTGTAATTAACCCGACAAATAAACACTAAATGCACATAGGGATGAAATATTCCAATAACTTACCCATTTGAATTATGTGAATCCAAAATATGATCAGCCTCCGGTCTAATATTTTGGATCTGCCATAGACCCATTCTATCAGGAAAATACTAACAGTATCCAAAGCAAGTTTCATGAAAACTAAGGGGCTTTTTTTTTTTTTTTTACCTCAAAAAATGATCGGTATTCCATTGGAGTAAGCGGCAACCCATAAACTGAGGCAGCCATATGTGAATTCCATTCTCGCGGTCGCACATTCTCATAAATTTTGGAACTGTATGAATTTGGATTCATCGGAGGATTTGAGCCAACCATGACCTGCTGAACATGCCCCGTTTCCCAAGGGAGACTGAAGTAGGGGATACTCCATTGTAAACCTCTTGCAAATTCAAAATATTCAACTGGCAACGTGACTGCTAACCATCTAGACAGTGCAAAGACCTGAACGTGGCATGCAATTCTCTGTATCAACACAAAACAGTGTTAAAAATAGATACACTTAACCAGGATCAGTGAGACATGAAACACAAATAGGAATAAAAACGAGAATCTAATCAAGCACACAAGAACACATTTATGTTGTTCACTCCAAACTACAGCTAGATCCACGTTTGTTGCGACTTTCACTGTGATCAAAAAGGCTACAAGAGATACAGAGATAGTCACCCCCCATAACTATATATACGTAAAAATTAGGGAAAATTCTATTCATACATAAAATTCATATAAAAAATGCCACAAAAATGATGTGACAACGCCATTATGGTAAATAAATGCATCTTCAATGGTGTTGTGTTTTGAAATAAATGGTCCATAATGAGCCACATCATTATGTATAAAAATTATGTATGAATTTTTTGTTTGTATATCATCACTCAAAAATTAGGGCAACTAGTCAAAAGTGAGAAAATACCAAAAATATCCTTATACCAAATGGTCAAGTGATTAGTGTCTAGTACTTATCGGGATCCATACCACCCCAACAAACTAAAGATGCTTACTTAGTTCTATGATGAACATGAGACAGCTAAGTAGTTTTACGTATTTATCATTTGAAATCTTCTTAATCAATAGTCCTTCCATGGCAGTTATGCAGACCACCCCACTGCCATAGCACGCACCAAGATATTGTCTACTTTGTACCACGGGGGCATGCACAGTTTTGTTTTTCCTTCACTAGAAAAGGCCTCTTGAAGGTTTGTGGGTATGCCACACTTGTAAGGTCGGTCAAGAATTCCTAGTGAACCGATGTGGGATGGATTCGGACCCCCATTTCAAAGGTAGGGGTAAATATTTACATCATCTATGTTGCAAAGGAGTCTAAACCACCAATATACAATGTATTATTGAGTATTTTTAATTATATGTTAAAAATTATTTCTAGAAATCCTCAAAGTTGTCGTTTAGCATATCTGACAATTTTGTGACAACAGGCAACATTGTAATGAGAGATGGGTAGAATCTTAATCTAAGAAATACAAGAATTCTGGGTGCTAAAGTTAATACAAGACACCTCACAACATCTTTTCTCCCTTAATCTTTCATATTTTATTTATCATTTTGACCAATTACCACCACTAACACCTTCCAACTTAATAGGTCCTCTGAATCCACTCACAGAAGTTCATAATATAACAAAACAGTTCAATTATATAGTAAATGTTTAAAAGGGATAAGTAGTTTACAAAAAGGTTCCTTGCAGGATCAGATGTCAAACCCGGAGATGGTCTTGAAAATGCCCCAATTGATTGAAGGCTCGCAGTTGAAAGAGTGAGCAGCCCTGCAACTAAAGCTGTCACAGCGAAAGAAGCAGTTGCAAAGGTGGAAACCACCAAAGATATTA
The DNA here is from genome assembly GCA_025200525.1 of Camellia lanceoleosa. NCBI lineage: Eukaryota > Viridiplantae > Streptophyta > Magnoliopsida > Ericales > Theaceae > Camellia > Camellia lanceoleosa. Next base: position 109,394,765 of record CM045759.1, read on the forward strand.
CAGGTACAGAATCTGCAAAATTGTTAGTTAAAAGAATCAGAATATCACTAATTAATCAAAAGAAAAATATAATTCTAAACGATTTAGCCAGCCTACAATGAATACTTACAGTGCTTGACTTGTAGAACGTTAGATGCCATATTTTCATTCCCAGCAACATCCCTTGTTACGTTTTCAGGAATGCTGACAGATATGGTTTGATCATCTGCCTCTGCCTCTATAACATAAATGCTCGTACTAACTTCATGAAAGCTGGATTCACTTACAAGAAAAATATTAATAGACAGTCTATACTCCTGAAATTGGTTGCACATTGTGACAAATTTTTGATGATTTTTTCATATAAATATGTCTCTTTGTAATGCAGTAATTATACAGATGGTACTCATATATTATAGGGTAAATTACACTAACCTCTCCTGAAGTTCGGATAACCACTCTCAGTATAATTTATCATTTGCTATATTTATAATATATATGCCAAAGGTTTATGTAGCAAATTACTTACCCCAGCAAATGGCCTCCACTGACGGATATATGCGAAGAGTTGAAGCCAAATACTGGCTTCGTGAACTTTATCAATACTGAAATACTATTTTCTCTTGTCCTTGTGCTAGATGTTGTACTCAAACTCACTGCAGGCCTCTGAGAATCTGAAGATTAAACCCAACGTACATCAGAAGGAAACAACCAAATCTCATATATGCCAAGCCCGAAGACAATGCTATGATAAATATAAAAATAAACCATATTTTATGTATGAAAAACACACTTCTCATCGAATATTGTTCTTTGACATGGAAAAGAAGAGGACATTTACACTTCATTTGTTTTGGTAGAAAACATTTTATTGTGGAAAACATTTTTCACACTATTTTTTGGGAAAAACTTTTTACTATGTTTGGTTGTGACCTTGAAAGTAATATGAGAGTGGTTATGGTAGCAATGGTGTTGGTGTGGTGGTGGTGATTGTGGCGGTGGTATGTGGCGCCAGACAAGGTTGTTAAAATCGGGATCCTCGTTGAATCGTGGGAGGTATTTATAGGTCCGGATTGTAGAATCGGACCGAGGACCGTAAGATCCTACCGAAAAAGGCAGATTACATAATAATTTAATTTAAATAAATATTTCTTATAAAGTATACACAAAATGAGCCTATATTCTATTAAAAAGAAGTGAAGATATTGTGAAAAATATAATACTCCATGTAAAATGTACATATAATATTATACAATAGAAAACTCAATGGTAAAAGTATTGTATTTCATCAAAAAAGAAGATGAAGAAGAAGAAGAATTCTATAACAAAATACTTTACAATCTACAATAATGTATAAAAAGTGAAGAAAAAATATTTAATAAAGTTGATATGAAAATAGATTAAGAACTCAAAAGAATAACTTAATCGAATAATAAGGTTTGTCGTTAGCATCCCTGGTGGAGCGGATTCAAGTCACAAAAATAATCTCTCCAAAAATTGGGATAAAGTTGCAATTATCTTACTCTCCTTAGACTCCGCTAAAGCTAAGTTTCTTTTTTTGACTATTTAATTTTTTTAAATTACCGCAATATTTGAATGTTTGTTTCCTAGTTTGTTTTTCTTAGTCTATTTGATTCAATACTACTTAATTTTTATTATTTTATTTTGACCACATAAATTGGTATTTAGACAACAAACATAAAATTTACAATAAAATATGTCATACAATACAAAACAAGGCTTGTAAATTGGATCGGATAGGATCGGATTCGAATCAGGATTCCACGATCCTATAAGATCCCACTACCAGGATCGAAAGATCCTACCTATAAAGAGTTTTTTACACGATCTGGATCGATTGTACTCAAATGGATCGTAAGATCCGGATCGGGATTCTGATAACCATGGCGCCAGAGGTGGCAGTGGTGGAGGTGGTAGTGGAAAATGTTTTCCACCCAAACAAGGCTTTTTTTTTGTTGATGACTGGAAAAAAAATTTATTGACTTTAGTCTTCCGTTGTACCAAACACCAGACAATGTGAAAAATGTTTTCCAAAAAATATTCTCTGCCAAAACCAACAGAGCATTAAGTTTATTCTCCTGGAAATAATATGATATCTTTCATAAACTTCCTATCTAGATGTACAGCATACCATAAAGGAAGGTAACTGGAGCAACAGGAGAAACTGGGGTCCCCTGTCTGCTTATTATTAAGCTTGAATTAAGGCTAACTGTGACTATACACATGCTCGATATATCTTCCACCACCTGAGAAGTGATAATAAAAATAAGACTATTGTACATAAAATAAAGGAAAAATAAATTTTTGTAGAGAAATTAGAATATGAAATTCAAAGCTTTTAGCCAACTGACCATAAAGCCAAATCTGCGATTTCTGAGGCTATTTCCAGTAATAGGAAGAAGCGAGCCCTGACTTGTGTTGAGAGAATTCAACATTTCAGTTGATGAATTGAGAACAGATTCTGTGAAGTACAGATAAACCTTCAGGTTTTCATAGTTATTCGTTGCTTGTACGGTTCTCATTTCACTGTTAAGTTGAAGTAGCTTTTCAGGTACATGAGTCCTCAGGTTGACAAAGACGCTTCGTCTATCTGTACAATTCGACCACCAAAACTTCAAAGCGAATTAGATACACAGATAGAAAATTGAAACAAAAGTAGTCATATTTCTGACCAAAAAGATCATATTCTTTTTTTTGCTCTCTTTTGTTTTTGGTAAAAGTAAAATACAAATGACTGACAATAATGCCTAATTGAATATTGGACTCACCAAAATGTAGCAAAAAACTCGAATTTGATGTTCTTGTAAATTTATTTCCAGCACTATCTGTACAGAAATTTTTGTCCATGACCAAAATCACACGTCCATGATCAACACTTGAAGACAAACTCACAACAAGAGAAAATTTGAGGTTGGGCTCAAGAATGTTGAATGTAGATGGTACAACTTGGCCAGCACCATAGACAAGAAGCTGTATTAAGACGCACATTTATCCATTAGAATTCAATTCAATATACTATCACATTGGTAGTGCTGCTAGACTAAACATTGTGGAAAGCTTACAAAAGGGTAAAATCATGACTAAAACCACTGATTAGAGAGAATTATCAGAAATGCATAAATTAAAAGAAAGCATACAGCGGGCAAGATGTTTAAAACAAGACATTTCAATGCATGTATAATTTATTTAAGGTTCTTTTTAAGTATTAAAGTAAATTACACAATTACTCTCAACCAGGGAGATACTTCAACATTATCTTTATGCGAGTTAGCCATTGACTTAAGCTAAAATGTATAGGGAGAAAACCATGAAAGAAGCCAACCTCTCTCATAAAACCACAAATTATGAACAAGTTGAAAGAGAGATTATACACAACAACAGAACGGAGATGAAGAAAAGAGAAACTATTAAATTGATTTTCAGGTGGTCACGTACTCACATTGCAGGCATTTGTGGATGAACATCCAAAACCACCTCCACCAGTACACGGTTCACTGAAAGAAATATTTACAGGAACATTAAGAGTATTTGTAAAAGATGTTGCTGCGGTAACATATGCTGTTGGGGGAATAGTATCTGCATTATTATGGCACAACCACAATTAGAAAGTATTTCAAGAAATTAAAGCCATAGAAGTGCCAACAAATATAATCTTAAATTTGATTCTCAAATACAGTTCCCTCACGCTTCATAATGTTGGAAACCTCTAGCTTCTATGTTATCGAGGTTTTTTTTTTTTTATGTGTGCGCCAGGCTTTAGACTTCCTTTTCAGTAGAATATTTGAAACCAAAACATTCTGTGTTTGGATACACAGGTGAACAACACTCCATTGTAATTCATGGTATTGGAAAGCATAAAATATGATCATCTTCTACAAAACATTTTCTATTGAACAACTATTGGGGGGAGATAAAGACATTCTTTTTTTCTTTTTCTTTTATTTTTGGAGCAAGAGATAAGACACTTGTTCACACATTTTTACGAACAGAATATTTATATATGCCTATGAATGATGAAGATCTTGTTGAAAATTCAACTAGATCGCAATAAGTACAAAGGAAGGTTTCCTAACCAACAGTCCAGTTATAGCTAGCACAGCCGATGCCTTGAGTCCCATTGGTGCAGACGTTGAATGTATGAGTTCCATCCTGCAACCCCCTGTAAGAAACCTCCCTAGCATCACAATTTGAAGGTGTGCTATAATCCAGCTGCATGAACAGTGTATAAATATATATTATTTAACAAATTTCATAAGAAAATAAAATAAAATAAAAAATGACCAAATTAAATCGACAAGAAAAATAATAAATTTATTAACACAATGAAGGCCCTAGGCAACTTTAGCCTAACAACCCAGGTAAACAATAAGTACAGGCCTTGGCGCAGCATTAAAGTTGCTCCGTTGCAACTTAGGAATTCAAACTACATAATGTTAGGGAATTAGGGAGCCCACAAGCGCATAGCAATACTAGGCCAATCCAATAGGGAGAAACTCTAGAGTCGACAAACGCCACATCAAGGCCCAACATACATCATTTGAAACTCATACCCACTTAAAAGCTTAAGCCTATAAGTTTTTTTACTCTTTATCCGATGTAGGACTCTACCTTCACACATGCTCCAACAATCTCCCCCTCATGTGTGAACCAAACATTAGGCCTCGAGTCTGATCTATCATCAACAGATTCATCATAGATCACATGCACTCCCCCTTAATCTTGACCTATAACTCTCCAACATCAAGTCCAACTTGGGCCATACTCCATTGAGAGTTACCTTGCCGCAGTCCAACCTCCACGTGCACCGGGAATTTTTCTTTTGCGCCATCAAGAGTCAACACAGATTTTTTTTCTTGCTCCACCAAGAGTTTTCCGTGCAAGCCTAAGTCCACCAACATCAATGCTCCAGGAAAGTCCAAGTCCACAAGCGCAACATTAGGCCTCGAGTCTGATCTGTCATCAATAGATTCATCATAGATCACATACACTCCCCCTTAATCTTGACCTATAACTCTCCAACATCAAGTCCAACTTGGGCCATACTCCATTGAGAGTTACCTTGCCGCAGTCCAACCTCCACGTGCACCGGGAATTTTTCTTTTGCGCCATCAACAGTCAACACAGATTTTTTTTCTTGCTCCACCAAGAGTTTTCTGTGCAAGCCTAAGTCCACCAACATCAATGCTCCAGGAAAGTCCACCCATAAATCATCTACCAATGGCTCTGATACCAGTTGTCAGGGAATTAGGAAGTCCACAAGCGCACAGCAATACCGACCCAATCCAACAAGAAGAAACTCTAGAGTCCACAAGCGCACAACAATACCGACCTAATTCAACAAGAAGAAACTCTAGAGTCCACAGACGCCACATTAAAGCCCAACATACGTTATTTGGAACTCATACCCACTTAAAAGCTTAAGCCTATAAGTGGAAAGCCCATCTAATGTATATTAAGACCCATCTTTTTTACTTTTTATCCGATGTGGGACTCTACCTTCACACATGCTCTAACACATAAATCTGACCCTCCCAAACCGTGCAATGGCAAGAGCCTCATGTACTAAACTACTCTTTTTTACCCAGGTAAACATGGTCAAGAAAGAAGAAACGCAAGGAAAATGTTATTCATACAGAAATTTTATACATAAGCTATTACCAATATGATGTGACAATGGTATTTTTTCAATTAAATGTAGTTTAAATGGACACTTTGTTTCAAAATGATAAATCCTAATGCAACCACGTCATTTGTATACAAATTTTGTATGAATTTTTTTGTTTGTATATCACTACTCAAAACAGAATAGGCTAGAACTTGTTCAAGACATGCAACTTGGTAGCTGAACTTTATATAAAAGTAATCATAAAGCAAAGCACGCCTTCCCTAGCTTCTAACTAATTAGTTTTTTCTGCTTATTTAAGCTATTTCTTCCCAATAAGCTTTAAACTACACCAAACAATCTGTCACATACTTCCAAAATAAAATAAACTATAATAAGCTCATTTAAGTTGCAGAAAACATGGCCATAATCTATAAAAATAAATTCTGAATCAATGGGAGATCAAATAAACCCAAAATTCTTAAGTTTTTGTCAAGTGATTCATTACAAATTTCTCAAACCTATCACATGACTTGAAAAACAGATATGCTGATGAATTAACACTTGTCTAGACAACAAAACCACAAAATGGAGAACACCAAATCAGATCCGTAGTATCAATTAAGATACACACAAACACAGAGTGAATAGCTAAAAATCAGAGCAATGTAGCAACATACTATATATATATACAAACCGTGCAATTGGTGATACAGTTTGGGCAAGTATCCCCATTAGGACCCACAAAAACTTGAAAAGAAAATGTAGCAGAGTTGAGCTTTGAGAATGCATGGGGGGTCTTGAAGAACTTCACAGAGACCTCAGAACTGTTGTGACAATGAGCTTTCAAAAACAAACCCACAAAAACCCAACAGTGCAATAAAACCAGCCATGAAGCTTTTTCTTGCAAACCCATTTTCAGATGAATCCAATAAACATGTCAGAGGTTTGTGTAATCTGAGAGTAGGGTTTGTTGTGTGAATGGCTCGTGAGATGGAATTTGAACAAAACAGAGAGGTTTTGTGGGGTTGCTATGGAGAGTAGAGAGACCCGTGAAGAACAATGTGTGTGTGTCTGTGAATGATTGAAGAGAGAGGGGATTAGATTAGGGAGGAGTGGGGTGAGTGATTAGTGGTTGATGAAGGTTGTGATTGAGGATAGTGCACATGAGACTGACAGTGAAACAGAGTGTACTATGAGTGATAATAGATAGATAAGAGAGAGAGAGAGAGAGAGAGAGAGAGAAGGAATTTTGGAAAGAAATAGGACGCATATAAATAAAATGACGACACGACAGGGAAACATTTTAGTTATCATGATTCTGTCTTTTCAAAAACATTTTCGAAAAGGAGATGGCTTATGCATCGGAGCATATTGTTAGGTTGGTAAAATTAATTATAAGTTTTATTTTAATAATTTAAATTATTTAATATGTAAAATTTGTTGAGTGCTTTATATTTGAAAAAATTACATTGATAAAATATTGATAATCTCTTGATTGAAACATATTTTTGTTAACAATTTATTTTTAAAATTATATTTATCATTGATAAAAATGTGTTCCGATCAAGGGACTATTGATATTCAATCAATGTGATTTTTTACAAATATAAAGTACTTAATAATTTCTACATATTGAACGATTTGAATTATCAAAACGGGACCTGTAATAGACTCCTCATGCTTAACAGTATACTCTAATTCACTATGTGAACTTAGGGAGAAGTCTCTCTTTGAAAAAATGTGTGTAGTTTAAAATTTTTAAAAATAATTTTTTGAATTCATATTTTGTTGTTTTTATTATTTTTTTAGATTGCTTAATTTGGATAAATTTATAAAGTATAAAATTTATTTGTTAATTTTTTGTTTGGTTAGGTGGGTTAGATTGGGTGGAGACTAAGGCCAAGTTTGGCATACACAAAATAATCCATCTTTTTATTTTTTTTCCATCACATCACCTTTCTATTTTTCTGCACATATTTTCGTAAAAAGAGAAAAAGTACGCTTAACTAATAAAACAATAAAATAGGTTAAAAAAATTAATAAAATAGAATATCATATTTATATTCAAATTATAATTATTTTATTTTTCTCTTATAAAAATTTAAAAAATTAAGCTAACCGAATTTTTTAGTCTCAAGTTAAAAAAAATTTAACTCCAAAAAAATAACTAAAAAAGTTTCTATCAAACAGCAACTAAATACTGAAAAAAAATTAAAAGTATAATATATTTTCATATTTTTTGAATTTATTGAAACTTATAAAAAAAAAATCCTAAATATTTTATTTTTTATATTCAACTTACTTAATTTTATGATAAAACTACATAGGAATGTACATTGCACGCGGAAACATTATTATAAATAAATCTGAATCATTCTAGAATTATGTGAAAACGAACTAACCTTCGTACGAGTCATGAGAACACCATTTTTTGATCCTTTTCACGGATTGGAAAATACAAAATAGTTAATATATTTCATAAACTTTAATTAAATCAAGTTGAAATAAAGTAGGGATGTAATTGAATTTATTTGTAAACCAAATAAGATAACAACATTGAAAAATGAGACAAGTTTTTCTTCATATCTTTGCTGAAAAATATTAAAAACTCATAATTTCAGTCACAGGAGGCTTGTAGTAAATGAGTTTGACCTATATCATTGGAGATATAACAAATTAAATGTTAAAATCTATTATACTACATCATTTGTATAAAAAAAATTAGTGTCAATCATTTTCCTATGTTTATTCCAGACATGTGAAACCTATATAAATAAATAATTTAAATTATTATCACTTGTTACAATGAATAATTTCTTCAACATGCAACCAAATGGGATGCAATTAGGATTGCAAACGAGTCGAACCAGATTGAGCTGAGCTTTAATATATTTGGATTTGTTTATTAAGATTTTAATGAGTTCGAGCTCGAGCTTGAGCTCAATAAAAATTTAATAAATCAAGATTGAGTCGAGTTAGTTTAGGCTTGACTTAAGCTCAAACCTATTCATGAACTTTAACGAGACAAAAAAATTATATATTCATACTTGCATATGAGACTAAATTTACAATTAAAACTTTAATTATACAACTATATATACAATATATACAAACATACTTTTAAAAAGTCAATATTTTATCAAAATAATAATATCTACCACTACTATTATATAAATATACTATCTATAGCTAACTATTATTTACATTTATATTTTTTAAATATATAAATAACATATTTATCTTATTTTTTATACATATTTTTACATTATTTAATATATAAATAATAAATGTTAAACAAGCTAGCTAATGAACTGAACTTACGAGCCGATCTTTAGTATGTTTTGGCTTGTTATTAAAATTTAACGAGTGTGAGTTCAAGCTTGAAGGCAAAAACTAAAATAAAATAAATTTAACGAACTAAGTTCGAAAGAGCTCTTACCGAGCCGAATTTGAGCCTGTTCATGAATGACTTTATTCATTTGCAGCCCTATATGCAACAACGGTATTGACTTGTAAACACAAAGAAAATGGAATATATCAATTCAACCATGTTTGAAGAAAATAAAATTACAATAAATTTTACAAATTTAATATAATTATACTTTTTTTTATAATAAAATTAAAGTAATTGGAACTAATATAAATGAAATGTAAATGCATAATTAATAATATAGTTATTCATTTTTTTACTAATAGCATCCATAATTAAATATAGATTTTATAAAATATAACCGAAAAAAACAACTTCACATGCATGGACAGCTTCACCTTCCAAATTAGACAGAACATGTTCAGATTTGTTTAGTTACCCATTTTGGCTGTCAAACTGTAGTTGTACCAAATTTTGATTCAATGGCCCTCATTCATCCAGCCTCTTCTGCATGTATTAAAATAGTTAGAGGTTAACTAATTAAATTCATGGAATCAAATCTCAAAATACAGATCAATAATTAAGGGTCGGTTTGGTAACTATTTCGTTTTCAGTTTATATTTACAAAAATTTTAAAAACTGTCATAAAAACTTGTTTGATAATTTTTTTAATTTATAAATGGTTGTCTCAGTTTATAAATTTGAGAAAAAAACATAAACCCAAAAAATGTGTTTACGTTTTCAGTTTTTAATTTTTTTTTCAAATAATTTTTTTTCCTATTAATTTTTTTTTTCAATTAATCTTTTTTGTAATTAATTTTTTTCAAATATTTTTTTCCAATTAAATTTTTTTTCAATTATTTTTTTAATTATTTTTTTTTCAATTAATTTTTTTTTTCAAATATTTTTTCCAATTAAATTTTTTTTTTCAATTATAATGTGTGTGATCCCCTTGTCATAAATAATAAAAATAAATATAAATATTTTAGGTTTGAACAAACAAATTTTTTAGTTTACGTTTTTAAATTTTTTTAAACATTTTGTTCATACCAAACGCGTTTGTAATTTATGTTTTTTTAAAAATAAACAAAAATTAGTTTATAAAAATTTTATAAACAGAAACAAAAAACGTAAACGTTATCAAACGCTACCTAAATATTTTATTTCCTATTCACTCTTAGGTTGTATTTGAATCGTAAATTTAAAAATAAAAAATAAAAATAAAATACGAGTAAAATGTAACCATAAGTTATGATGATATTTAAATTGTTCGACTTGTCACTAATTGGGAAACTTGAATGGATCATTTCGTTTGGCCTTATGAGTCTGCAATAGATTATGATTATTGTTAGCAGGTATTTTAATATTATAATATGTTATTGGTTTCCTTCATATCTTATCCTTTCAAGTCTTCCTAGTCTCCCCATTCCTATCCATCCAAATCTTCTAAGATAAGGTTTGTCAAGACTTATCCATTCAAATCTTCTTCTAATCTTCTCTAAGTCTATCCTATCTTATCCACCTTGTCCTCCTAGATAAGCTTTCTTGGTCTTGGTCTTTGGTCTAGTCTTTTGTTAACTTCTCCACTAAGTTTTCATTTCTATATATATTGAGCTTATCTCCTATCTTGGTATATACGAAAGAAGAAGTTTTGGTTGTATTGTTATGTCTTGAGTGAGATTATTAGGCAAATAAAAAAAGGTGTGTGTGATAAAACTTTGGGTTCAACCAATCGTGCAGTATTGGTTAACCATACGACTTAATCATTTGTTGTATCTGGGGGACAAGTCAAGATTTTTTTCAAGACCGGTGTGAGGCTTTGCCTAACCGCAGAGGGCTTGAATCTCCTTAAAGAGAGCAAATTTTCCGCGCCTCAGCCCTTTCAATAATTATTGTAATTTCTATTTTCTAGTGTTTTATTTGTAATTATCACCAACAATTTTAAGGAGATTCAACTAGCAAAAGTTCATGGAGCCAGTACTGGAGAAGTCCAACGAGAATGCCGGTGATCTCAACAAGCCTTTTCGGTTCAAGGGAGCCCATTTCAAGAGATGGAAAGGCAATGTGCTTTTCTACCTCAGTCTCCTCAAGGTGGCCTATATCCTGACCAAGAAAAATTCAAGTAAAGTCCCCACTGAAGAGATGACCGACGAGGAGTATGCTGCTCATCTTGAAAAAATCGAAAAATACAACACAGATAAGTATAAATGTCGATACTATCTTTTGAATTGTCTTTCAGATCAATTTTATGATTATTATGATACTAATTATACCACTGCCAAGAAAATTTGGAAAGCCTTGCAGAACAAATATGACCTTTGAAAAAGGCGCTAAAAATATCTTTCGCAGTTTTTCCGCTATCAGATGATAGATGGAAAATCAGTGGTGGAGCAAGTTCAAGATTTTCAGATGTTAGTAGCTGAAGTTAGATCTGAAGGCATCAAAATTGGAGACAATCTTGTTGTAGCAGGTATTGTTGACAAACTTCCATCATCTTGGAGGGAGTTCCAGAAGTCGATGCGTCACAAGCAAAAAGAAACGTCATTGGAGACTCTAATCACACGGATTCGGGTGGAGGAGGAAGCACGAGAACAAGATGCGCTTATGACACAAGAGCATTCCACTACAAAGGTAAATTTAACTTCTAGAAATACTTTACCTAAAGGTCGATTCCATAAAAATAGTAACTTGAAGCCAGTTAAGAAAATTTAGAAAAATACTGGAAGGCCACAAAATAAAAATTACCCGAGGCAAAAGAAATGGAACCAAGAACCCCTTCACAAGATTTGACAAACGTGACATGTTTTGTGTGTGGCAAAAGTGGGCATATTGCTCGAACTTGCAAATTTCGGAAACAACAGTCTCGACCACAGACTAATGTTACCGAGAAACCATTTGTGGCTATGATCACAGATATTTTTATGGTTCAATCTGTGGAAGGGTGGTGGGCAGACTCTGGTGCCAATTGGCATGTCTGCTATGATAAAGATTGGTTCAAAGATTTCACTCCTTTTAATGAGGAGAAGGCTGTTATGCTTGGTGACTCTAGTTTAACCAATGTGCTCGGGTGTGGGGATATTGAGCTGAATTTTACCTCTGGACGTGTGCTTGTTTTAAAAGATGTGTTGTACACACCGTCCATGAGAAAAAATTTGATGTCAAGTTATTTGCTCAACAAAGCTGGTTTCAAACAAATTATTGAATCTGACCAATATATAATCACTAGAAAGGCATATTTGTGGGGAACGGGTATGTCTGTGATGGAATGTTTAAATTAAATGTTGAGAATAAGAAAGCACATGTTTCTGTTTACATGCTGTCTTCTATGAATTTTTGGCATGCTCGTCTATGTCATATTAATAGCCGATATGTGGGAGTCATGAGTAGTTTAGGATTAATTCCCTGACTACCAAACAAGTTTGAGAAATGTGAAGTTTGCAGTCAAGCAAAAATAACTAAAAGGCCTCATAAAAGTGTGGTGAGAAATACTGAATTGTTAGAATTAATTCACACTGATTTATGTGAATTTGAAGGAATTTTAACACGTGGTGGAAATAGATATTTTATCACTTTTATTGATGATTTTTCAAAATACGCTTATGTATACTTGTTGAAAAATAAAATGATGCTTTTGAAAAATTTAAAGAATTCCTTCTTAAAGTTGAAAATCAATTCGGTAAAAAGATTAAAAGGTATAGGAGTGATAGAGGCTGGGAGTATGAATCTTTTGGATTCAACTCGTTTGCTCAGTCTTTGGGAATAATCCATGAAACTACTCCACCATATTCACCTGCTTCTAATGGTGTAGCAAAAAGGAAAAATAGAACTTTAACTGATTTAACAAATGCTATGCTAATTGAAACAGGTGCTCCCTCAAATTTGTGGGGAGAAGCAATTTTAACTGCATGTTATGTTATGAATAGAGTGCCACATAAAAAAACAAAAGTTACACCTTTTGAGTTGTGGAAAGAGCATAAGTCAAATTTGAAATATTTGAGGGTTTGGGGTTGTCTAGCTTTTGTTAGACTTGTGGACCCTAAAAGACCTAAATTAGGTGTGAAAGCTGCCACTTGTGCTTTTCTCGGATATGCAACAACTAGTACAGCCTATAGATTTTTTGATATTGAAAACAAAATAATTTTTGAATCAGGTGATGCAATTTTTCATGAAGAAAAATTTATTTTTAAATCTAAAAATGGTGGGGGTCAAAATTATCAAGAAAATATTTTATCTGAAACCGGTTCCTCTACTCCTCTTTTACAAAACCAAGACACTGTAGTTTTTGAACCTAGAAGGAGTAAAAGAGTCAAATTAGAAAAAGATTTTGGCCCTGATTATCGTGTTTTTAATGTGGAGGAAACTCCATTAACTTTACAAGAAGTTTTGGCATCTCTTGACTCTGTTTTTTGGAACGAGGCTGTAAATGATGAGATAGAATCATTATTATCTAATAAAACTTGGATATTAGTAGATTTATCACCAGGTTGTAAAACTATTGGCTGTAAATGGGTTTTGAGAAAAAAATTTAAATCGGATGGAACTATTGATAAATATAAAGCAAGGCTTGTTGCAAAAGGTTTTAAACAACAAGTAGATCTTGACTTTTTTGATACATTTTCTCCGGTTACTAGAGTTACATCCATTAGATTATTAATTGCAGTGGCTGCAATTCATGATCTAAAAATTCATCAAATGGATGTTAAAACAGCATTTTTAAATGGAGACCTGGGTGAAGAAATCTATATGGATCAACCTGAGGGTTTTGTGGAACCCGGTCAAGAAAGCAAAGTGTGCAAGCTAGTTAAATCCCTCTATGGCTCAAAACAGGCCCCTACACAGTGGCATGAGAAATTTGATAATTGTATGATTGAGAATGGCTATAAAATGAATGAATGTGATAAATGCATTTACTATAAATCTGAAGAGAATTCACATGTCATTATTAGCTTCTATGTGGATGATTTATTTATATTTGGCTCTAATTTGCATATCATCATGGAAACTAAAAATATGCTTAGTAGCCATTTTGATATGAAAGATCTTGGTGAGGCTAATTATATTTTGGAAATGAAAATTACCAAAACCTGTAATGGCATATTTCTTGATCAATTGCATTATGTTGAGAAAATTTTGAGAAAATATAATTTTTATAAGTGCAAGCATGTTCTTACTCCTTTTGATCCTCATGTGCATTTATTTCCTATTGAAAATGATGAGGATGTAATTAATCAAAAGGAATATGCTAGTATGATTGGTAGCTTGCGTTATGTGACTGACTGTACTAAACCTGACATTGCCTATGCAGTTGGAGTACTTAGCAGATTTACTAGCAAGCCTGGCAGTGATCACTGATTAGCCATTGAGCGTATTATGAAATATTTATCTGGTACCATAAAATATGGCTTGTTTTATAATAAGTATCCTGCAGTACTTGAAGGTTACAGTGATGCCAATTGGAATACCTTGTTAGGTGATTCATTATCAACCACTGGTTACTTATTTACATTCGGAGGTGGTGCTATAAGTTGGAAATCAAAAAAACAAACCATTATAGCTAATTCAACAATGGAGGCTGAGCTTATTGCTTTAGCTACAGCCAGTGAAGAAGCAAATTGGTTGAGAGATTTGTTAAATGAAATCTCTTGCTGGGAAAAACCGATTCCATCTTTATTGATTCATTGTGATAGCACCGCAATAATTGGTTGAGTTAATAACCGTTATTATAACGGTAAATCCAGACCTATCAGAAGAAAACACAGTACTGTGAGATCTTATATGAATAATGGCATTATAAATGTGGATTATATTAAATCTGGTGATAATCTTACAGGTTCATTAACTAAGGCCTTAGCAAGAGATAGAGTATGGAATACATCGAGGGGGATGGGGTTGAAGCCCATTGAATATAACAGGAGCCATGTATAATGATACTCAACCCAGGGACCAGAGATCCTGTAACTGGGTTCAATGAGAAAAACGATCATATGATAGTCGTGAGAAATGTACTAAATTACTTTTTACCTATCCCTATGATGTAAGTGCATTTATCCTGTAACGTTGTAGATGTTGAGTTATTAAAAGAACTCTTAATGAATTTCTGTAGCTCTTATTGAGTGGGGTGTCATAGTTACAGGAACACCCTTGACAGAATTCACCTATGTGAGTGTGGTACTGGGGCCGCTACCTATGAGATTTGGGCTAATTGTCAAACACACTCATGAATCATAGGATCGCACAAGGCCGTAATGTGCTAGCTTTTAAAGCTTTTGTGAACACCTGGAATATTTTGTGTGTGCAATAATTATTTATTTCCCTTAAGTAGTCACAGTTCAATACTGAGCATACTAGTGGCTCTGAAGTAAATATTATTGTTTCACTAATGGAGGTTCAATGCAGAGCACACCTACCATGATGCATAATATCCTTATTTGCCTAATAATCTCAGTTTTTGTTACCTATAATATTAAAATAGGTGAGGGAATGTTAGCAGGTATTTTAATATTATAATGTGTTATTGGTTTCCTTCATGTCTTATCCTTTCAAGTCTTCCTAGTCTCCCCATTCTTATCCATCCAAATCTTCCAAGATAAGGTTTGCCAAGACTTATCCATTCAAGTCTTCTCCTAGTCTTCTCCAAGTCTATCCTATCTTATCCACCTTGTCTTCCTAGATAAGCTTTCTTGGTCTTGGTCTTGGTCTAGTCTTTTGTTAACTTCTCCACTAAGTTTTCATTTCTATATATATTGAGCTTATCTCCTATCTTGGTATATACGAAAGAAGAAGTTTTGGTTGTATTGTTATGTCTTGAGTGAGATTATTAGGCAAATAAAAAAAGGTGTGTGTGACAAAACTTTGGGTTCAACCAATCGTGCAGTATTGGTTAACCATACGACTTAGTCGGGCTGTTGTATCCTGGGGGGGACAAGTCAAGGTTTTTTCTGCTGCACCGGTGTGAGGCTTTGCCTAACCGCAGAGGACTTGAATCTCCTTAAAGAGAGCAAATTTTCCGCGCCTCAACCCTTTCAATAATTATTGTAATTTCTATTTTCTAGTATTTTATTTGTAATTATCACCAACAATTATTAATTTGGTTTAGCTTTTATATATATATAAACTCTATACACAAGTGTTCAGAAAATAAATAAAGTACATTGGCATATGGTGAGCCCACATATGATTTTGAAAATGATTTTTTAAATTGAATTTATAAAAAAAAAAAAGACAAATTATGATAACAGTCTTTATAGTTTAGGATTTGTGTCACTTTATTTCTTGACTTTTTAATTGTGACATAGTTTATCCTAAATTTTGAATCATATTTCAAATAAGGACAATTGAGAATACCATTGCTCAATTTCAAGGGTAAAGTCGTCAATTTAATAAAATATAAATTAATTTGAAAAAAAATAAATGTCAAAAAAACATTTTAAAATTTTAAAAAATTATTTCTAACCATTAAAAAAAAATGTAAAATTAATAAATCTTTTACACATTTATTTATTTTTCCAAATTAATTTTGTTATGTGTTTGGATGATGATAATGTAATGGATGGTTGTTTTTATTTTCATCAAATTAGTTCCTATTTTTTCAAAAGTCAAATATGGCGACACTTTGATATCAATAATAAACCAATCCATTAAATCAAAAAAATCTAAAATTAAAAATATTTCATATAGTAAATATATCGATTACACATTAAAAGCCTAACAATCACCCATTACATGATCATTATCCAAATACATAATAAAAGTTAATTTGGTAAATAAATAAATGCGTAAAAGATTTATCAATTTTACATAATTTTATCTTTGGTGGGTAGAAATAATTTTTAAAAATTTAAAATATTTTTTTGACATTTATTTTTATCGAATTAGTTTATATTTTATCAAATCGATGATTTTGTCCTTAAAATTGAATAATGATATCTTCAATTGTCCTTATTTAAAATAAGATTAAAAATTTAAGATTAAATATGACACAATTAAAAAGTCAGAAACTAAAGTAATATGAGTCTCAAACTATAGAGACGGTTAGTGTAAGTCGCCCTAAAAAAAAAAAGTGAAAGATTATAAATTTATTTTTATAGTAACTTGTTTTATTATTATTTAAAGCTAGAAACCCAACTTTCCAAACAACCACAGCTGGAAATAAGTCAGATTCTATTTAAAAATTAGTAAAAGCAAATGTATTACATAAAAATTTAAATATATATATATATATATGTTTGATAATATATAAGCAAATTAATGGAGTAGAAGAAAAAGGAATGAGATAATGCGATTGAAGTTAGAGCGTTAGCTTTTTATGCATTTTGGATCATATCACGAGAGTTATTTTCTACACAATTATTCCTCTTTATACGCATCCTTACTTAATACACTCACTAAATAATTTTTAAATTTTAATTTTCACTTTGTGCATGTCCCCTTCTCCCCAAAATAGATTTGTAATTAAAAAATAAATCATAATTTTAAAAATCCAAAAAATCAACTTTCCAAATCACCCCATATTATCACCCTCCGGTCACAATTGTGGTGGGAGTTGCAACAAACATTATCCCTTTGCCCAGTCACTCTCTTATGTGGAGTAAATAAATTGAATAAAAAAAAAAAAAATTGAATAGAATGATTTTGTGACTTGGATATTATTACTTTTTTTAACAAAAAATAAAATATGTATATATGTGATTTTGTGCTGAAGAGTATTTTTAACATGGTGTTACTAATTTTTAATTTTTTTTTAACCTCGCAACCTTTTAATAATAATTTTTATTATAATTTTATCATAATATAAAATTTCAATTCTGTCTCATTCCCTAACTTTTCAAACATTAATCTAAAGGGATGGAGTCCATCATCGGACTAGACAGACTTGTTGGGCCATGGTGATCCCTAGTCTGGGCTCATTTCAATGATTCACATCGTTCAATATGTAGAGCTCATCGAGTACACTATTCTTGCAAAAAATCACCTTGATCGAATATTGATAGCTTTTTGATCAGATCACTTTTCTGTTAACGGCAAGTATGATTTTCAAAATAAATTGTGATATAAATGTGTTTGATCAAGTGGTTATCAATATCCGATAAAGATAATTTTTTACAAGATTGATATACTCGACGAACTCTACATATTACATAGTTTGAATTATTGAAATTGGCTCGAATTAGAGCCCAATACAGCCCAATAAGACCGTCCAGTTTGAAAGCAAACTGGAGAGGAGCCCTTGCCCAACCTAAATATCAACCTAATTAATCACCTCCATTGCCCACCACCACTAATTATAATGATCTTTCTTAGCCCTTCATGCCGAGAAATTATTTGGTGATCTTGAAACATAATTAAGTAAACGATTTGGTGTTGTTGAGTAATGGGAAATGGTAAAAAAAAATATGATATTTAATAATTAATGGAAATATTATTATGTGGTGCTCTAAGATCACCTCATAATGTTTTCTTCTTGCCACCTTTTAATTCCTTCTCACCTTCTATATCACTAACTAATTATAAATAATAAAAAATATATGAGCAAAAAAAAACGAGAGAGAAGTAGAAAAAAGGCGAAGGGTGGACGTGGAGATGGATTGACTATCGAATGTGCTGGTCAAAGGATGAAGTTAACCTTTCAAAGTAGTAAAAATGAAAATACAGTTGAAATTAAAATGGGGATTTAAAGAAAAATATTTAAAACATTTAGATGAAGAAGACAAAAGTAAATAAATAATGTGTGGGATTTGAGCCACCTTTCTAAAACATTTATATAACTTAAAAGGAAAAAGTATATTGCCTCCCCCAATAGCTCTTTTTTGGCGGACCTTCCACCAAACAAGGCACATGAGAGGGGAATTGTTTCTTCTCGGGTTGTTAACCTTGTTGGAAGTTGGAACTCTCTACAGCTCCTCCTCCTTGATTAGGCTCAAGTTTTCATATTGGTTGTAAAAAATGAATGGGAGTATTTATTTATTTATTTTTAAAAGTAAATCTCATTCTTGAGATTTATTTTCTATTTAATTCATAAGTTGGAACTCTCTACAGCTCCTCCTCCTTGATTAGGCTCAAGTTTTCATATTGGTTGTAAAAAATGAATGGGAGTTTTTTTTTAAAAAGTAAATCTCATTCTTAAGATTTATTTTTTATTTAATTTATATTCTTTTTTAATATTTCATTAGGTTTATTTGGTATAATATGATCAAATCATCTTTGTAACTTTCTGCGCTTATTTCTATTTTGAAATTAAAATACAATTAAAAATAACAATAATTCCTTATTTCATGGAGAAAATATCTTCCTTATTTCTTAGAGAAAATCTCTCATCATTCTAAAGAAAATCTCTTCATTCCAGGAAGAAAATCTTTCATCATTTTAAAGAAAATCTCTTCATTTCAGGGAGAAAATCTTATTCTAGGAGAAAAATTTCTCCCTTATTTCACAGAAAAAATCTTGCATATTCTCAAAATCCTAAATTGTCTACCTTTTGAAAATCTCACACTAAATGTTGATGTGAATTTTCACATTATAAATAAATGCTGATAAATAATATCTTCTCATGGAACCAGACACACACTTAATGTTACATGAGTGTGTGAACATTAATATTGCATGCGACTACCTATTTGTATTATAGAATTAATGTGAACATTCATATCTCTATGTACACACTATATTTGTGCTAGCATGACTACTGATATACAACTAACCTTCGAAAAAACAAAACACATATTAAAATACAATGTAAATGTTTACAATAAACAATAAACATATAATTAACCTTCAAAAAAAATATAATTCATATCAAAATACAATATGAATATTCACAATTTACAATTAACACATAACTACCCTTAAAAAAAACTATACTCATAGCAATGTGAACTGTTAGGTCCCGGTGTCCCACATCGGGAATAGAGGAAGAGTTTCTGAGTTATAAAAGTAAAAATCTAGACCCTTATATAGCATCGAGGCCTTTTCCCAAGTGGTGAAATCCCTAGCAGAACTCCTCAGTTAAGCGTGCTTAGGCTGGAGTAGTTCTAGGATGGGTGACCCACTGGGAAAAACAAATCCGTTGTGAGCATGGTCCAAAGCAGACAATATCGATGGTACGTGAATGGTTGGGGCGTTACAAATGGTATCAAAACCGACTCTCTTGAGTACCAAGTGTGGGTCCCTGGCGTCTTTCGGTGCATGTGGGCTGGCTTGTGAGCTAGCATGCTACTACACGGGGACGTGCAGCCCTAAGGAGAGTGGATTGTCAGGTCCTAGTGTTCCACATCGGGAATGGAGGGGGAGTTCTTAAACTATAAAAGTTAAAACCTAAACCCTTATATAGCATCGAGACTTTTTCCCGAGTGGTGAAATCCTTAGCAGAACTCCCTAGTTAAGCGTGCTTCGGCTGGAATAGTTCTGGGATGGGTGATCTATTGGGAAGAACAAATCCATGCGGGCATGGTCCAAAGTGGACAATATTGATGACATGTGAATGGTTGAGGCGTTACGTGAACTTGAAAATATAAAACAAAAGTGAAAAAAGTGAAAATCGACTATTTCAATTGTTCAATGGTAATAAAAATGATTATTTAATCAACAAACATATAATAACAAAAACAACAAACATACAACTAACATTCGAAAAAATAAAATTCATACCAAAATACATTATGAATATTCACAATTTACAATTAACATACAATTACTTTTAAAAAAAAAAAATGAAATTCATACCAATGTGAACATCCACACTGTAATGTGAAAACAAGAAACAAAATTAAAAATGTAAAATCGACTATTTTGATTGTTCAATGACAATAAAAATTATTACTCAACCAAAAAGTATGGGCAAATTACAACAACAAAAAAAAAAACCCAGGATTTCATGTGTCTTTCAAATTAAACCCCATGATTTCAATTGTATCAATTTAAATCCTAAATTTTTTATTTTGTATCAATGTTAACCATCTGTCTATTACAGTTAACTTGTTTGATGGGAAAAAAAATTGATGCACACATGGCATATTATCATTCGCTCATTTCTCTTTCTCTTCTACCTACCCATACTATAATCTCTTTTCTCTTTCCTTCATCATCCACCATCTCTTTTCACCTTTTTAATAAAATAAAATAAAATAAAAAAGTGAATCCTACCATCTCCTCCACCTTACTACTGCCCATCGCCACCAACAAATTGCCGCTACCCACACCATCGGCAGTCTTCTTCTGCAACCACTAGCCCTCAAGTCCACCACCCCCTACCTCTCTTGCCATTACTTCTCTCAGATCCACCATGTTTCACCCTCACACATCATCGCTTCACCTAAATCCATTGGTCTCCGCCCTTTGATCTATCATTGCCTTCACCACCTTATTGGAATCGTCACTCACACATTTCTATTTCCTCATATCTGCTAGCTCCCTTTGTACCTCTCTTAGATTCATTAGCCCCTTTCATCGTCTCATAAGGTAGGGAGAGAGAAACGATGATCGGAAGGGTTAGAAGATCCATGGAAGTGAGTGATGAAACGAGAAAGAATGGCTTAGGGGAGAGTGAGAGATAAAGATGAGGCCATGGTTGGCTCACGTGTAAAGAGAGAAAGTATAGATGGTTGAATCTACTACCAGAGACTAGAGTGGTGTTTGGTTTGGTATATGTGCCCAGTTGTGTGTGTGTGAGAAAGAGAGAGTCTAGTTTGGTGTTTGGAGAGAGAGACAAAAAGTCTTGGTGTCTGGTGTGGTTGGCCATTAGATCGGAGGAAGATGAGATTAGGGCCATTCACTTAGGGTAGGAAATGAATGCTTTTGGTGATCATTAATTGCCAGAATTCATAAAGAGACACAGAGAGAGAGAGAGAAACAGAGAGAGAGAGAGTGTCTGAGTTGATCCCATGTGTTTAATGTACTGTAGCTTTCATGATGTGCGGTCTTGATTTATTTGATGGTTGATAAATCTTGGTACTGATTTGGTGTCGGTAAAATCAAAGTTGAGATCAAAATAAAATTAAAAGAACCAGTAAAGTAGTGCCACATGTTCTATTAAATTTTATTTTGTTAAAAAAGTTAACAGAATAGAATGGAGGATAGGAATTGAAATCTTGTTGAAATTTTAGGGTTTAAATTGATACAATTGAAATCATGGGGTTTAATTTGAAAGGCATGCGAAACCCTGGGATTTTTTTTTGTAATTTGCTCAAAAAGTATAGTAACAATTAATATACAACAAATTGCCAAAGAATATATATAAAAAATCATTACATAGTTCATATATATTGACACAGCTTTTCAGAAAAATTTGTATATAATCAATTTCGGCATAATAATGGCAAATAAACTACACAATATCGAGACTACACAAACCGACGAAGAAATTACGGTTTATATATAAAATGGTAAAAAAAGATTGTTCGTCGCCGATTTAGCATCATCTCTGTTGTGAGTCCATCATTATCTCTATCATTAGTCTACATGTATAAATAACCTTCTCTTCCAAATGTTCTTCTATGGCATCGCTACTAGAAAATTGACTTTCTGCATCTATTTTTTTGCAACTGCCTATTTAGCCATGCGAAAAAAATATGTTTGGGACAACATAATATGAGACAAAAGTAAGTGATAGTACAAGGTCCCAATTTATGCGTGACTTTAAACATCATTCCACCCGTAGGAATGCAAGGAACAATATATTTCTTCTATTTATTTTTTATTTATTTGCTCCATTCACAGTTTTGCCCTAGACAGGCATTAAAACCACTGGGATTCGACATCGCTCGCTTTCTCTCGTCATCTAAAGAACACCGGTATGAATCTCTGTCTCTCTCTGTCCCTCGATCTCTCCCTTGATCTCTCACACTCTCTCTCTCTCTCTCTCTTTCTCTCTCTCTCGATCTCTCAATCTCTCTCTTGATCTCTATCTCTCTCTCATACAATTTTGTTATCTATATATCTGCGTACACATTATCTAACCTTTTTTTGTTAATTTTTCTTCTCCTAAAAATCCCTCAATACAAGTATATATATGAATTTATATATGTGGACTTGCCTTTTTCCGCGCCCCGCCTTTCGAAAAGGGTTTAAAAAGAAGGCCTCACAGTTCGGACTCACGTAGTTCTGAATCTAGTCTCACAAGTGCAATGTGAAACTGATAAACACCAAAGAGTCCAAATCTGGCATATCTTTTGCTTTGCCAGACATAGAGTCGCCACCTAAATATTTTATTTTTGCAAAATTTAAGAAATCCTGATTCGTGCCAAAGGCCACGTGTCCGTCATCACCAAAGTTACCTCGGCTCGGGAACTTGGGTACGAGGGGGGAAGGTCATGGATTGAGCACCCCCGCTCGTCGGATCAAAGATCGGCCTCTACTAATCATGATATGATGTTTTATAAACATTATGTGTTCTTGTTCCGGTTATTTAGCTTACTTTTACTATGTGACACATACAAGCAATTATAGACTAGTTGCAAGATTTGGAACAATTCAACTCATGTTTGCTTTCGAAAATAGTTTGAATTTTGCCACCCTCAAGTGGGTTTAAAGTTGCGGATTTGCCACCAAACATAGTGGGCTTAAAACATGATTTGCCACAACAAGGTGGGCTTAAAACGCGCATTTGTTGAATCGTTCCAATTCAAACAACAAAGCCTCCATCCACAAGCATTCATACAATTAATCATTTAAGCACATAGCCTCATGGCAAGCATGCTATCATGGCATCATGCACACTCATGCAAGTATGCTAAAGCGAAAAAACTTACCGCGTACTCCAAGCCAAAACAAAAGCTAGTTAAAAATATGCATGATCCTAACTATGCGAGATAACTAATGCAACACATGCAATAATCCAAATAATAGGCTTGGCTTCTAATATGGCATATGAAATAATTTGAACAACATGCGATTAAACACGTATTCAAAGAAGTATTGAAATGACAATATAGTTTGAATGATGCGCCGAGCCTCGGTGCATGCAAGACAAATGAATGGATGCAAACATGCAAGCATAAGGTATGCTAATCGAAAATGTCGCTAATCTAACCATCAAAAGCGATTAAGTCAAAGGGAGAAAGACGTGGGATTGGAAGACATACCCACACGCACGCACACTTATTACAATATTACACCCTCGTGAAGGAAGGTCCAAATGAATAAGCTAACCAACTAGCTACGCTAATTAAGCTAATTATTACAATACTTGAAATGAATTAACTAACTATTCTAAGCTAATTAATTATTACAAACCAGAATCGAATAACTAGTTACACTAACTAATTAATTACAACACTTGCATGAATTAGCTACAACTAATTAAATAAGTAAAGTGACTAAATAGCCTTGAGGATGAGGGATGCATTCTCGGTTCCTCCACTCGAAAAAGCCACCGTCTTGCTGCTGTGAGCCTCTGTTTGCGCATATTTAAGCATTGAAAATTGTGCCAACTTCCAGAATGCCTCTACTTCAACTTACCAACACACTGTGCAATTTTCATTGGTGGCCGACAGGGGGCCTGTCGGCTAATGGTGGTGGCCGGTCGGCTACTGATGACAAGAACTCCTTCTTTTGCTGCAACAGAGGGCAGACAGAGCAAAGCAATATATTCTCAAGTGTTGTCTGTACTGTTACTCTCCTTATCATCAAACAAGCTCAAAGGAGTGTAACTCTTAGCCCTTAAACCATCAACCAAGCATTTTCCATGCATGATGGTTAAGGAACCAAGCTTGTACAAGCTCAATGAATACACTAACAAGGCCAAAACAACCACCACCCTATCATGCATGATCAAGGGTGACAGTAACCAAGGAAAGTGGCACATTTCATCACTTCGAGTATGAAATGTCCCATTTTTCTTGTGTTCGAATTAACGTCCGATCCGAACACATGCAATGCAACACATAAGATGCTTATCTTGCCTTTTTTACTTGTCCATTTTTTGTTTACTCATTTTAGATTACCAATCCATTCTTTAATTGGTTAAGTCCAAAAGTGAGTGTCCTCTAATGGAAAGTGGACTTAAACTACAAGTTACTTTGGGCATGAAAGAGACCTTATGCCATTGGTAATAAACCCCGAATGGGATTAAACCATTAAGCACGAATGTCTCAATTTCACAGTTAAGCAAGCAAGGGGTTTAAAACCACTTTCAAAGCAAATAAAAGAGTGAAGAATGGAGGGAGGGAGGTTGTAGAAATTTTAGTGTTGAAATGGAGTACAAAACAACACTAAAACATGCTTTCAACTCAAAACAATAATGAACAATACATTAAAACTCCAAGCTAATGAAAGAATTAACACTACAACCATGCCATACAAGGCTCAAAGGGCTTAACCAGCCCAAAATAGAGCTAAAACAAGTCAAAACAGTAGCAAAAACATGCTGGACCAAAGTTAAGTTAGGCTATAAAAACATGCTAACATGTAAGACAACTAGGCATGCAAGCAAGACAACAAGGAAGGGAGGCTAACCCCTCTAATTTTGGACTTCAAAAGAAGGTTTTTGCCACTGAAAAACCTTTGAGATTTAGTGGTTAAAAGGCCCAAAACTTTTGATTTGAATGTAAAGAAAAATAGCACAAAAAGTTTCACAAGCTAAGGAGCCAAAAGAGAGGGGGAGGGAGGGGGGGGACAACCCTCTAACTCACAAAGGCTTAAACCACCATTTTCATGCCTCAAAAATAGAGTTTTTTTACACTTCAAAATAGCCTTATGACAGTTGAAAAAGATGGGAAAATAAGTATGCACAATAAGCTTAAACTAAGGTAAGTTCTCTACCTTTGAAGCACAGCACAAAACAACCACAAATTCAAGCTCAAACCCCTTCCAAGACTCAAACAAAGCTCCAAGGGACCTCAACTCAAAGGTGAGAGTGTTTGGTTAAGGGTTGATGTGCAAAAGTGTAGAAAAAATTAACTACAAAGCACAAAATATCAAGTGAGAGAGAGAAAGCTAGAGAGAGAGGGAGAAATTTTTTGTCTAAAATGTCTAACCTCTCAAAATAGGGGAGGACACCCCCTGTATATAGAAAATCAAGTCTTGAGCTTGAATACATTCTACCATACACGTGTATGAAGATGCATTCATGAGCAACCTTTGCACAAATTGACAACAAATATCCAGAAATATCTAGAAAAAGAGACTGGTGGCTGTCGGCCACCAGCAGTGGCCGATCGGCCACATCCATAGCTGACAGGCTTATCCCATGGCCGACAGCATTGGGGGGTGGCTGACAGGCCACCAAGAGATCCAAACACCAATTTTTGGTCCAAAACAAGGCAAAGAAAAAACATGGTTCAAAAGCTCAAAGACAGGGCGTTCCGCCGAGGACTTTAGGTGCTAAAAAACGAATACAAACAAACACAATCATCGAGCACACAAACGATGACTTATAAATCTTGAGGACGATCAGAAATTGGGTGTCTACAATATATATATCTCTATGTATTGATTGAATAATTATCCTTATTTTATTTTTAGGTTCTTGACCGATCCAATCATTGATCGACAGAGGTGGAAAAAGCAACTACTTTGAGAAAATAAACCCTAAATTTCTCATTGGAGGTAAGTTCTAATCTATTTGTTTACATGTCTGTTCTAGTTTTGATCTTGTTTAGATTTGTATTGAACAACTCCTAGTTAGCTTTTTGTTTACTGTTTGGGAATTGATTTCAATTTGTTAGCTTTTGTAGTTTGAATGTCATGTTTATTGACAAATGTGTTCAGTTAAAATACAGTTAATGTGTTGATTATTGTTGATGTTGTGATTAATTGATGCAAATTTCAACATAGACGAATGGGAAATTAGTTTTTGTTTCCAATTCCAAAAAGAGTTGGAGTATAAACTCTAATTATTTGATGAATATTTTCCCAAAAAAATAAAATAAAAATGATTAGATAATTACAATTAAGAGCATATATTTTATGATAAAGAGTTGCTACAGTTTACATCTTAAAACTAGAACTAGAACTACAAGACAATTGGGAATACATTATATAATATAAGCAAAGACGTTGTAAGGTCTTTATTGATGAAAACTTCAATCTATTTTTCTCAAAATTTTGAATTTTTATAATGTAAAAATCTATGTGTCACATTATTGGTTCTCATAAAAAAAAAATTTCTTTTTTAATTTTAATTATCAATATGGAAATACCTTTCAAATTTTGTCCATTAATTAGAGAATCTTTGAAATTTTCAACAATATGGAAACTTTCTATTTCTTAAATTGATGATGAAAATCTCTATATATGTTTCTTAAATTGTTGGTGACAATTGATTTGTAAACCACTTGTTTTTCCTTAATTGGATAGTAAATTGAAATTTAAAAAATAAAATAAAATAAAATTGAGGACTTCTTGTTTTTTCCTTTGTAGATTTTTTGGTTTTTGCTTTTGAGGACTTCTTGTCCTCCTTTGTACTTCTCTTTTCTCATTTTTAATAAAATTCTTCTTTTATTGCTGATCCCCCCCCTAAAAAAAAAAAAAAAAACAATGATATAATTTTTTTACGATATAATGATAATAATAAAAGTTCTGGCTTTTGAACAGATTGTTTAAAGGATGATTTTTTCTTAAACTTGAGTCCTATTTCCTCTTCTTCTAGCAGCATTTCTTCTTTAAACAGCTAGAAATTTAGCATCAACTTTATGTTGTCTTTAGATTGTATTAACTTGATGAAAAAGCAGGGGCCTGTTGCCTTCTTGTGGGAAATCATTTTTTCATTGTTATTGGGTGAACCTCTTTGAGTAGTTAATGACTGAAGGTTCAGTAAATGATGGGACATTATAATCAATTGAAGTATCAGGAGTTTTGTTGCTTCTGTAGCCATTATCTCTGTACCCATGTCATTTCTAATTTTCCTAATATAGTCGAAGATGTTTTATTAGATTAGATATGTTAGACTTAGTAATGAAACACCATATGGTGTCATGAAGTTTCTTCACACTGCCAAATGTGGCCCTGGTTTTCCTTAAGATAGTATCTTTGCAGGTATTATATGGCCAATTCTAGGTCAGAAATTAGCAACCCATCATTAGTATGTGTGTGTGTGTGTGTGTGTGTGTGTGTGTGTGTGTGCATGTGCTATCTGCAAGCTAAGGCTAATTTGTAACTCATTTTCTTTGTTCCAGAATTCATCTCACTTCTTTGCTGAAATTTTGATTATGAGCTGGCTGAATGCTGTCATCATGAGAGGCATATTGATTAGTAATGGTGCTTTATAATTTTAATAGTATGTTGTTTTTCATTTCTCACTGTTAGACCTTTTTGAGGGTGAGCTTATTGGCCTATAGACCTCTGGGCATACTTTCTAGAAAGTATTTCTCACTTGATGGGGTCCAGCTAATGCTCATTTGAATCTTTTTGAAGGTTGAACACCAACTTGTTTAAATCTTGCAACCTCTTAATGAATATATCTCATTGCTCCATTTCTTTTGCCCAAGGAGCTATTTAGAAGGTAAGTCCAGATACAACCTGTCCAACACTCTTCTAAAAAAAGCTACCAAAGTAAGCAAATTGTTCACATTTTGTGTTTTAAAAGCAACTTAAAAAAGAATGAATTCCGATTAAAACTATGTTTTAGTTCTTGTATTGTTATAGCTATCATCTGTACATGTTGAATCAATCTTCAAATGAAATGAAGTGTTTCTTGATAGTTTTGGAAGCAGCCACTTCGAAAGGAAGTGTTTCTTGGTAGTTTTTTCTTCTTATACTTTGAGTTGCTATTCCAGGCTATTCTCTTATTCACTATGTGGAAAACATTGAATTTGTAGGATATAGATTGGATAGACAGGTTGGCTTTGCAACATGTTAATCTCTGTGCAGGATATAGATTGTTTAAAATCATGGCTCTCTTAAAAGCCTTTTATCTGACCTCTTCCTAAAGATTGTTCATCTTATTGATCACATTAGAGGTAACCCTGTTTCTCTTATCTTTTCCAGCATGGAAGAACATTTATGGCCCAAAAGTTCTGATATATGCACCTTAAAAAATAGTGAATTCATTTAGTTTTTAACTGAGTTAGATAGTGAAGTCTAGAAGTGCATTAATTCATGAACTTCAATCAATGCCCATAAAGGTATTATGCATCCCTAATTAGTAAATCCCATCTCCTGCTAGAAGCAAGTCACAAAAACAATTTACTTTCTTCTGACACTGTATTCTCTAAATGTTATGCCCTCTGTCTTTTAATCTGTTGCTATATATTTTGTTGATAAGGAAAATTTTCCAAGTTAAACTTTGACTTTACACAAGTGTAACTACTATGAACAGTCCTAAGAATGGTGTACAGATTCATTGGAGTCAAAATGTGGTAGTAACCTTTTTATGTGGCATAAATTACTTAGCTAACAAAAGAGTCTCTCTCACTTTAGCATGCAAAAGTACGACACCAATAGAGGAATAAGGAATGTGGTCGAAGAAAACACGAAGAAGCAATGCAGAATATGAAGAAGAATAAGAGTAATAATAATGAAGAAGTTCCAAAGTAGAAAGAGCATCACATAGTTTCATGGTCTCAAGAGGTCACTTCCTTCTCCTTTACTTCCTCTGTTTTGTTCTCTTAATCACTTGACTGGTTGGTTTGTCTGATATTCAATGCATGGATTACTTGACTTGCAGAAGGATGATATACCTCGCAAGCAAATTTGTATTCATGGAATTGAAAAGTATAGATTTTCTAATCAATTTTCATTTTTGTCGCATTGATGTGATTGGAGGTTAGTGTTGATGAATGAAATTGATGGTTTTTATTAGAATATATGTTTGCAGTTCACCTATAATTACATCAAAATTCAAGGATAAAACAACCAGACAATGCTGAAGAAGGTTTAAACATAGCTTTACCTATGGCCTGAATGCAAGTTATTAACTTAATATTACTATATATGAAAGGCATATTATGTAAATCTAGTTATATGAGTTTGTAGAGGCATGTGCTTGTATCATGGCTTATGAGAGGCATGTGCTTGTATCATGGCTTATGAAAGGCATATTATGTAAATCTAGTTATGTTGTCTAGATTTTTAAAAGAATTTTGTTAGGTGTTTGTACTTAAAAGAAATGATGAATGATGTTTATAATAAAAAAATTATTTGTGACAACAAAAAATTCGTTTCTAAAAAGATATTATTGTGCTATTTATAAATGTCATTGAAAACTATTTACGGCGGTAACAAAATGATCGCCAAAAAATCTGTTAGTATTTTTTCTTTGTTTTTTGCGACAGCAAAATAGTGGTCGCCATAAGTAGTTTAGGTGTCACAAATAATTTGCGACTGCTGCTTTGCCATCGCAAAAAGTATTTGGCACCCTACATTCATGTCCCCCATTTGCGGTTGCATAGGTTGTCGCAAAAGGTCTTTTGAGATTGTATTTTTATTATTTGGGACGGTATGTGATGGTTGCAAAAAGTACTTTTTCTAGTAGTGTTTATTGTAAAATAATGGTGAAGAAAGATCTTTGATCAAGTGAACCCCTCAAATTTAGGCAAAGAAAATACTTTATAAGGGTAAAGTAGTCCACATAATACTTCTAATGTGGAAAAAAAATGATATATTGAAACATAAGTTCAAATGTATGGGATTAGGTGGAACATAAGAATATTTTGTGAACTTATTGGGTTACAAGTCTTCTAAATGAGATTTAGGAGATTTTTTTTTAGGGTCCCTGGTATTAAAATTTTATAGCATAAAGGACATTCAATATGTTCATAATGTCTAAGTCACTCAACATTGATCCAGGGAAATTTCAATCTAGAGAAATTCTTCCTAGAGAAATTCTAGACTTTCCAAAGAATTTCTCTGGGTTCAAACCAGAGAAAATTCAAATTTTTCTAAGTTCAAACCAGATAAAATTGAACAATATAGAGAAATTTAAACAAGATAGAGAAAATTACCCAGAAAAAATTGAAATTTCTCTGCGTTCAAACCAGAGAAATTTGGAGAAATTTCTCTGGCTTTGTTCACAAATTTCTTTGGCTTTGTTCACAATTTTTTCTAACTTTGTTCAGAGAAAATTGAAATTTCTCTCCAGAGAAATTCTGGACTTCTCAGAGAAATTCCTAACTCAAGCTTTCATCATCTTCTTTCTCTAGAAAAATTCCAAACCAAATCATCATCTCCATGTACATAAAACAATACATACACGATCATATACGTATATACACAATTGAATTACACATATACATATATACATGTATAGAAATGAATATATATATATATATATAAAGAGAGAGAGAGAGAGAGAGAAATTAAAGAAACCTATAGTGTTAACAGCATAACCTAAAGGTGCCACAGATGGCCAAAGCTTGACTCTAGAGCTTTATGCTGCCCTTCCTTCTCTCTCTCTCTCTCTCTCTCTCTCTCTACATGGAATTTCAAAGGCGACTTAAATGAGAAATTGAGGAATGATTTTCGCTCTGCGTGACGAGAGGTGTATATATAAACAGGTTGTGTGCTGAGATCGTATTAGTAAAAATTAGTGTCTCTGCCACCATTAGCTCTGTCTCTTTTACCATTACTACTCCCTGCCGCCGCCGTCTCTGCTGCATTCTTAGAAGAAACTCCTGTTGCTATTTTTGCAGAGGAGGAGGCGGTGGCTGATTTTGTTGCTTGCGGTGGAATTGATGGAATTGATGGGGATGAGGACTCTAATTCTTGGAAGCGACCAAATCGACTTTGGAGAACAAGCCTAGGTCATTGTCGTTCATGGATTTCTTGGCAAAATCGGAGAGGTCTGAGAATGAAGAAGTTGGTAGAGAGAGAGAGAAATGATGTTTGATTTGGGAGAGTCAAATTTCTCTGTGATATATTGGTGTAGAGTTGAGGGACCTTAGACATCACAAAATATTATTGTGGATCTCTTCCATTACTAAAAATAAGAGAAGGACCTTAGACTAATTTTCTCATTTATAAATAAACCTCTCAAATATAAAAATATTTTTTGTATTAAGATTTAACTTTGACTTAAACCTTCTTTTTCATGTCAAAATTTGACAATTAAAGATTGGTTTAGGAAAACAAATTGTATTTTTATTTTGTTTTTTCGTTATTATAAAATTATTACTAAAAAAACTGATACATTTGACAAATGCTAAAAAAAAAAAATTATTGTTATCGAAATATTTCAAGTGGAATTTGAATTTTATTTATTTATTTATTTTTAACTTTTAGGGCGTGTTTGATTCGCTGGATTAGGGGGGGACTATCCACTATTTGGATTGTAATCCAAATAGTGCTCCTTATTCGCCGTTTGATTTTTTTTAAGTCTATCGGACTCCTTATCTCCCATATGGAGGACTATTGTGTTCTAGGAGGGGGGTATGAGATAGTTTTTGGGAGACTATCCACTGTTGGGATTAGGTGGTCAAAATGACCATTTTAACCCTCTACTATTTAATTATGTATTATATTTAATAAAATTCAATAAAATTTAAATGTCTCAATTTAAAAATAAAATAATTTTATTTAACTTTTTATTGATGTTTTATTTATTTAATTTTTTAAAATAATTTTTTATAGATATTTTATTGATGTTTTATTTTAAAATTTTGTTTATATTTTATTTAATTTCATTATTTAAATTTAATAGATGTTTTATTTAATTTCATTGTTTGATTATTATTATTTTTAAAAACAAATTTATTTAAAATTTTAATTAAAAAAATAATATATATTTTTATTGATATTTTATTTATTTTTTTAAAAAAAAAAATTTATTTAATTGTGTAAAAAATAAAATAAAATAAATTTTTATTTAATCTAGCTAAAAATAATTAAAATATTAAAGATATGTTTAATATTGCTATTACTTAGTAATCAATTGAAAAAGGGTAAAATTGTCTTTTGTTCATTTATCTTATCCAGTCCGTCCAACCAAACGTTGGATTCACTAAAAATAGTCATTTCCAGACATTTAATCTCATGAAAAAACAAATACAGAATACATATCCAATCCAGCCAAATAGTCCGCGAAATTTACAGTCCCAGACTCAAATCCGATGGATTCTAATCCCTCCTTATCTATTTCGTCCAATCAAACACACCCTTAGATCCTTAAGACACTAAAAATTTTAAATTTTTCTTCAAGACAAAAAGGCAGTTTGAGAAAACGTGCTTTTCCTTTAGCACTTAACAAACATGATAGGCTCGGTTAAAAAGTGAATTTTTTTTCCTTTTGTCACCTAAATCAGTTGAAACCATACCAAAAAAAATAAAAATAAAATTATTACTTAAATACCCAAAAAAAATTAATTTAAACAAAAACCAAATAGGGGTGTGAGTCACCATTCTCATTAGTTTGGACGAGTAACACATTAAATCAAAATCATATGAGAATATTTTAATTATTTTTAAATATATCCGACACATGTTGGGAAAGTATCCAATAAGTATTGATATCCAACATAGACGTACTATCTTCTTAGAAGCGTCCATGTGTCTTAGTTCAACACTACGTGGCTTGTTTACAAGAAAATGAACTCCAATGTAGAGCAATGAGACATCAATGTTTTTTTTTTTTTTTTTTTTTTCCAGTAAAAAAAATGTTTCTAACAAAACAAACAGCAGCAAGAGCCTTCTTCCACACTGTATCAACATCAAGAGAACACAAGTCACAAAGACTTATGGCAAATACATACCCGATCAGTACAAATACATGTTTTTGGGACAAGGAAATCAGTTCAAATGTGCCAATTTACGCAACTATATCACTTTTTGGCATCCATATACGAACAAGCCGGTCATAAAATGAGCAAGTAGCTACCACACCGCTCTTCCTTTTGCCTTCTTGACATATCTCCCCTCTCTGCCAATCTGCTCCATACGCAAGTGATTCATGCTTACAGTAAGTTTCAATCACCTCAGCTTTTTCTCCTTCAATCTTAACAATTGCAAAACCATTATGCATACATGCTGCCAATACCAGGCCTGGCAGAGAGGGATGGTGCTTAATTCTCCAAACTCCTCCTCCTAAACAAATTGATGTTTCATTTACCGGCTTTGAAATTGACCTCACATCCCATACCCTTAGGTATTCATCATAACTGCCAGTAAATAAGGTATGAGGGTCACTCGGGCTCTTTGTAATGCAACAAATACCCATCTTATGGATTTTAGAATTTTGGAATGCCAAGTTTGAAGGACAATCCCGTAAATCCCAACAACTGAATTTACAGTCATCTGAACCGGTGTATAGCAGTTGAGGTTGGTGTGTATCAAAAGAAGTAGCCCAAAGCTCAAATTCGTGCGCTTTCCATTCTTGTTGTATTTCTAGTTTGGAGTCTAGAAGACAGATTATTGATACTGAACCATCTGAAAGCCCCACTGAGATGGACGTAGCTGAGGGATTCCAGTCCGTGCACAGGCACATGGAGGAACTAACTTGTTTGCTAGTAACCTCTTTCAGAAAATTCCCCGCATCAAGGAGAGCATCAGATTGTTCTACAGATCGTAGAGAAGTGAATTTCAATACACATGATGCATATAAAGGGGTAAAAAGAAATAAAAGAAAAAAATTTGAAACATAAGTGTTTAGAATGTCATAAATGTTATAGCTCATATATTGCTCTACAAACATATTATCTAGGCTTAATTCAACAGCCTCTTTTTTTTTTTTTTTTTTCCTCAGACAGTCCTGGATGTTTCAATGAGATGTTATATGAAAAAAATTAAGAGGAAACCAAAAACAAAAAGGGAAAAAATAAAATAAAAACAATCAAGTACATATCATGTGTCACTGTTTAATTTATATATAACATCCCCTTGTGATCCTTGTTAGCCGTAAGGTTAAATTCATGATATGAAGTCTATGCAAGTGCTTCACTTTTCATTCATATTTGACAGCTTTGTCATCTCCCAGATATTACTAAACTCAATTTCTTGTTGAGCCTCTGAAATATCTCCATATTGCAAAACACAAAAACATACATATATCTATATATAGAGAGAGGATTAAGAACAACATCTTTATTAAAAGGTCATGTTAGGCTCGCAGAAAAAACAAGGAAAAGAAAGGAAATTTCCTCATAGTGCTTACAAACATTAATCATGGCATGTTTTACAACATTTTCTTATCCTCTTTTGGCCATACTTTTTGAGAATCCAAACAGAACCTAGTTGTACAATAAAAATACATGGTTCAACGAAATTTAACTTCGAGGGCACAAAATTTTATTTTTACTTTTTCCCACAAGCCAATTAGAAGTTTCACATGAAAAAAAGTTGATTGAAATCCCAGAGTCAAAATAATTAAATCAAGTTGATCAGTCAACCTCAATCAAGTCTATCAATTAAGTCGAACTCATGAAATAGTAAACCTCAATCGTTTTGACGGTAACATAGCAAGATAATATGGGCCAATACTAGTTATGCTTTGGTTGTTTTGGTGAAAAACATTTTTCGCATTTCTAGCATTTGGAATGACGAAAAAGGAGTTATATAGGCGGAAAATATTTTTCATTTTTAAAAGGTGCAAAACATTTTCCAGAAGTCTTACCAATGTCACTACTACCACCATTGCCACCATGGCTGTTTGGTTAAAATGTACCAAGAAATAATTAATTTTTCTTTTTTTCCCCCCAATTTTTGTTAAGATTGAATACATACTAGTTTTATTTTTTCCATCGCTAATATATCTATCATGGTTGAACTTAAAAGTGCGGAGGAAAAAAAGTTTAAAATGTAATAATTATATCAATAAGTGAAAATTTATTTTCTCAAGTTTTGGCACCGCTCAAAACAAAATCTTGGTTCCACCCTTGTTGTTGGCACTAGTTATGCTTTGGTTGTTTTGATGAAAAACGTTTTTTGCATTTTCTAGCATTGGGAATGATGAAAAAATGAGTTTATATAGGCAGAAAATATTTTATACTTTTAAAAGGTGCAAAACATTTCCCAAAAGTCTTACCAATGGCACCACTACCACCATTGTGCTGTGGCCATTGAGTAAAAAAGTTCCAAGAAACAATTAATGTCTCCTTTTTTTACTTTTTCTTTTTCCATATTTTGTTACAATTGAATACTGGTTTAATTTTTTCTTTAGAAATTGTCTTCATTCCTAATATATCTATCATGGTTGAAGTTAAAAGTACAGAGGAAAAAAAAGTAATAATTATATCAATAAATGAAAATTTATTTTTGAAGTTTTGGCACCCCTCAACAAAGTCTTGGTTCCACCCTTGTCGTTGATATTGATGCCACCCGATCACCACAACCACTACTATTATAATCGCTAGCACATCAGTTTCAAGATCATAACTAAGCATAAGAAAACTTTTTCTTCATAAGCAAAAGGACTGTTAATTTATGATAGTTATCTAGTAAAGGACTAAAAACCAAAGAATTGGCATATGGACATACCTCCAGCTGCTGATCCATCCGAACAGCATTCTAGGTGATGAAGCCTCAAGTAACCATCTGCATCGGCTTGAGCAAGCAACGGACCAACAATGGCTCCAACCGGGCTCCATTTTATATCAAAAATTCCCGCTGTCTCCACACGGTGAGACAGTTCAAGCCGTCCCGCATCAGCATCTACATTGAAGAGCGATATGCTTCCTGATCTTCTGGGCTGATCACCCTCTTGCAGCGTATAAGTTGAGGCAGCAAGGATACAGTGGAACGAGTCATGAGGACAGAACTCCACGGCATCAACATTGCCATCTAGATAACAGTGTGCCACATCCATAACAAAATTATCCCTGTACAGTTTCACACACAAAAAGCTAAGTACCACACATGTTATCAAATTGTGAATCGTTTAGCTAAAATAGTGAATCGTGAATCAAAATATTCACTTTATTTAATATAATATATAATTTTATATATGTATTTATATAAACACTCACGTAGCGTTTAAAATGAAGTAAATAACAATATAATTATATTACATATATGTATTTATCTCCTTTTTATTTCTTGATTGTGCAAACAAAAACAAAAACATAACTGAATTGTAGTGAACTGCAATGTACCGTAGTGAATTGTAAATTGAATAACCCGATTCACTCAATTTTCGATTCAACAGCACAGTTCCAATCATCGTAGTCAAAACTCGTATCGAATCATGAATCATACAATTCTAACAACCATGATCTCTCTCTCTCTCTCTCTCTCTCTCTCTCTCTCTCTCTCTCTCACACAGACAGAAACTCAAGTTAAGATCAGTTGAGCATTTCATCGAACAGTTTGTGGGCACAAGCTGAAACTGAAAGGTTTTCCTAATCTAGCATTCACAATGTGGGTTTGACATGCAAACTAGTGTTATAAGAAAAGAAATTAATAAAGTATATAAGTGACAGATCAGAGAAGAACCATAGTTACCGTTAAGTTACTTGGAAATTACGAGAGACAACGAAAGCTCGTGCACTTAGGTCTGCACAAAACGTTGGTATATAAATACTTTATATTATTTAATTTTACTTTTATATAAACATAAACTGTGTATTAGGCCTCGTTTGGGAACATATTTTTTAGTAATTTTTTTGACTTTTTGATTAAAATGTGATGTAAAAAAATTAGTATATTTGAAATGATTTTTTGACTTTTTACGAAAAGATGTGCAAAAAGTAAAAAGAAAAAGGAAATTTTGACTTTTTGATATGAATTGTTGACTTTTTGTTTTCTTTAGGCCTCATTTGGAGAGTGTTTATTTTAGTCAAAAGGTTAAAAAGTCAACTAAAAATTGTCATATTACCTCTCTACTTTTCTGTACATTTTTTTGTAAAAAGTCAAAAAATTATTAAAATAACTTGTTTCCAAACGAGACCTTAATTACTTTTTAATTTTTTAGCTAAAAAAATCACTTACCAAACGAGGCCTTAGTATTTTTTTAAGGAAGGATAAACTATGTATTATTAATCATGTAATAAAATTATTTATAAAATTTGAACTACTAACTTTAAAAATATTAAATAGACACCCAAATCATAAACTAATTATATTTTTTATTTTAAAATATAAAAATTATTTATATTAAATAATATCATAACTATGGACTTTTCTTAAGTGTGCAACTTACACCTTACACCTACGCCTTTCTGTTTGCTGTCCTGTTTTATGTTTACACCTTCCACTTACACTTTTTGTGTTAGTTGCATATGGTGTGCAACCTTAAGGGGTTGCACACCATAACAGGACCCCATAACTATATGGGCAGGCTGGAGAGTTTTTATATTATCTACGAACAGGCTTAAAAATGAAGTACAGGCTCGATTCTAGCCATTCTATTTGAACTTAAAAAAAAATAATTTCAGGACACTTAATTCAAATTTTAAAATTTAATTCTTATTATATTTTAATGTGAATTTATTAATAAAGATAAAATTTAATTTTTTTTTTCATATTATACCCTAATCAATTATACGTGTTCTTCAATCTCTATATCTTATTCTTAAAGTTTTAATTATTTTCTTTTTTTTTTCTTTTTTCTCATTCTAAAATTTCAATCCACCCCACCAAAATTCACAATTATCATCAATATTATTATTTTTTATTATATTGTTACTTGTAAATAGAAAAAAATTTAAATAAAATTAAATGATGAATGAGAATAATAATAAATACATAATCAAATTTAAATAAATAAAGAAATTCAAAATCAAGCTACAAATCAAGTGAATTGATTGACAAGACAATTTATGGGATGTTTCAATCCAGCTTAATACCTATAAAAATAATAATAATTAAGATCTCGTTTATTAACTATATACTTTAGTTAAAAAATTAAAAAGTTAATATAAACTGTCATATTATTCTCTTTATTTTTTTATATATTTTTTTATAAAAAGTTAAAAAATTATTAAAATACCATATTTCCAAATGAAACCTAATTTAGCACATAAATCTCTGACATGCTTTCATTTTGAAAACTTGCAGGTTTGAATGATCACAAAGTAGAAATGGTAACGGGCCAGGATGGGGTTGGGTATTACACTCCTCGTTTCCGATCTTCAAAGGTATAAAATTTCTCGTCTCCGCCCCCGATCCCCCCGCCCCTAACAGGTATCGGGTTTCCCCGACCCCGAAAAATCTCCGACCCCTTTTTTTTTTTTTTTGAATTTTGAATATCCCATTTTATTTCTTTTTTTTAAGCAAATAAAAATAACATATATATATATATATATAAAAAAGCATAATCCAGCAATGTCCAAACATAAACATCCAAACAACAACAACAACAACACGACAAATAAGATACAAAATAATACCCTCACCACAAAAAATAATAACAACAACAACAACAACAACATCCAAACAACACCTATTTTTTGCTTAAAAAAAAAAATACCACTTGTGAATTTTGCAAAGTAGTACGTACAACCAACATTATTAATTAAGTTAACTTCTAAAATCGATAGGCATCTCTCAAAGATATGCTATGGGTCCATATCCTTAAAATAATCCATGCAACATAATATCTTGATTCTCAAATGTCCAACAAAAAAAAAAATAATAATAATAATAAAAAAATAGTACCATTAGTCTATTATAACATGGAACAATAGTTGTTCAAATAAAATATATAACATCAATATCACAATAATAAAACAACATTGTTTCCCAAAAAATCTGATATAACCACAATTTTCATCGTCTCCTTTAACTTGAATTTATGTTAAATAACAAAAGGAAAAAAAAAAAAAATCAATATTAATAATAAGATGTAAAAATGTTAACAATTAAAACAAAAAAAATGACAATTACCACAAAAGTGCCATACGACTCATCCAAGTCGATCTCATCATCATCATACACTGATAATGGTCCAACTCTGATCTTACATTCTTCATTTTTTTACTTATCTTTCTATTAATAAACAAATTATACTCTGAAAGGGTCTCTGTAATAATTTCTGGATGAATAGAAAATTCACCAACAACATCGGTCTTCATACCAAGTCGGTCCTGATACTCTTGCAACAAATCATAACAAATCTAACGAACCCTATCAATTTCCTCTTCAGCTTTGTCTCCATAAAGTTTTTTAAAATAAAACTCCAATACACTCATCTTGTACCTAGGATCAAGTACAGCAGCAACTCCAATAACACCATGTATCACTAACCAATATTTATCAAAAAATTTCACCATTTTTGATGTCATTATTCTAACCACTTTAATTTCACAAGAGAGCCATTGAGACAGTGCCATCCTAATCTCACATAAAGTTAGGAAACAAACATTGGATGTGAGATATTTACTACCAGAAAATAACTCTGTGATAGAAAAAAATATCTTAAATCTCCCACTGATCTCTCTAGCAAACTCTTATTCTTCCTCACTTGGCACGGTCTTATATTGGGGCTCTCTATTTTTCAACTGAGAAAAGACATTCTTATACAATAAGGCAGTTTGAAGCATCAAGTATGTTGAATTCCACCTAGTCGCGAAATCAAGTCCTAATTTCTTATTATGTGGATTGCGCAATTGATTGACTGTTTCTTCAATTTTTTCTTGTCTTTTAGGTGTTGCGGTCTAATAAGCTACACTCTCCTGAATTTTCTCTACACCCACTTGTATGACATCCAGCCCATCTTTGACAATCAAATTCAAAATATGCACACAACAATGCATATGAAACAAAGTACTACCCAACAAAAGCGATGTATTACTCAACTTATCCATCAACATGGTAATCATGGCATCATTTGTGGAGCAATTATTAACAGTAACAGTAGAGATTTTTTTGTCAATATTCCAGTCCATCATACACTCAAGCAAAGTATCACAAAAAACTTATTTTGTGTGTAGACATGGAACGTAAATAAGCCTAAAATATAATATTCATGAACAATTATTAATAACATGCAAATTGGACTGAATAAGATAGAACTTTTGAATGATTTGCAAATTTACAAATATATACCTCAACATGTGACTTTGCAATGTCCATGAATCATCAATAAAGTGTGATGTGACAGTCATGAATTCTTTCTTTTGATTACTAGCACTCCACATATCAGTTGTAATTGTCACCCTACTTTTATTATTCTCCACCAAACTCAATGTCTTCAAAATCATAAATCTTTAAAATATCACTCTTTATCGTATTTCGAGAAAGTACTTTAAACAATGGTTAGAGTGCTGCTGAATATCATTTAAAACCAACCTGATCTACGATAGAGAGGGGATATTCATGCAATATTATGGCACATGACAACTCTTTCCTATCAAAATTTTAATAAAAAATATAAGAATTCATTTTTGGACTCTCTCCATTAAAGTTGTTAGTTAAAGCTTTTTGCATCATGTCTATTACTTTTTTCCTTGTACAACTCTTATAGTGATCATACAAATGCCTAGTTCCATTTTTGGAATCACCTCTAAGATGCTTATTACAATAATTATATATTGCCTTCCACACTTGTAGCTTGCTTTTCGTGCTCTTCGGAGGGTTTTAATCTCCTCGGATATGATAGCCCTACAGTTCAAACTCCCATGGTTCTGAATCTGGTTTCACAAAGTGCAATGTAAAATAGATTAAACAAATGAGAGTCCAAGTCCGATAAATCTTAGAAAATCCATTTATCATCAGAGTGCCAAAAATGGACTGCATTGCTAGATTTCAGAGTCACTACCTAAATATTTTTGAAAAATTTAGGAAACTCGTGACTTGTGCCAAAGGTCACTTATCCGTCATTACCAAAGTGTCTCGGTTCGAGAATTTAGGTATGAGAGGGGAAGGTCATGAATTGAGCACCCCACTCACCCAATCAAAGATCGGCCTCTACTTATCATAATGTAATTTTTATGTATAGTATATGCTATTGTTTTGATTTATTATGCTATTTTACTATGTGAGACACGCAAGTATAGATTAATTTGCCCATTTTGGAACGTTTTGATTTCATGTTTGTTTTGAAAAGAATTGTGATATGTGCTACTTTGAAAGAGTAAGCTCACATTTAATCAAATCATCCCAACTTAAGTGAAAAAAGCCTTTACCCACCGACATTCAAGAGGTATATCAAATAAGCACTTAACCTCATGGTAACATGCTTGATATGGCAACATTAACATACATGCAATATGCTAAAGCGATAAATGCTCACCTAGTACTCAACCGAGGCAAGCCAAAATAGAAGAAAATTGTTAGAAAAATATATGCTCTAATATGCAAATGACTAGTG
The DNA here is from genome assembly GCA_025200525.1 of Camellia lanceoleosa. NCBI lineage: Eukaryota > Viridiplantae > Streptophyta > Magnoliopsida > Ericales > Theaceae > Camellia > Camellia lanceoleosa. The sequence continues at coordinate 109,436,843 of CM045759.1, forward strand.
CAACACATACAAAATGCAACTAATAGGCTCGGTTTACTAACATGACATATGGCCTAACTTAAAGCATGCAATAGCGCATGCATTCAATTAAGTAGTAATAACAAATTTAGGATGATGAACCGAACCCAATGTATGCAAAAATGGGTATTTACACATGGTAATGATATGAAATCAAAATATGGATGCAACCATAGTAAGCAAGTAAATAAAAGGAAGAAAAAAATGGGAGTTAGAAGATATACACAATATTACAATTTTGCCCCCATATAAGAGGGTCTGAACAAATGTCCTATTTAGTTAAATATTACAAACACCAAATGAATGCATAAGATAAATTTAACTAATTGTACAAATTACAATACACTAATTAATCTAAGAGCTACAAGCTAATGAAATCGAACGGGAGTAAAAGAACCACATGTGCAACCGAGAACATCCTCTCGGAAAGTTCTCTGTTTTGCTGCTAGATTCTGTTCTATTTGCAATCAAAAAATAATTTCGTTTTTGCCTCAGCTTCTGCTATGTTCTGTCATGAAAATGACACTGTTTGTCCAAAATAGGGTGGCCAACCGTCCTTGAAAAGTGGTCGACCGGATGGAAGGGTGGCTGGCCAGCCACTGTTTTTAGGTATGCCTTGTTGTCACAGAATTAAAACAAAGCAAAAACAGAGTGTTTCCAGAGGATGTTATCCTCTCTACCTCTCCCTATCATGAAACTAATCAAGGGATGAATATAATCAGTCCACAAATCATCAATTGTCGCAAAGTCATTGCATGATGATCTATGAACCAATGGGATAAAAAGATCAATGAAATGAAGTGAAAGACCAACAACACCTCTTCTTATCATGGAGTTACCTCAAGTAAACGGGTGGACATTGCTTCTTGAACCATTGAATGTCACAAAAGAGTACGCAATGAGTCAAGACATAATAGGTTCAATATAATGTCCGATTGAACCCGATTTAATTTTATTACATCTTTCACCATTTTTAATTCCATTTATTAACCCTTTTCATTACCTGTCCATTCTTTATTCATTTTTGTCCAAAAGTGATAATTACATCCACTAATGAAGAGAAGTTGTAGACACCCTATTTTTGACCGTCCTCAAGACTTGGACGTCACCGTTTGAACACTCGGTGATTATCCATGTTTGTGTTCGTTTGGAGTTCCCGGAGGTCTCGGCTACGCGCCTTGCTTTAGGATCTCCGAACTCGACCGTTTTGTGTCTGGTTTTGAACCAAACACTTGTGTTTTTCCTTGGAGGGGTAGGGAATGCCTTGTGAGGCATCCCCATACATCACCGGCCATGGTTAGAGGCCATCGGCTGTTGTTTGTGTCCACCAGCAATGTATATTGCCGGTCGGCACTCTTTTTGGCCGACCGGCCATCAATTTTGTCAAAATGACAATTTTGGCCAGCCGACTACTGTTCATATGCTTTTAGCAGATATTTTGTGCCAGCTGTGATAGTTGGTACCCATCCCATTCCCCTCCATACACGTGTATAGGGGGATTTCCCTCTTGAATGGCTTGTTTTGTAAGTCTTACAAGAGGGAATTGCATATATAGGAGAGCTTCTTCTCTTTGGCAAAAGGTTAGACCTTTGTTAGACATTTTAGACAGCTTTTGTAAAGCTTGAGTTCTAGGGTTAGGGTTAGATACATATTCTATCTCTATAAGTGCGTGTTTTGTCCTACTTTTGCTTACAAACACACACCAACACACCATCTCTTGGACTTGAGACCTTTGGAGGGTTGTTTTGGTGTTTTGGAGCTGGATTAAAGCCAAGGAAGGCTGTTGGAGCATTGCTTGTGAAGAAAGGCTTCAAGGGTAAGAAACTTCCCTTTTATTCCCCATTTTTGCATTGCTTTTCTACCTATCTTAGAACTATTTTTGTGCTTAGTGTATAATACAAAAAAGTTCTGTTTTTAAGCCCTCTTGATTGTTTGTTAAGAGTGTTTTGTGGTTTGGAGGTGTTTGACACCCTTAGGCCTTGTAAGGCTCCTTTTTGTGCTTTTTTGTGCAAGTTTTGGGACTTTGGTGTTTGGACCTCTTCACCATTGAAATCTTGAGGGATTTCAGTAGTGAAGATGGTGCCTTGAAGTCTCAAAAAGGGGAGGGCCACCCCCTCTCCTTGTTGTCCTTGAAAAGGACCGTTCTTGGCCTTTTAAGGGAGCATCTAGCTTAGACTTTTGTTGATCATGTCTTGGCTGTTTTTCATGCTTATATTGTCATAATATAACATGGTTTTAAGTTGGTTTTGGTACACCATGCATGCTTAGCATACTTACCATGTAATGCCTTGTTATTTTCTTAATATGCCTTAGGTTGTTAGCCTTTGTTCTAGCATGTTTTAGGCATGGTCTTGTGAAGCTTTTGTGCTTATCTTGCCATGTTTAAGGTCTGTCCATGGTGGTTTGGGTCGATCTTGACATGCATTATGTGGCCCCTTTGCATTTTGGCTTGTTGGCCTTAAGTATGTACATGTGTAGCATGCCATTCTTGCATGGATTTAGTGGATTGGGATCATCTTTCATGCTATTTCAGTCCTTTAGACATGCTTGTATGCTTGCCTTGGACACCTCTTTGATGCTTCAAAAGCTTGTGTTGTATGCTCCATGTTTTGGCCATTATGCATGCTTTTGAATTTGAGCCACTTAGATGCCATCTAAGGGTCCCCTTTGCATGGTCAAGGTCTGCCTTGAACCTGTTTTAAACCTTCTTGGCCTTGTGAGGCTTGGTTGGTTTAGCTATGGTTTAAGCCTTCTTGACTTGCTTCAAGAATTTGGACTATTTGCATGCTTATGTTTGTCTTGTTTAAGTTGGTTTGGCACCATGTTTTAACATGATTTTCAGAGCTTATGTTGCATACTAATTGTCCATGATAGCCTCTTTTAAGTGTGCTTGAAAGTTGCTTGTTTAATGCTTAAGGTTTGGACCACAACATGTGCAAGTGTGCATGTGTGTTTAGCCTTCATTTTTGAGCACTTTGGCCACTGTTTTAGGCCTATTTAGAGCTGCCTAAATCATGTTTAAGTCCATCTTTTCATTAGTTTGCATTGCCTCATATTTGCTTGTATGCTTGCACAAGTGTCTTGCCATGCCATGTTGCATCCTTAGCTTGCATGCCTAGGTTCCATTGCATCTTGCATGCATGCCTTGTTCCTTGATTTGGTGATAGGAATTGGGTCTTGGTTTGTTTGTTTGGTTTGCATTTCATTTGACATGAAAATGCATGCTTGATTCTTTGGGCCATCATGCATGAAAATGCGTGATTGGTGGTCCGAGAATCGAGGCACATGCCCCTTTGAGTCACAAACATGATAAGGGGCATGATTGGTGCATACATTGCTTGAATTATGTTGCCATGCAAGTTCTGCCCTCTGCTGCTGTGAGTTGCAGGTTCTGCAGGAACTTTTTGCCGACCGGCAGTACATAGTGCCGATCGGCAATATGTTGGTGGCTGATAGCCTCATTTCCAGCTGATGGACACATCTTTCTGCTGATGGTAATTCTACTCAGCCGGTGGTGTCCCCCAGTGTCCAGGGAAACATTCCTGAGACTTTGGCAATCTCCAGAGGGGAATAGCAGGGAAAACAGAGGCAATCCATGCATAGCAGTGTAATTCCGAGCAGGACCCGAACATGCATTGCATCAGGCTCTCCTTCCAAGGCGGTTTACTGTTTTTCCTAGTCTAGTTAGTTGTTAATTAATTAGGCAATTGTAATTATTAATTAGCTTGCGTAGTTGGTTAATTTGTATTATTTATTTGGTCCCTCCGGGCAAGGGCGAATTTGTAATAAGTGTGGGTGCGTGTGCGTGCATGTCTTCCAACCTCCACTTCTTTCTCCCTTTTACTTACCTGCTTTGATGGTTAGTATTAGGGCACGTTTAAATTAGCATATCTCATGCAATGCATGCGTGCATCCATGCATTTGTCTTGCATACACCGGGTTCGGTATATCATACAAACTGCATTGTATTTTCAATTCCAAATTGAGTACGTGATAGTTGTAGCATTTCACATGCCACTTTAGGGTTTACCGAGCCCATCCTAATCACATTCTGTATGTGTTGCTTTAGCCACTTAACATGAATTAGGACATGCATGTTTGCTAACCAGTTTATTGTTTTGGCACGGAGTACAATGTAAGTATTTATGCTTTAGCATCTCGCATGCGTGTGAATGTTAACATGACAGTATGCTTACCATGTGGCTAAATGCTTATATGAGATAAACTGCCTGATTGCCTGTGGGTGAAGGTTGGATTCTTTGAGTTGGAAAAACTCGTTGAAATCCGTGTTTTAGCCTACTTGCGAGTAGCAAATTCCAAAGCATTTTCAAAACGAGCGATATGCTTGTTTCCAAATTAGGCAATCTAGTCTATACTTGTTTGCTGTGCGCATAACATAGTAATTCTAGGCTAAATAACCGGAACAAGAACACATAATGTTTTAAAAATCGGATATCATGGTTAGTAGAGGCCGGTCTTCGGACCGGGTGAAAGGGGGTGCTCATAGCTGACCTTCCCCGATCGTACCCAAGTTCCCGAGCTGAGGCAACTTTGGTGATGACGGACATGTGGCCTTTGGCACCGAGTCAGGGTTTCCTAAATTTCCCAAAATAAAATATTTAGGTGGCGACTCTGTATCTGGCAAAGCAGTCCATGTTTGGCACTTCTTTTCAAAATCTGTTTTTTTCTCAAAACGATTTGCCGGATTTGGACTCTTTGGTTCAGATTTAGAACCGTGACAATGAGAGTCCGAACTGTAATAGACCCGCAAAAACGAACAGAACGGGAGTCATCCTCCCGGGGCGTTCGGGGATGTCTACAGAAGTGTCAAACAAGAAGTTGTGCTTAGCATGACAGAGATGTAATGCCCTAATAATGAACCTCCGAAGAGATTAAACCATTAAGCATGGAAGGTCTCTTTCTCATGCTTTAAACAACAATCAATTGTTTGAAACAAATCTTAAACAAAGAAAACCAAAAAAAGAGAGAGGTTGCAGAGATGATTATTACAAGCGTGAGTATATATATGAAAACTATGAAATAAAAGCTATCAACTCAAATAGATTGGTGTCTAAGGCCTAAATCACCAAACCCATGAGGACTTACAACAATACAAGCATAATAGGCAAAGCATAAACTAACACACTAAAACAACCCCAAAACTTTACAAAATAGTGTTGAAAAGCTAAAAAAGTGAGCAAAAATATGAGAGAATTAAAGCTAGTAAGCAAGCCAAAGGAATGGTGGCTAACCCCTCCACTTTTTGGACCTTGAAATCACATGTTTTAGCTTCTGAAAATTCTAAAAATCAGTGGCTAAAAGTTAAGAAACAAATGGGAAACACAAGGATACAAGCTAAAGAATAAGGTTCAAGGAAGGGTAGTTAACCCCTTCACCTTCGGTAGCTTTTAATAATCACAAGTTTTAGTCCACAAAAACAGTCCAAAGACAGTGTAAAAACAACAAGAAAAAAGAAGGAATAAGTAGTGTAAAGATGGAAAAAGTTATACTTTTGAAGAGAAGATACTCTTTTGTTCACAAACCACAAGATGTTCACTCTCGAGGGTTGAAATTTTGGCTCAAGAACTTCAGCAAGGAGCCTCAAATTTTTGGTTTAGGAAGTGTATGTATAGTATATGTATATTGCAAGATAGAGAGGGAGAGTGTTTTACAAGTTTTTGGCTCCTAACAAATTTTTCTAACCTAAAATCAAGAGGGGTGGTCTTGTATTTATAGAAAAATAGTTTTTCTTGTTGAAAATATTTGTATAGAGACAGCTAGTGCAAGGCATGCGCATGGGGGAGACAACTGGCTGTAAATATCTGCCTGCCGGAACACCTGGTCGGCCGATCAATGACTTGTATAGCCAACCACAAACAGTGGCCTGCCAGTCCAAAAAAACTGCTCTCAAGCCCGACTTCAAACGGGCATATCTCCCTCATTCGGACTCGGTTTTAGGTGATTCTTGAGTCTAAGCCCCAGAAGTCTACTTTCCAATGGTGGTGGCCTCACATCTAAATTTTAAGTGTACAAAGAGATATGCCTAATTTAGTGAAGGATGCTCATTTCTTTCTTAACGGTTTGATGCTCAATCTTTTCCTAAACTAGTTTTCTTCCATCCCATCATATTTCCTTCAACTCCAAACCATAAATAAGATGTTTTAAAAAAAATTTCAAAGATTTCACCTCCCTTTCATTTATTTCCACTTTGTCCTTACTCGGTTTACTAAAAAGTGTAATATTTTAATCGAAATGCGAGCCTCGGAACATCGTAGAAGCATTTGAAAAAAACATTTTGAAAATGAGGTTTTAAGGTCTAAAATAGTTTTGGTCAAAATGAGGTGTAAGGTTGAGATTAGAAGCTCAAAACTAAAGCCTTTTGCTAAAGAATTTGAACGATTGTGCAACGTAACTTTTCATCATCGAGTGTTCAAAGTGCGGCACCCAAGTCTTAAGGGCAGTAAAAAATGGGGTGTCTACAACACCCCCATTGACTTGTTGTTTCTTAAAGTGTTCCCACACAACACTAGGTTTTCTTCTAGTTCCTCCATAAGTGTTAAACTCTACTTCTAAATCAATAACATTTTGATTAGAGAGAGAAGACAGTGAATTGGTAGGTAACCTAATAACTGGCGATGATTGTTGTGAGGCCTCGCTCTTAATTGGTACTTGAGAGTTAACATCTGACATTTTTGACCTTTATAAAAATAACATGAAATGAATAAACGGAGGCAGCATAGGATGGTTCTTGTAATCCCCCTCTACCTAGTTGTTAACAAAACATTGTAAACGAAAAGATTCTAAGCTTTACAACCAAATAAGTTTGAGTCAAGTTGCATTGTTCCTCTTCCCAAAACAAAAACAACAGTGAATAAGAAACCTCAAATAGTAATTCATTTCCTATACAATCAACAAAGTGCAAATGATATTTGTTAATCATGTTGTTTAATTTTGATGATGTCTAAAATATTAATTGAGAAGTTGTAACTAATATACATATTTTATATTATTTAACACAAAATATTATTTGTTTAAAATATATATATTGTGTGATACATTTGTTATAAATATTATTTAAATAAAAATATTTTGAAAATTTTACTATCCATGTTTTGAATAGTTAGGTTGATCACTATTTATTTTTTGACAAATTTGATGTGATTGTCTCTTTTGAGTAAAATTGTATTATATCTTTTTGATACGTATTGCACCGAATTCAAATTAATTTTGCATCTTATTGTATGTAGGACATGTTCGAACAATTTTCTATGTAAAATAAATAATTTGAAACAAATCAAACAAATAAAAATAAATTACTTACAGAATTTATTTTACTGAAATAAATAAGTACAAAATTAGATCAAGTCGAGTGTATGACATTTTTGTCTTTAAAACAAATTCGTCCCGCTTCAGTGCTTACGGATGAATGGTGTCTATCTCCCAAGATATAATGATCTTTACACAAATTGTAGTAGCACTCCAAGCAATTTGTATGGTGAACCAAACCTGTGTTCTAAACTCTTAGAATTTTCCTAAAACTAATACGAGGAGAATTTATGCAAGAGAGCAAAACCAGAAGGAAAGCAAGAGAATTTCTGACTTTATCAGGATCTCCCAAACTGTTGGAATAAGTCTGCTTTTACAGACATATTGGTGGCTATTTGGACAGACTGAACAGGTGCAGAATTCAAATGAACAGATCTATTGCTAGTTTTGAACCTGTCCAAAATGCTAGCAGTTTTATAACTGTTACAAACAGTTTGAATTTACTGGAATTGGAACAGAAAAACATTGAATGGACATGAAAAATTTGTATTCAGATTTTGGCCCAAAATTTGAATTCAAATTTTGGCCCAAAATTTGAATTAATTTCATTCAGAAAAAATAAATTTCCTGCAAGAATTTCTAGAAAAAATTCAAATAAATTTTGTCCAAAAATTAATATTAGAACCGACTTGACCCACAACCCACACCTGCGCCCGACACAGCTCGACCGGTCGGACAGACGACGCGCACGCATGTGTGTGGTAGTTTGAGCCAAGGTTTACTTTGTCCATAACTCCTCCCTTCTACAAACTTAGGGTGTCCCTTGGGGCCCAACCCAAGTATTACCACCTAGAACTTATATGCATACATAAATTCTCTTAAGTTTCCAATGTGGGACTACCATTACAAAGAAACCTATATTTTATTCTTTAATTGTCCATTCCACAAACCCAAAAACGACATCAACTTTCTATTCACTCATAAATGGTTTTGACGAACCATCTTCATTATGTGACTTGCCATGCGGCAAGGAACACATCACCTCTTTGAACCCATCTTAAAAGACGTGTGGGCCCCATCCAAATTTGGGCTCAAAGTTAGCCCAAAATAAGCCTATAAAACCAGTTTTTTCCAGCAATCCCCCACATGAATGGAATTTGACAGAGAGAAAATGCAACAACATGATCTAATTACTGAGAGTACAGAAATTGGGAATATTCTACAGAGGATAGGCAGCTTTTGGCTTTGAACGTTCCCTTGTGAAACACTATCGGATTTACTAGCTAAATAGTGAACATGATGTCTTGAACTGTTCAGCGATTTGTGTAAACCAAGACAATAAAACTCACACAGTATATTACCAGGCACAGTTTAGTTCTCATTATTGTGTTAATTTTGGCCCTGAACAACCTGGTCTTTCATGAGTGCTCTAGAGAATTGTAGCCCTTCATAAATTTCATAGGACCGACCTAGTTCACACTCATATAGGTGATTCTTATGAAGAGTATCCTGCCATACTCCACTAGATATTCCTATATATATGAATCATTAAAAGTTTTACTTAACCTAAAACACTGCAGACATCACTATTTCATCATAGAAATGGGTAGGAGTTTGACTCCCTAGTGATCCTTATGAGTCATACATTACTCAGTTGTCCCTTTGAACCTAGATCTTGGGATTTCCAGTCAACTAAGTTGGGTTGCCATTGTGGTAACTCTTATTTAATATGCTTAAGTCCCATTTCCCTCGATGAATTCTCAACTAACTCTCTTGCTAACCCTTTCGTTAGTGGATCCGCTATGTTATCTTTAGACTTCACATATTTAATGGAAATAATTCCATTAGAGAGTAATTATCTCACGGTGTTATGTCGATGACAAATGTGTTGTGATTTACCGTTATACATATGTATAGACACCCCATTTTTGACCGCCCTCAAGACTTGAGGGCCACTAATTGTTTACTTGGTGGTGAAAGTTGTGCAGTGCAACGGTTCGAATTCTTTAGCAAGAGGAACTTCAAATCCCAACCTCACAACCCTTTTTGGACCAAAGAGATTTTGACCAAAATATTTTAGACCTTTAAACCCTTTCTTTAAAAATAGTTTTTGAAAAAGTTCCTACGACGTTCCGACGCTCATATTTTGTTAAATGTTGCGCTTTTCGGTAAACTGAGCAAGGACAAAGTGGAAATGAATGAAAGAGATGTGAACTCTTTGAAAAATCTTTCAAAACACCTTAGTTAAAGGTTTGGAGTTGAATAAAAGAGGAGAGGAAGGAAGAAAACTAGCTGAGGAGAAGTTAGGCATGAATCTGGGTAGGATCGAAACTGAGCAGTCTTCACTAAAAGAGGCATAACTTCTTGCACACTTGGAATTTTGATGTGAGGCTGCCACCATTGGAAAGAAGACTTCTAGGGATTCAATTTAGGCTTAAGAATGACCTGCAAAGGATCCAGATGAAGGAGATATTCCCATTTGAAGTTGGGCCCAAAGAGCAAATTTTTCTGGCCAACCAGAGGTGGAGGTTGCTGGTCATAAATGGGATTTTTTGGCCATGTGCCGGCCATGAATGGCCTATGCTGGCCGCCTTCTGTCCAAGAGTGACCCTTGCCGGCCAACAATGGACATGTGTTGGCCATCAATGATGGCTTGCCGGCCATTGATGCAAAAAGTCAGATTTTTGCAGATATTTGTGTTCCAACTGTTCTAGTTTTCCCTTTTGGGATATTTTTGACTTGAAGCCTCAATTGTCTATATATAGAGAGCCTTCTCTATTGTTTTAAAGGTTAGAACATTTGAGGAAGAAAATTTTGGGAACCTCTCTCTCTACAATTCTCTCTCTACATTTCTCTCTCTCTCTTGAACCTTTGTGCATAAGTGCATACAAGTGTAGATACACTTCTCCTTTGCCTATACATCCTTGACCAAAGTTGGTTATCTTTGAGCTGAGGTTCTATGAGGTCTTCTTGGAGCTCTTGAAGGTGATTTTGCTTGGTTTGTTGCCTAAAATTATGTTGTGCTTCAAGAGGTATAACTCTCTCCCTTTAAGCTTGTTTTTCATACTTGCTTTGCCATCTTTTTCCACCATTTCAAGGCTAGTTTTTGGCATGTAAAAAGTTCTATTTTTCAGTCCTAAAAGTGGTGGTTTGAGCCTTTGTGAGTTAGGGGGTTGTCCCCCCATTTTTTTGCTGTTTAGCTTGTTAAGCTTTTTGCACCATTTCTCATCACCTTCAAATCAAACTTTTTAGGCCTTTTTACCACTAAAAATTAGAGGTTCTTTAGTGACAAAAACCATGTTTTGAGGTCCAAAATAGGAGGGGTTGGCCTCCCCTCCTTGTGTCTTGTTTGCAAGTATAGATAGCCTAACATGTGAGCATGTCTTTCTACTTTTTTGTGACTTGATCTCTGCATATTTTTGCTACTGATTTAGCATGCTTTAACTCTGTTTTGAGCCTTCTTGGTCATATGAGCTTTGTCTTGCATGGTTGTAGTGCAAATGCCTTCACTAGCTTAGTGTTCTAAGGCCTCTAACATGTTGTGCATGTGTTGATTGCATGTTGTAGCATCATTTTACATGTGATTTCAGTGCATATAGCTCTGTCACACTCTCACTTATTTCACTCTTTCATTGCTTTTGAGAGTTGTGCTTTGAGCCTTGTTTGTAGCCTAACATGTGAGCATGTTTTTCTTGTCTTCTATGCTTCAATCTCAGCATGTTTTAGCCACTGTTTTGGCATGTTTTAGCTCTGATTTAAGCTGGTTTGGTCATTTGAGCTTGATATTGCATGCCTCTAGTGTAGTGCTCTTCACTAGTTTAGTGTTTTGGCTTTTGAACATGTTGTGCATGAGTTGCTTGCATGTTGTAGTATCATTTTTCATGCCATTTCAACACTAAAATATCTACAATCTTCCTCATTTCTTCACTTTTCCGTTTTCTTTGAGGGTTGGTTAACCTTAAGGTTGTGTTTAAGCTTGAGATAGAGCTTGTGCTCAATGGTTTTAACTCTCTTTTGAGGGTTCCTCCTAACCAATGGCATGATCTCTCTCATGTCTTGAACCATCTTTTGGTTGACCCCTCTCTCATTAGAGGACACTCACCTTGGACAAATTGACTAAAGAATGGCTTGGTAATGCTAAAATGTGTAAACAAGAATTGGACAAGTAAAACATAACTAAGATAAGCATGTTGTGTTGCATTGCATTGTGTTCAATCAGACGTTATATTGAACACAAGGTAGATTGGTCCATTTCATACTCAAAGTGATGAAATGAGCCAATCTCCTTTGTTTCCATCACCCTTGATCATGCATGATAGGGTGGTGGTCCTTTGAGTCTTGTTCTTGAGCATTTATTGAAAGTGTACAACTTGGATCTTTGGCCATCATGCATTGAAAATGCTTGATTGGTGGTTTTGGATCCAAGAGTGCCACCTCTTTGATGTTTTGAGATGATAAGGAGGTGCACAGTACAAACATATCCTTGGAAAATCCTCCATTTTCCTCTGTTTGTGCTCACATTATGGTGGTGATTCAAAGATATAGCCTCATGGCCTAAGAGGGTCCATCGATGGTCGGCAAGGCTCTTTCTTTGGCCGGAGATGGCCAAGAAGAAGCTTCCATGGTAAGTGCCACCGTGCAATCCTCAGCATTGGTTTAGTAAAGTGGAGCAAAAATTTCCTAGAGTAATCCTGCAAACAGAGCCTCTCGAGAGTAAACCGGTGGGCTTTTCGGGGCGAAAACCGAGTGCATGCATATTCAACTTCCTAAAGCAGAGCTGAGGCAGTATAGTTAGTGCTTTACACGTTTAGTTAGCATGGTTTTTTAATTTAATTAATTAGTTTGCTAATTAGTTAAGTGTTGTAATAATTAAGTAGCTTAGCTTAGCTCTTTGTTTATTTTGTTTTGTAATAATTAGTCTAATTAGTTTAATTAGATTAGTTTAATTAGCTTAGCTTAGAGTAGCTTAGCTAATTATTCATTTGGACCCTCCTTCGAGAGGGCGCAATATTGTATTAAGTGTGCGTATGTGTGTACATGTCTTCCAACCCCACGTCTTTCTTCCTTTTACTTAACCGCTTTCGATGGTTAGTTTAGGGCACGTTTTGATTAGCATACCTTATGCTTGCATATTTGCATCATTCATTTATCTTGCATGCACTAAGGCTCAGCGCATCATTCAAACTGCATCGTTATTTCAATACACTTATTTGAATACGTGTTTCAAAGCATGTTATCAAATTGTTGCATTCATATGCCATCTTAGATAGCCGAGCCTATTAATTGCATATTGCATGTGTTGCATTAGGCATTGCCAACATAGTTAGAATCATGCATATTTCTAATTAGCTTTTATTTTGGCTTGGAGTACACTGTAAGTTTTACGCTTTAGCATACTTGCATGAGTGTGAGTGTTGCCATGATAGCATGCTTGCCATGAGGCTATGTGCTTAAATGATTAACTACTTGAATGCCTGCGAATAGAGGCTTGTTGCTTGAATTGGAACAATTTGATAAATGTGAGTTTTAAGCCCACTTTACGAAGTGGCAAAATCATATTTTAAGCCTATCATGTTTGATGGCAAATACGTGCTTTAGCCTACTTGAGAGTGGTACTTTCAAACCATTTTCGAAAACAAACATGAGTTGTTTTGTTCCAATTCTCGCGATTTAGTCTACACTTGTTTGTGTGAGTCACATAGTAAAGTTAGCTACTAACTGGAATAAGAACACATAAGGTTTATAAAATAACATATCATGCTTAGTAGAGCTCGATCCTTTGATCGGGCGAGTGGGGGTGCTCATTTCAGGACCTTCCCCTCTCGTACCCAAGTTCCCGAGCTGAGACAACTTTGGTGATGATGGACACCTGGCCCTTAGCACGAGTCAGGGTTTCCTAAATTTCCCAAAAATAAAATATTTATGCGGCAACTCTGTAATCTGGCAAAACAATCCAGTTTTGGCATTATTTGATTTAAAATCTGATTTTCCAAAATGATTTGCCGGATTGGACTCTTTAGTGTTTATCAGTCTCACATTGCACTTTGTAAGATTAGATTCAGAATCGTGACATGAGTCCGAACTGTAGGAGACCAATTCGTGTCTCTCCGAAAGGGGGGCGCGCGAAGAAAGTCGAGTCTACAATATGACTCTGTGCTCTACCTATTATTGATTAACTATCACAATATATGCAAATAGCAGGCACTAGTTTTAGCCACATTAGAATATTTTCAAGGAAGTGGCAAAGCCATTCTGCTTCTTCCCTAGCTTTATCTAAAGCTATGAATTATGATTCCATGGTAGACCTAGCAATGCAAGTTTGTTTGGAAGATTTTCAAGATACAGCTACCCCACCAAGAGTAAAGACATACCCACTGGTGGATTTTGAGTCTCTAGTAGTCGATATCCAGTTTGCATCATAATATCCTTCAAGTACTGCTGGATATCTAGTATAATTTAGTCCAATGTTACGAGTAGATCAGAGATATCTTAGAACCCTTACAATTGTTTTCTAGTGTTCTACTCCTGGATTACTCGTATATCTACTTAATTTACTTACTGCATAAGCTATATCCAAGAGAGTGCAATTCATCAAGTACATTAAGCTTCTAATAATTTGGGCATACTCTAATTGAGAAATACTTTCCTGTATATTTTTAGAAAGAAACAAATTAATATCCACAAGTGTTTTAGCAAGATGATCATCATCTTTGCTAAATTTGTCAAGTATTTTCTTAATGTAATAAGATTGTGACAAAGCATAACCTTGTAATGTTTTGGTAATTTTCATACCAAGTATTACATCAGCAATCCCCATGTCCTTCATGTCAAAATATTTATTTAACATTTTCTTGGTAGTTTTAATCATGTCATTATTACTACCTATAATGAGCATATCATCCACATAAAGACATAGTATAACATAACCCTTGCTTGTGTTTTTAATATGAACACGTTTGTATTCATTAATTTTGAATCCATTTGACATCAGTGCCTTATCAAATTTCTCATGCAATTGATTTGGCGTTTGTTTTAAACCATTTAATGATTTTACCAGTTTACACACTTTCTTTCCTTTTTCTAAAACAGAAAATCCTTCTGGTTGTTCCATATAAATTTTTTCATCTAACTCACCATTTAAGAAAGCGGTTTTCACATCCATTTGATGAATTTCTAGATTGTAATGGCAATGAGCATTCTAATAGATGTTATTCTAGTAACTGGTGAGTATGTGTCAAAGTAGTCAAGACCTTTCTTTTTGTCTATATCCTTTGACCACAAGTCTTGCTTTGTATTTGTCAATTGATCCATTCACTTTCATTTTTCTCTTGAAAATCCACTTGTACCCAAGAGGTTTACAACCTGGTGGCAAATCCACCAATTCCCAAGTGTGATTTTGCAAGATGAATTCAACTTCACTATTGACAGCCTCTTTCCATAAAGGAGCTTCAAGATTGGATATAGTTTCTTTAAAAGTTAAAGGCTCATTTTCTAACAAAAATGTTAGAAAATCTGGACTAAAAGATTTTGATGTTCTAGCACGTTTACTACGCCTAGGTTCTTTTTCCTCATTTTGATCTATCTCTTACTTTTGTTCTTGATCTTGTTCTTGATCATGACTAGTAAGAGCATCATAAGATCTTTTATTAGTACTAGTCTCTTGTCCAGTCTTGTTCGGAATATATGTTCAAAGAACGATGCATTTCAAGATTCAATAATAGTATTTACATGCATTTTGAAATGTTTTGACTTATGAATCAAAAACCGATATGCACTATTATTCTTGGCATAACCAATAAAAATGCAATCAACGGTTTTAGGACCTATCTTAGTCTTTTTAGGACGAGGAATAGCCACTTTAACCAAACACCCCTACACTTTTAAGTATTTGTAGGATGGTACTCTCCCATGCCACATTTCACAAGGTGTTTGATTTACTTTCTTCCGGGGTACTTTGTTAAGTATATAATTAGCAGAAAATATTGTTTCCCCCCACAAGTTCTGAGGTAATCTAGAACTGATTAACATGGCATTCATCATTTCTTTTAAAGTCCTACTTTTCCTTTCATCAATTCCATTTTACTGAGGTGACTAAGGAGCGGTGGTTTGATGAATTATTCCATGTTTTTTTACAAAACTCACCAAAATGTGATTCATATTCACCACCTCTATCACTTCTAGGTTTTTTAATTTTCTTACTATGTTGATTTTCAACTTCATTCTTATATTGAATGAAAGTTTCTAAAGCTTCATCCTTGGTTCGAATTAAATAAACATAACTATATCTAGTATAGTCATCTATGCAAGTGATAAAATATTTTTTCCCACCTCTAGTTTGAATTGATTTAAAATCACAAATGTCACTATGAATTAATTCAAGTGGTTCGGTACTTCTTTCAATTGAATGAAAATGTGTTTTAGTTAATTTTGTCTCAACGCAAATTTCACATTTATGATTTAAATCAATGTCAAATTTAGGTAAACATTCCATATTAATTAATCTACGCAAAGATCCATAATTAACATGTCCTAGTCTACCATACCACAAATTTGAGGACTCAAGCAAGTAAGAAGAAAATATATTATTATTAATAACAGAGAGGACAATAGTCATTACATATAGTTTGAAAAGGCCATCAAACATGTAACCTTTTCCTACATACATCTTATTCTTAGTAAGTACAAATTTATCAGTCTCAAACACTAGCCTAAACCCATTTTTACTCAACAAAGATCCGGAGACTAGATTCTGCAAATGTCCGGTACAGACAGCACATTGTTGAGAGTGAGTTTCTTTCTAGATGTCATCTTCAGAATAATCTTTCCTTATCCTTCAACTTTAGAAGTCAAAGAGTTGCCCATAAAGAGTTGTTCGCCATTGTCAACCATAGAATAAGATGTGAACATCTTTTTGTCGGCACAGATATGACGAGTAGCACCAGTGTCCACCCATCATTCTTTAGGATTTTCGACAAGGTTTGCCTTGGAAACAACTGCAGAAAGATTTATGTCCTCAACACCATTGGAAATTTTGTCCATTTCGGTCATATTGACTTGAGCAGGCTTCTTGCTTGATCTTCCTTTGCGTTTGCATTTGCGTTTGCGTTTGCGTTTGCTACGACAATCTTTGGCCCGATGTCCCTCTTTGTCACAAATATAACATTTTCCATTGAACTTGTACTTCTTCGTTTCCCCTCCTTTAGAGCCTTGTGAGGAACTTTTTCCAGAATACTTTCGTTTATTTGCTTTTGGAGCGTGTTCCACTACATTTGCCTTAGACTTTATTGGATGCTTACTAGCCCGCTTCTCTGAATTGCGATTGTCCTCCTTAATCCTCAAACACACAATCAATTCCTCTAAAGTCATTTATTTGCACTTGTGTTTAAGGTAGTTCTTGAATTCCATCTAGCCTTGTGGTAATTTTTCAATTAAGGCAGCAACATGGAAGGATTCACTGAGAGACATGTCTTCTGCATTTATGCAGAATGAGTTGGAGATCTTGAACTTAGCTGATCACAATCTTAGAATCAGCCATTATAAAGTCTAGAAATTTGCCTACTATGAATTTCTTCGAACCAGCATCTTCTGTCTTGTATTTTTTCTCCAAAGACTTCCAAAGTTCCTTTGCCGTCTTGATAGGAATGTATACGTTGTATAATGTTTTGTCAAGTCCATTCAAGATGTAATTCTGGCAAAGGAAATCAGCATGTTTCCAAGCATAGACCGCAGCAACCACTTGCCGGTCGGTTTCATCCTCTTTCAGAGTAGGAGAATCTTCATGGAGAAAACGTGCTAGGTTGAGAGTAGTAAGATAAAATAACATTTTCTGCTGCCATCTCTTAAAATCAGTTCCTAAGAACTTCTCTGGCTTTTCACCGTGATTGACTGGCACAATCACAATAGGAAAGGAGGTTGGAGCAATTGCTACCACCATACTAGTATTAGTTTGAGTATTAGTTTCAGTAGCCATGAATTCTAAATTATAAAATAAAATTAGAATTAGAATTTTATACTACACAGAAAATTTAAACCATAAACACATAATTTAATTCTGTAAAAATAAAAGAAACAATAAATGTAATTTTTATTTCCAATTAATTTGTAAACAAAATAAAATTTCATTTAAACAAATTAATTCCACACAGAAAAATATTTCTATAACACTTCAAAAATTAAAATACTGGAAATAGAATTTTAATTAATGAAAACTCAGAAATTATATCTAAAAAAGAAAATTAATTTCTGACCAACTTCACAAATAAATATTCTGAATTGTTAATGACTATCAGTATATTACTACTAGTTGTCAAAGAAAATAAACTATATATTATTACTATTTTTCAAACAGTATATTACTACTATTTGTTTTTCCAACCAGAATATTATTTTGCAAAACCACAGAAAATAATTCTTGTAAGAAGAAGAAAAGAAAAAAGGAAACAAATGAAATTTTTTGTTTAAACAGAATAATTTGAATCCGTCTTAAGATTGTTGGCACAATCTTTTGTGTAAAATAAATAACTTGAAACAAATCAAACAAATAAAAATAAATTACTTATAGAATTTATTTGATTGAAATGAATAAGTACAAAATTAGATTGGGTAGAGTGTGTGACACTCTGTCCTTAAGACAGATTTGCCCCACTTCAATGTTTACGGATGAATGGTGTTTATCTCCCAGGATATAATGATCGTTACACAAATTGTAGTAGCACTCCAAGCAATTTATACGGCAAACCAAACTTGTATTCTAAACTCTCAGAATTTTCCTAAAACTAATATGAGGAGAATTTATGCAAGAGAGCAAAATCGGAAGGAAAGAAAGAGAATTTCAAACTTTATCATGAGCAACTATTTTATATCTTTTAAATATATTATGCATATAATATAATATATTACTAGGTAGGCAGTGCATATTTTACATATATATTATTATAATAAAAAAGAAGAAAAAGATGGAGCAAATCATTTCATATCTTTCCTGTTTGAATTCAAAGTTTTGAATATTATAATATATTATTTATAATGTTCAACTTGCCTACAAGGGAAAAAAATGGCTCCATGTTTGAAAAAGGGAAAAAGATGGTTGTACTTTTATCATCATTTCTGATGAAATAATGTAGAGAGAAAAGTAAAACTCTGTATATATTATTGTAATAAATTAAGACAATTATATTTATAGGAGGAGAGAATGTACACTAAGTAGGAAGGTTACACTAAATAGGAAGGTGTATCAATCACACACACTAAATATGGCATATACAATAATCACTACCAATCAACAATGTATAACTATATATATATACACTAACAACCCCTGCAAACTCAAGGTCGATAGACATCAACCAACATGAGTTTGGAAACTAAGTCGCTAAAAAGACCAGGAGAATGAGCCTTGGTGAAGATATCAGCAGAGGCAATAGAACAAAGATGGACGGTGCCACGAACAACATGCTGGCGGATAAAATGACAATCGATCTCAATATGTTTAGTTCGATCGTGGAAAACATCATTATGAGCAATTTGAATGGCACTTTGGTTGTCATAGTAGAAAGAGGTAGCATCAGTAGAAGCGACACCCATGTCAGCAAGGAGCCATCGGAGCCATAGAAGTTCTTGGGTAGTATCGGTAAGAGCTCGATGTTCAACCTCAGTACTAGAGCGAACAGTGAGAGTCTGTTTCTTACTGCGCCAAGAAATAAGTGAATCCCCTAGGAATAAGTAAAAACCAGTAGTGGAGTGACGATTAATGGGATCCCCAGCCCAATTAGCATCAGAATAAGCATAAAGCTTGAGAGAAGATAAAGAGGAATAGTGAAGACCATGAAATAGAGTGCCCTTGAGATAGCGAAGAATGCAAAGCAGGGCATCATAATGAGGTGTGCGAGGAGCCGACATATACTGACTGACAATGTGGACAACATATGAAAGATCAGGACGAGTAACTGTAAGATAGATAAGACTGCCTACCAACTGCCGGTAGAGGGTAGCATCAGGAAGAAGAGTGCCATCAAGAAAAGTAAGATGAGTCTAAGGATCAATTGGAGTAGAAGTAGTTTTGTAATCAGTAAGTGCAATTCAAGCAAGAAGATCAGAAGCATATTTGGCCAAAGAGAGAAAATAGCTAGATGAGTCATGAGAGATTTCAAGACTCAAGAAATAATTGAGAGTACCAAGATCCTTCATCTCAAAGTGGCGGCTAAAAAACTATTTGAGGCAAAGAATACCAGCCTCATCATCTCCGGTGATAATCATATCATCCACATAAAGAAGAAGGAGAGTGGTGCCTTGAGTAGTGGTGCAAATAAATAAAGCCGATTCATAGGAGCTAGAAATGAAGCCAAAGTCATGTATAGTAGCACTGAACTTAGCAAACCAAGCACGAAGAGCTTGCTTGAGTCCATATAAGGCTCGTTGCAGTTTGCAAACTTTATGGGTAGACCTAGGAGGAGGTTGTATATAGACTTGCTCAAGAAGATCACCATTGAGGAAAGCATTTTTCACATCCATCTGAAAAAGTCCCCAATTACGAGCAGAAACAACAGCAATCAAGGTATGGACAGAAGTGAGACGAGCAACAGGAGCCGAAGTCTCCTCATAATCAATACCATATTCTTGAGTGAAACCCCGGGCAACCAAACAAGCTTGGTAGCGCTCAATAGATCCATTAGAATGAGTCTTGATTTTATAGACCCATTTACACCCGATCGCAGTCTTACCAAGGGGAAGATCAACAACATTCCTAGTATGAGTTTTGTCTAATGCCTGCAAGTCATCAGTCATAGCTTGGTAGCCCGACTTTTTCGTGCCCCCTTTCGAAAGACGAAAAAGCCCTACAGTATCAGACTCCTGCGGTTCTGAATCTAATCTCACAAGTGCAATGTGGAATAGATAATCACCAAAGAGTCCAAATCCAGCAAATCTTTTGGAAAATTGATTTGAATAAAAAATGACAAAAATGGACTGTTTTGCCAGATACAGAGTCGCCACCTAAATATTTTTTGGGAGGAAATTTAGGAAACCCATGACTCGTGCCAAAGGCTACATGTCCATTATCACCAAGATTGTCTCTGCTTGGGAACTTAGGTACGAGAGGGGAAGGTCATGAATTGAGTACCCCCGCTTGCCCGATCAAAGATTGATCTCTACTAACCATGATATGAATCTTATTTACATTATATGCTCTTGTTCCGATTATTAGGCTAGCATTACTATGTGATGCGCAAACACACAAGTGTAGACTAATGTGCCAAAGTTGAAACATTTGATTTCATGTTTGTTTTGAAAATTGTTTCGAATATGTACCACTTGAAAAAGTGATCGCATATAAACATTACTCAAATTATTCAAATTCAAGCAACTAAGCTTCGTCTGCAGGCACTTAAGCAATTAGCCTCATGGCAAGCATGCTAGACATGGTAACATCAACATGCGATATGCTAAAACAAGTAAAGGCTCACCTAATACTCGAAATCAAAGAGAAAGTAGTTAGAAAAAAAATGCATGATTCCTAATTTTGCAATATGACTAATGCAACACATGTGACATGCAATTTACTAGGCTCGGCTATTAATATGGCAAATGAAGCAATTTGATAGCATGCGGTCTAAACACGTATTCAAAAAAATTATTTAAACGACAATACAAGTTAGAATGATGAACCGAGCCTCGGTGGATACAAAACAAGTGGATGCAAACATGAAGTATGCTAAACAAAACATGATGCCCTAAACTAACCATCATATGCTAGTAAATAAAAGGGAGAAAGACATGGGGTTGGAAGACATACACATTATTACAACATTGTGCCCTCACACAGGAGGGTCCGGATGAACTAACTAGATAACTAATTACCTAGCTATTACAACAACAAATGAATAATTTAGCTAAACTACTTAACTAATTATTACAAACCGAATGAATTAACGAATGAACTAATTAATTAACTAATCTAGCTAATTAAAATAATTACAACACGAGACGAATTAGCTATTCTACTTAATTAATTACAAAGCAACTATTTTAAGCACAATACTAATATACTTATAACACGGATCCCAAGGATTGATGGAGGGCTCATGCATGAATGCGGTTTCCATCCAAAAAAGCCATTGTTTCTACTGCTGAGTGCCTCTGTTGCATAGTAGAACACTTGCACTGATTTCCACCTCCATACCAACTCTATTCTGCTTCAAAAGGACACTGCTTGATTTTGCACTGGCAACCGACAGAGGGCTTGTCGTCCACTGATGATGGCCTTCTGACCACTAATGACTGAACTTTCCTGCTGCAATAAAGAGCAAACAGAGCAGAGACAGTATATTCTCAAGGGTTTGTTTGCACAATTTACCCCTCCTTATCATTTGAACAGCTCAAAGGAGTAGTATGTTTGATTCACAAACCACCAATGTATGCAATTTCACTGCATGATGGCTTATGAATCCAATGTGCACGTTCAATAAATGCAACAAAACAAGACTCTCAAAACCACCTCCCTATCATGAAAGATCAAGGGAAGTAGTTGACAATGAATCTTGAACTGTTTTCATCACTAATGAGTATGAAATGACTCAAGACTCAAGGGCTTAATTAACATTCGATTGAACCCAAACCAAATTATTATCTTGCTTTTTTTAGCCTCAATTTTATTCCTTCATTTTAGATTACTATCCATTCTTTAGTCAATTGAGTCCAAAGGTGAATTTAAGTCCTCTAATGGAAAGAGGGTTCAAACCAAGTGTTGCTTTGGGCATGAAAGAGACATCATATCATTGGTAATGAACCCCTAAAGGGATTAAACCATTAAGCATGACATCTTAATCTCATGCTTAAACAAACAAGTAATTTGAAACCACTTTCAAAGCAAAACAAAAGCCAAGAAAGGAGGGAGGTTGCAGAGGTGATTAAGAGTGATCACAAGTATAGAAAGCCATAAATAAATGCAATCAACTCAAATAAGGTGGTATCTAAGGCTTAAAACACCAAACTCATGAGGACAATTACACTACAAGCATGCAAAACAAAGCTCAAATGCAACAAACACTTAAAAATAGTCCTAAAACAATCCTAAATAAGTCCTAAACATGTTGGAATTAAGACAAAAATAGCTAGAATAATAAGCTAAAACAAGGATCATGCTAGGCTAGTAAGCAAAACACAAGGAGGAGAGGCTAACCCCTCCAATTTTGGATTTCAAAACATGATTTTAGCCACTGAAATAACTCTAAAAATCAGTGTTTAAAAGCTCAAAAAAAGATAATGTGATGGTGGGAAACACAAGGGTAAAGGCCTTGAAAGTAAGGTGTAAAGAAGGGTGAACCACCCCCCAACCTTTATTGGCCTTAAAACCCAACTTTCAGCCTGAAAATACAGAGTTTTTACAGCTCAAAAATAGTTGAAAAATAATAAGAAAAAGAGTAAATTCAACAAGTAAATAGGCAAAGCTTTATACCTCTTGAAGAGGAGATCACTTTCAAGAAATAAAACAAGGCAAAGACACCCTCAAGAGTTCAAACAAGGCTCAAAGATACCTCAGCTCAAAGATGAAGAGGTTTGGTTAAGAGTGTATAGGCAAAGGTGAAGAAATTTGCAAGAGAGAGAGAGAGAGAGGAAAAATTTTGCTTCAAAATTTTTCTAACCTCAAAGAAAGAGGGGAGGTCTTCTATATAGAGAAACATGAACCTCTCTTAGAAACATCCAACCATACACGTGGGAGCAGATGCAAGCATCTGTCAAAACAGCAGGCACAACTGCTTCAAAATATCTATAAAACACATTGGTGGCCGACAGGCCACATCAGTGGCCGACAACTAGAAGAAATTGCTAATAGCCCATATTAGTGGTCGATAAGCCACCAAAGGTTGCAGGCTTGAATCCAAGGTTTTGGTCCAAAACAAGGCAACAGAGGTGTAGGGTTTGAAAGACTCAAAGCTGTGGTATTCCGCTGAGGACTTCGAGCACTTGACAAGCATATACACGCATCATTGGGTGTGCAAGCAATGATGTACAAGTCGTAAGGGCCGTCAAAAATGGAGTATCTACAGTTGTCCTCTTTGACAGAACTTGGAGTCATGAAATGACATGAGTGAATGTCAAAGCTCGAAGGCAACCCATTTTGACAAAGCTGTAAGACTTAGACAAACAATCAAGACAGAAATAAAGGGTTACGCCACAGGCTACCTACGTATCCCTTTGCAAGGAATCAAACTAGCGTAGTTTTGGGGCAAGATGCAAATGATATGCACAAAAAAATTTGAAAGCTGGACTCACAAGCTTCGCGAAGCTGACTATTTTGAAAACTCATGATCATGCAAGATGATGCAATAAGCAATAACAGATGCCAATAACATATGTGATAAGCAAGATAACGAGATAATAACATATGAATAAGCAGCTTCAAGCTTCAAACCAACACAGGCTTTCTGCAAAAAAAGATATAAAACACACTTTGACCATGCCAAAACAAGAGACGAGGAAAGAAAACACAGCTTAGGGTTGCGCCTCACATGTCCTGAGAAACTGAGAAACGAAAATTGCTAGAGGTTATGTTTCATACGTCCCGAGATAAAAAATCACTCAAGGTCGCGCTTCACGCATCCTGAGAAACAGAGGAAAGAAAACCACTCGGGGTCGTGTTTCATGCATCCCGAGATAAAAGCCACTCAAGGTCGCATTTTACGCCTCCGGAGAAACAAGAAAAATTGCTCAAGGTTCGCTATTCACACATTCTGAGATAAAACACGCCTAGGGCCACACTTCACGCGTCCTAAAATACAAGAGAAATTGCTCAGGCTCGTGCTTCAAGCATCCCAAGATAAAACACACCCAAGGCCACGCTTTACGCATCCTGAGATACAAGAGAAACAGCTCAGGCTCGCGCTTCACACGTCCCAAGATAAAATACGCCCAGGGTCGTGCTTTACACGTCTTGAGATACAAGAAAAACTGCTCGAGCTCACGCTCACGCTTCACGCTTCAAGAAAAACTGATCGGGCGCTCGATAGCCGCTCGAGCGTAAAACACAAGGTCCCGCTCAAGCGTCAATCCTTCCGCTCGAGCGGACTTCAACACTGGTAAAGTAATCGAGCACGAATTTCCGCCGGCGCCACTTTTCTTCGCCGGGGAGTCCAAAATCTGGAATTTCCAGATTTGAACTTCCAAGCTCAAATCAAGTTTAAATGCATCAAATTCGATCCTCTTGGGCTAATTTTCTGGAAAACACTTCAAAACTCATAATATCACATGTTTCAAAGATCAATTTGGTAAATCAAAGCCCAAGGGTGTTTAATTCAAACAAATTTTCATGAACATGCTACAAACATGACATGCATGAGTTTAAATCATTTCCAAGCTTTAAATACAAGCTCAAATGAGCCAAATCATTCAAGAACAGGATGGTATCATGAACCTTAACTAGAACTTGTACATGCATGCAACAATTATCCATGAAATCAAACTCAACAATACCGACATGCATGCATGGAATGAGCTCCAATTCAACATCATTTGACTCAATCTTGACTTAGATCCCTAGAGGCTCATGAATCATGCAAGAACAAGCTTAAACACAACAATGAGAGATTGAATTCCTTACCTAAGTCTTCAATTAGAGGTGTAGGAGCTCAATTTACAATTATCTTCTAAAATCTCCAAGTCTTCAAGCAATTTACCCAAGAACAAGTCAATTCTCTCCCTCACTCTCTCTCTTGGTCGGCTATGACAAGAAAATGATTGAAGAAAATGTTTTGAGCAATGCAAGACTGAGTCCTTCAACATTTGGTATAATGGTAAATAAGTCCAATACTTGCAATCTATCAATATTTAATCTAATTTAATCATCCCTAATCACTTTTCAGATAAATACATCATTAAAATCACATAAAACCTAATTAACACAAAACATCAATCAATTTCAGATTCGGCCGCCGACAAGGCCTTCAATTTGCAATTTAACATAAAAATATGAACAGATAATCAAACAGTCAAACAGATAGAAATGCATTTAAACAGATACAGTCAATCAGTTCAGTATTTCAATCACTTCAATTATCAGTCATAATCAGTCTCAGTTTAACAGTATTCGGTAGTTTATCGGTAAACAGTGGTGAGGGTTATTACAGTCTCCCCTCCTTAAAAAGAGTTTAGTCCTCTAAACTCGAGTTACCTTCATTCTGGAAGAAAATAGGGTTCAGTGGAAACAGTTCAGGATATCTTTTAGACATGTCATCTTCCCTTTCCCAAGTGGCATACACGCCACCATGGTTTTGCCAGTCAACTTTCACTAACGGGATCTCTTTGTTTCTCAGCTTCTTGATCCGTCTGTTCACAATCTGTATAGGCCGTTCCTCATAAGTGTAGTCATCACTTAGCACTACACGGGTCGGCTCAATCACATGAAAAGGATCCCGGAGGTAGTCCCTTAACGCAGAGATGTGGAAGACGTTGTGCATATGCTCCATTTCAGCAGGAAGCGCAACTTGATATGCCACCAAATTGATTTTCTCAATAATCTCATACGGTCCAACATACCTTGGCGCTAACTTGCCTTTGACTCCAAAACGAGTCTGGCCTTTCATCGGTGTCACTCTCACAAAAATGTGGTCACCCACTTCATATTCTTTGTCTCGTTTTCTAACATCTGCATAACTTTTCTGTCTGCTCTGTGCAATTTTCAGTCTCTATTGTATCAGTTTCACTTTCTCAGTCGTTTCGTAAACAATCTCGGGCCCAAGCAAAGGCCTATCTCCAACTTCTGTCCAGCAAATCGGAGATCTACATTTTCTGCCATACAATGCCTCGAAGGGCGCCATACCAATACTTGAATGATAGCTGTTGTTGTAGGCGAATTCAGCTAAGGGCAAATGGCTTTCCCAGTTTCCTTGAAAATCAACGACACACATTCTCAATAAATCTTCCAGAGTCTGGATGGTCCTTTCTGACTGACCATCTGTTTGAGGATGATAGGCACTACTCAGTCTCAGTTCAGTACCCAATGCAGTTTGTAAGCTTTTCCAAAATCTCGATGTAAACTTCGAATCCCTGTGTAGACACCCCATTTTTGACCATCCTCAAGATTTGGACGTCACCGCTTGAACACTCGGTGATCATCCATGTTTGTGTTCGTCTTGAGTTCCTGGAGGTCTCGGCTATGCGTCTTGCCTTAGGATCTCTCGACTCGACTGTTTCGTGTCTGGTTTTGTACCAAACACTTGTGCTTTGCCTTGGAGGGGCAGGGAATGGCTTATGAGCCATCCCCACACTCCACCGGCCATGGTTTGAGGCCACCGGCTGTGTTTTGTTGCCACCGGCCAAATGTTTGGCCGACCGGCACTATAGATGGCCGGCCGGCTATCTTTTTTTGGTCCATTGCACTTTTGGCCGGCCGACTACTGTGCATCTGCTTTTGCAGATATTTTTTGTGCAGCTGGCATGCACTTGGCTCCCCTCCATACACGTGTATGGAGGGATCTCCCTCTTAGCAAGCTTGTCTTGTAAGCTTATAAGATTGAGCTCTATAAGAGGAGGCCTTCTCTCCCTCTTTTAGGGTTACAAAATTTTAGAGGAGAGCTCTAGTTTTTTAGGGTTAGGATTTGTATCTATCCTATATCTATACCTCCCTCTCTTTTGTATTTTGTGTGTGTTTAGCCTTAGTTTTGCACACAAACACCCACCATCACACCTTTTCTTGGAGTTGAGGTCCTTGAGGCTTGTTTCTTGGAGGTTTTGGACTAATTTGAACCCAAAAAACCAGCTGGTCCACCATTTTGAAGAGGGTCTACAAGGGTAAGACTTTTGTCCTTTTTTACCCCATTTTTGCATACTCCTTTTGCTTATCTTGCACTATTTTTGAGCTTTGTGTATAACATATAAAAGTTCTATTTTTGAGTGCTCTAAATAGTTGGTTAAGGTTGCTTTAAGCTTTGGGGTTGTTTGACCCCTCTTAAGCCTTGCTAGGCTCCATTTTGTGCCATTTTGGTTGAGCTCTGGGACCATTGTGTTTGGGCCTCCTCACCACTGAAATCTAGAGGGATTTTAGAGGTGAAGATGGTGCCTTGAGGTCCTAGGAAGGAGAGGGCCACCCCCTCTCCTTGTTGTCCTTGAAAAGGGTCTTTTTTGCCTCATGTTTGAGCATCTAATTTAAGTGCATGTTGGCCATGTCTTAAGTGTTATTTGGTAGTATTTAGCCATGTATTACCTCTGTTTTTGCTTGGTTTTGGTACACCATGCTTGCTTAGCATACATGCCTTGTAATGCCATGATTTGCCTCAATACATGCATAGCATTTAGACTACCATGCTCATGTGTTTTGGCCAAGATTTGTGAAGCTTATATGCTTATTTTAATGTGTCCAAGGTCTGTTTTTGGTCATTCGGGTCATTCATGTTTTGCTTTGCATAGCTACCATGTAGTCCTCCCTTGCATGCCTTGATGCATTGACCATGAGCATGCCATCCTTGCATCATTTCAGTGGTTTGGAACCACTTACCATGTTATTTCAATCCTTATAACATGCTTGCATACTTGCATTTGATACTCCTTTGTTGCTTTAAAAGGTTGTTGTCTTATGCCCCTTGTTTAGGCCTTTGTGTATGCTTGCATGTTTAAACCACTTAGATGCCATCTTGGTGTTCCCTTAGCATTGTCTAGGTTTGCCTTGAACCTGTTTTAAGTCCTCTTGGCCTTATAAGACTTGGTTGACTTAGTTATGGTTTAAGTCTCCTTGGCTTGCCTTAAGTATTCGGACCAATTACATGCCATGCTTGTCTTGTTTGCTTGGTTTGGCACCATTTTGACATGATTTCAGAGTTTAATGTGCACACTAATTGTCCATGCTTAATCTCTTTCAAGTGTGCTTGGAAGTTGCCTTTATGTGCCTAGGTGTTGGACCTTATTTGCATGTATGCTTATATGTGCATTTGGCTTCATTTCTTTAGTTGTTGGCTACTATTTTAGGCTTGTTTGAGGGCTGCCTAATTTAGTTTAAGCCCATCCCTTTGCTTGTTTGCATGCTCACCCTGTATGCTTCTTTGCATTTCCATGGTTGCATGCTAACTCACATGCTTAGGATTGCATTGCATGAGCATGCATGCTTGACCTCTTGAAGTGAGTATGATAGAGGTTGGGCTTTCTTGTGTGTTTATGTGCATTTCATTCCATATCAAAATGCACACTTGATTCTTTGGGCCATCATGCATGGAAATGCGTGATTAGTGGTCCGAGAATCAAGGCCTATCCTCCTTTGAGTCATACACATGATAAGGAGTGTGGTTGGTGTATACATTACTTGAAATGCATTGTCATGCCAAGCATTGTCCTCTCTCTTTCCAACCGGTTTTAGGAGATTTGGCCGGCCATCTTGATCCGACCGGCCATCCATTGTTGGCCAATGGAGTATTTTGTGGCCGGTGACCAATCCCTTTAGCCGGTGGTGTTCTACAGCACTCAAAGAAGCAACCCTGGGACTTTTACAGTCTTTAGAGGAGGATAACAGCCAAAGCAGAGGCATCTTGTGCATGGCAGTGACTTCTGAGCGGAACCAAGCGCGCATGCATTGGACCCTCTTCTTGAGGCTACTGTTTAGTACTTAATTATATTCAATTGATTTGTCAATTAATTAGGTGGTTTGTAATAATTAATTAGCTTGCAGGTTAATTAAATTGTATTATTCTTTCGGCCCCTCCAAGCGAGGGCAATGGTGTAATAAGTGTGTGTGAGTGTGTGTATGTCTTCCAACCCTTACTTCTTTTTCCCTTTTACTTACCTGCTTTCAATGGTTAGTATTAGGGCATATTTAAATTAGCATTCCTTATGCTATGCATGCGTGCATCCATACATTTGTCTTGCATGCACCGGGCTCGGCGCATCATACTAACTGCATTGTATTTCAATTCCAAGTTGAATACGTGTTATCTGTAGCATCTCACATGCCATTCTTAGATTAGCTGAGCCTATTGTAGTTGCATCTTGCGTGTGTTGCATCAGCCATCTCAACATGAACTAGGATTATGCATATGATTACTAACTGGTTTCTGTTTTGGCTCGGAGTACTTTGTAAGCTTTTATGCTTTAGCATACCTCATGAGTGTGAGTGTTGCCATAATAACATGATTACCATGAGGCTAGCTGCTTATGTGATATAAACTGCCTGAATGCTTGTGGGTGAAAGTTGGATTGTTTGAGTTGGAACAACTCATTAAAATCCGTATTTTAGCCTACTTGCGAGTAGCAAATTCCAAAACATTTTCCAAACAAACGGATATGCAATGTTTTGTTCCAAGTTAGACGATCTAGTCTATACTTTTGTGTTGTGCACATCACATAGGGGGTGCTCATAATTAACTGGAATAAGAACGCATAATGTTTTCAAAACAAGATATCATGGTTAGTAGAGGCCGATCTTCGGATCGGGCGAGAGGGGGTGCTCATAGCTGACCTTCCCCAATCGTACCCAAGTTCCTGAGCCGAGGCAACTCTGGTAATGACGGACACGTGGCCTTAGGCAAACGAGTCAGAATTTCCTAAATCCCCCATTAAAAATATTTAGGTAGCGACTCTGTATCTGGCAAAGCAGTCCATGTTTGGCACTTCTTTCAAAAATCTGTTTCTCAAAACGATTTGCCGGATTTGGACTCTTTGGTTCAGATTTAGAACCGTAACTAAAACGAGTCCGAACTGTGGTAGCATAAGTCCCTCGGGGCGCGTCCACACCCTGTCAGAAATAATGGACACAGGCAATCTATGCAGTCTAACAATTTCATTAATATAGAGTACAGCCAATTTGTCCGCATTATAAATTGTCTTAACAGGTAAGAAGTGAGCAGATTTAGTCAGTTTATCAACAATAACCCAAATTGAGTCCATACCTTTACTGGAGCGAGGCATCCCACAATAAAATCCATAGTAATATGTTTCTATTTCCACTCCGGTATCGGTAAGGGCTGCAATAAGCCTGCGGGTCGTCGATGTTCAGCTTTAACTTGTTGGCAATGAAGACATTTTGATACGAAATCAGTAATTTCTTTCTTCATTCCCGGCCACCAGAAATTCCGTTTCAAATCTTGATACATTTTCGTGTTCCCCGGATGGATAGAAAATTTTGAGTTGTGGCCCTCTTGCAGAACTCTTCTTTTCAGGTCAGTATCATTCGGTACACACAGTCTTTCTTGAAATTTTAGTACATTATTTTCAAATTTGAACCCCGGTCTCAGTTTAGATTCCCTTTCTCCGATGATCTTCTTCAAGAAGTCATCCTGTTGCTGTTTCTCTTTAATTTCTTTAATCAGTGCCGGTTGAGCAGAAATAGCCGCTAAGGTTCCACCTTGTTTGCGCAAAACAATTTCAATTTCAGATTTTTCAAGGTCACAAAGCAACTCTTTCTGTCCGGTGAGCAAACAGGCTAAATTGCCAATCGATTTCCGGCTCAGTGCATCGGTCATGGTGTTTGCTTTTCCCGGTTGGTACAGAATTTGTAGGTCATAATCTTTAATCAATTCTAGCCATCTCCGCTGTCTCATGTTCAGTTCCTTCTGTGTGAAGAAATATTTCAGACTCTTGTGGTCGGTATATACTTCACATGTCGCCCCATATAGGTAGTGACGCCAGATTTTCAGTGCAAATACTACTGCAGCAAGTTCTAGATCATGGGTTGGGTAATTCTTTTCATGCGGTCTCAGTTGTCGGGAAGCATAGGCAATAACTGTCCCATTCTGCATTAAAACACACCCCAAACCCTTATGAGAAGCATTACTAAATACAGTATAACCATCCGTACCTAAAGGTAAGGTAAGAATTGGTGCAGTCACAAATCGAGTTTTTAACTCTTGGAATGCTGATTCCCTTTGGTCAGTCCAGTCAAATGATATCCCCTTCTGAGTTAATTGAGTTAACTGTAGGGAAATTTTGGAGAAATCTTTGACAAATCTTCTGTAATATCTAGCCAAACCCAAAAAGCTTCGGACTTCTGTCACATTTGTTGGTCTAGGCCAGTTTACTACAGCTTCAATTTTCTGCGGATCAACGGAAATTCCATCTTTGCTAACAACATGCCCCAAAAACATAACATGATCAAGCCAGAATTCACATTTAGACAGTTTAGCATAAAGTTTCTGTTCTCTTAGGGTCTGTAGGGCAAGTCTCAGATGATGTTCATGTTCTTCTATACTTTTGGAATAAATCAGAATGTCATCAATGAATGCAACAATAAAATCATCAAGGTATGTGTAGACGTCCCCGAACGTTCAAAAATGGGGTGTCTACAGTATGGTTTAAAGATTCTGTTCATGAGGTCCATAAATGCAGTAGGTGCATTGGTAACTCCGAAGGGCATAACTAAAAATTCGTAATGTCCATACCTCGTTCGAAACGCAGTTTTATCAATGTCTTCTGGTTTAACTTTCAGCTGATGATATCCGGATCTAAGATCAATCTTAGAAAACACTTGAGCACCCTGTAACTAATCAAATAAGTCATCAATTCGAGGCAATGGATATTTACTTTTCACAGTTACCTTGCTCAATTCGCGATAATCAATACACAGTCTCAGTGAGCCGTCTTTCTTTTTCACAAACAAGACGGGTGCGCCCCACGGTGAAGTACTGGGCCTGATGAACTTTTTGTCTAACAGTTCTTGCAGTTGCACCTTCAGTTCTTTCAGTTCAGTTGGAGCCATTCTGTAAGGAGCTTTCGATATGGGCTGTGTACCCGGAATTACATCAACGGTGAATTCAATCTCCCTGTCAATCAAATCCCCTGGCAGATTATCTGGGAAAACATCCGAATTTCTCGACTATGGGAATCATTCACATCAAGATTATATCGATGAATACGATCAATACAGAACACAGATACCCTTTACACCCATTCCTAATCAGTTTAACAGCTTTCACAGAAGAAATCAAATACGGGGGAGATACTACTCCACTTCCATTAAATACAAATTCGGGTAAACCAGGTGGACGGAAAATAACTTGCTTGGTTACACAGTCAATGGTAGCATGATATTTTTGTAACCAGTCCATCTCCAATATTACATCAAAATGATCAATGTTCAATGGCAGTAAATCAATAAACAGATGCATATCCCCAACAATAATCTCAGAAGCAGGATACATATATGCACATGTCATGGATCTCCCAATAGGTGATGATACAGCTAATAGATAATTCATGGGTTCTAAGGGTGTATTCAATTTCTGTGAAAAAACATGCGATACATATGAATGTGTAGACCCCAAATCAATCAGTACATATGCATTTTGAGTACAAATAGAGAGGATACCTGACACAACGGTCTCAATATTTTGTACATCTCCCAGTACTAGGGGGAACACTCGACCCTGCCTCATAGGCTCTTACCCGGTAGCTTTGGGGTTCGGTTTTGGTGCTTGATTGATCTTTGCGGTCTTTGCTTGACTTACTATTGCCCGGAGCAGTGGAAGGGCAATCTTTAACCATGTGGCCCACCTTGCCACACCTGTAACAAGCACCAGATAGTTTATAACACACTCCCTTATGGTTCTTACCACATTCGGAATAGGGCGGTATAGACCGGTTCCCCTGACTAGAAGTAGTCGTTGACCCTATATTTTGCTTTTTGTTCAACGAGTTGTTTTTGCCTTTCTTGAATTTAAAATTCTGCCTTTTACCACGTCATTCAGATGCTGGTGTTTCAGTTTTCAGTTCTTCAATGTTCGCTTCAGCCATCAAGGCTCGGTCAAGAACATTCACATAAGTCGGTAACTTC
The DNA here is from genome assembly GCA_025200525.1 of Camellia lanceoleosa. NCBI lineage: Eukaryota > Viridiplantae > Streptophyta > Magnoliopsida > Ericales > Theaceae > Camellia > Camellia lanceoleosa. Next base: position 109,469,868 of record CM045759.1, read on the forward strand.
AGAACACTTATTCTGTCGAGTATTGCAACATTTAGGCCACCTTCAAATCTTCTGGCCTTCTTGTAATCAGTGTCCACCATGTGTGGTGCATATCTAGCAAGCCCGCGAACTTTGCTTCATATTCAGCAACGGACATTGTGCCCTGTCTCAGCTGTTCGAATTCAGTCACCTTTCTGTCCCTGACACACTGAGGAAAGTACTTTTCAAAGAAGGCTCCTTTGTATTGAGCCCAAGTCATAACAGTGTTGTCATCACGGGTAAGCATCCATCACCTTCTAGCCTCTTCTTGCAAAGTGAAGGTGGCCAACAATACTTTATGTGCCTCCGAGCACGGAAACACTTCAAACAATTTTTTAGTCTCCAAAACCCATGCTTCAGCTTTTAATGGTTCAAGGCCTCCCTAAAAGGTTGGCGGTTTCAGTTTGCTGAACTTCTGGATAAGAGCAATTATGTCCCCATCATTAACATTCACATTCTGTTCCGGCTGTACCGGAGAAAGAGGTAGGGACTGTTGGTTCTGTTGTTGATCTAGTCTTTCTGTTATCAGTTCCATCATTCTTTCCAGTCTTATCATTCTTGCCTCAAAGGATGAGGATTCAGATTCATTTGTAGTTCTTGCATTATCCATTTCACTATAAGCAGTTATAACAGTTATCAACATCAGCAGTTGCATACTTAAACAGTTTAACACATTAACATATATTCAGTCATGTCCACACACACTTTTCATGCTCATGCGATGCCCTAATTGCTTTTTGAGGACACCCTATAGCTCATTTGGACACGTGTGTACGGTATAACTTGTGGTTAAGTATCGCTCTGATACCACTCTGTCACGACCCAAACCCGCCCCTATGGGTTTAGCACTGTAACCGACCAGTAATCCGAGATTACCGAAGGCCTATGATAAGACAAGATATAGTCTGAGGGCATAGCGGAAGCCAATACAGCAAATAAACAATGTCCAATGAGCTATGACAGTCTGTATGCAAAAAGACTTTTTATACATATATGCAGTCGGTGACAAAACAGTATGTACATATATACAATCATTCAAAACGGGGACTTAATCCCTGCTAAATAGTACAGTACGGTCTATATAGTTATTACAAGTAGTTTCAGAGACAGACGGGGGAAAAATAAAATACCCCTAAGCCATAGCTTGGCAGGCTCAGAACCTCGCAGTGAGGCACAGTGGTTGGCTTGACAAAACTAGAGTTTACCCCGACGCTTTTAGCATTGGTCTGGTGCCTGTACACCTACATATATATATATATATATATGAGCAGTGAGCTAAAGCCCAGTGAATAACATAATGCGTAAAGAGGTTTAGAATGAATGTCCTTACAGTAATGAAAACAGTTCATTAAATCAGTATTTCAGTCTTTCAGTCAGAACAGTCATTCAGTCATATGTGGTACATCCATTAGCATAGCAGTACAGTAAACAGTAGGTCTTAAAAGACCGAACAGTAAATGATGGCCATCAATCAGTAAACAGTAGTGGTTCCAACGAGGGAACCGACAGAGATCTCTGTAACAGTAACAGTCAGTAACAGTAGTTGCTAAGGATGCCACAATACAGTTCAGAATATAGGACATACATTCATTCAGTTAACGATGGAGATTAAAACGATGCAGTTCAATTGTTCAGAAGATAATCATTTTTGAACATATCTTTACACAGTTGTTACTTACAGAGTTCTGGGCTACAGTAAGCTAGAGCGTCTCCTCAGAAAGCCAACCCTACGCTGTTTATAGAATGAACACACACTAAGCTATACGGTTGGGAAAGATAATAACTTAATCCCTAATTGCCTCGGTGTGTGCTACATCTATATCCTCAATAAGATGCCTTAAATGTGCCATAGGAATGCTTAGGATGGAAAGAGGATGTAAAGATGTACTCAGAAAACATTTTCAGAATTGCAGAAAAACAGAGGTCCTGCTCGAGCGTAGGTTACTTCGCTCGAGCGGACATCTGACACGGTTCCGCCGGCGTCACTTCCCACGCCGAAAGCGATCAAAAGTACTACTAGATAGGTGAAATCCACGCTCGATCGGGCGCTCGATAGCCGCTCGAGCGTAAGACACAAGGTCCCGCTCGAGCGTCAATCCTTCCGCTTGAGCGGACTTCAACACAGTGCAAAGTACTTGGAGCACGAATTTCTCGCTCGAGCGCCACTTTCCCCGGTCGAGCGGGAGTCCAAAATCTGAAATTTCTAGATTTGAATTTCCAAGCTCAAATCAAGTTTAAATGCATCAAATTCGATCCTCTTGGGCTAATTTTCTGAAAAACACTTCAAAACTCATAATATCACATGTTTCAAAGATCAATTTGGTAAATCAAAGCCCAAGGGTGTTTAATTCAAACTCAATTTCAAACCAATTTTCATGAACATGCTACAAACATGACATGCATGAGTTTAAATCATTTCCAAGCTTTAAATACAAGCTCAAATGAGCCAAATCATTCAAGAACATGATGGTATCATGAACCTTAACTAGAACTTGTACATGCATGCAACAATTATCCATGAAATCAACTTAAAACTCAACAATACCGACATGCATGCATGGAATGAGCTCCAATTCAACATCATTTGACTCAATCTTGACTTAGATCACTAGAGGCTCATGAATCATGCAAGAACAAGCTTAAACACAACAATGAGAGGTTGAATTCCTTACCTAAGTCTTCAATTAGAGGTGTAGGAGCTCAATTTACAATTATCTTCTAAAATCTCCAAGTCTTCAAGCAATTTATCCAAGAACAAGTCAATTCTCTCCCTCACTCTCTCTCTTGGTCGGCTATGACAAGAAAATGATTGAAGAAAATGTTTTGAGCAATGCAAGACTAAGTCCCTCAACATTTGGTATAATGGCCCACTCAATGGTCTAATGGTAAATAAGTCCAATACTTGCAATCTATCAATATTTAATCTAATTTAATCATCCCTAATCACTTTTCAGATAAATACACCATTAAAATCACATAAAACCTAATTAACACAAAACATCAATCAATTTCAGATTCGGCCGCCGACAAGGCCTTCAATTTGCAGTTTAACATAAAAATATGAACAGATAATCAAACAGTCAAACAAATAGAAATGCATTTAAACAGATACAGTCAATCAGTTCAGTATTTCAATCACTTCAATTATCAGTCATAATCAGTCTCAGTTTAACAGTATTCGGTAGTTTATCGGTAAACAATGGTGAGGGTTATTACAGTCTCCCCTCCTTAAAAAGAGTTTAGTCCTCTAAACTCGAGTTACCTTCATTCTGGAAGAAAGCAGGGTTCAGTGGAAACAGTTCAGGATATCTTTTAGCCATGTCATCTTCCCTTTCCCAAGTGGCATACACGCCACCATGGTTTTGCCAGTCAACTTTCACTAACGGGATCTCTTTGTTTCTCAGCTTCTTGATCCGTCTGTTCATAATCTGTGTAGGCCGTTCCTCATAAGTGTAGTCATCACTTAGCACTACACGGGTCGGCTCAATCACATGAAAAGGATATCGGAGTTAGTCCCTTAACATAGAGATGTGGAAGACGTTGTGCATATGCTCCATTTCAGGAGGAATGCAGCTACAAGCTTTCGAAACAGAACCTTCCATACACTATTCAGAAAGTAGAAGCACAGAACAGCACCAGGACCTACTTGAGAGCCATCGGCCACCTACCGGCCACCAAAAGAAGTTTGACCACTGTTGGCCTAAAAAAACCTTCTTGCCACCAATGTGGCTTCTTACCATCGATGGCAGATTCGGGGCAAAATTGTCCTTTTGCTTCGGGTCTTTAAGTATAGGGCTCAAGGCTTCATTTCCTCACTTCTTCAAGGCTGAAAACCCTCCCCTTTTCTACCTAGACACTTACTCTCTCTAGATATGTGCTTTATACGCGTTTTCCAACACCCCACGCAAACCTTTTTCGTAAAACCCTCTTAGTTCTCTACATTTTGAATAGATTAGATTTTGATTTCATCGTTTTTTCTCAGATTTTCACCACTTTAGGCTTGTTCCCCTCGAGTTTCTCTCGAGTTTTGTGAACTTTCCCTGGTGTTGACTTTTTCTCCCATTTTCTCTATCCCAGGGTTGACTTTTTCTAAGTTTACCTTATTTTCTCCATTTTTTTTCACTTTTCACCTACTTTTTCACCCATTTTCCAGATGGCAGATGAGATTCCTCACGACGGAGCTCCTCCAAGGGTTCCACCTATGTTTCCATCTATTGTCGAGGTAGAGGAGCCAGCAGTTGCTAAGGCTGGTGAGGCGACTGAGGGCATGGGCATTGAAGCTAAACTTGAGGCGGAGTCTGCGCTCGAGTTTGAGCCAGAGCCGTTACCATTGAGAGTGCGGCCCTTCGATCCGACGGCATATCATCCCCGCACGCACATATTACTACCTGGAGGCATTAGGCATTTTGTAGACACCCCATTTTTGACCGCCCTCAAGACTTGGGCATTACTGATGGTCTGCTCGGTGTTGAGAGATGTGCAGGCCAAAGATTCAATTCCTTCGGCAAGGAGAGAGGCAAACCCTTCAAAACACTTTTTTTAGGGGTTTGGAGTTGAAGAAAAGAGGAGAGGAGGGGAGAAAATAGGTTGGAGAAGAAGTTCGCCATGAATCCGGGTAGAAGAAAGTCGAGCGGCCCTCGTTGAATCAGGCTTATTCAATTGCATACTTGGAGTTAAGCTATGAGGCCACCATCGTTGGAAAGAAGACTTCCGGGGCTTCACTTTGTACTCAAGAATCTCCCAAAGCCAAGTCCGGGTGGAGGAGATATGATTGGTTGAAGCTGGGCATCATCCCGATTGGATCGAGTCTGCGCGGCTTCACCAAAAAGGGCATAACTTTTTGCATAGGAGGAATTTTGATGCAAGGTTTGCGCCATTGGAAAGCTAACTTCCGGGGCTTCAATTTACATACCCACTGGCCGTTTTTTGACCTTGGAATCATCTATCGGCAATCTATTTTTCCGACCGGAAGAAAATAGTGCCGACTGGCACTTTATTTTGGCCGACGACCAATTTTTCTGGCCGGTTTGAACCCTTTGCACCCTCCAAGCCTGGTGCATCCCAGCTGTGCCAGTTGGAATGCACCAGCACACTCCCCCGTGCATATATGTTGCTATTTTGAGCCATTTTTGCACCTTTGACCCCTTTTTTCCCTCTAAGAGGTTGAACCCTTGGCCAAGCTTCTTGGAGAAGCTTGGCCAGCTGTTTTAGCTTCCTCTAGAAGCCACAAACCCTTTGCACCCTTTGCCCCTTTCATTTGGCTTCTTGGAGAAGCCAAGAACCTTTGCCTTTGCCTATTTAAGGAGCACTCCTCCTCCATTGTTTAGGGTTGGAGTTTTTGAGCAAAAACTAGAGAGTAGACATATATATCTAACATATATATCTACAACCCTCTATATCTATCCTATCCAAGCTTCCAAACACCTTGGTTCTTGCATCATTTGCTCTACAACACCTAGCACAACACCTCCATCTTCCATTCCAGCATTTGGGAGGCCATTTACAGAGGTTAGGAGTTCAGAAACTTGGACCAAGGGGTGCTGGTTTGCTGCTCTTCAAGGGTAAGCATCCATTTCCCTTAAACTTGCATTTTTTAGTTCCATTGGTTAGCCTTATTTACAAGTATTTTTGGGCTTCGATGTAAACTGTAAAGAGGCTTTTTTTGAGCCCTTCTTCAACATTGAAGAAGGGCTCAACACTGTTGGGGACCTCCATGTATGACTTGCTTCATTACCCCTCTTTGGTCCCCATTTTTGCATGACTTGTTAGCACATTGAGCTTCTGTTTTCCGACCCTGATCAGAACTGAAAAGGGTCTTATTTTGACCCCCTCTCCATGTCCCATGAAGGGTCTTTTGCTTTTTGATGCATGCTTTGTATACTTCATGTTGTAGCCCTCTTGTGGCCTTAATCTTGCATTGCATTCTAAGCATGTTTTTATATTGATTTGGGGGTTGTTATCTACTATGAGTAGTCATATTTTTTGTCCCTCTTCAGTGTTGTTGAAGGGTCTTTTTCAGTTTGGGCTTTGCATCTTACACTTGCTTTGTAATCCTCCATTTTGCCTTAACATGTATCTAGCATTTAGACCACTATGCTTGCTTGTTTTGGCTTAGCTTTGTGAAGATTTTATGATTTTTTTGACATGCTTAAGGACTGTTTTGGGTCATTTGAGTCATCCATGCTTTGCTTTGTATAGCTACCATGCAACCTCTCTTGTATACCTCATGAGCCTTGAGTGTTGACCCCTCTAGCATGCTTTACTTGCACTATTTCGGTGATTTGGAGTCACTTTTAATGTCATTTCAGTCCTCATGGTATGCTTGAATGCTCATATTTGATGCTCCTTTAATGCTTTATAAGGTTGTTGTCATATGCTCCATATTTGGCCCTTTGTGTATGCTTCCATGCTTAGACCTTTTAGATGTCATCTAAGTGGTTTTGGGGGTTTGTTTTAACATGCTTTAGGACTGATTTGGTTGTTCTTGGCCTGTTGAGGCTTAATTTGTATAGCCATGGTTTAAGCCCCTTGGCTTGCTTTGAGTTTTGGACATCGTTGCATACTTGGCTTGTCTTGTTTACTTGGTTTTGCACCTTCTATAACATGATTTCAGAGCTTTCTAAGCATGCCATGTATCCATTATTATCCTCTTTTAAGTGTGCTTAAAAGTTGCTCTTTGGTGCCTAAGTGTTGGACCTTGTGTGCATGCATGTTTGTATGTGTTTTGGCCCTCATTTCCATGACATTTGGCCACTGTTTTGGGCCTAGTATAGAGCTGCCCAAATTAGTTTAAATCCATGTTTAACATGTTGCTCAAAGGTTGTTGCCTTATTCCATGCCTTGCATGTTTGTTAGCTTAGGTTGTGTGCCTAGTACGTATTGCATGTTTGCATACTTGCCTCCATGCTCATGTTGCATGCTTAGCTTGCATTCTTAGGTTGCATGTGCATTGTTGTGCATTGCCTCACCTCTTGATCAACCATGATTGAGGTTGGGTCCCTTGTATGTTTTGTGTGCATTGCATTTGACATTGAAATGCAAATTTGGCCTCTTAGGCCATCATGCGTCGAAATGCGCCATTGATGGCCCAGCGGTCAGGGGCCATGCTCCCTTGAGTCCATTGCATGATAGGGAGTGTGTCCGTGCATACATATGCTCAAAATTCCACACCATGCACTGCTTGTCTGCTGTTGCTGTCAAAACTGTCTTCTGCAGGAATTGTTTGCCGACCGGCATAAAAGAGTGCCGACCGGCCATTTGTTTGTGGCCGATAACCTCTCAAGCAGTCGATGGTCATTTTGAACGGCCGGTGGTCATTTCCTCCAGCCGGTGGTGTACTGCAGTGTGCTTAGAGGGTGTCCTGGGACTTTGGCAGATTTCAGAAAGGTAGGACAGGAAAAACCGAGGCAGCAGTGGTATGGTGTGAGTTTTCCGGGCGAGTCGGATTCGAGCATGCATCATTCGCGCATCCCGAGGCGGGGCTGCGGCCTTTTCTATTCTGCATTTAAATTATTAATTAAATTAGAAATTTTTGTAATAATTTATTCTGTATTTGGACTGTACTATTTGGGACTGTATATTCTTTTGGTCCCTCTGAGTGAGGGCGTATTTGTAATAAGTGTGGGTGAGTGCGGTGTATGTCTTCTAACCCTCACTTCTTTCTTCCCTTTTATTTACTTGCTTATGATGGTAGATTAGGGCATATTTATTTTAGCATACCTTATGCAACGCATGCGTGCATCCATGCATTTGTTTACATGCACCGGGCTCGGTACATCATACAAACTGCATTGTATTTCAATTTCCAAATTGAATACGTGTTACTTGTAGCACTTCACATGCCATGATTAGGATAGCCGAGCCTGCCTAGATTACATCTTTGCATGTGTTGCATTAGACATTTCAGTATGCTTAGGTCCATACATGGATTTCTAATGAGCTTCTGTTTTGGCTTGGAGTACTAGGTGAGCTTTTATGCTTTAGCATCCTTGCATGTGTGTGAGTGTTGCCATAATAGCATGATTACCATGAGGCTAGCTGCTTATGTGATATAACTGCTTGAATGCCTGTGGATGGAGGTTGAATTACCTAAATTGGGACAATGCATTAAAACTGTGAGTTTTAAGCCCACCAGATAGTGGCAAAACTGTCTTTTCTAAAAGCCCACTTAAGGGTGGCAAAACCTACATTTTAGCCTACTTGCGAGTAGCAAACCGTTTTCAAAACAAACATGTAGTGTTTTGTTCCAACTTAGGCGATTTGGTCTATACTTGTTTGCTGTGCGCATAACGTAGTAAATCTAGGCTAATAACCGGTATAAGAACACATAAAGTTTTCAAAATGGGATATCATGGTTAGTAGAGGCCGGTCTTCGGACCGGGCGAAAGAGGGTGCTCATAGCTGACCTTCCCCAATCGTACCCAAGTTCCCGAGCCGAGGCAACTTTGGTGATGACGAACACGTGGCCTTTGGCACCGAGTCCGGGTTTCCTAAATTTCCCAAAAATAAAATATTTAGGTGGCGACTCTGTATCTGGCAAAGCAATCCATGTTTGGCACTTCTTTTCAAAATCTGTTTTTTTCTCAAAACGATTTGCCAGAGTTGGACTCTTTGGTTCAAGATTAAGAACCGTGACATTTTGAGTCCTTTGAACTGTAATGAACCCAATGTGAACAGAACGGGAGTCATCCTCCCGGGGCGTTCAGGGGACGTCTACACATTTCAGCAATTTTTCTTACGGCATACCGGAGGACCTATTGCTGAGGGAGTCGGTCTCCCACCTTTCATTCACCGTTACTGAGGTATGAACTCAATTTTCATGCATTCCTGGCTTTCTTTTAACTGCATTTCTTACACTGCGTTTCATCTGACTGTACTTTCATCACTGCCTTTTATCTAATTCATCTGTTCTTTGCCATAGGGAGACTCTCGGCGAAGGATTGGTACGACGAGCTTCCTGCCAGGGTCCGCGACATCATCGATGAGACTGGCTTTGGCCTTTTCTGCTCTGGCCTGACACGTGTCATAGCAAGTCATCCTCTTTTAAGGGCGCTAGTGGAGAGGTGGTGGGACATCACCAACTCCTTCCACTTCTCTACTGTCGGGGAGATAACGATGACTCCCTACGACTTTGCTATGATCACAGGCTTAGGAGTATGGGGCGATCCGATCTCCTTTGACACAGACATGGGGGAGTGGGAGGCTGCTTGGATCGACTTGTTGGGAGCGCGCCCACCTCTGTACCAGCCAGCCATAGTGAGACACAGTTAGTTCGCCAATCAGTTCAGCGAGAGCAAGCCTAAGACGCTAGAAGAGATGGAGCAGTATGCCCGGGCTTTTTGATGTTTGTCCTCGGTACCACCTTGTTTTCGAACAAGTGGAACACTATGGGTTTATATCTGTACAGCGCCTTGGTGCCCCCAGTACGCTTCTACGACTGGGGAGGAACTGGCCTCGCCACCTCCTACCTGAGGGGAGAGTGGATGGGAAGCTACTGGCGAGCCTGGGAGGTATGCATTTCAATTCCCTCTTTGCACTTTACACTTTCTATTTCACATTTTCTACTTTATATCTGTTCAACACCTGTGCTTTCTGCTTTGCACTTTCTACATCTGTTCATGCTCCGTGCTTTCTGCTTTGCACTTTCTATATCTGTTCATACCCTATGCTTTTTGCTTCGCACTTTCTATATCTGTTCATGCCCTCTGCTTTCTACTTTGCACTTTCCTTACAACTATGGGTTTATGCATATTTTCTAGCCTTCGCTCCAATGCCTATGGAAGAGCTTCCCCTGGTGGTTCCCTACTTGAGATGATACGATGGTCGGTGTCAGCGCCGGAGTCGCGAGTCATTTGCCTTCTTCTGCCATTACTTTGATACTGTGGCTGCCCACGAAGTAACCCGAAACACAGTCATTTTTGTTTTAACAACTGTTCTAATTCACACTTTGGCATCTGACAGCAACTAATAATCTGTACTCTTTGTTTGCAGATCACGTGACAACCCTGGGCCATGATGCCGGCCGGAGTGCGGGACCAGTACGCGAGAGCTTGGGACACATCGCGCTTCCGGATTCTGCTGGAGGGCCCAGTCTGCTGGGCTTGGTTCTTGAGTGAGAGATTCATTCGCCAGATTATGGGCTTGCTTGATCCAGTTGTTTCGATGCCATCTTCGTTGTCTATGAGGACAGTGAGTAGCCTATCTATTGACACAGTCATACAGTTCATAATGGGCTTGGGCGCTGACTTCTTCAGAGGAGAGGGTGATTACACAACATTTATTCAGACCCATCTTATGCCTCCTCTGACAAGGGCTCACGCAGGCGAGGGAACAAGGGCTCCCGTGGTGAGCGAGGTGACTCGGGCAACTAGGGCCTATACTAGAGGGGCTCTCTCCGTGGAGCAGATTATCTGTTGGCTGGAGCTTTCCACTGCGCTCACATACTGGCGTCTTACTGGGATTGCTTATCAGATTCCAATTAAGCCGGCAGAGGCAGGGCACGAGCTTGTCAGAGTTTGAGGCTCGTCCCAGGTATGGACCACACTTTACCATTTGCACCCCATATTTTATTTCAGATATGTTTATTGCAGACATTAATTATCCAAATACATTTGTAGGCATCTATAGAGTATACGGGGAGCCTCCTCCAGCTGGTGGCTTTTTTGATGGGTATGGTGCAGAGAAGGGAGACGCTGCTTGGTCTCCACGGTATCTAGGTAATTTCTTTCAGTTTGCGCTTCATGTTATCATATTTTCACTGATACACCAGCATTTCAACCGTAGTCTTTTCCAAACTGCACTGATACACTGCATTGGTACACTACATTCACACACTGTACTCATACTATATCTGATTTCTGCATACCACTTATTCTGCATACTATGCCTGTATCTGATACGCACATTGTAACTGATATGTTGACAACTATTTTTTCTAGATTCCATCTGCACCACTGGCACCAACGGCAGCACCAGCTCCAACACCAGCAGCAAGGAGGAGAGAGAGATAGGCCCCAGCTCATGACTGAGATGTGAGCTACAGTCGAGGTAGAGATAGGGGCACCCGAGGCCATAGCAGTCCTTCAGAGCCCATTTTGAGTGATGACGATGCTAAGACGAGTGACTCTGAGGAGGCAGTGAGTCGACATTCTGAGTTATCTGAGAGTGGAGATGATGATGCTAACTCAGGGTCCGAGAGCGGAGGTGACGCCGAGGAGGACTTTGAGGCAGAGAGTGGAGACGATACCGGCTCTGGTTCAGAGTCTGATTTCGACAGCGGTGTCGATGAAGATAGTGCTCTCGAGTCCTCTCCCGCGAGGAAGAGGACGAAGAGGGCCTGTCGGGCCTGAGATGACCGGCGCTAATTTTTTTGTACTTTTTTTGCTTAGTTTCTTTTTGTTTGGTAGCATTAGCACATGTATAGCTTTATATAGGTTTTATTTTTGCTTTTTAAACTTGTACGCCTTTTTTGTAAAAACCATGATCGGAATAAAACCTCACATTTTTTTTTCCCTCAAATGTGTTGTCATTTTTGCATCATGAGCACCATATTTGCATGAAATGGAAATGGAATTGAATTGGCCAAGAGAGCGCTTGATTGAAACAATGTTCTTAATCGAGTAATGAGCCGACCAACAACTAAAATACAAAATACAACATACAACTCGATAAACAAAGCAAAAACAACTCAAATACAAATAAACACACTTGCTAAAACCAAAAGACTCAAAACAAGACCTTAAAACACTCCAAGATCGAGACAAAACACATGCTGCCAACATTGCCCAGCACACAGGTGGATGGCAGGCCAGAAAGAGGAACTGCTGGCCACAAAGAAAAGTTGTCGGCCAGAGGAGGGGGCTTGCCAGCCACAAGAGGTGGCCTAGCCTACCGGCCACCAGTGTGAGTAACCTCTAGATTGTTGACAGTTGACTTCCACTCACAGCCTTATCTTCTACAAACGGTTCAATTTCATGACTTCTTCTCCAAAACCTCATTTCAGCTGTAATTTCTTTCACAAATGTAGATATTCCTTGCCGAGAAGCTCACGGATTGGACAGTCGCTTTAGACGGCATGGAAAAGGTAAATTTCTGGGGTTTCAGCATAAATGCACTTTTTTCGTTGAGCCGTACTCCACTTTGTTTTCCGTTCCTCCATGTCGTAGCCCGATGCTGGGACCCAATTACACATGTAGTTTGCTTCAGGAAACAAGAAATATGCTTGACACTTGAAGAATTTCAGGCATTAATGGAATCCTGGCACCACGAGAAATCATGCCTTAGCCCCATTTTGGCTACGTCCAAGCTTTGGGAAGGATGAAGGGGCTTATTTTACACGAAGCTCGATTTTTGGCCCATAACAGAGAGCTGGACATACCCAGCTTGATTCACCGATTCTCCGATATTGGTGACAGAGGTGACTTTCTCTGGCGAGGTTTTCGGCAACATGCCCTTTGCTTATGTATGCTTGGACATTTCCTTCTTGCCCCTAGTTTCGGCGAATCCAACATTTGGTTGATTGAAGTGGCCCAAGGTTTGAAAGGAGGTAAGAGTTGTATTGATTTGGCGCTGGCCGAGACCTTAACGGGCTTAGATACCTTTCATCGACGAGAGATTACCAGATTTGCGGGGAGTCCACTTCTTCTTTAGGTATTGTTTCCCACCCTTTCTTATACGTGTTTCTCACATCACTCGACACTCATGCTCTATATTTCTCTCAAAGCCATTTTCTTACTTTTCTTTCAACATGCATCTCTCTATTCTTTAATCTCTCTTTTCTTTCATCCCTTCCCAGGTGTGGCTTATGGATAAGCTGAAAGTAGTGGACTCTTACCCTAAGTACTCAGCTCGAGGTTATTTCTTCCACCACCGACTAGTGGATTTCCCTAACGAGGGATGATGGTGCAAATGGATATGCAACATGTCTGCTGTTGACATAACTTGGCATTGTCCCTGGCTTAATCTGACCGAAATGAGTTACAGCATGGCTCGGCAGCCTGGCATACAGTTGATCGGCCATATGCATTGTGTGTTCTATTTTCCTTTCCAGTTCATACGTCAGTTTGGACATGATCAAACCTGTCCAGAGGAATGGGTAGAGTACCCGATTTTATTTCCCATCCGTGGTTCACACTTGGCTAGGTACCTCACTGCTTAGAGGACGAGAGAGCTTCTGACCCCTGCCCCTAGTTTCAGTTATACCATTTCTGGAAAATGCTTGGCTTGGGTCGAGGATGAGGCACAAACCAAGCCCACTTTGGCTTCAAAAGCTTCCATAAGCACGAGCAGAAAACGTAGGAGCACCTGACTCACCTATGCCCCTAGTTTATTGCTTTGACCTTTCTTTTCAAGTTTTTTTTTTCGATATAATAAAAGCAACTTTGATTTGTATTAGAGAGTTGGAGAACTTTATGTTGAAATCAAAGGAACTAAAGTTATGAGCACTAAAAATTTTCCTTTTGGTCCAAAAATTGTCTAAGTTGTAAAAGGTAAAATTTTGAACAAAATCAACTTCTATCAAAACTTTCCAAAGCCATTTTCGAAAAGGATCACCACTTGACACGCACGTAATCAATCCTTAAGATGTACAACCCCAAATTGAAATATCAGAAATGCCCCTGATTGAACACCACTGCTCTGCATTGTAACCAGCTCTTCTTTCCAGAATGAAGATCACAACTGAACTCTCAGATAAAAAACAAATAGAGATGACCTGATCAGATACCTGGATAGGACAGTTGAGTTGGAGGTGATTACGGCCAAACTTCAGAATGAAGTTGCCTCCGTATCCCAAAGATGGGAATCAGACCTTACATAGTTTGGTTCAAGTTCACTCGAGTATTAACTCTCTCCTTTTGTGCTCTAACTTTTGCCAAAGTCACCCTTTAGGGTTTTCAACCTTGCAAGCTCAGTTTTTCTTTATTTCTAATTTTTTTCATGCTCTAACTTTTGCCTAGGTCGCCCTTTCAGGTTTTCAGCCTAGCGAGCCTCTCAAGGATAGTATTTCTTCAACTTGTCCATGTTGATCGATTGTGAAAATTCCAAGCCATCTAAGTCCATGAGAATAACAGCTTCACCCGACTAGATAGCTTTGATGATGTAAGGACCAATCCAATTGGGTCTGAACTTGCTCTTAGGGTCATGAATGGAAGCTCAGTTATCTTTCAGCACCATATCTCCCTTTTTGAGATTCTAGGACTTAACTTTCTTGTTAAAAGCCCTGGCAATTCTGCGTTGGTAGCCTTAAACATGATACAATGACTTCAGCCTTCTCTCATCAAACAGCATCAACTCCTCAAATATGCTATGTTGCCAATCTGCCTCTGATATCTGACACTCAACCATAAGTCACAGCGACGGGACTTCTATTTCAATTGGCAAAACTACTCTCATCCTGTAGACAAGAGAATAAGGAGTTGCCTCTGCAGACGTCTGGATTGAAGTTCTATAACCCCAGAGTGCGAATGGAAATTTATCTGGCCGGTCCCTATAGGTCTCAACCATCTTCTGCAAGATATTCTTGATGTTCTTGTTGGCGGCTTCAACAGCTCCACTGGTTTGCAGCCTGTATGTAGATGACTTATGGAAAGCCAAATTGTATTTCTCCAACAAGTCTATCACCTCTTTCTTGAAATGGGAGCCATTACCTGATATAATCTCGTTTGGGACTCCGTATCAGCAAATGATATTGTTTCTGATGAACTTGGCCACATGCGATACTTTCAACACTGCTTAGGACTGAGCTTCTACCCACTTTGTAAAGTAATCAATTGCCACTAAGATATATTCATGCCCATTCAACCCTTTTGGTGTGACTGCACCGATAATGTCGATTCCCCAGACTAAGAAAGGCCATGGCAAAGTCATGTTGTACAGTTTTGGCGGCGGGATATTCATGCGATTAGCATGAATTTGGCATTAGTGGCATCGCCTAACAAAACCAATACAATCCTCCTCCATGTTGGACCAGTAGTAACCTTGCCTAAGAATCTTCCAGGCTAGCATCACTAAGTTCGTGTACGCTCTGCACTGTCCTCCATAGATGGCCTCCATCAGGCGCTTTGATTCATCTTCTTTGACACACAACTTGTGCATTCCCAGATGAACTCTTTTATACAGTTTACCTCCACAAATGATAAATTGGACGGCTATTCACCGTATTTCCCTTTTGTCCTTGGCATTTGCCCCTGGTGGATAAATCTCCTTTTCCAAGAAGTTCCAAATATCGAAGTACCAAGGGCTTTTGTCTTGCGCTTCATCTATTGCGGCAATAGTTTCATTAGCCGACTTGTATTTCTGTTCGATGATAATTGGCCGCATCCGGACTCCAAGTGGGATGTCTACCATAGAAGATAGAGTTGCTAAAGCATCAGCGAACCTGTTGTTCTCTCTCAGTAGATGCGTGAAAGTCAACTTTTCAAACCTAGGAATTAGAACGTCCAGGGTCTAGTCGTAAACCTTCATCTTTTCTTCTTTGACTTTCCAGTCCCCATTTGCTTGAGAAATAACTAAATTCGAGTCCCCAATAACATCCAACCTTTTTTCCCTAGTTCCAGGACGGCTTTTAAACCAGCGATACACGCTTCATATTCTACTTCATTGTTGGACACCTTGAACCGAAGTTTGAAAGCTAAAGGTATATGGGAGTTGTCGGGTGCTATCAGCAACATACTTATTCCATAATCGTATTGATTGGTTGCTCCGTCAAAGTACATCGCCCAAGTCTCCTCCTCAACTTGCAAAATGAATTCATCTAGGAACAAGTATTCCACCGCCTCATCCCCTTCTACTAGGTGATCTACCAGGAGCTCTGCTACAGCTCTTCCCTTGACCGACTTGTAGGTGACATATTTGAGGTCAAATTCGGAAAGGAGAAGCAACCACTGGGCTAGCCTACCCGTAAGCGCCAGTTTCTCAAAGAGATATTTGATGGAATCTAATCTCGAAACCAAGATTATAGAGTGAGCTAGCAAGTAGTGCCTCAACTTCCCGGTAGCCATACCAAGGCTAAGCAAGCTTTCTCTAATGGAGTATAGCGAGTCTCATAATCCAGCATTTTCTTGCTCAAATAGTAGCTAGCTTTCTCCACCCTATCTTCATATTCTTGAACGAGCATGCATCCCATAGTCATGTCTATCACTGACAGGTACAAAATCAAACGCTTTCCTGGCTCTGGCGATAATAACACCGATGGATTCTGGAGGTGCTGCTTAACCTGCTCAAGGACAAATTGACATCGATCATCCCATCAGAATTTCTTCCATTTCTTCAAGAGACCAAATAGTGGTTCACAAGTCACGGTTAATTTGGAAATAAACCGTCTTATGAATTGCACTTTACCCAGAAAGCCTCGCACCTCCTTTTCAGTCCTTGGTGGTGGCATTTCTAAGATGGCCTTGATTTTAGAAGGATCTACTTTGATGCCCCTCTGTGTGATCAAAAAGCCTAACATTTTCCCTGCTGTTACGCCGAATGTGCATTTTTGCAAGTTCAACCTCAACCTGTATTCTTTAATCTGTTGAAAGAATTTCTCCAAGGCGATGTAGTGGTCCCTTCTTTCTTTAGACTTGACAATCACATTGTCCACATACACCTCGACCTCTGTGTGGATCATGTCATGTAGAATGGTGGTCGCAGCCCTCTGATAGGTAGCCCCAGCATTCTTCAACCCAAACGGCATAACCCGGTAGTAGTAGGTCCCCCACAGCGTAGTGAATGCAATTTTCTCTCTGTTCTCGGGCACCATCAGAATCTAGTTATACCCAAAAAACCCATTCATAAAAGATAGCAATGCATGGCCCGCAATAAAATCCACTAAATCATCAATATGCAGCAGAGAAAAATCATTCTTCGAACTGGCTCTATTCAAGTCCCAGAAGTCTACACATACCCGGATTCTACCATCCTTTTTGGGCACTGGGATGATATTGGCCAACCAAGTCGGATACTCAGCTACTAACAAGAAACCTGCCTCAACCTGCTTAGTAACCTCTTCATTAATTTTCAACGCCTAATCCGGACGGATTCTATACAACTTCTGCTTGATGGATTGGGCCTTAGGGTCAAGAGGGATCCAATGCTTTACAATCTCAAGATTGATGCCAGGCATGTCTTCGTAGGACCACGCAAAAACATCTTTGAAATATTTTAATAAAGCGACTAAGTGCTCGCACTCCTCCGAAGACAAGGTGGACCCGATCTGGACCAGACGCGGATCCTTCTTAGAGCCTACATTAATAGCAATGATTTCATCAGCATAGGGTTTAGCAAACCTCTTCTCCTCTCGATTAATCAAGTTTTTCAAAATCAGAGGAATTCCTTCCTCTTCGTTTTCATTAAAATTCTGATAATCTTAGTCAATACAATAAATAAGCGACATAGAGAAACACTCAGAAACTACAACGTTCTTATTCATATGATCCAGATCTTCGGTTACAATCGAATCAAAAGCAAAAGAAAAATAGGACCTGGACAAGACCTTGGCATCCGGGTTACCACCCCTGAGACTACCAGACTCAGACTCAGACTCAAAAGAACCGGAATCTGATTCCGACTCCACAGACTCAGTGGAATCAGATTCTAGCTTATCATCCGACTCAAAACTAGACAGATAGCCCTTCTCTAGTTTCCAGATAAGAGATGGTGCCTCTGATGCATCCAAAAATGCTGCTAGTTGGGTTCACACCCAGTTTTTCCCCGATCATAGAGATGGTAAGGTTATCCCCCAAGTTGTCTGAGTCAACCGCAGGATCTGTAAGAAGACACGCCAGTGTTGCCCCTACTCCAAGTTCGCTATTGTTTGAGTCACTTTCCATGCTCTGTTCAGCTTCAGTACTTGGTTCAGCATTTTTCTCAACATCACTATCTTGCAACTGCATGTCAAAGAAGATTTCGAACCCGGGACACGCTACTTCATGGAATTCATCCAGGGCTCGGGAAAGCCACAAAAGGGGAAATCTTTTCCCTTCTAAACAAAGTGGCCATTCAACGTTCCCTTGATTGGCCTATGGATGAGCTCATAGTGTTTCCCAGCCAGCTTGGCTCTAGGTTTGCCTCTAATTTCTTCTTCTTTCCTAATCTAGTCCTTTTTGGTGGGTACATAGCCCAGACCAAAGGCTTGTGGATTATGCAACACATCTGTTAGTGCAGTGACACCTTTCTGGCCACTTCTTCCAAGTCCCATTCTTGGCACATGCTGCAATTTGTTCATGAAATAGATAGATTGGGCGCTGACATACATGCCCTCATCAGCGGCCAAAATGGACTACACTACTCGGGCTTTAGCCAGAGTGAACCCTAAGAGGAATAAATCCTCCTCGCCATGAGTGATTTCCAGCACTGGTGTAGTTACCTCTGGTGGGGAAGAGATGGATGAATTCTCGAAAACAATCGTCACTCATTTCTCGTAAAGGTACTTCAACATTTGGTGGAGGGTAAAGGAGACTACTTTCACATGATGCAACCAAGGCCTCCCTAGTACTAAATTGAAAGTGGTCGGTACATCCAGGACATGGAACTCAATATCTTGCTGAGCTGGACCCACCTGGACTCTGATTTGCACCATGCCCATAACCTCCTTGCTTGTATTATCATATGCTCAAATTACTTGGGTCGTGGGCACAAAGTCTGCTGGTCTAAGGCCGATTGCATAAGCTCTGCGAGAAGGACAAACATTGATGGCCGAACTAGTGTCTATCAACACCACCGATATCCATTTTTTCCTACACTCAACAGATATGTACAAGGGTTTGTTGTGAGTTGAGCCTTTTGGCGGCAGTTCTTTGTCAGGAAAGGTTAGGGTTGGCCCAGCGCCACCTGGGAAGACCAATCCCACAAGCTGTTCAGAGATAGTGTCAATGGACAATTTAGCTTTGTCCATTACTGATAGTACTACTTGTCGATGTACTTGGCAGGCCATGAGAAGACCCCAAATTGAGATGTCAGCTTGGATTGTCTTAAGCTGCTTCAACACTACCTCTTTTTCCAGTTGCTTGTCTTTCTGTCTCTCAACCTCTTTGTCTTTCCCAGATGCCTCAGCTTGATCTAAGTGCGGTGGCTTAAAATACCACCCACTTCTTGTCATGTGATTTATTTCTTTCGCGTACCACGTGTTGTTTGGAAGGCACTCACCCCAGTCTTCTTCGGTGTGAGCTAAATACAAATCGACATCATCCGTTGATGTGGGCTCTGTTCGGATCACTTTCACATCACAGGTATCCCCCGTAGGGTGTTGGGCCAGTACTACTTTCTGGTTATCTTCAACCCTCTCTTATTCAAACTGCTTCAGTGTAGCTTCTTGTTCTGTATCCACAGTGCTTACAGTACCCAGTTCCTAAGCTGAATTTTTCATGCCAGTGTTCTCTGGCAGTTTTCCCTTTTCATCGGCCTTTCCGACCACTACAGCAATTCCTGCTTCTTTTTCCTTGGGTTTCATTTTAGTTCCTTCCTTCTTATTCGGTTCATCACCCAGCCATCCAGAGTTTTCGGTTGATCCATTTAAATCAAACCAACCAACCTGCACATCCCCTTAATCTTGTTCATCAAAGAACTGCAGGTTGTCTAAATCCTCCTCAAGTTCTACCAAATCATCCAACCCTTGGCTCGGGCCATCCTCCTTAACCACATTAACCTTCACTACAGTTGGCAACACCAATTCCAGCTTGACTTGATCAATCGCGCAATGTAGCAGTGTGGATCGTACACTCCCTTAGGCAAATCCTCAGAGCTCTCAGGCAACGGACTTATACTTTCCTCTAAGGCCTATTTCCTTTCTACTGCAACTGTTACCACCACAAGCTTAGGTTGAAGTGCGAACGTGTCCATCATGCACAAGTCTGTGCTCTAAGGAATGAACAACGTCAATCTTGGTAAGTAGGAAGGGGTAATATATACATTGGGGTCGTAAGGGATGGCCAGTGTATGGATTAGGTTTAGATTTTGAGGTGGGGGAACTTGATTGTGAGCTGGGAGAGGGTTTATAGATACGTTTGGTTTCTGGGATGGTGCAATCACCTTGTTGTCAATGAGGTCTTGAATCTCATGACGTAGTCAGAAGCATTGGTCGGTATCATAACCGTGCTGTTGATGAAACACACAGTATTTTGATGGGTTGTGTTTAGGTAAAAGAGGATCAAGTAGTGGGCGAGGCTCTAATGGTTTGAGGTGTCCTTTTTTTACCAACACCATCATGGCTTGAGATAGGATCATGTAGAGTTAGGTAAAGGTCCTTTCAAATCGGGCAGATTTGACTGAAGTTTATGGAGTTGTGTTGGAAAAGGGATTGGCGATCTTGGTTATGGTAGTGACAACGCTTACATTTGATGGCCTCTCAACTACCACTGGTGGTAGCATTGGAACTACGCACAAAAGGCCTTTTTGTATACTCTTTCTCATCTGTAATCAGCTCTTGTTTCATGGCATCTTCAATCTAAAACCCCATCTCATGGAGCTCGGTGAATGTGAATAGAGGTAGGACAATTATTTTCTGCAACAACTTCTTGTGTAGATTGCGGACTACTATCCTTATCTAAACTTTCTCAGAAGGCTTTGTGGTCATCATTGAAGCTTTAGCTCTCCACCTCGTTACAAACTCTGAGAAGCCCTCCTATGGCTCTTTGCGCATTGCCTCAAGATCACGAGTTGTGACCTCAATCTGCGTGTTATACGAGTACTTAGCAATAAAGGCCTTGGCCATTTCCTCCCAATTCTGCTTAACAGAATCCTTTAACTTCACATACCAAATGGTCGTTATACCAAACATGGTACGGCCAAAGAGAGAGAGCTTCTGTAACTTAGTCAGGCTCATCGGCAGCAGGATGTCTTAAAACAGCCGTAGATGAACCATGGGATCTCTAGAGCCATCAAATCGATCAATGTATGACATTTTGAATCAATCTGGTAATGTCACTGCAGAATCGGTATATTTGTCTTCTATGTCCGGGATGGAATTAACACCTTGTGCTCTCTTGAATAGTTTCTGTAGCTTGTTGACCTTGAGCACAGTTGGGTCAACCTCAAATTCAAATGGAGCTTTAGTTTGATACACAGGTGTTTTGGAGGCTTGTGCTAGGATCGGCTCTACCGGATCACCCTGATTTTCTTGGACATGAGCAGTATGGACAGTGGCTTCGAGTGTTGAGATACCCGTAGGAGGTATATGGAATGGAGAAGCCGCTGCCGGTTGTGGTTGTTGTTGTTGAAGCCTATTTATTACCTCAGCTTGACAGGCTATGACCTCGACCTGACGGGCAGCGTCTTGCTGTAAAGTTTCAACTGTTTGCTGAAGATGATGAATCAATTCCTCCATACTGACTGGGGGATACTGTGCCATCGAAATAGGCGAGAAATCTCATGCTAGATTAGAAGTAAAAGACTATCCCTGAGCCTGACTGGATGCAGGTGAATTGAGGGGTGACTGCTGAAAAAATTGGACTGGTGAACTCTGCTTGACTCTCCTCCGTCTTGTAACCGGTGGGAGTGAAGTAAACAAGAGCTGTCCCCTAACAAGATCTCTGGCTTTGCAAAGCCTTCTAACTCAGGTCCAGAGCACTTGGGGGATATCCGACCTTTCGAAAGCTATGGTGTTAAACTACCTAGCAAAAGAAATAAAGCAAAAAGAAAGCAGTAATCAAAAATCGCACAGCACGTCAGCTAATGATGTTACCAACACAGATGTGATCAGAATAGTAGGACTGCACTCAACACTGAATTCTGCCCCCCAAAACAGATACCAAACTTGCAACTAATATGCATACTCTTGTACAGTTTCACTATAAAGCATATACCAGTTAAATGAGAGCTAAAACACCCCTATGAGGAGGTAAGGTTACCATGTCATAGTTTCGTCAGCAACTAGGGTTCATTATTCAAACAAAGCAGTTTTACGCAATCCTGTATTTAGGTGAGCATCATGTCCTATTTTGGAACGGTCTTTATGGCTTTTCAATATACAACTAGGCCAAATGGTCAGAAGGATACCTCAGCAAGACTACCTAATATACCTCTCACACCTAACACCGAGAAATGAAAAGGAGGATCAAACAGTACAGCGGTAGTCCAGATCCAAGGGTTGTGTTCCCATCATGGTAGAGCCCCTAACTAGTCAGCCATTTGGGCTGCTTTTAGGCAAGCCTCCGGCAAACTGTCTAGGAATAGCAGATGGCAAACACAGTAACTTAGGTGTACCAATGCAAATACAATGCAAAGAAACATATAAGTGTAGATAAAATTTCACATCATGAAGTTCAAGTCAAGTTCTCTAAATTCCCCAGCAAAGTCCCCAGAAACTGTAGCCCAACTTTTTCGTGCCCCCTTTCGGAAGACGAAAAAGCCCTACAATATCGGACTCCTGCGGTTCTGAATCTAATCCCACAAATACAATGTGAAATAGATAATCACCAAAGAGTCCAAATCTGACAAATCTTTTGGAAAATCGATTTTGAATCAAAAATGCCAAAAATGAACTGTTTTTCCAAATACAGAGTCGCCACCTAATTTTTTTATTTTTTATTTTTTATTTTTTGGAAATTGAGGAAACCCATGACTCATGCTGAAGGCCACGTGTCCGTCATCACCAAGATTGTCTCGGCTTAGGAACTTAGGTACGAGAGGGGAAGGTCATGAATTGAGCCCCGATCAAAGATCGGCCTCTAGTAACCATGATATGAATCTTATTTACATTTTCTGCTCTTGTTCTGATTACTAGGCTAGCATTACTATGTAATATGCACACACACAAGTATAGACTAATTTGCCAAAGTTGGAACATTTGATTTCATGTTTGTTTTGAAAATTGTTTCGAATATGTACTACTTGAAAAAGTGATCACATATAAACATTACTCAAATTATTCCAATTCAAGCAACTAGCCTTCGTTCACAAGCACTCAAGCAATTATAGCACTTAAGCAATTAGCCTCATGGCAAACATGCTAGACATGGCAACATCAACATGCGATATGCTAAAATGGGTAAAGGGTCAACTAGTACTCCAAGCCAAAAGAGAAACTAGTTAGGAAAAAATGCATGATTCCTAACTATGCAATATGACTAATGCAACACATGCATCATGCAATTCACTAGGCTAGGCTACTAATATGGCAAATGAAGCAATTTGATAGCATACGGTCTAAGCACGTATTCAAAAAAAGTATTTAAACAACAATGCAAGTTAGAATAATGAACCGAGCCTCGGTGCATACAAAACAAGTAGATGCAAACATGAAGTATGCTAAACAAAACATGATGCCTTAAACTAACCATCATAAGCTAGTAAATAAAAGAGAGAAAGACGTGGGGTTGGAAGACATACACATTATTACAACATTGCGCCCTCACACAGGAGGGTTCAAATGAACACATTAGCTAACTAATTACCTAGCTATTATAACAACAAATGAATAATTTAGCTAAACTACTTAACTAATTATTACAAACCGAATGAATTAACGAATGAACTAATTAATTAACTAATCTAGCTAATTAAAATAATTATAACACAAGACGAATTAGCTATTCTAACTAATTAATTACAAAGCCACTATTTTAAGCACAATACTAATATACTTATAACATGGATCCTGAGGATCGATGGAGGGCTCGTGCATGAATGCGGTTTCCATCCAAAAAAGCCACTGTTTCTGCTGCTAAGTGCCTCTATTGCACAGTAGAACACTTGTACTAATTTCCACTTCCAGACCAACTCTATTCTGCTTCAAAAGGACACTGCTTGATTTTGCACTGGCGGCCGGCATAGGGCCTGCCGTCCACTGATGATGGCCTACCAGCCACTGATGACTGAACTTTCCTGCTGCAACAGAGACCAAATAGAGCAAAAACAATGTATTCTCAAGGGTTTGTTTGCACAATTTAAGCCTCCTTATCATTTGAACAACTCAAAGGAGTAGTATCAAAGGAGTAGTAAGTTTGATTCACAAACCACTAATTGATGCAATTTCATTGCATGATGGCTTATGAATCCAATGTGCAAGTTCAATGAATGCAACAAAACAAGACTCTCAAAACCACCTCCCTATCATGAAAGATCAAGGGAAGTAGTTGACAATGAATCTTGAACCGTTTTTATCACTAATGAGTATGAAACGACTCAAGACTCAAGGGCTCAATTAACATCCGATTGAACCCAAACCAAATTATTATCTTGCTTTTTTTAGCCTCAATTTTATTCCTTCATTTTAGATTACTATTCATTCTTTAATCAATTAAGTCCAAAGGTGAATTTAAGTGCTCTAATGGAAAGAGGGCTCAAACCAAGTGTTTTTTTGGGCATGAAAGAGACATCATATCATTGGTAATGAACCCCCAAAGGGATTAAACCATTAAGCATGACATCTTAATCTCATGCTTAAACAAACAAGTAATTTGAAACCACTTTCAAAGCAAAACAAAAGCCAAGAAAGGAGGGAGGTTGCAGAGGTGATTAAGAGTGATCAAGAAAGCCATAAATAAATGCAATCAACTTAAATAAGGCGGTGTCTAAGGCCTAAAACACCAAACTCATTAGGACAATTACACTACAAGCATGCAAAACAAAGCTCAAATGCAACAAATACTTAAAAATAGTCATAAAATAGTCCTAAATAAGTCCTAAAATATGTTGGAATTAAGATAAAAATAGCTAGAATAATAAGCTAAAACAAGGATCATGCTAGGCTAGTAAGTAAAATACAAGGTGGGGAGGCTAACCCCTCTAATTTTGGACTTCAAAACATAATTTTAGCCACTGAAATAACTCTAAAAATTAGTGTTTAAAAGCTCAAAAAAAGATAGTGTGAGGGTGGGAAACACAAGGGTAAAGGCCTTGAAAGTAAGGTGTAAAGAAGGGTGAACCACCCCCCAACCTTTATTAGCCTTAAAACCCAAGTTTCAGCCAAAAAATACAGAGTTTTTATAGCCCAAAAATAGTTGGAAAATAATAAGAAAAAGAGTAAATTCAACAAGTAAAGGGGTAAAGCTTTATACCTCTTGAAGAGGAGATCACTTTCAAGAAATAAAACAAGGCAAACACACCCTTAAGAGCTCAAACAAGGCTCAAGATACCTCAGCTCAAAGATGGAGAGGTTTGGTTAACAATGTATAGGCAAAGGTGAAAAAATTTGCAAGAGAGAGAGGAAAAATTTTGCTCCAAAATTTTTCTAACCTCAAAGAAAGAGGAGAGGTCCTCTATATATAGAGAAACATGAACCTCCCTCAGAAACATCCAACCATACACTTGGGGGCAAATGTAAGCATCTGTGCAAACAGCAGGCACAGCTATCACAAAATATCTACAAAACACATTGGTGGCCGGCAACTAGAAGAAATGATCGGCACCCCATATCAGTGGCCGACAGGCCACCAGAGGTTGCAGGCTTCAATCCAAAGTTTTGGTCCAAAATAAGGCAACAGCGGTATAGGGTTTGAAAGGCTCAAAGTTATGGCATTCCACTTAGGACTTCGAGCACTTGACAAGCATATACACTCATTATTGGGTGTACAAGCGATGACGTCCAAGTCGTAAGGGTCGTCAAAAATGAGGTGTCTATAACTTGCTGCCAAAGAGGGTTAGAACAGGCCTCATCATAGGAGGAAGGCTCATAAGTAAAAAAAGCAGTAGAAGCAACAATATAATCACGAAGATGAACATTAGGTTGTATTACCCTTTGTGGACGACAAGAAGAAGGAGGCTGAATAGGAGAGGGTGAAAACTCATGAAGAGGCAAGGGAGCCAAAGAGACATCATAAGGACCATCATAGAAAGCAGGCTCGATGGGATCAGGCGTAAGCAATGGCGTGTCTGAAGAAGGAAGACGTACATCAAAATTATGAGGAAATAAATCTATAGAGGGATTAGTAAAGTAGAGAGTGGAAGCTGGAGAAGATAAGTGAAAGGAAGAAATGGAGGCACACATTTTATGTTCCCAAAACACTACGTGGTGAAAGATACGAAGACGGTTAGAAATGGGATCCTAACACCGATAACATTTATGTTCAATGCCATATCTAAGAAAACAACACAGACGAGAATGAGGTTCTAGTTTGGTGTGTTCATGATATTAGATAAGAACAGAACATGCAAACCCAAAGACCCGAAAAGCAATGTAAGAGGGAGAGGTACCATGCAATTGCTAGTAGGGTGTGTAACTATGAAGGATTAAGGTTGGAACATAATTGATGGTGTAAACAGCAGTAAGAGCAGATTCTCCCCAAAAAATTTCAGGGGAAGAGGAAAAAATGGGAAAAGCTTGAGTAGTATTAAGAATATACCTATGTTTTCGTTTAGCACGTCCATTTTGTTGGGATGTGCTGGCACAAGAATGATGAGGCTAAGTACTATGACTCTAAAGAAAAGATAAAAAGTCAGAATCCCTGTATTCCATAGCATTATCAGAATGGAAGATTTTTATAGTTTTGGAAAATTGAGTGTGAACCATTTCGGCAAAATTGTAATAAAGTTGTTTGAGTTTAGAACGATTTTTCATAAGAAATATCCAAGTATAACAAGAAAAATCATCAACAAAAATAACAAAATAACGTGTGCCCCCCATGGTGGATGTAGGAGATAGGCCCCAAATATCAAAATGTATAAGATCAAAAGGAGCACAAGAAACAGAAGTACTTTTATTAAAGGACAAAGCCAATTGTTTGGCAAGTTGACAAGAAAAACAATCCAAATTATCTGAAGAGAAATGACTTAACTGACCACTAGAAATTAAAGATTTTAATTGACCAACAAAAATATGACCTAACCGACAATGCCAAAGATGAAAATGTGAGAATGTAGAGACAGAGGAAGCAGATACATAGGCAGCCAATGGAGTGGAGACTAGAACATGAAGATGAATGAGCTCATAGAGACATCCATGCTTACAGCTGATCCCAAGGGTTTGTCCTATCCGAGGGTCCTGCACCAAACAACCATTAGCAGAAAAGGTGACAGTTAGACCATGTTCACATAATTGACTAATAGAAATAAGGTTTAAAGTGAGAACAGGAATAAGATAGACATGTGATAATGACAGGTGAGATGTAGAAACAGAACCAATATGACTCACAGACATAAAAGAACCATCAGCAGTATGTATGGAAGGAATATCAAGAGAAGAAGATGTAGAAGAAAAAATAGTAAAGTCAGAAGTCATATGGTTACAACATGTAGAATCAAAGTACCAGGAAAATGTACCTAAGGTGACAGACAAAGTAATGGAACGAGGAGTACCAGAAGTGAAGAGAAACTGTTTAATTAAGGTTTCAAGATCTGTCTGAGAGAAGACTGGGGTGGAAGGATCCAAAGGGTCAGAAGTGGAGAAGTCCTCAAAAGCAGTAGCAGTGCGATGAGCAGGCATGGATCGAGACTAATTCCCAGAATGGTGAGAACGTCCCCATGAATGAGATCCACAAGAGGATGGTCTAGTAGAGGATGCACGTGATGGATTGCGAAAACAATCTTCTTTGAAGATGGTGAGGCGCTTTTGTTCTGATGGCGACAAGACTTGACTGAACAATGAACCAGAAGATGAGTAGAGAGGAGCCCGCGATTCTGACAATAACTGCACTGAGGAGTTTGTAGGAGAGAAGAGGAACTCCATATCTGAGGAGTGGCTAGAACGGAGTCCATATGTGGAGTAGAGGAAAGACCAATACGAGTTTTCTCAGATAGAAGCTCAGATATAGCTTGCTCAAGAGAAGGCAAGGGAGTGCGATACAGGAGAGATGCACGTATTGGCTCAAAATGATGGGTAAGAGCCATGAGAAACTAAACCAACCGTTGCTGATTGCGATACTCAATTAATAAAGCAACATCTTCAGAATGAGGCCAGATAGGTTCAGAAAGAGCAAGCTGATCCCAGACAAAATATATTTGAGACAAGAAATCATTAATAGACTGAACAGGCTCTTGTCACATGCGATGGAGATGACTCTAAAGCTGATATTGATGTGCAAGTCCAGTAGTTTGATACTATTCTTTGAGAAAGTCCCAAATATCTTTAGCAGGGGTAGCAATTGAGTCAAGTTGAAAGCAACCGAACTGAAGACTGGTAAATAAGATAGAGGTATTGTAGAACCAAGTGATGATCTGATAATTTTTACTGTCCCAGTCTTCCAAGCGATTGACAAAAGTGGCTACAGTTTCCTCAGCCCCGTTTGTAGGTTTAGGCACATCTCCAGTAATAATGCACCATAATTTTCGACCTTTGAGAAATCCAGACATTGCTTGGCCCAAAAAACATAATTAGATCCATCAAGAATTACAGAAATAGGATGAGCTGAGTCAGATCAATCCATGTATTGTGGAATTCTCTAACAATAATAAAATAAAATAAAAACAACACTCTGCTGGCAAAATTGACAAAAATAGAACGTACCAATAAGTTAGGAAGGTCGAAAATAGGTGGAAAGATGACCAAACCAACCAAAATATAGCCCAAAAATGAGTGAAAAATAGCCTAAACCAAAAAATGGGCCAAACTAAGGCTAACATTAGTAACAAAGGGCGGTCTGATGTCAACAGACGAGTCAGCGTGCATCAGCAAAATGCGAAGCACAATAGCGGGCAGAGGGGTGGCGCACGGTAGTGAGGGTGCGCGATGTAGGTTAGCAAGAGAATGGAGACAGTCGCCTCAATCGGCTTGGTGTAGAGCGGCGGCTGAGGGTTGACGTTAGTGATCATAGAGACGGGCGTGGAGGCGCATTGGCGAATGGCAATAGAAGACAGGAACGCACGGCGACGGAGGCAGCGCGTAAGGGCACGTGAAAGGCCCATTGATGATAAGTGTGGTGGCATTGGAATTGTGAGAAGATTCCGAGTAAGATGATGGTATGGTTGGAGAAAAAAATATTAAATGGGATAGCCTGACAGTGTGTAATCAGTATCCAAAAGGAAGAACCAAAAAGAACATGATGTATTCTGGTGATGAACAAAAGAAAAAAGTGAAGAGAAAACTTTGCTCTGATACCATAATGAAATAATGTAGAGAGAAAAGTAAAACTCTATATATATTATTGTAATGAATTAAGACAATGACTCCTATATTTATAAAAGGAGAGAATGTATAGGAAGGTTACACTAAGTAGGAAGGTGTATCAATCACACACACTAAATATGGCATGTACAATAATCACTACCAATCAACAATACATAACTATATATATATACACTAACAATTTCAATCATTATCTTTTGTTATCTATTTGAAATCAATGAGCATCAGGAGCATTTGTTCTATCAAGAGGAGCGTCCCCCCTCCCAACGAATAGATTTTTCGGTATAAATAGAAGTGTTTTGTGTAAAGAAAAATTAAGAACTTGAAAAGAAAAAATCTGTGTGCTCCAAAATTCTGAGTGTATTTTGTATTTTGCTCTTTCACTTTCAAATCTAAGTGTTGTCTTTGTTCTTACACTTTCATATCTACTCTTTGTGAGAAAATTATTGTAAAAGAGGGTTAAAGTACCTCTTATTTTTATTTATTATTTTGTGAGAGAAATTTTGTAAGGGTGAGTCATTTATTGTTAAGTAAGGCTCAACAGATAAGAGTAAAACTTGTGTAAAATTCACAAGCTTGGTGAAGCTTTGGTGTTGTATTGATTCATTTTGATAGTGAAAAAATTCTCGAGGAGGATCCTTGAGGAGTGGACATATACCACTATAAATCTCTATGTTTGGTTTTCTCTCCGTATCTCCTTTATTTTTATACTGATTATTATTGTTTTTTTTATTTGTTAAAATTTGAATATTTAGATTAATATATTTAACATTGTAAAATTATTTTTAATTACCCAATTTACCCCCTCTTAGGTTGTCTACCTATGATAATAATATTCAAACCTATTCTCGATGTTCCGCAAAACCTAACACTAGATAATCAGAAGAATCTCAACAAATTTAACACTAAGTAACAAAAAAATAAATATGTAAAAAATAAAACAATCAAAATATCAAAACACTTACCAAATCGCTAGATCTTCGAATTAGACGACAGAATCAAGAACTTTGAAATGAAATTTCAAAAACGTACCCATTTTTAGAAATAGAATCAAGAATAAAATACAAACCCTAATTCTTGATATTCCCACAAAACCTAACGATAGGAAAAGTACCTGAATCAGAATTCGCAGAGATTCTAAAACCCTCAAAGAAAGTCACAAAAGGACGCATGGATAGATAAAGAGTAAGATAAGATTCTCTATGTGATAGAGAGGTGATCTACTGTAAGAGAGATGAAGAGCTGGTGAGGGAGAAGAGAGATGCCGATGAGGGAGAAGGGAGGACCAACAGCAACAGTAACCGTGAAAGAGAGAAATAAGCTGCCATAACCGTAAGAGAGAGGGAGAGCCAGTGAGGGAGAAGGAAGACACCGGTGAGGAATGAGGGAAATGCCAGTAAGGGAGGAATGACGTCAGCAGTGAAGGAGGAGCGAGTAGCACATACACAGACGAAAGAAAAGAATACAATGATTCTGTGAACCTAAATCCTACAATGAGTCAAAAAAATCCCTAGAGAAACACATATATATATATATAGGGGTATAATATTAATTTTAGTTTGGGGCAGTAACGAGGATGGGGACGAGGA
The DNA here is from genome assembly GCA_025200525.1 of Camellia lanceoleosa. Taxonomy (NCBI): domain Eukaryota; kingdom Viridiplantae; phylum Streptophyta; class Magnoliopsida; order Ericales; family Theaceae; genus Camellia; species Camellia lanceoleosa. The sequence continues at coordinate 109,500,453 of CM045759.1, forward strand.
CGAGGATTGGGACAGGGCGGGGGAACCTATCATCGTCCTCTGAAAATTGTTGGGGATTCATTTTCAAATACCATCCTCAGCCCGTCGGGGGTATTTTTCAAGAAAAAACCATTCTAATCGGGGTCGGGGGGCCGGGTCCCCGTCGGGTCAAGTTCAAATTACCATTCCTACCACAAAGCAACATTCCTCATAGTTGCAATCATGGAAGGCACATTACAATCAATCCTCATAGTTGCAATCATGGAAGGCACATTACAATCAATGGTTGAAACAATCTAATTTATTGTTTTTGTTACAGAGCATTTTCCCATAGAGTAATGTTAGGGATATTAAAATTTTTACTAAATATTTTATCAAATGTCTCACATGGGATGAGTCCTACATAAGTGTGGGATCCGCATTCATATGAGATATTTGATAAAAAATTTAGTAGAAATTTTGAAACCTCTAACATTTTCCTTTTCCATAAACAATAACAACTCAGCCACATCAAACAGTTTTGAATTAAATCGGTATGTTCTTACTATTTTATATACACTAGTTGTATTGCACATGTGTTGCATGTGAAAAATTACATGATATATGTGTCCGTTTGATTAAAAATAAATAAATGATGAAAAATTAAAATAATACAAAATGAAATAAAAGAAAAAGAAAATATATTTCATGTATGAATTTAATTAGGATGAAAGTTTTGCATGATAATAAAAATTCTAATTATAAATAACTACTTTTATAGCAAATTTAAACATTTATATATGAAAAATGTTTAAAACTCCCCAAAAAAATTTGTAGCTTGACCTACAATAATGTGATATGATAGGTGTCATTTTTTTATTTGTTATACATTCAATATAATAGGCCCCAACTCCATTGTCACATTATTGTGAGTGAATTTGTGAGTTTGAAATTATGGGTGATTAACACTTTTGTGAAATTATTTACCAGTCATATGTCAACGGTGGATTTTAAATTATTTACAAGGAAAATTGAATGTTTTAGATTTTTCTGGTTCATTATAATTGAGTGGAATAAAATAGTTATTCCATCAAAATATTTATTTTCATATTTAATTAACTAAAAAAATAATAAAAAATATATTGCAAATAAATTTCTTATTCGCCATTATAGGATATTATAAGCAAATAATCATTCTATTTTCTTGTCTCCTCTGTTTCGTTCATTTACATTCGTTTCAACATCCACAATCAAAGTTTTGCAAAGTTGTGACAACCCTCACCTCTGATTAGCGTCAATTCATGATTTAGCATGATAAGTAATTGACTAAGATGAAATCCTAAATTAATTATGTGAGTGTGTTGTTTTAATTGTATTCTTAACTGTTCGATATAGAAAGATCTATTCGTGTTTTGATTTCAAATTGCGAATTGAATGCTTTATCGGCAATCGGTCCAGAAATTGACTTGTGTTATATGCTAATTAGGATTTATAGAATTTTATGGTAGGTTTAATCAAATTTCGATTTGGGATGATTAAATTAGAATAAATCATGCTAAATTAATTGAACCTAAGTTAATTACATGTTTGCCATTAAGTGGATTATTTCAAGGCCATTGTTTATTCTCATTTCATATATGTTTGACACCATTAGCTTCCACCTCCTTAGTCAAGGGTGAGAGAGGGAGAGACTTGAGGGAAATTGAACTCAACAAGAAATTTTGCTTGAATTAAGAAGAATTGAAGACTTGTCTACATTGCTCAAGGTTTTGGCTTAGGTGAAGTTAGATTGAGAAGCCTAGGTAAGAGCTCAACCTTTTAATCTTGTTATTGAGCCATCTAGGACTTACATATGAATTAAATAGGTGAATTAATGGGAGAATTGAACTTAAATCCAAGGGAGTTTAGTTGATTCATGCATGCATGTCCATATCGTGGAGTTTGAAGTTCATTTCTATGAAATTCTCACATGCATGTACTTATCATGGTTAAAATCCAAGAATTCACCATGTTTTGAGTTGAATGTTGCATTTGATCATGGTTTGAGAAGCTCAAGATCAAGAAACCTCATGCATGTTATGTTCTTGCATTGTTCATAAAAGTTACATTGAAATTGTATTCAATTGGCATACTTTTGGGCTTTGATTTTATAAAATGATCTTCAAAACATGTTGTGTTATGAGTTTCTAAGTGTTTTTCAGAAATTTGGCCCAAAAGGATGCGTTTTGGCATGTTTGATTCATGGTTTGAAGCTTGGGAGCAAATCTGGAAAACCCAAAATTCGGTTTCCTCACTTGAGCGAAGGATTCCACGCTTGTGCGACCACTTTGTTTTCAGACTTCTGCTTGAGTGAAGGAATGCTAGCTCGAGCGTAAATTGTAAGCTCTCAGGTTTTTGCGTGTGTAGACGCACGCTCGAGCAACGAGACCTACGCTCGAACGAATAACTGTGTCGCACGCTCGAGCGAGCATCGAGCGAAGAATTTCAGCAACCAGTACTTTTCACATTTTTGCAGATCGCTCGAGCGAGAGACTCTACGCTCGAGTGATCTCTCTCATTCGGTCATCTCGCTCGAGCGAAGGAGTCTACGCTCGAGCAAGACCCCTGTTTTTAGTAAGTTTTGAAAAATGTTTTTAAGTACATTTTTTCATCCTCACTCCATCCTAGGCATTCCTAGGCCATGTTTAAGGCATCATAATGAGGATAATGTTATAAAACCACACCAAATCAAGTTAGGGGCTAAGTTATTAATCCCGAGTGTGTAATTTACTGTGTGTTCGTTCTGCAACTGGGTAGGTCTGACACCCAAGGAAGCTGTTTAGCCGCTTATAGCCTAGTAATCTGTGAGTAACAATATTGTAAAGGTATGTGTAGACACCCCATTTTTGACCGTCCTCAAGACTTGGACGTCATCGTTTGAACACTCGATGATCGCCCATGTTTGTGTTCGTTTTGAGTTCCCAGAGGTCTCGGTTGCGTGCCTTGCCTTAGGATCTCTCAACTTGACTGTTTTGTGCTTTGCTGGACCAAGGACTTGTGGTTTTTGCACCTGAGGGTAGGAAGTGGCTTGTTGGCCACCCCCCTTAACCCACCGGCCATGGCCTAAGGCCACCGACCTTGCTTTCTTGCCACCGGCGAAGTGTATTGGTCAATCGGCACATTATTTAGTCGGCCGACCATGGTGTTGGTCGATCGGCCATTTTTTTTGCTGGCCGAACCCTGTTCATCTACTTTATGCAAATATTTTGTGCCAGCTGGCACAAACCCTATCCTCCATACACGTGTATGGAGGATTTTGAACCTTTGTTTTAGCTTCTTGAGGAAGCTTGAACCTTTTGAACCTTTGTTTTAGCTTCTTGAGGAAACTTGAACCTTTTGAACCCTTGCTCTAGCTTTTCCAAGAAGCTTGAACCTTTTGCTCTAGCTTCTCCTAGGAGCTTGAACCTTTGCTCTAGCTTCTCCAAGAAGCTTGAACCCTCTTGTTTCTGTATAAGAGAGGGCCACCCTCTCCTTTAGAGAGGTTGAAAAATTTGTCTAAGGCACAAGAGATATATCTCTCTCTATATCTCTATATTTTGGGTTCAAAATAGTCAAATTCTTGGCCCCTTTGCACACTACCTTACAACCACATACCTCCACCATTCATCTAAGGTTCTTGGAGGGTATTTTCAGAGGTTAAAGAGCTAGTTTTTGGTCCAAGAACCTACTGGTTTTGCTGAGCTACAAGGGTAACTCCTTTTCCCTCTTTATTCCCCATTTTTGCACAAGATTTTAGCCTATCTTGCATACTGTTTTGAGGTTAGTGTATAACTGATAAAAGTTCTATTTTTTCATGCTTTTAATCTTTGTTTAAGATCATTTTTGTATTTGGATTTGTTTACCCCCTCTTAGGCCTTGTTTGGCCTCATTTTTGTGCCTTTTTTGTGAGCTTTGGGACCACCTTGTATTGGCCTTCTCACCATTGAAATGCAAAGGGATTTCAGTGGTGGGGATGGTGTTTTGAGGCCCTAAGAAGGAGAGGGTCATCCCCTCTCCTTTGTTGTCTTCTTTACTAGCATATTTGGCCTATCAAATGAGCATATGTTTATATCATTTGGAGGCCTATTTCAAACACTTTTTGGTGACTTTTGGGACCTTCCTAGCCTCTGTCCATGGCTAGTTTGGTCCCCTTTTGTTTGCCTCTTGCATGTGTAGAGTAATTCCTTTCATAGCTTATCAAAGTAGCACATCATTCTTGCATGTATTGGCCATATTTTAGTGGGATTTTGGCCATCATTTGGCATGCCATGAATCTGTTTGGCTGGTTTGGTGGCCCCTCACATGCATCATAGGCTTGTAGTGTAAATCATGCTTACTAGCTCATATTGCATGTTGTTTTGGCCCTATATTCTAGCACCTTTTGGCCACACTCCAAACATGTTTTGTTCATATTTTGGGCTGCCTTAGCTCTATTTTTAGGCCTCTTGGTCAATTGGTGCTTGCCATGCATGGTCGTAGTGTAATAGCCTTGCTTACCTTTGCGTTTTGGGGTCCCTTGCATGTGTTGCTTGAAGCATTTTAGTGTTTTGGCATCATTGAATGTGATATTTCAGAGTTTATAGGTGTGCCATATTCTCATGTTTATCATGCCTTCAATGTGTTTGAGAGTTGTTCTTTTATACCCCATTTGTGAGCCATTGCATGAGCTTCATTTTTGTGCACTTCAAGGCATCATCTTAGTCCATTTTGCCACTGTTTTGGGCTGCATAGAGACTGTTTGGGGTTGGTTTGGTCATTCGAGTATTGCTTTGCATACCTCTGGTGTAATGTGCTTCACTAGTTTCGGTATTTGAGCCTTCCTACATGTATTGTGTGAGTCGTTTGCATGATTCGGAACCATTTTGTATGTCATTTCAGAGCTGGAATATATGCCATACTTCATCTTTTCGATGCACTAGGAAGAGTTGCATCTTGTGCTATGAGTTAGAGCCCTTGCACCTTACATGTTTGCATGTGTTTTGTTGCCTCATTTCCATCATGTTTGGCCACTGATTTTGGCATGCTTGAGAGCTACCCATGTTAGTGTAAGTCCATCTCACCATGTTGTTGCATGTTTGTTTCATTTTGCATGTTGTTGCATGCTATACATGTTCACATGTTTAGGTTGTATGCCTATTGCCTATTGCCTATTGCCTATTGCCTATTGCATGCTTGTGTTGCTTTGTTAAGTTCATCATGCATGTATTACATTGGTCTAAGTATGCTTGCCTTTGCATGTTATTAAATGTTAGCCTATTGACATGTTGTTGCATGTTCATCCATCTTGCATACTTGTTAAGTTACATGCTTGTTTGCATGCTTGTCTTTGCATATTGTTATATGCTAGTTGCCTTGTATAGCATTGTTGCTTGCATGCTTAGGTTGCATAGCATTGTGTGCACATCCCTAGCCTCTTGAATCAATCATGATAGAGGTTGGGGCCCTAATGTGTTTTTGTGCATTTCATTTGATATCAAATTGCACACTTGGTGCCTTTGGCCACCATGCATTGAAATGCGTGATTAGTGGCCCAAGGGTCGAGAACCAAACCCCCTTGAGTTCATAGCATGATAGGGAGGGTGGTCGTGCATACATTGTCTTGTAAATTCCTTGTCATGCACTGTCTGTCCTCTGCTACAGCAAAAATAGAGTTCTGCAGGAACAGATGGCCGGTTGGCCCTCTTCAGTGCCAGCCGGCTACCAAAGTCCAGCCGATGGCCCCACTTTTGGTCGATGACCACTTCCTAATGGCCGGTGGTCCTATCTTTTGGCCGGTGACATCCCACAATGCTCAGGGAGTAATTCAGAGGCATCTCAAGGATTTTCACAATTCTCAGAGGTGCAGAACAGTGCAAATAGAGGCAACATGTGGCATGGCAACAGGTTTCCGAGCTAGGCGAATCAAGCATGCATGCATTTCACCCTCTTCCCGAGGTAGCTTTACTGCTTTAATAGCTTAATTAATTTGTTAATTAATTAAGGTTTTGTAATATTTAATTAGCTAGAGTAGTTAATTATTTATTTGGTTTGTATTATTCTTTTGGCCCCTCCAAGAGAGGGCGAATTTTGTAATAAGCGTGCGTGTATGTGATGCATGTCTTCCAACCCCACATCTTTCTCACTTTTACTTACCTGCTTTCAATGGTTAGTCTTAGGGCACATTTCAATTAGCATACTTATGATAGCATGTTTGCATACATTCATTCGTATTGCATGCACCGGGCTCGTTGCATCATACTAATTGCATAGTATTTCAATTCCAACTTGAATACGTGTATCGAGTTGTCGCATTTCACATGTCATTCTTAGGGTAGCCGAGCCTATCTTAGTTGCATTTTGCATGCGTTGCATTAGCCATTGCTAACATGAACTAGGATCATGCATGATTACTAACTAGTTTCTTGTTTTGGCTCGGAGTACACTGTGAGTGTTTATGCTTAGCATCTTGCATGTATGTGAATGTTAACATGACAGCATGCTTGCCATGAAGCTAATTGCTTATGTGATATAACAATTCATTGGAATCCGTGTTTTAGCCTACTTGCGAGTAGCAAACTTCAATCCATTTTCAAAACAAACGGATATGCGATGTTTTGTTCCAACTTAGGAAATTTAGTCTATACTTGTATGCTGTGTGCATCACGTAGTAATTCTAGGCTAATAACCGGAATAAGAACACATAATGTTTTCAAAACTAGATATCATGGTTAGTAGAGGCCGATCTTTGATCGGGCGAGCGGGGGTGCTCATAGATGACCTTCCCCAATCGTACCCAAGTTCCTGAGCCGAGGCAACTTTGGTGATGACGGACACGTGGCCTTAGGCAACGAGTCAGGGTTTCCTAAATTTCCCCAAAATAAAATATTTAGGTGGCGACTCTGTATCTGGCAAAGCAGTCCATGTTTGGCACTTCTTTCTAAAAATCTGTTTTCAAAAACGATTTGCCCGATTTGGACTCTTTGATGATTCATCGGTCTTGCATTGCACTCTGCGAGATTAGATACAGGACCGTGACATTGAGTCCTAAACTGTAGTAAGCCCAATGAACAAAACAGGATTCTTCCCAGGACGTTCGGGGACGTCTACAGTTTCTGGCGACTCTGCTGAGGATTTAGAGAACTTGACTCAAACTCATGATATATTATTTTGACTACACTTATGTGTTTATTTGCATTGCATTTGCATTGGTGCGCCTAGGACACCGTGTTTGCTATCTGCTATTCCTGAACAATTTGCCGGAGGCTCGCTTTGAGAAGCGTGCCATAAGGCTGACCTGTTACAGGCTCTGCCATGATAGGAACACAAACCCCAGTTGTTACCGGGGCACCCTTTTTGACCATTCGACCTAGTGCATATTCGGAATCCATAGTGACCATTCCAAACTAGGATAGGTTGCTTACCCGATCATAGGTTGTTTGAAGCCACTGTGTGCATAGTGAAACCCTAGTTCTTGATGAAACAAGGACTGGGAAACCCTACCCCTCCATAGGGGTGTTTTGGCTCTCACTTGCTTGCTATGTGCTCTTAGAGTGTGTCTCTACAGGAATACATGTATCAGTTTGCAAGTCTGGGTATCAGGCCTGTGGGCATTAGCATCAGTATTTGGGGAATCAGTTTTCCTTGAAGGTATCGGTTTACAGGCAGAATTTGAGATAGAATTCAGTAAAGAGTACAGTCATTCAGCTATGCTCATGTCCGTCCTAGTGAAATCAAGTTGAGATGCTCTCTGTTTTCTCTTTTGCTAGGTAGTCCTGGAACAATAGCTTCAGAAGGCTCCAATATCCCCCGAGGTTTATCGGACTTGTGCTAATAGACTTTGTCAAGTCAGAGATTCAGTTCAAGGGCAGTCAGTGTTCCTTTACCAGAAGCAGGGTAAAAGGGCTAGTCAGGCACAGATCACCAGTTCAGCAGTTACCAGATCAATGGCCCTTATCCACCGCACCAGTGAACAGTCAAGCTGAGGTCTCAATTTCTACTGCAGGGATAGATATACCGGTTGTCCAGATAAACCAGCACTCTATGGCAAGAATGGAGGAAATGATGCGTCAACTCCAAGAAAGTATGAAAATCATGCAAGCAAATTTGCCAAACAAAGAAGTCATGATCATGGCCCAAAGAAAGAGCTAATCACCAGACTACAATAACAAAACGGAGCCTCTGCTTCGCATCAAGCTCCTCCCCCACCAAGGGTTCCGATATCCAGAGAAACACCAAATATCCAGGAAGGTACGGACATTCCAACAGGGCCGGCTCCGCCCCCAATCTTACCCTAGCTATCCAAAACACCTACCAACCTACCGGATTCTCCCTTTGAGTTTGAGGTGGACCCTACGGCATTAAAAGTGAGCAAGCTTGAAAAGCTGTTCAAGAAATATCAGGGCGTCAAGTCCATCCTAGATATCGAAGATGGGTACACCGACGTAGCCGTGACGCTGCTAGACCGATTTAAGATGCCACATATCGACCGCTTTGACGGATCTGGGGATCCCATGGTGCATCTACGGTTGTTTTCAGACATACTAAGGCCAATGGGTCTCACCAGAGTACAGAAGCTTTCTTTATTCGACCGGACCTTGTCGGGTGTAGCGGTCATCTGGTATGCAAAATTAAAAGACGATGTTAAGAGGAATTAGGATAAGATGGCCGAGGCTTTTGTCGCTCAATACTCCTATAATACACAAATCGAGATTACAACCCGTGATCTTGAGACGACTAGACAGGAGCCTAAGGAGTGCTTTTCTGAGTTCGTAACCCGATGGAGGGCCAAGGCCTCAATGATGACCACTAGGCCCACTGACAAAGATCATATTCGGATGATTGTGCGCAATCTCCAGCCCAAACTCATGCAAAAGATGATCGTTCTCCCTTTCCCCACCTTTTCAGATTTGCATAAGATAGGGGTACAGATCGAGGACGCTATGAAGCAGGGCCTCATTGACCAGGAGAAGGAGCAGCCCCAGAGGGCGTTTTCCCGCAGTTCGAATGTAACCACCAGTGGTGATACAGCTGCAAGATCTTCTGAAGTAGGTATGGTCACCACCGCCGCATCAAGAACAGCTACCCCATTCACTGGTGCGTCCGGAAGTGGCTCACAAAAAACCAAATATCCACCTCGAGTTAAGAGGGTTTTTACCCCACTTTATATGCCTTTGTCAAAGGCTCTAGAGGTCTTACTCCGGAAAGGATATCTGAAACCGTTGAAACAACAGCCTCTACCCGATCCTATCCCTCCAGAGCATGACCAGACTAAATATTGTGCCTACCATCAACAAACCGGTCATGACACTGACAGTTGCTTTCGTCTTCGCCATGATGTACAAGATCTGTTTGACAACAAGGTCATCGCCGCACTAGCTTGGCAAAGTCTATCGCCACTGGATCAGTGAACTTGGGGGATAGTTATAGACACTCCATTTTTGACCGTCCTCAAGACTTGGTTGTGCTTGTAGGTACACCCAACAACTGGTTCGATTGCTTGCCCAACACTTGACTGTCACGGCGGAAGGTCACCGGTTCGAACTTCCCGAACCCTGTATCCTTTCTGCCCCATTTTTGGACCTTGACTAGGTCCTTTCAGTGGACCTGTGGTGCATCGATATGGCCTTGACCCGGCCATCGATAAGGTAATCGCACCACCATTACTGATGGCCGACACCCCCCCTCTCTCAGCTGGTTTTCCTCTAGATCTTTTGAGCCAGCTGGATTTTTGTTATCTCCCCTCCATACACGTGTATGGAGGGATGGAACTCTTGCAAAGCTTCTTGAAGAATCTTTGCATTGCCTTCTTCTATATAAACAAGAGGGCTCCCTTTATATCAGAGGTTGAGAGTTTTGAAGAAGCAAAAAACCTCCATTTCTCTCTATATTGCTTGAGTTTTGTGCTTAGAAATTGGATTTCCTTGCACTTTTACACTATAACCCTTAGCACAACACCTCCACCATCCATTCTCGCATCTTGGAGGTCATTTGCAAAGGTTGAAATCTCAAAATCTTGGACCAAAAGCTGCTGGAAAGCTGCTCTTCAAGGGTAAGTCTCTATTTCCCTTTTTCTTGCCTTTTCTTGCTTCATCTATAAGCCATACTTGCAAGCATTTCTGGACTTTGTTATAAACTAAAAAGTGTCATATTTTGAGCTCATCTTGAATGTTGTATAAGGACACTTTTCTGTTTAAGGCCTCCTACACCCTTGCATGCTTTACCCCTCTTTGTAGGCTTTTTTTTTTTTTTTTTTTTTTGCATCATATCTTAGACCTACTTGTGAGCATATTCGAGATTTACCATAAACTATAAAAAGTCTTGTTTTGACCTCCTCTTTAAGTTTGATTAAGGTCACTTTTCTGTTTGGGGTCATCTTCCCCTATGCATGCTTCATCTCTTCATGATTAGGGCCATGCATTAGAGCACTTGCATTGGCCATGGTTTGGCCCCTTAGCCACTAAAATCCAGTGGATTTTAGTGTCTTAGACACTGTTTTGAGGGCCAAAATTAGAGGGGGGTGACCCGCTCTCTCCTTGTCTTGTTTGGTGGTCTTTTTGGCCTTCCAAAGGACCTCTTAGTTGCATGCTTCTAGGCCTTGTTCCAGGCCCTTTTCAGTGGGTTTTAGGACCCCCTATAGGCGATTTTCAAAGTTGGTTTGGCCTTGTTGAATGTCCATCATGTATGTGCTTAACAACCCCTTTGCATGGCCCTCCAAAGAAGCCCCTTATTTTTGTATGCATTGGCTGCATTTCCATGATTATTTGGGCATATTTTGGCATATTTTTTTTACTGATTTTGTCTGGTTTGGTGAGATTTCATATGCTTCATGTACATGCCATACAACTTATGCTTACTAGCCAATCTTGCATGTTGCCTCAGCCCTTCATGTGAGCACCTTTTGGCCATACTTTGAACTAGAAATGTTCATGTTTTGGGATTGCCTTGGCTCTGTCTTTGTGCTTCATAGTCAAATAATGCATGCTTTGTATAGCTGTAGTGTAATTGGCCTTGCAAGCTTTGTGTTCCGGTGATTCATGCATGCTATCTTTGAGATATTTAGATGATTTGGCATCACTTAATACTTCATTTCAGAGCATGTACCATTGCCACATTCCCACTTCATTCATGCTTCAAGTGTCTTTGAATGTCGTGCATTATTGCCTAGTTTAAGGCTTAGCTTGTATGCTTGCATGTCTAGGTGTTTGAGCCTTCATTCCAGCATGTTTAAGTCCTTGTTTAGGCTTAATTAAGCTCTGTCCATGCTTAGTCCATGCGTTCATGCCATATATTGCATGTCTCCTTTGTATTGCTCTTTGCTAACTTTCATGACTTGGGACCTTCGCATGCTTTACTTGCGTTGTTTAAATGATTTGGCATCATTTATCATCTCATTTCAGTGCATCTAGTGTTGTTACACTTGCACATTTGTCACTTCTTAGGCACTTTTGAGAGTTGCCCTTTTAAGCCTCTTTGATGAACCTTTTGTATTTTGCATGCTTGAGTGTGTTTTGTGGCTTAATTCATCACTATGGCCACTAATTTGGGCTTAGTTGAGGGCTGCCCATATTGGTTTAAGTCCATACCTAGCATGTTGTTGCATGCTTGTCTTGCATATTGTTGTATACTTGCCTTATATTTGCATGTTGTCGCATGCTAATTACATTTCATGTTGTTGCATGTTCATTACCCTTCATTTCGCATGCTTAAGTCACATTGCATGATTGCATGTTTAAACTAGCACCGAGTATGCCATGTAGTTCATATTGCATGTTCGCCATGCTTATGTGTTGCATTGTTTGGATTAAGTGTTAATCCGAGCACGAGGAACGAGGGGCGTTTCATACTTCAAGTGATGAAACGCGTCTCAATTCTCGGTCGCCAAAGCTCTTGATGATTCATGATAGAGTTCTAGGCTTTACTTGTTGTATTTGTGCATTCATTTTCATTTTGATTTGCACAAGTTGGATCTTTGGCCATCATGCATCAGGATGCGTGATTGATGGTCATGGATCCGACCTGGCCTCTCCCTTGATGTTTTGAGGTGATTTGGAGTGCCATGGTGTGTACATGTCTTTGGGAAACCCTCTATTTTCTCTATTTTGTGCTTCGTTGCAGTTTGGTGTCACAAAGACACGATGGTCGGCAACTGCCATTAATGGCCTAAGAAGTGCCACCCTTGGCCAAGAATGGGCCATCTCGGCAGCAGACCTCTCTCCATGGTCAAAGCATGGTGACTTCCCTTGCAGTGTTTTGGTAAGTTTCAGCAACAAGCACTGGAAGACACCCTGCAAACAGAGCCTCTAAAGAGCAACCGGAAGGCGTTTCGAGGCGAGGAACCGAAGCGAGCATGCATACTCTCCTCTTCTTCAAAAAAGAACTGGAGCAACTCTCTTTTACTGCTTACTAGTTAATTAGCATTTGTTATTTGTAATAATTAATTTGTTAATTAATTAAGTTGTGTAATAATTAGTTGTAGCTAGTTATTTATTTGGTTCTGTAATAATTAATTAGCTTGTGAGTTAGTTAATTAGGCGGCTTGTATTATTCTTTCGGACCCTCCGAGCAAGGGTACAATTGTAATAAGTGTGCGTGAGTGTGTGTATGTCTTCCAACCTCACGTCTTTCTTCCCTTTTATTTACTAGCTTTCGATGGTTAGTTTAGGACATGTTTACTTTAGCATACCTTATGCTATGCATGCGTGCATCATTCATTAGTATTGCATGCACCGGGCTCGGCACATCATACTGACTACATAAAGTATTCCAAATCTAACTTGAATACATGCTATCTGTGCATTCCACATGCCATCCTAGGATTAGCCCGAGTCTATTCTAGAGACATTCTGCATGCGTTGCATTAGCTATTTAACATGGACTCGGATCATGCATGATTGCTAACAAGTTTTCTGTTTTAACACAGAGTACACTGTAAGTATTTTACACTTTAGCATCTCACATGAGTGTGAATGTTAACATGACAGTATGCTTACTATGTGGCTATATACTTATGTGATAAACTGTCTGAATGCCTGTGGGTAAAGGGTGGATTACCTGAATTGGGATAATTCATTGAAATCCGTATTTTAGCCTACTTGCAAGTAGCAAATTTCAAAACATTTCCAAACAAACGGCTATGCAATGCTTTGTTCCAAATTAGGCAATCTAGTCTATACTTGTTTTGCTGTGCGCATCACATAGTAATTCTAGCTAATTAATCGGAATAAGAACGCATGTGTTTTCAAAAACAAAATATCATGGTTAGTAGAGGTCGATCTTCGGATCGAGCGAAAGGGGGTACACATGGCCTTTGGCAACGAGTCAGGGTTTCCTAAATTCCCCCATTAAAAATATTTAGGTGGCGACTCTGTATCTGGCAAAGCAGTCCATGTTTGGCACTTCTTTCAAAAATTCTGTTTCTCAAAACGATTTGCCAGATTTGGACTCTTTGGTTCAGATTATGAACCGTGACAAATCGAGTCCGAACTGTAGCATGAGGCCCAAGGGCGCATCTACAATAGTATGAATATGTGATCAGGGGATGAACCACCTGTGGGCGGCACTCAGTTCACTCCAGATGTGCTATATGGCACGCACTGTTTTGAGCAATATGCAAATACTAGTTTTTGCACTTTCTGACTTGGGTATTGGGTCTGTTTTGTTGTTTTGTATATAGTCAGTCTTTTTGTGCCGAGTCAGTCGGGTCTATCTTGTCGTATCGAGTCAATCCTGTTGCGTTAGAGTCGGGTGATTCCGAGGCTGTTACCTCGGACATCACTATCTTGTTTTGTGTTTGTCTTTTTGCTTTCTTTTGAGTCTGTTTCTACCTTGGAGCCAGTTATGCCAACAAATCTGAATGAAACAGCAGTGATTTTCACTCTTGTGTTTGCTTCTGCCTTGCGCCAGTTGTGCCAGAAGTTTGAATGAAATAGCAGTGTATTTCACTTGCTCTTTTGTGCCTTTAAGTCATTATATTGACCTAAGTTTTTCAAAACTTTTTGAACATTATGATGAAAACAAAAAGGAAGGAATTCCTCGGGATTTGCAAAAAAAATCTGATCAATTGAGAGAAAGAGAGGCATGCTAAGCCCTTAATGAATAAAATCATGTTTGTTATTGTGAGTACTGAGAAGGATCCTTGCTTGATCCGGATTGGTTCTGCACTGTCTTCAGCGTGAGTGACTAGTCGCTTTCTTAAAAAAAAAATTCAAAAAATGTTTTGCGCGGTTCTACAAAGACCTATGTGGAATCGCTCTTGAGATTATGCAGCTTAGGATCGCTCTCAGCCTTGAGACTCAATCCCTTACTTTCAAACCTTGGACCTTAATTCAGAGTGTTTAACGGTCAACTGCAATGTGAGGCCTGTGTGACCAGATTCGAAGCAGCCCTCAAACTAGGGGCAGGAAAATCAGATCAAGAAGATCAGATATTGTCAAAAGAAGCTTGCGAAGCTAGATCAGAAGCAATCCTCGAACTAGGGGCAAAAATGTCAAATGCGCTTGAAGAGTCAAAAATGAGTCTTTTCTACAAACCAAGGAAGACTGGTAAGAATGCCAAATCCCAGAAGGGAAGAAAGAAGAAAGTATTGCTGAAGGATAACCGAGTTCCCATCCACAACACTAGGGGCAAATTCAGGCCCCCATTGGATGGACTCCTGCATCGTCAGCGAACAGCAGCCATTCTCCTAGATTCAGATGACTTCAGGATCTCAAAACCATTTGACATGGACAAAGCTACACTTTTACCCTTGAGAGGCTCGCTGGGTCGAAAACCCAGAAGGGCGACCCAGGCAAAAGTTAGAGCAAGAAAAAGAATAAAAAGGTCCAAAAAAAAAAAAGAGAAAAATGCAAAAACTAAAAAAAAAGAAAAGAAGAAAAATGAAGAAAATGAAAAGAAAAGATGAAAAAGAAAAAAGAAGAAAAGAAATGAAAAGAATTGAAAAGAAAAGAAGAACAAAGCTTGCAAGGTTGAAAACCCAGAAAGGGCGGCCTTGGCAAAAGTTAGAGCGCAAAAGGAGAGGTTAATAACCGAGTGTACCTTACCCTGAACTACGTAAGGCTTGATTCCCATCTTTGGGATACGTAGGCAACTTCATTCTGAAGTCCAGCTGTAAAACATTTCAAATTCGATTGTGTCCATGTGATGGTTTTGGTCATTTTTGTCTTCTCTGTATCCGAGAGTTCGGTTGTGATCATTACTCAAGATCGACAATGCTGATGCCATGTGTTATTCAAACAAGGGCAACTTTCCGCTACATACAATGTGTCATGGTGCTATTCAGACTAGGGGCAACTTTCAGTTGCCATGCAGTGCCGTTCAAACAAGGGGCAATTTTCCATTGTTTATGGGTCCAAGGTCGTGCATCTCAAGAGTAGGTTCTGTGCTCATTGAGCAGTGGCCGTTTGCAAAAATAATTTTTGAGAATTTTTACTGAGGTTGACTAATTCTCTCGAAAATTACTCTATTTTTTCCAAAACTGGACCATTTCTTGGACCCAAAAAAGGAAAATTTTCAGTGCTCACAGCCTAACTTGCATGATTTCAAATCAAAAAGTTGAACAAGTGTGTTAATCTAACTCTCATATTGGTCAAAATTGTTTTAGTAGAAAACCAAAACAAAAAAAAATGGTCAAAATGATAAACTAGGGACACAGTTGAGTCAGGTGTTCTGTCTTTTCCCCATTATCAACATACTTGCCAGAAAGGGCACTCTACCTGCCAGAAAAGGACATAACTGAAGTTAATAGCAAAATGCCAAAAGCTATCTCATCCTCTGAGCAGCGAGATATCAAGCTAAGTGCGAAGCACGAACTGGAATGGATCAAGATATTCCACTCCCTCATCTGGACAAATCTGATCAAGTCCAAACTCCCCGGCAGAGCATCGTCAACCGATGTCAGCTGCAGATTTGCTACACACCCAGTTGTAGCGCAACCCCTCTATGGGAGAAACTCACTGTTGTGAACAAGAATAAGAATCTGGTAGAATACTAGGGGCAAGAGCCCATAACTTCCTGCTTACCCATCAACCACCCAGGGGAGGGATAAAAAAATGGGAGATTGAAGAATAGAGAGATGTGCGCTGAGAGAAAAAGTGAGGAAAGGGCTTTTTCAGAAAAAAAAAAAAAAAAAAAAAAACAGAGCCTAAGGGCCGAGTGATGTAAGAATCACAAATGAGAAAGGGTGGGAAACGATACCCAAAGAAACAGGCTCCCTGTGCACGTCTAAGTGTCGTGTCTTTTTGTTTTATCTCGATTCTTGTTTTGAGTCATTTCGAGTGTTACTCGATGTGTTTAGGTTGTTTACCTTTTGTTTTCCGTTGTTAAGTCGTAGTGCGCTGTGTTCAGTCATAGGCTCAATACCCCGGTCAAGAACTCATCTCTCAATTTCAAAAATAAAACGTTTTGCGCTCCGAGTGCTATGCCATTCTCTACATTTGTGCAAAACAGGATCTGTTCTTTCATAAAACTGCAGGGTTCAACCCAGGTCATATGAGAACAGTAAAACCAGGACCTATCTGAAGCTATATAGGTTCCAGACTGCAAAGCAAAAAAAAAAAGGAAAAATGTCAGGTATCTGAGTTTGTTTCAACTTCAATAAGTTCCGAGATTGCATTCCATATGTACCTCTTCAGGTCTTGCCAATGCTCCGAAGTATGAGTGTGACTCTACCTCAAGCTCAAGATCAAGTCTGCTTCAAGCCAGAATGGCAATCAAAAGTGCTCTCCCTGAGTACCATTCCCTGCCAGAGGCATCTTGGCTGTGTTCGTAATGAGTTCCCAGGAGACCAACTGCGACGGTGGAAACTAGAGTTCGAATGGCTGTTGCCTAGAACGCAAAGGTTCGGGATTTCCGAGACTAAAGTCTGGTTTAAATACCCAGAGACGTGTCCTCAGCTTGAAATCTATATGGAAGCCCCATAGGTTGAGATAACGTGTATGCACCTCAATTCTGGATACTGAACCAACCTAGTCTGTCACCCCGTTGAAGAATAGGGAAAGTTATAGATATGATCAGGAAGAAAGGCAGCATCCAAAGTGTTCTACGTGAAGAACCCTTGTCAGTATTCCAGAGCCTTTGTACTGTCAGTTGAAGGTAAGTGTTCGAAGAGCACGAGGGGAAACCCCCGTCATAGTAGAGTGGTTCATCGCCATTCACCCCATGAGGTGCTTTCTAAAGCGCCGCTAGGTTTTTTTTATTGCATTCCTTAAACATCATGCATTGTATTGCATTGTACCCATCAAGTTTCTTTCTCATTCATGCACGATATTGTATGTACAATTCATTCAAAGAAGTTCTGTCTGAGATCATTTATTTAGTATATCAATCACACTTCATTCAGTTAGTGTATCAATCACACTTCATTTATTTAGTGTATCAATCACACCTCATTCACCCTTAGTGTATCTATCACACTTTCTTCATTCGCTTAGTGTACCAATCACACTTCATTTATTTAGTGTATCAATCACACTCTCTTCACTTAGTGTGTCAATCACACTTCTTTCATTTTGTGTATCTATCACACACATTCTCATTTTCTGTATCTATCACACACATCCTTATTTTGTGTATCTATCATGCACATATTCACTTCATTATCTTTTGTGTGTCCATCACACTTGTTCACTTAGGGCATCTATCACACTTTGTGTTCACCTTTAGTGTATCTATCATACTTTGTTCATTTAGTGCATCTATCACACTTTGTGTTCACCTTTTGTGTATCCATCACACCTGTTCACTTAGTGCATCTATCACACTTTGTGTTCACCTTTAGTGCATCTATCATACCTGTTCACTTAATGCATCTATCACACTTTGTGTTTACCTTTAGTGTATCCATCACACTTGTTCACTCAGTGCATCTATCACACTTTGTGTTCACCTTTAGTGTATCTATCATACTCTGTTCACTTAGTGCATCTATCACACTTTATGTTCACCTTTTGTGTATCCATCACACATGTTCACTTAGTGCATCTATCACACTTTGTGTTCATCTTTAGTGTATCTATCATACTCTGTTCACTTAGTGCATCTATCACACTTTGTGTTCACCTTTTGTATATCCATCACACATGTTCACTTAGTGCATCTATCACACTTTGTGTTCACCTTTTGTGTATCCATCACACCTATTTACTTAGTGCATCTATCACACTTTGTGTTCACCTTTTGTGTATCCATCACACTTGTTCACTTAGTGCATCTATCACACTTTGTGTTCACCTTTAGTGTATCTATCATACTTTGTTCACTTAGTGCATCTATCACACTTTGTGTTCACCTTTAGTGTATCTATCATACTCTGTTCACTTAGTGTATCTATCACAATTTGTGTTCACCTTTAGTGTATCCATCACACTCTGTTCACGCCTTGTGTATTTATCACACTACACTCACCTTATGTATCTATCATACCTTGTTCACTTAGGGCATCTATCACATTTTGTGTTCACATTTTTGTGTATCCATCACACTACGTCTGCTTTGTGTATCTATCACACATGCACACTGTATTCGCAGTGAGAATTGCAATAATTCTCTTACACCCTTTTCTGCATGTAATGTAGTTAGATTTGTCTATGCTTGCTTAAAAATGTTGCATTTTATGCTTCGTTATAGCTTCTTTTGCGTGATCATAAGTTATGCACGGCTTTATGCATTGCCTTGCATCTTGTCCCTACCTTCGGGCGCATATCTTTATATGTAGCTTGTATGCTTTGTCTAAGTCTTCAGCCTTGTCACAAATGGGTCGTCTCTAGGCTTTAACATTCACTCTTATCATTTTTATGACTTTCGAGTTCTGTCAAAGAGGGGCAACTGTAGACACCCCATTTTTGACCATCCTCAAGACTTGGACGTCATCGTTTGAACACTCGATGATCGTCTATGTTTGTGTTCGTTTTGAGTTCCCGAAGGTCTCGGTTGCACGCCTTGCCTTAGGATCTCTCAACTTGACTATTTTGTGCTTGGCTGGACCAACGACTTGTGATTTTTGCACCTGAGGGTAGGAAGTGGCTTGTTGGCCACCCCCTTGACCCACCGGCCATGGCCTGAGGCCACCAGCCTTACTTTCTTGCCACCGGCCAAGTGTATTTGCCGATCGGCACTTTATTTAGTCGGGCGGCCATGGTGTTGGTCGATCGGCCATTTTTTTGCTGGCCGAACCCTGTTCATCTGCTTTATGCAGATATTTTGTGCCAGCTAGCATAGACCCTATCCTCCATACACGTGTATGGAGGATTTTGAACCTTTGTTTTAGCTTCTTGAGGAAGCTTGAACCTTTTGAACCCTTGCTCTAGCTTCTCCAAGAAGCTTGAACCTTTTGCTCTAGCTTCTCCAAGAAGTTTGAACCCTCTTGTTTCTCTATAAGAAAGGGCCACCCTCTCCTTTAGAGAGGTTGAAAAATTTTTCTAAGGCACAAGAGATATATCTCTCTATATCTCTATATTTTGGGTTCAAAAAAATGAGATTCTTGGCCCCTTTGCACACCACCTCACAACCACACACCTCCACCATTCATCTAAGGTTCTTGGAGGGTATTGTCAGAGGTTGAAGAGCTGGTTTTTGGTCCAAGAACCTACTGGTTTTGCTGAGCTACAAGGGTAACTCCTTTTCCCTCTTTATTCTCCATTTTTGCACAAGATTTTAGCCTATCTTGCGTGTTGTTTTGAGCTTAGTGTATAACTGATAAAAGTTCTATTTTTTCATGCTTTTAATCTTTGTTTAAGATCACTTTTGTATTTGGGTTTGTTTACCCCCTCTTAGGCCTTGTTTGGCCTCATTTTTGTGCCTTTTTTGTGAGCTTCGGGACCACCTTGTATTGGCCTTCTCACCATTGAAATCCAGAGGGATTTCAGTGGTGGGGATGGTGTTTTGAGGTCCTAAGAAGGATAGGGCCATCCCCTCTCCTTTGTTGTCTTGTTTACTAACATATTTGGCCTATCAAATGAGCATATGTTTATATCATTTGGAGGCCTATTTTAGGTACTTTTTGGTGACTTTTGGGACCTGCCTAGCCTCTATCCATGGCTGGTTTGGTCCCCTTTTGTTTGCCTCTTGCATGTGTAGAGTAATCCCTTTCATAGCTTATCAAAGTAGCACATCATTCTTGCATGTATTGGCCATGTTTCAATGGGTTTTTGGCCATCATTTGGCATGCCATGAATCTGTTTGGCTGGTTTGGTGGCCCCTCACATGCTTCATAGGCTTGTAGTGTAAATCATGCTTACTAGCTCACATTGCATGTTGTTTTGGCCCTCTATTCTAGCACCTTTTGGCCACACTCCAAACATGTTTTGTTCATATTTTAGGCTGCCGTAGCTATGTTTTTAGGCCTCTTGGTCGATTGGTGCTTGCCATGCATGGTTGTAGTGTAATAGCCTTGCTTACCTTTGAGTTTTGGGGTCCCTTGCATGTGTTGCTTGAGGCATTTTAGTGTTTTGGCATCATTGAATGTGATATTTTAGAGTTTATAGGTGTGCCATATTCTCATGTTTATCATGCCTTCAATGTATTTGAGAGTTGTGCTTTTATACCCCATTTGAGAGCCATTGCATGAGCTTCATTTTTGTGCACTTCAAGGCATCATCTTAGTCCATTTTGCCATTATTTTGGGCTGCATAGGGACTGTTTGGGGTTGGTTTGGTCATTCAAGTATCGCTTTGCATACCTCTGGTGTAATGTGTTTCACTAGTTTCGGTATTTGAGCCTTCCTACATGTATTGTGTGAGTCGTTTGCATGGTTCGGAACCATTTTGTATGTCATTTCAGAGCTGGAATATATGCCATTATATGCCATACTTCATCTTTTCAATGCACTAGGAAGAGTTGCATCTTGTGCTATGAGTTAGAGCCCTTGCACCTTGCATGTTTGCATGTGTTTTGTTGCCTCATTTCCATCATGTTTGGCCACTGATTTTGGCATGCTTGAGAGCTACCCATGTTAGTGTAAGTCCATCTCACCATGTTGTTGCATGCTTGTTTCATTTTGCATGTTGTTGCATGCTATACATGTTCACATGTTTAGGTTGTATGCCTATTGCCTATTGCCTATTGTATGCTTATGTTGCTTTGTTAAGTTCATCATGCATGTGTTACATTGGTCTAAGTATACTTTCCTTTGCATGTTATTAAATGTTAGCCTATTGACATGTTGTTGCATGTTCATCCATCTTGCATACTTGTTAAGTTACATGCTTGTTTGCATGCTTGTCTTTGCATATTGTTATATGCTAGTTGCCTTGTATAGCATTGTTGTTTGCATGCTCATGTTGCATTAGTTTGCTTGCATGCTTAGGTTGCTTAGCATTGTGTGTGCATCCCTAGCCTCTTGAATCAATCATGATAGAGGTTAGGGCCCTTATGTGTTTTTGTACATTTCATTTGATATCAAATTGCACACTTAGTGCCTTTGGCCATCATGCATTGAAATGCGTGATTGGTGGCCTGAGGGTCGAGAACCAAACCCCCTTGAGTTCATAGCATGATAGGGAGGGTGGTCGTGCATACATTGTCTTGTAAATTTCTTGTCATGCACTGTCTGTCCTCTGCTACAGCAAAAATAGAGTTCTGCAGGAACAGATGGCCGGTCGGCCCTCTTTAGTGCCAGCCGGCTACCAAAGTCCAGCCGATGGCCCCACTTTTGGTCGATGACCACTTCCTAATGGCCGGTGGTCCTATCTTTTGGCCGGTGACATCCCACAATGCTCAGGGAGTAATTCAAAGGCATCTCAAGGATTTTCACAATTCTCAGAGGTGCAGAACAGTGCAAATAGAGGCAACATGTGGCATGGCAACAGGTTTCCGAGCTAGGCGAATCAAGCATGCATGCATTTCACCCTCTTCCCGAAGTAGCTTTACTGCTTTAATAGCTTAATTAATTTGTTAATTAATTAAGGTTTTGTAATATTTAATTAGCTAGAGTAATTAATTATTTATTTGATTTGTATTATTCTTTTGGCCCCTCCGAGAGAGGGCGAATTTTGTAATAAGCGTGCGTGTGTGTGATGCATGTCTTCCAACCCCACATCTTTCTCCCTTTTACTTACCTGCTTTCAATGGTTAGTTTTAGGGCACATTTCAATTAGCATACTTATGATAGCATGTTTGCATACATTCATTGTATTGCACGCACCGGGCTCGTCGCATCATACTAATTGCATAGTATTTCAATTCCAACTTGAATACGTGTATCGAGTTGTCGCATTTCACATGTCATTCTTAGGGTAGCAGAGCCTATCTTAGTTGCATTTTGCATGCGTTGCATTAGCCATTGCTAACATGAACTAGGATCATGCATGATTACTAACTAGTTTCTTGTTTTGGCTCAGAGTACACTGTGAGTGTTTATGCTTTAGCATCTTGCATGTATGTGAATGTTAATATGACAGCATGCTTGCCATGAAGCTAATTGCTTATGTGATATAACTGCCTGAATGCCTGTGGGTGAAAGTTGGATTGCTTGAATTAGAACAATTCATTGGAATCCATGTTTTAGCCTACTTGCGAGTAGCAAACTTCAATCCATTTTCAAAACAAACGGATATGCGATGTTTTGTTCCAACTTAGGCAATCTAGTCTATACTTGTATGCTGTGTGCATCACATAGTAATTCTAGGCTAATAACCGGAATAAGAGCACATAATGTTTTCAAAACTAGATATCATGGTTAGTAGAGGCCGATCTTTGATCGAGCGAGCGGGGGTGCTCATAGATGACCTTCCCCAATCGTACCCAAGTTCCCGAGCCGAGGCAACTTTGGTGATGACGGACACATGGCCTTAGGCAATGAGTCAGGGTTTCCTAAATTTTTCCAAAATAAAATATTTAGGTGGCAACTCTGTATCTGGCAAAGCAGTCCATGTTTGGCACTTCTTTCTAAAAATCTGTTTTCCAAAATGATTTGCCCGATTTGGACTCTTTGATGATTCATCGGTCTTGCATTGCACTCTGCGAGATTAGATACAGGACCGTGACATTGAGTCCTGAACTGTAGTAAGCCCAATGAACAAAACGAGATTCTTCCCGGGACGTTCGGTGACGTCTACAATATGTTCAATTATAATTATCTTCTGAACGATTGACTGTACTGCTCCTTGAAGTGATATTGTTCGCTAAATGAATGTTTGTCCTATTTTATGAACTGTACTCGTGGCATCTATAGCAACTTACTGTTATTGTTACTGTTACTGTTACTGTTACAGAGATCTCTGTCAATTCCAATGTTTGGAACTACTATTGTTTACTGTTTGGATGGCCATCAACTGACTGTTCGGTCTATTAAGACCTGTTGTACTGTTCTGCTATTGGATGTACCACGTAAGACTGCTATGATTTCTAAATGACTAATATGACATGAAATATGAGGCACTGATTGAATAACTTATCTACAGATCCAATTGACTGTTTTAATTACTGAAAGGACATTCATTCTTAACCCCTTTACACATTTGTTATTCACTGGGCTTTAGCTCATAGTTTATATATATATATGTAGGTGGCCAGGCTCTGGACCAAAGCTAGAAGCGTCAAGTTAAGCTCATGTTTTGTCAAGTCAATCGTTGTGCCTCACTTTAAGGTTCCAAGTCTGCTCGACCCAAGGTTGTTTTGGGGTGTTTTAGATTCACCCTTTTTGTCTCTGTTAATGTATGAATGTTTAAGACGTTGGACTGTACAGTTATGGTGAAGGGATTAGGTCCCTAACCTGTATGCTACGTGTATCGGATATGTATATGTGTATATGGCTATGAATGTGGTTATGTCCATAAAAGTTTTTCTCATTCAGGTTTTCATAGCTCATTAGACATCTTTTATTTCTAATTGGCTTCCATCAACCCCTTTATATGTTGTATTACTGTTTTTACTGTTAATCAAGCCTTCGGTAATCACAGATTACTGACCGGTTACGATGCTAAACCCTTAGGGGCGGGTTTGGGTCGTGACAAAAGTGTTCTGCGACAACAAGCATATTGTTACAACATAAACCCCAAAAAAAAACAAAAACAAAAAATTCTTTCACTCTCTTGCAATTCCATTATGCAATTCCATTAACTCTATTTGGTTTCAGTTTTGAGAATTCACTTTTCAAAAAAATTTACTTTTTCTTTTTCTGTACTTTTTCATTTTCACTAAATTTTTTTAATATTTTAAGTTATTTTTTAATTTTTAGACACACTTAACATAAATACACTTAAAAAAATATAATATTTGTAAAAAAAATCTTTAAAAAATTCAATACATTTTTTTTTATATGGAAAAATTACTCATAAATCTCATATTGGGAAATGTTTCTCTATCTAGTCCTAAGTGTTTTTTTGTAAACCATTTAGTCCTTTCTATATTTGGTATGGTATCTTTGTTTGTTATATTGTATATGCAATTTGCTGATTTGCCCATATTGTGATTTTATTTTTGATTTTGTCCTGCTGTTTGGGTAAGGTATGTTGTGACATTCCTTTTATATAGTTGCTGTTGAGTGGATTGTGTGGGTAGCTTATGATGTTTATTTTCTAATGTTGGTTTCGGTTCTCTTGGATTACTTTTGTAGGTTGGGTGTGTGGGATGTTGTTGTTTGGTTCATCTTGGTTTGTACGATTGATGTGATATGTGAATTACAGTTAGGTTGGTTTTATTTTAGTTTTTTGATTCTGTTTCTAATTAGTTTTCTGATGTTGGATTGCTGTGTTTGGTGGACCATTGTGTTTAACCATATAATGTTGGCAGTTGTTCCACCGGATTCCATACAACATTTACAATGAAACCTTACATACGTGGGACACTGTAGACACCCCATTTTTGACCGCCCTCAAGACTTGGGCATTACTGATGGTTTGCTCGGTGTTGAGAGATGTGCAGGCCAAAGATTCAATTCCTTCGGCAAGGAGAGAAGCAAACCCTTCAAAACACTTTGTTTAGGGGTTTGGAGTTGAAGAAAAGAGGAGAGAAGGGGAGAAAATAGGTTGGAGAAGAAGTTCGCCATGAATCCGGGTAGAAGAGAGTCGAGCGGCCCTCGCTGAATCAGGCTTATTCAATTGCATACTTGGAGTTAAGCTATGAGGCCATAACCATTGGAAATAAGACTTCCGGGGCTTCATTTTGCACTCATGAATCTCCCAAAGCCAAGTCCGGGTAGAGGAGATATGATTGGTTGAAGCTGGGCATCATCCCGTTTGGATCGAGTCTGCGCGGCTTCACCAAAAAGGGCATAACTTTCTGCATAGGAGGAATTTTGATGCAAGGTTTGCGCCATTGGAAAGATAACTTCCGGGGCTTCAATTTTCATACCCACCGGCCTTTTTTTGACCTAGGAATCACCTATCGGCACTCTATTTAGCCGACCGGCAGAAAATAGTGCCGACCGGCACTTTATTTTGGCCGATGATCAAATTTTCTGGCCGACCTGACCCTTTTGACCCTCCCAAGCCTGATGCATGCCAGCTGTGCCAGCTGGGATGCACAGAACCAGCTCCACGTGCATATATGTGCCTATTTTGGAGCCTTTACTCCTTTTTTGGTGCACCATTTGCTCAAGGCTTCTTGAGGAAGCCTTGACCCCTTGTCTTGGCTTCCTCAAGAAGCCTACCAGCTGTCCAAGCTTCTTGAGTAAGCCTTGATCCCCCTTGACCCTTTTTGAATAGCTTGTCTTGTAAGCTTGGCCTTTACATTGCCTATATAAGAGAGGTTCCTTCTCCTTTGTCTAGGGTTGGAATCTTTGAGCAAGAAAACCAGAGAATAGATATATATATATATCTAACATATATATCTACAACCGTATATCCCTCCATCTCTCACTATATCTCTCTCATTCAACCTCCAAACACCCTTGTTCTTGGGCCATTCTTTCACCAACCCATAGCACCACCACCACTTCCATTTCCAGAATTTGGGAGGTCATTTGCAGAGCTTAGGAGCACCAAAACTTGGTCCAAGAGGTGCTGGTTTGTTAGTCTACAAGGGTAAGCACACTTTTCCCCAAAACTAGCATTTTCTTGGTTCATATCTAAGCCATAGTTGCATGTATTTTTGAGCTTCGATGTAAACTACAAAGAGGCTTATTTTGAGCCCTTCTTCAACATTGAAGAAGGGCTCGACCTTGTTTGGCGCCCCTTTGAAGGACTTGCTTCATACCCCCTCTTTGGTCCCCTTTTGCATGTCTTTTAGCCTACCATGCTTCTGTTTTGGGTCTTTGAGGCCTGAAAAGGGTCTTAGTTTGACCCCTCTACATGTCTCATGAAGGGTATTTGGCTGTTTGGTGCATCCTTTTGGTACTTCATGTTATACCCCTTTGTGGGCCTTTATCTTGCATTGCATTTTGAGCATGTGTGTATATTGATTTGGGGCTTGTTATCTACTGTGGGTAGTCATATTTTTGGTCCCTCATCAGTATTGTAGAAGGGTATTTTTCAGTTTGGTGCATGCTTAGCATACATACCATGTGATGCCTTGTAATTGCCTTAATATGCCTTAGGTCGTTAGCCTTTATTTGAGCATGCTTTAGGCTTAGATTTGTGAATGTTTTGTGCTTATTTTGACATTTTTTAGCTCTGTCCATAGTCATTTGGGTTGATCTTGGCATGCATTATATAGCCCCTTTGCATTTTAGGCTTGCTAGCCTTTGAGTATGCATGTGTAGCATGTGTTGCTTACCTTGTTTTGATGGTTTGGAACCATCTAGCATGTCATTTCAGACCCTTTGGTGTGCTTGTATGTTTACCTTAGTTGCCTCTTTAATGCTTTGAAAGCATGTGTTGCATGCTCCATGTTTTGGCCTTAATGCATGCCTTTGATTTCAAGCCTCTTAGATGCCATCTAAGCAGCCATTTGGCTTTGTTTTAACATGCTAAAAACCTAGCCCCTCTTTGACAGAACTCTAAAGTCATAACAATGACAGGAGTGAATGTCAAAGCCCCGTGACGACCCATTTTTGACAAGGCCGAAGACTTGGACAAACAAACAAAATATAAATAGATAAAATGGTTGTGCCCGCAGGCTGCCTACGTATCCTTTTGCAAGGAATCAAACCAGCGTAGTTCGGGGGCAGGAAGCAAAGTGATGCACAATGCAAGTGCATAACTTATGATTATGCAAAGAGAGCTGTGATGAAGCAATTATAAATGCAACATTTTAAGCGAATGCTATGCAAGCAAGTAAACGTGAACCAACCTACATCTCATGCAGAAAGGATGTAAGAGAATTATGCAATTCTCACGAACATGTGCGTTAGATACACAAAAGTGAACGAAGTGTGATGGATACACTAAGTGAACAAACATGTGTGGTGGATACACCAAAGTGAAGAGAGTGTGATGGATACACTATATGAATAAAGTGTGATTGATACACTAAGTGAAGCAAAGTGTGATGGATACACAAGATGAGCATAGTGTGATAGATGTATAAAGAGAAAGTGTGTGATTGATACACAAAGCGAGTGTGTGATTGATACACAAAGCGAAAGTGTGTGATTGATACACTAAGCAAATATGTGATAGATATACTAAGCGAATGTGTGTGATGGATACACAAAGGGGGCATGTGTGATTGATACACAAAGCGAGCGTGCGTGATAGATACAAAGCGAGTGTGTGATAGATACACTATATGAACTAAGTGTGATTGATACACTAAATGAATGAAGTGAGCAAAGCGTGATGGATACGCAAAAGGCAAACACAAAGTGTGATAGATGCACTAAGTGAGCAAGTGTGATGAATACACAATAGGTGAACACGAAGTGTGATCGATGCACTTAGTGAACAAGGTATGATTGATATACTAAATGTGAACACGAAGTGTGATAGATGCACTTAGTGAACAAGTATGATGGATATACTAAAGGTGAACACAAAGTGTGATAGATGCACTTAGTGAACAAGTATGATTGATATACTGAAGGTGAACACAAAGTGTGATAGATGCACTTAGTGAACAAGTATGATTGATATACTAAAGGTGAACACAAAGTGTGATAGATGCACTTAGTGAACAAGTATGATTGATATACTAAAGGTGAACACGAAGTGTGATAGATGCACTTAGTGAACAAGTATGATTGATATACTAAAGGTGAACATGAAGTGTGATAGATGCACTTAGTGAACAAATATGATTGATATACTAAAGGTGAACACGAAGTGTGATAGATGCACTTAGTGAATAAGTATGATTGATATACTAAAAGTGAACACAAAGTGTGATAGATGCACTTAGTGAACAAGTATGATTGATATACTAAAGGTGAACACAAAGTGTGATAGATGCACTTAGTGAACAAGTATGATTGATATACTAAAGGTGAACACGAAGTGTGATAGATGCACTTAGTGAATAAGTATGATTGATATACTAAAAGTGAACAAGTATGATTGATATACTAAAAGTGAACACAAAGTGTGATAGATGCACTTAGTGAACAAGTATGATTGATATACTAAAGGTGAACACAAAGTGTGATAGATGCACTTAGTGAACAAGTATGATTGATATACTAAAGGTGAACACGAAGTGTGATAGATGCACTTAGTGAATAAGTATGATTGATATACTAAAAGTGAACAAGTATGATTGATATACTAAAAGTGAACACAAAGTGTGATAGATGCACTTAGTGAACAAGTATGATTGATATACTAAAGGTGAACACAAAGTGTGATAGATGCACTTAGTGAACAAGTATGATTGATATACTAAAAGTGAACACGAAGTGTGATAGATGCACTTAGTGAATAAGTATGATTGATATACTAAAAGTGAACACAAAGTGTGATAGATGCACTTAGTGAACAAGTATGATTGATATACTAAAGGTGAACACAAAGTGTGCTAGATGCACTTAGTGAACAAGTATGATTAATATACTAAAATGTGAACACGAAGTGTGATAGATGCACTCAGTGAACAAGTATGATTGATATACTAAAATGTGAACACGAAGTGTGATAGATGCACTCAATGAACAAGTATGATTGATATACTAAAAGTGTGAACACGAAGTGTGATAGATGCACTCAGTGAACAAGTATGATTGATATACTAAAATGTGAACACGAAGTGTGATAGATGCACTCAGTGAACAAGTATGATTGATATACTAAAAGTGTGAACACGAAGTGTGATAGATGCACTCAGTGAACAAGTATGATTGATATACTAAAATGTGAACACGAAGTGTGATAGATGCACTCAGTGAACAAGTATGATTGATATACTAAAATGTGAACACGAAGTGTGATAGATGCACTTAGTGAACAAGTATGATTGATATACTAAACGAATGAAGTGTGATTGATACACTAATGGAATAAAGTGAATATGTGCGTGATAGATACACAAAAGGTAATGAAGTGTGATGGATACACTAAAGTAATTGAAGTGAATATGTGCGTGATAGATACACAAAAGGTAATGAAGTGTGATGGATACAGAAAATGAGAATGTGTGTGGTAGATACACAAATTGGGAATGTATGCGATAGATACACAAAATGAGAATGTGTGTGTTAGATACACAAAATGAGAATGTGTGTAATAGATGCACAAAATGAGAATGTGTGTGTTAGATACACAAATTGGGAATGTATGCGATAGATACACAAAATGAGAATGTGTGTGTTAGATACACAAATTGGGAATGTATGCGATAGATACACGAAATGAGAATGTGTGTGATAGATACACAAAATGAGAATGAAGTGTGATTGATACACTATTCTAGCTTGGTGCAGACTTGATCTTGAGCTTGAGGTAGAGGTAAACTCATACTTCGGAGCATTGGCAAGGCTTGAAGAGGTACACACGGGATGTAGTCTTGGAACTTACTGAAATTGAAACAAACTCAAATACCCGACGTTTTCCTCTTTTGCTTTTACTTTGCAGTCCGGAACCACATAGCTTCAAATAGGTCCTGGTTTTACTGTTCACACTTATCGGGGGTGGGCCCTGCAGTTTTATGAAAGAACGAATCTGTTTTGCACAAATGTGGAGAATGGCACGGCACTCTGAGCACAAGATGATTTGATTTCTTTTTTTTGAAATTAAGAAATGAGTTCTTAACCGGGTATTGAGCCTCTGTTGAACACGTGAAAAAGACTCAACAAACAAAAACAAAGGTAAACAACCTAAACACATCTATTGACACTCGAAAACGACTCAAAACAAGAATCAAGACAGACAAAACAAAACACAAGACTCAAATGCGCACAGGGAGCCTGTTTCACCGGGTATTATTTCCCACCCTTTCTCATTTGTGATTCTCACATCACTCGGCCCTCAAGCTCTGTTTTTCTGAAAAAGCCCTTTTCTCACTTTTCTCTCAACGCACATCTCTCTATTCTTCAATCTCTCAATTTTTTATCCCTTCCCAGAGTGGTCGGTAGATAGACAAGAAGTTGCGGGCTCTTGCCCCTAGCATTCTGCTAGATTCTTTTCTTCTGCTTACAACAGTGAACTTTCCCACAGAGGGTTGCGCCTGGCGGGTGTGTAGCAAATCTGCAGCTAACATCGGTTGATGATGCCTATTTGAAGTTTGGGCGTGGTTAGAACTAACCAGATGAGGAAGTGGAACATCTCACCCCATTCCAATTTATGCTTCGCACATGGCTTGATACCTCGCTGCTTGGAGGACGGGAGAGCTTTCAGCCCTTTTTGCTAACTTCAGTTGTGCCCTCTTCTGGCAGGTAGAGTGCCTTTCTTGGAAAGTATGTTGAAAATGGGGAAAACAGAAGCTGACTCAACTGTGCCCCTAGTTCATCATTTCGACCATTTTTGTTTTAAAACAATTTTGACCAACATGAAAGTTAGATTAACATGCTTTTTCGATTTTTGATTTGAAATCATGCAAGTCAGGTTGTAAGCACTGAAAAATTTCCTTTTTGGGTCCAAGAAAATGGTCGATTTGGAAAAATGGAAAGATTTTTGAGAGTATAGTCAACCTCAGTAAAAATTCTCTAAAACTGTTTTTGCAAACGGCCACCGCTCAACAACCAGGGTACCAACTCTTTGAGATGCACAACCTCGAGGCCATAGCAATGGAAAATTGGCCCTTGTCTGAAGGACCTTTGGCAACAGCGGAAAGTTGCCCTTGTTTGAAATGACACCGCATGCATTGAAATCAATCCTTCAGAGCGGATCACAACCGAACTCTCGGATCTGAGAGAAGGCAAAGATGATCAAAACCATTTCATGGACACAATTGAATTTGAAGTGTTTTAGGGCTGGACTTCATAATGAAGTTGCATACGTATCCCAAAGATGGGAATCAAGCCTCACGTAGTTCAGGGTTAAGGTACACTCGGGTATTTAACCTCTCCTTTTTATGCTCTAACTTTTGCCAAGGCGCCTGTTGCAGGTTTTCGACCTTGCGAACTTTGTTCTTCTTTCTTTTCTTTCTTTTTCATTTTTTCTCTCTTTTTTTTTTTCTTCTTTTTTCTTTTTTTTGCTTTTCTTCTTTTTTCTCTTTTCTTCTTTTTTTTTCTTTTTGCTTTTTGTATATATCTTTTCTTGCTCTAACTTTTGCCTGGGTCGCCCTTTCCGGGTTTTCTGCCCAGCGAGCCTCTCAAAGGGTAAAAGTGTAACAAGTCCATGCCAAATGGTTTTAGGGTTTTGATGCCATCCGTATCCAGGAGGGTGGCTGTTGGTTCGCAAGAGAACTCATCTTGGCTCTTGACTGTCGACATCTTTGCCCCTAGTTTGAGGGGCTTGATCTAGCTTCCCAAGCCTCTCTTGTGACATCGATCTTCTTGATTTGACTTTCTTGCCTCTTGTTAGAAATGCTTTGAATCTGGTCTCACAGGCCTCACATTGTAGTTAACCGTTGAACATTACGAGTTTGAGTCCAAGGTTCAATGAGGGTCGAGTCTCGAGTGAGAGCGATCCTAGGCTACAATCTCAAGAGCGATTCCACACATGTCTTCGCAGGACCGCGCAAAACATTTTTTGAAAGTTTTTAAGAAAGCGACAAATCGCTCGCGCTGAAGACAGTGTAGGACCAATCTGGATCAAAGCTAGGGTCCTTCTCAGTACTCACACTAACAAGCATGATTTCATTCATTAAGGGCTTAGCATGCCTCTCTTTCTCTCAATTGATCAAATTTTTGCAAATCCCAAGGAATTTCTTCCTCTTCGTTTTCACCATAGTGTTTGAAAAAGTTTTGAAAAATTTAGGCCAATGCAATGACTTCAAGGCACAGAAAAAACAGAGTTCTTAGTCAAATACTTCCATCTCATTTAGAATTTCTGGCACAACTGGCACACGGCAGAAGCAAACGCAAGAGTGTGAAAATCACTGATGTTTCATTCAAAATCTATTGGCATAACTGACTCCCTGGCAGAAATAGACTCAAAACAAAATGAAAAGACAGACGCAAAACAAGCAAGTGATGTCCGAGGTAACTCCCCCGAAATCACCCAACTCTGACAAAACAGGACTGACTCGATACAACAAGACAGACCCTTAATCAAAAAGACTGACTCAAAACAAAGAGACAGACTCAAAACAAAACAATAGAACTGGCTCAATACCCAAGTCAGGAAGTACAAAACCAGCATTCGCAAATGCTCAAAGCAGTGCATGCCATATGCCACATCTGAAGTAAACTGAACACTGCCCGCAAGTGGTTCATCCCTTGATCATATCGTATTATCCCCCAAGTTCACTAACCCAGTGATGATAGACCTTACTGAGCTAGTGTGGTGATGACATTGTTGTCAAACAAATCTTGTACATCATGGCGCAGACGAAAGCAGCTATCGGTCTCATGACCGGTTTGTTGATGGTACGCACAGTACTTAGTCTGGTTATGTTTTGGAGGGAGAGGATCAGGTAAAGGCTGTTGTTCCAATGGTTTCAGATGTCCTTTCCAGATTAAGACCTCTAGAGCCTTTGACAAAGGCATATGAAGTGGGGTGAAAACCCTCTTGACTCGAGGTGGATATTTGGTTTTCTGTGAGCTACTTCGGGCCTTCGGTGAATGGGGTAGCTTTTTGTGATGTGGTGTTGGTGACCATGCCCACTTCAGAAGGTCTTGCAGTTGCATCACCACTGGTGGTCACATTCGAACTGCGGGTAAACGCCCTCCTGGGCTGCTCCTTCTCCTGGTCAATGAGGCCCTGCTTTATAGCATCCTCGATTTGTACCCCAATCTCATGGAGGTCTGCAAAGGTGGGTAGGGGTAGAACAATCATCTTCTACATCAGCCTGGGTTGGAGATTGCACACAATCATCCGTATCTGGTCCTTGTCGACCGGCCTGGTGGTCATCGAAGAAGCTTTGGCCCTCCAACAGGTTACAAAGTCAGAGAAGCCCTCTTTCAGCTCTTGCCTGGTTGTCTCAAGATCACGGGTTGTGATCTCGATCTGGGTATTGTATGAATATTGTGCGACGAAGGCCTCGGACATCTCCTCCCAGCTTCGTTTCACTGAGTCCTCTAATTTGGCATACCAGATGGCCGCGATACCCGGAGTCTGCTAAGAGGAGAGCTTACGTAATCTTGTCAAGCCCATGGGCGCGAACATCTGAAAACAAACTCGGTGGACCATGGGATCTCCTGATCCGTCAAAACGGTCGATGTGAGGCATCTTGAACACGTTCGGCAATGTCACGGTGTGTCCGTGTATCCATCTTCAATGTCGGGGATGGTCTTGACTCACGATTTCTTGAACGACTTTTCAAGCTTGCTCAACTTGTCTTTGTGGGATCCGTCTCGAACTCAAAGGAGAGTCCGTAGGTTGGTGGGTGTTTTGATAAGCGGGGTAAAATTAGGGGGCGGAGCCCTACGGAATGTCTGTACCTTCTGGACATTTGGCGTCTCCCAGTCTTGGAGCTCCTCTTTGGGGAGGAACTTGTTGTGAAGCGGGCCGCTTCTTTGTTGCAACAGTAATGAGCTCGGCTTTCTTGAGCCATGATTCTGACTTCTTTGCTTGGAGAATTCGCTTGGCGGACAGCGTCTTGTTGCATGAGTTTCATAGTTTCACGATCGGCGCATCATTGCCTCCACCACGACGTATTCTATTGATCCATCGGTTGTTGGTATATCTATCTCGTGATAAAAACAGAGGCCTCGGCTGTTGTTCCTTTGGTGGGGTGGATAAGGGTTCTTGATCGTGGCTATTTGAGCCGGTGACCCGTGCTGGCCTTCTCTAGCCTGATTACCCTTGAAGAAGTCTCTGACCTGACAAAGTCTATCAGTACAAATCCAATGTACCCGGGAGATAGTGGAGCCTTCTGAAGCTATGGTTCCAAGACTACCTAGCAAAAGGAAAAACAGACAGCATCTCAGTTCAACTTCACCAAAACAAATACGAGTAGAGCTGAACAACTGTATTCCATTACTGATCACTGTTTCCCGAAATCATTGCCCCAAATCAAAATATGATACCCACAGATATAATTGATTCTCAAAATACTGATACTGGTGCCCGCAGGCCGGATACCCAGACTTGCAAACTGGTATATGCACTCCCTGTAGAGATACACTTTCAAAGCACATAGCAAGTAAAGAGAGCCAAAACACCCCTATGTTGAGGTAGGGTTTCCCTGTCCTATTTTGTCAGGAGCTAGGGTTTCACTACGTACGCAGCGGTTTCAAACAACCTATGATCGGGTGAGCAACCTGTCCTAGCTTGGAATGGTCACTACGGATTTCGATATGCACTAGGTCGAATGGTCAAAAAGGGTGCCCCGGTAAAACCGGGGTTTGTGTTCCCATACTGGCAGAGCCCGCAACCAGTCATCCTTATGGTCATGCCTTGACAAGACAAGCCTTTAGCAAACCGCTCAAGAATAGCAGATGGCCAACACGGTGTCCTAGGCGCACCAATGCACATGCAATGCAAAGAAACACATAAGTGTAGTCAAAACAGGATATCACAAGTTCGAGTCAAGCTCTCTAAATCCCCAGCGGAGTCGCCAGAAACTCTAGACGCGCCCGTGGGCTTTACTCTACAGTTCAGACTCCCTTTTGTGTTACGGTTCTTAATCTGAACCAAAGAGTCCAAATCTGGCAAATCGTTTGAGAAAACAGATTTTTTTGAAAAGTAGTGCCAAACATGGACTGCTTTGCCAGATACAGAGTCGCCACCTAAATATTTTAAAATGGGAAATTTAGGAAACCCTGACTCGGTGCCGAAAATACATGTCCGTCATCACCAAAGTGGTCTTGGCTCGGAGCTTGGGTACGATTGGGAAGGTCACTATGAGCACCCCTTTCGCCGGTCCAAGACCGCCTCTACTAACCGTGATATCCGATTTTGAAAACATTACATGCTCTTATTCCAATTATTAGCATAGAATTACTATGTTATGCGCACAGCAAACAAGTATAGACTAGATCGCCTAATTTGGAAACAAACATTGCATATCCGTTCGTTTTGAAAACAATTTGAAATTGCTACTCGTGAGTAGGCTAAAATACGGATTTCAACGAGTTATTCCAACTCAAGCAATCCGACCTCCATCCACAGGCATTCAAACAGTTTATCTCCCATAAGCATTTAGCCGCATGGTAAGCATACTATCATGTTAACATTCACACGCATGCGATATGCTAAAGCATAAATACTTACATTGTACTCCGTGCCAAAACAATAAACTAGTTAGCAAATATGCATGCCCTAGTTCATGTTAAATGGCTAATACGACGCATACAGAGTGCAATCTAAACAGGCTCGATTATCCTAATCATGGCATGTGAAATGCACTTTATTCGATGCACGTATTCAATTTGGAATTGACAATACAATGCAGTTTGTATGATGTACCGAGCCTGGTGCATGTTTAAACAAATGCATGGATGCACGCATGCATTGCATAAGGTATGCTAAAATAGACGTGCCCTAATCTACCATCATAAGCAGGTAAATAAAAGGGAGAAAGAAATGGGGGTTGGAAGACATACACACCACTCACCCACACTTATTACAATTACGCCCTCGCTCGGAGGGACCAAAAGAATAATACAAATTAATTAACTACGCAAGCTAACTAAATATTACAAATTCACTAAATTAATTAACAAATTAACTAAGTTAATTAAAGCAGTAAATGCCTCGGGAAGAGGGCAAGATGCATCACACACTCGGAACTCGCTCAGAATCGCACTGCCATGCATGATTGCCTCTGTTTTCCCTGCTTTCCATCTCAGAAGATTGCCAAAACTTCAAGAATACTTCCTTGGGCACTGGAGATCACCACCGGCTGGGGTAGAACACCACCAGCTGAAGGATGTGGCCACCGGCACTGAATTCATCCGTCGGCTGCCAGTAGATTGCCGATCGGCACTAAACAGTGCCGGTCGGCACAAAATGCCTGCAGAACCTGCAACTCACAGCAGCAAAGGACACAACTTGCATGGCAATGTAATTCAAAGCATGTATGCACCAAACACACTCCTTATCATGTTTTTGACTCAAAGGAAGATGTGCCTCGGTTCTTGGACCACCAATCACGCATTTCAATGCATGATGGCCCAAAGAACCAAGAGCGCAACTTTGATTTCAAATGCATGTAATGCAAACAAACAAACAAGGGTGCTAAACCTCCATCATGCTCACTTCAAGAGGCTTAGCATGCATGTCAATGCAATGAAGCCCTAAGCATGTTACCTAGGCATGCAACATGGCAATGCAATGCAAGGATGCTAGCATGAAAACACACATACAAAACAAACATGCAAACTAGTTAATGGGGTGGACTTAAACATGGATTAGGCAGCTCCAAATAGGCCTAAAACCAATGGCCAAGATGCTAAGTCATGAGGGCCAAACACACATGCACACATGCACAAGTTAAGGCACCAACACTTGAGCATAACAAACAACCCTTAAGCACACTTAAAGGGGTACAACAATGGACTACTAGCATGCATATAAAGCTCTGAAAATCTTGCTAAACATGGTGCCAAACCAAGCAACAAAGTACACAAAGCATGCACACAAAGGTCCAACATTCAAAGCAAGTCAATGGGGCATTGAACTATACTTATACAAAACAAATATGGCATGCATTAAACAACTAAAAATAGGTTTTTAGCATGTTAAAACAAAGCCAAATGGCTGCTTAGATGGCATCTAAGAGGCTTGAAATCAAAGGCATGCATTAAGGCCAAAACATGGAGCATGCATTAAGGCCAAAACATGGAGCATGCAACACATGCTTTCAAAGCATTAAAGAGGCAACTAAGGTAAGCATACAAGAACACCAAAGGGTCTGAAATGACATGCTAGATGGTTCCAAACCATCAAAACAAGGTAAGCAACACATGCTACACATGCATACTCAAAGGCTAGCAAGCCTAAAATGCAAAGGGGCTATATAATGCATGCCAAGATCAACCCAAATGACTATGGACAGAGCTAAAACATGT
Source organism: Camellia lanceoleosa (assembly GCA_025200525.1). NCBI lineage: Eukaryota > Viridiplantae > Streptophyta > Magnoliopsida > Ericales > Theaceae > Camellia > Camellia lanceoleosa. Next base: position 109,537,765 of record CM045759.1, read on the forward strand.
CAAAATAAGCACAAAACATTCACAAATCTAAGCCTAAAGCATGCTCAAATAAAGGCTAACGACCTAAGGCATATTAAGGCAATTACAAGGCATCACATGGTATGTATGCTAAGCATGCACCAAACTGAAAAATACCCTTCTACAATACTGATGAGAGACCAAAAATATGACTACCCACAGTAGATAACAAGCCCCAAATCAATATACACACATGCTCAAAATGCAATGCAAGATAAAGGCCCACAAAGGGGTATAACATGAAGTACCAAAAGGATGCACCAAACAGCCAAATACCCTTCATGAGACATGTAGAGGGGGTCAAACTAAGACCCTTTTCAGGCCTGTCAAAGACCCAAAAACAGAAGCATGGTAGGCTAAAAAGACATGCAAAAAGGGGACCAAAGAGGGGTAATGAAGCAAGTCATACATAGGGGTCCCAAACAAGGTTGAGCCCTTCTTCAATGTTGAAGAAGGGCTCAAAATAAGCCTCTTTGTAGTTTACATCGAAGCTCAAAAATACATGCAACTATGGCTTAGATATGAACCAAGAAAATGCTAGTTTTGGGGAAAAGTGTGCTTACCCTTGTAGACTAACAAACCAGCACCTCTTGGACCAAGTTTTGGTGCTCCTAAGCTCTGCAAATGACCTCCCAAATTCTGGAAATGGAAGTGGTGGTGGTGCTATGGGTTGGTGAAGGAATGGCCCAAGAACAAGGGTGTTTGGAGGTTGAATGAGAGAGATATAGTGAGAGATGGAGGGATATATGGTTGTAGATATATATGTTAGATATATATATATCTATTCTCTGGTTTTCTTGCTCAAAGATTCCAACCCTAGACAAAGGAGAAGGAACCTCTCTTATATAGGCAATGTAAAGGCCAAGCTTACAAGACAAGCTATTCAAAAAGGGTCAAGGGGGATCAAGGCTTACTCAAGAAGCTTGGACAGCTGGTAGGCTTCTTGAGAAAGCCAAGACAAGGGGTCAAGGCTTCCTCAAGAAGCCTTGAGCAAAGGGTGTACCAAAAAAGGAGTAAAGGCTCCAAAATAGGCACATATATGCACGTGGAGCTGGTTCTGTGCATCCCAGCTGGCACAGCTGGCATGCATCAGGCTTGGGAGGGTCAAAAGGGTCAGGTCGGCCAGAAAATTTGATCATCGGCCAAAATAAAGTGCCGGTCGGCACTATTTTCTTCCGGTCGGCTAAATAGAGTGCCGATAGGTGATTCCTAGGTCAAAAAAAGGCCGGTGGGTATGAAAATTGAAGCCCCGGAAGTTATCTTTCCAATGGCGCAAACCTTACATCAAAATTCCTCCTATGCAGAAAGTTATGCCCTTTTTGGTGAAGCCGCGCAGACTCGATCCAAACGGGATGATGCCCAGCTTCAACCAATCATATCTCCTCCACCCGGACTTGGCTTTGGGAGATTCTCGAGTGCAAAATGAAGCCCCGGAAGTCTTCTTTCCAATGGTTATGGCCTCATAGCTTAACTCCAAGTATGCAATTGAATAAGCCTGATTCAGCGAGGGCCGCTCGACTTTCTTCTACCCGGATTCATGGCGAACTTCTTCTCCAACCTATTTTCTCCCCTCCTCTCCTCTTTTCTTCAACTCCAAACCCCTAAACAAAGTGTTTTGAAGGGTTTGCTTCTCTCCTTGCCGAAGGAATTGAATCTTTGGCCTGCACATCTCTCAACACCGAGCAAACCATCAGTAATGCCCAAGTCTTGAGGGCGGTCAAAAATTGGGTGTCTACAGACACGTTTCTTTCGTACCGTTATGTTGTGTTTCGATGGTTTAGTGTGCTCATCATATCACCATTATTGCAATGTTAGTTAGAAGACATGATGGTGAGATTGCTACATTGCTGTTGTTCCATCCTGCTTTCGGATTGGGGGGTCGCACCATTGAAATGTAATTCCACAAGTTACGAATGCGAGATACTAACAAGTTTTAGTTGGGTTCAATGTTAAACCATCAAAATCGGAAGCTTGCCTGGAAAAACAATGGATAATGTTTATGGCTTCTGATGTGGTTGTGTGCCTATTACCATATCTACTTAAACACTAGAATGTCATTTGGTAAACGTATTGCCATAAACAAAAAACAACATTATGACATGCCAACCCCATTTCTCCTTTGCACAGTAACCATACAACAGCTTGAAGATCTCTATCCACATCATGGACGTTAATTCATTACATTAATAAAAACTACACATTCAAATGAATATAATGTTGCTACTACTCATTGTTGCCAAATTTTCAACAGACTTGCGCATCTAGTAGCATTTACTTCATTTCTATTACTGACATGATGCCAACGTACGTACACCAAAACAATCAAAATCTAATCATGTCAAGTCCATTTTCCATGCGCACAAACCAAGTACATCATAATGATAACCCCACCCATGACACCGTCGTGGCCAGATGCTCAACAAAATTTATTCGTGCACGTAATTACTATTTCTATCATACTACACACCTTAACATAGTGAACATCAAACCATACCAACAGTATAAACAATGCTCACCTTTAATGTAATAATTCGAACATCATCATCGTCGTACTCACACTTTGCGTCTAGATCCACACAAACACATTTACCATACTCTCAAGTTTAAATAATTCGCAAAAATTATTATACGAGTTAACCAAGTCAAATCGTCATCAAACACACCCAAAAAAAGGACACATATCCGGTACGTCAACAAAACAAAAAAATGTCTACTCTGTATGTCGATCAACTACTTAACAAAGAAACAAGTACTACACTCAAAACCATTATAAATTTCCTTGTGGTGGGATGATTGGTGGGACAATGTCAGTAACGTGTCCTAGCATGGAGTCCTCTAGTCGAGTCATTCAAAAATATCTTCACTTAAAGCACGTATCTTGTCTGGCGTTTGCCCATCTATTGTCCCGTGAACATCGCCACCCTGCATTTACTGCCTGATGATGTAACACACGAAAATCTCACAATCTGATCTGACACATGACAACAAAACAACCATTTCAACACCACCATATTCGCAAACAAATTCATTAGTTAAAAAAAAAAAAACACCAATAACTTCACAACAAAATGTATTAAAATCCAAGGTTTTAACACTATCCGTTAAACACCGTTGGTTGACAAATCTGGTATGATATTCTTCCACCCACTAATTCCACATCACATCCTGTTACAAATCACCACACGCAAACAGTTCATAACAACAAAACATTGCATGCATGTCATAGTTTTCAGTTTGGTTCAGGGGCAGGGGAAATGTATATGTATAACTTCCATCCTTTACGTCACATACACGTACCAAACACACGCTGCTGAACATGTTCGACGTGCCTACATCTTCGATTCTGCCAACACCATTCTTCTACAAATCCATTAGCATTGCTGCATATGCATCAATAACCTACACCAATTGCCAACAATGTTATTAAGGTAAACATTAAAAACTTACACATAACCATGTCACAACAAATCTGTTATACGTATTCACATCATACAAACATGCCTCACACTTTCACTTACATTCCTCGTACAAATTTTGAATTGCTTGTATACAATCATGTACTGAACAAATTTTGAGTGCAGTGTTCTCCCCTGGCCGTTGCGTCTCGCACTTAGCCGGCTTGAACTTCCTAAAAAGAAAAAAAAAGCGTTATCACATAACCATCCTGCAACACAGTACCGGTCCACTATAAAAACACTATCCAATTTCAATATACTAAATTTGGCCACAACAAATAATTCACAACAACCTAATAGACCAATACTGCACAATACCACATTTGTTCAGCACAAACATTGGCTTCCATGCTTACAAAATCTGTTTCCATCAACATCCACAAACAAACATGCAAACCTAATGAACATTTACCATGTTCTGTCCATGGCATTAACTACTGATCAACGTTCGCATTTGAAATACAGGCCAATCAAGTCACATAGTAAAGTGCAACGCGCAATATTAGCATAATCACATCAATAATTAAGTCATTCAAAATCATACACAAGCAGGGGACCACAATTCACATCACACAAAGTATCATACTACACACATTACTTTTAGCACATGCACCAAGTGTAGGTCAAAACCAAAAATTAACAACAAAAAATAGATTTTCAATGTCCAACCCATTGATTATTAACTACCATTACCACATCACCAACATCAAGAGTCCCCTACCCACATTAACAAACAAACAACAAGCCCACCACAAAACAACAACAAAAACATAAGTACACCCCCATATGGTTTACTCAACATAAGACACCAACCTACATCACCATAAAACCACAACGTAATAATAGTCAACAAGAACAACAAGTACACATAATTCCATCCCACACTTGCCATTGACATACCCCAACATACATTACATAATATAACATCACCACAGCATACACCGTAATCAACACTACTAATCGCACATTACACATCACGAAACATATACATTTTCACCTAATCCACATCACACCAAAACCCAGATCTACATTAGAAATCCAAAAAGTAAATACCTAGACCCATGTGTTACAGCAATGATCTCCGACGATAGTGATGTATAGATGTCGTCCTCACTGAAGTTAAATTGATGAAATGGTAATCACACCCAACGTCATGCCGAACAAACCGTATTACTATGAATGAGAGATATAGATCAATGTCAATTTGGGCAACTAGGGTTTACCAATTTACTCAAATGTTAATTTGGGAATTAACAGCAACATTAACAAACCAAACACAAATCATGGCAAACACACTTCACAAATCACTACAATGTCGGAATCAAATCCAAAACCTTCCGTATTCACCGTTATGGTTTCGATCGCTCATGGAAGACACCAGCAAAACATTGCAGTTCGTCGTTGGGCATTTTGGTACATTAAATATCAATAATATCCCCTATTTACCCTCCCTTTTCAAACCCCACAAGCATAAAATGTGGGTTTCAAAGTCTTTCCAATACAAATGGGACCTCTCGGTCCTTCAAAAAAAACTCAGGGCTTAATGGTTTAACATTTCCAAATTTGGGATTTAATGGTGCTTTACCCTTTTTATATTTTTGTGTATTTATTAAAGTTTTAAAATATTTTTCACAAATATTTTATTATTTAGATACATCTAAGTAAAGTGCATATAAAAAAGTAAAAAATTACTTAAAATTTGAAAAATATTCACTAAAAAATATATATATATATATATATATGAAAAACAAAAAATTTAATTTTTAAAAAACTGAAATCAAACACACTGATTCTTTTTCACAAACCCAAAAGAATGAATTGTAATTCCTAATTTGTGAATTGCCCCAACCTCTCACCACAATCACCGCCGTCCCTTCCCCTCTCTTCCAATCACAAAGAGAACCCTCTTCCTCAACTACTGCCATCCATTCATCTTCTTTATTCATTGCAATACCACCGCTCATTTATTTTTATTTTTCTTCTTCTTCATTTTTATAGATAAACACATGGTATATAATATATATATATATATAACAAATAATTGGAATCTCAAGCTGTGTATTGATTATTTATAGCATTTTCGTAAAATTCATTCTTAGGGTTCATCTGTGTATAATCTATTGTTTTCACCATATATTCTTCAATTTGACGAACTAATGACAGCAACAGAATTGTGTGAATTCTTCCTATGGACTATGAAATGAATAGATTGATGTTACCCATTACGTTCACGAATGAGACCAACCATGAATCGTTCAATGATTGTCAATACTACTGCGTGCTTTCATGCATTTCGGACGTCTGCTTTGCTTGCAAACAGATAGATAATATAGGCATTTTCATTATTCACTAGCTATGGTTATTTTGAATAGTTGTATCACTTGGTTACCAATTGTATCTTTTACACATTGAGAGTTGGAACTGCATTTCAACAGACGTATCTCTTTGAGTTGCAATGTACAAGTAATATAGCATTAAGGGATGGTTATTTTTGAAATTAAAAAGTGTAGAGAACACTATCAAAACTTCCACTCTTTTATAGCAGTAGATAGTAGGGGTGAGTAGCGGATATATCGATTCGCCTAAACCGACCAAACCGAACCAATCCGCCGCATTTTGGATGGATGCATAATGACGAGCAGACGGTTGCGGATTAATTTTTTCCAATCTGCCTATTTTTTGGCAGATGGCGGATTTGAGATTTCTTTGGCCACAACCAAACTGCCAAACCGCGAGCACCCCTAGTAATTTGTAAGACTTTGTGTTTTCAATCTATTTAAATATTCTGTTTGTGTTTTCAATTAAAAACAGAGTTTAAATATTTTGTTGAAAAAAAGTTTTCAACTTGGATATATTTTTTGAATTGAAAAAAGTAAATGTATTATTTATCCATATTTTTTTGTTTTTAAATCTAACTCTAAAAATAATAGATAAAAAAGATAATTTATGCTTAGTTGGTTTTTGTTTTCAAAAACAGATATAGATGTAACAATACAGAAGCATACAATCTCTGTTGCTGCTCTGTTCATGGTTTTGGTGATTTGAATTGTTTTTATATTTTAAGAACTACAGATTGTAATACTTTATGTAGATAAGACATACTGTGATTGTAATATATGGATGAGACATGTAATGATTGTAATATTCTAAATTTTCAAACTTTCTTTCTTTGATGAGGCATGAGGCATGCAGTGATTGTAATACTTTTTTTAAATCATTGACTATAATACTTTTTTTTTTAGGAAGTGCACAAATTGAATTATATTGAAAATTTATAAAATTTTAAACCGCCAAACCAATTTGCATCCATATGCCAATCTGCTCAATTTGCTCAATTTGCTCAATCTACATCTGTCATATTAGCAGACGGATGCAGATTGATTTTCTCCAATCTGCCAATCTGGCGGACAGATGGCGAATTGGAAGTTTTGTGACCGTAACCGACTCGCACCCACCCCTAATAGATAGATAGATTGTATGTTATTATTGAAATGTCCACATTAAAAAATAAATAAATAAATAAAACGAGAAATGTCCACACACAAACAAAAGTGACCCAACCTTCTCAGCATCACATATTTAACAAATCAATAATGGAACTTAAACTAGAAGAACAAGGCTGCATATTCAGTCCCATTAGCTAACTTCCACAACTTTGTTATTTGGAGCAAGTTTAATTTGATTATTGCAAAGTGCTGCAACTCGGTTCATAGAAGTTTAGAAAACAAAGTAATAAATAAAAATAAAAGAGGTAAGCCAAAGAAAGTAGTGGAGCATTTTCCCATTCACGCATTTTGTTAAACATATAGTAATTAACAAATTGAAATAGTTCAACAACAAGAGAAACAAAAAATCAGAGGCAAGATAATATGATATGCAAAGTATATAACTGTATGACATTATCTTGGCAGTACTCTCCTACCAAACAAAACAAACAAATAAATAAATGAAAAAAAAATTCTAGAATTTTCTGTCTTTCTCCAACTTCACAATTTTTATTTATTTTGTAACATTAAGACTTGATGTGTTCATGTTATCAGTGTAATATTTTAATTTAAAAGTACGTTAATTTATTTCTCTTCTTCAATTCCTTTACATGGGCATGTAAATATGAAAAGTCATGAAAAATTCATATTTAGATAATCTGTTTTCATTGAATTTCAAGTTTGCAGAACTTAATTCACTCTATGACGTGAGCGAGCTCTGGCAGATAACGTGAACAGTGGTCAATGAATGCGAATGCGAAGTTCAAGCTTCAAACTTGATGAATGTGAAGGCGAATGCAAAGTTTACCCTCTTCTTCTCCTTCGACGTCCTCCTTCACAGGCAAAGTTCACTCTATGTTGTGTTTTCTATCCTTCCATGTATATATTGTTGGACAATCTTCACTATATTTAAATAGATTAAATATTGTTGTGTACTAAACAATAACCAGAATATAAAGAAATTTTAAAAAATGAGAGAATTTGTTTAATTACAAAAATCAAACTTGAAATAATAAATAAATAAATAAAAATATATTTTATTTTGTTACAAAAACAAAATTAAAAATTGATTTTAAATAAATAATAATAACTCCGAAAATAAATTAAATAACTTACTTGATTAATTCTTAAATATTATTCTAATCAAGTTCAGTGTTTGACACTGTGTCCTTAAGACAGACTCGTCCTCTCCACGGTGCTTTCAGAATGTGGACGTCTATCTCCCAGGATGAAATGATCAACTATAAACAATAGTACCAGTTTATTTCCGGTTTAATTTGAATTATGGATTTTATTTTACCAAAAAATAAAATTAAATTCAAATGTTTTTGGCCCAAAAAGATAGGTATTGGGCCGAACAAGCCCAACCCAACCACACATCATGCACCCGCGCCCAAGCCCAGCCCCACCCGCCCAGACGGACGGCGGCGACGGCGCGCGTCTGTGGTGATTTTTGGGTCCAATGGGTCTAACCCATTTTGCCCATAACCTCCCTCTCTAAAACACTTGGGTACCCCTTGGGGCACACCCCAAGTACCAAACCCGTGCCTTATAAACCTATTCAAATCTTTCCACCAAATCAATATGGGACAAGCCTTATTCAATCCTTTAAGGATTTTCCACCAAAATTCCATTTCCATGGAGCATACTTTGGCTTCAATTTCCCTTTCACTCGGTAATGGTTTTGAGCAACCAAATATACCACGTAAATCACAACGCGGCATAGAACACGTTACCACTTTGACCCGCGAAAATCGACGCACGGGTCCCACCTAAATAATAGACCAAACTTAGGAAAAAATTCTAGTTTTACCCAGAATTTTATAACCATTTCCAATAATCCCCCACATGAATGAAATTTGATGACAACAGAAATGCAACAATATGCAAACTTTATCGAAAGAATATACGTCGAAAATATCTTACATCAGGATAGATAGCTTTCGACCTTGAACCTTCCCTAGTGATAACCTATCGAACTTACTAGCTAACCAATGGATGCAATGCCTTGAATTGTTCAGCCATTTGTGTAAGCCAAGACAATAGATTTCACACAAAATATCTTCTAACACATCGTGGTTCTCACTGTTGTGTTCATTTTGGCCTTGAACGCTCCTGATTTTCATAAGTGTTTTTAGAGAATTTAGCCTCTTTCATTTTCATAGAACCGGCTCCAGTTCGACACTCATATAGGTGATTCTTATTGTGAGTATCTCCTTATACTCGTCTTGATTTTATGCCTTAATCAAGATATAAGTAATCATTAAAAGCAAAGCTTATCCTTATGCCCCTGAATGCAACATATGTTGTAGATATCACTCTCACCATAGGAATGGGTAGGGAATTTTAATCCCTTGGTGATTTCTGGCGAGCCATACATAACTTAGTTATCCCTTTGAACTTAGTTCTTGGGATCTCCAGTCATATAAGTAGGGTTACCATTATGACAACTCTTATGTAATAGGCTTTAATCTCATCCCCTTTGATAAACTATACACTAACTCTTTTGTCAAACCTTTTGTTAACGGATCCGCAATATTCTCTTTAGATTTATATAATCTATTGAGATTATTTCATTTGACAACAATTGCCTTACAGTATTATGTCGACGACGAATATGCCATGACTTATCGTTATACATGTGATTCAGTGCCCTGCCTATTGCAGATTGACTATCACAATGAATGCAAATAGCTGACACAGATTTTGGCCACATTGGAATGTCTTCTAAGAAGTGACGAAGCCATTCTACTTCTTCTTCTGCTTTGTCTAAAGCAATGAACTCGGATTCCATTGTGGATTGTGCGATGCATGTTTGTTTCGTGGACTTCCAAGAAACAGTAGTGCCTCCCAGAGTAAAGACATATCCACTAGTGGATTTTGAATCTTTAGTATCCGATATCCAATTGGCATCACAATAACCTTCACGTACTACTGGATATCGAGTAAAGTTCAAACCATGATCACGGGTGAATCTTAGATATCTAAGAACCCGAATGATCACCTTCCAATGGTCTTCTCCGGGGTTATTAGTGTACTTACTCAATTTACTAATAACATAAGCTATATTAAGACGAGTATAATTCATTAGGTACATTAGGCTTCTAATGATTTGGGAGTATTTTAACTGAGACACTGCATCACCTTTATTTTTCGACAAATAAAGATTGATGTCTAGAGGTGTTCTAGTTAAATTCATATCATCCTTAATAAATTTACCAAGAATTTTCTCAATATAATGTGATTGAGATAATGCATATCCGTTAGATGTTTTAGTAATTTTCATTCCTAATATAACATCTGCGACCCCCATATCTTTCATATCAAATCTTTTGTTAAGCATTTACTTAGTTGATTTGATCATGTTTTGACTGCTTCCAATGATAAGCATGTCATCCACATAAAGACAAACGATGACATATCCTTAGTCAGTGTTTTTAACATAGACGCATTTGTCACATTCGTTTATCTTAAACCCATTAGTAAGCATAACATGATCAAATTTTTCATGACATTGCTTAGGCGCTTGTTTTAATCCATAAAGAGACTTTACAAGCCGACAAACTTTCTTTTCTTGCCCCGACACTACAAACCCTTCGGGTTGCTCCATATAAATCTCTTCATTTAGATCACCGTTTAAGAAAGCTGTCTTAACATCCATTTAATGTATCCCTAAATTAAACAATGCCACTATAGCAATAAGTATGCGAATGGATGTTATTCTAGTCACAGGGGAATATGTGTCAAAATAGTCCAGACCTTCCTTTTGTCTGTAACATTTAACTACAAGTCTTGCTTTATACTTGTCAATTGAACCATCTGCTTTCATTTTTCTCTTGAATATCCATTTATATCCAAGAGGTTTAGAACCTGGTGAAAGATCCACCAATTCCCAAGTATGATTTTGTATAATAGATTCAATTTCATGATTAACAGCCTCTTTCCACAAAGGTGCTTCAAGATTTGTCATTACTACTTTAAAGCTTTGAAGTTCATTTTCTAACAGGTATGTTAGAAAATCTGGACCAAAGGATTTTGATGTTCTCGCTCTCTTACTTCTTCTTGGTTCATCATCAGTTAAATCCTGTTAGTCGAGACCATTACTAGCCTCTTGTGTTTGATTGTCATTAATCTCTTGACTTTGTGTACAATCATAAGTTCTTTTTTGTGAATTTAATTCTTGTCCTTTCTTGTAAAGAAAGACATGTTCAAAAAACACAGCATTCCTTGACTCTATAATAGTGTTCACATTTATATCAACTATTTTTGATTTATAAGTCAGAAACCGATATGCACTACTATTCTAAGCATAACCAATAAACACACAAACTACTGTTTTTGGTCCAATCTTAGTCTTTTTAGGAACAGGAACTTCAACTTTTGCCAAACACCCCACACTATTAAGTAATTGTAGGAAGGTGGTCGACCTTTCCACAATTCATAAGGAGTACTGTTGGTTTTCTTGTGGGGTATTCTGTTAAGAACATAATTAGCAGACAATATTGCTTCCCCCCACAAGTTCTGTGGTAAGCCTAAACTTAGTAACATGGCATCCATCATTTCTTTTAGAGTTCTATTCTTTCTTTCAGCAATTCCATTTTGCTAAGAAAAAAAAAGGTACTGTAGTTTGGTGAATAATGTCATGTTGTGCACATAATTCATTTAATGGTGCATCATATTCACCACCCTTATCACTTCTAATATAAAACAAAATATAACATCCATCACTTGTTGTCTATGATGTGCTTGATTCTTAAATTTCAAATGAAAAATTCAAAATAATTATGACTACACAAATCAGAATTAATGTTTTGACAAAATCATATCCTCATAAAAATTTTGCCTACAAATCGAACAATTCAAAAAACCCATTTGATTGTATACATTCTTGCAACTCATTTACGAAAAAATGTCACTGTCATAAAAATATTTGTGACAAAAGAAAATTAAATTATCTCAACTAATGCAAGAGATATACCCCCATATTAATAAAATGGTTTATAGTTTAACAAATTCTACTACGCAAGTAAAATAATTATTAACGACATCTCATGTCACATAATTCAAAATAAATTAATAATCAACATAAAAGATTTCTTAAATTTACTTCCCAATTAAATGGAACGATATAACTACATACATCTTCATGTTTAAATTTCTCTGGTGTTTAAACACCCATCAAAAATTGATTGAAAAAACTCAAATTAATCCGCTTATGTACAAGGTCAACATATCAATTTATCATTCCAAATCACATGAAATTATTTTTAAGAAATAACTCGAGTTGATATCAATACATGCATATCAAACGCATCAACTAAAAATAATGAATTAACAAAATAAATTAATCTTGCATGATCCCATAACTTGCATCATGAAATAAAAAGATTCTCAACTCATAAATAAAATTCAATGCATTTAAAATGTTCTTGTGAATATATATATATATATATTTTCCGACTCATGTGCAAAAACTATTCACGACTACGGATCCATACACAGAAATTAAAGAATGAATTAGTAAACCAATAAAGAAAATAAACTTGCCACAAAAGTTTCTTCATAATAAAAATGAAATTAGTTTGTAAAACTAAAATAAAATCCATAATCAAATACTTCCGTGTATACTCACAATGAACTACGGTAAATTAACAAAATTAATTTTCTAGTTACTAAAACCAAAAAATAAAATACCGAAATAATATCTAATTACAAAAATCAGAAAAACAAATCACAAATTAATTTTCTAGTTACTAAAATCAGAAAATAAATTATAACAGAAAATAATTTTATTTTCCTTGTTACTAAAACTTGAAAAATAAAATACCAAAATAATTTTTTATAATACCAAATAATATTCTGCAATTGTTAATGACACCAGTATATTACTACTAGTTGTAAAAGAAAATAGACAGTATATCACTACTATCTGTCAAATAGTTTATAAATACTATTTGTATTTTCCAACCAGAATATTCTTTTAAAAATACAGAAAATTAAATACAATGAAGACACTGAAAATAATTTTTGTCTTAAGATTGTTGAACAATCTTCACTGTATTTAAATAGATTAAATACTGTTGTGTACTAAACAATAACCAGAATATAAAGAAATAAAGAAAATGAGAGAATTTGTTTGATTACAAAAATCAAACTTGAAATAATAAATAAATAAATAAAAACAGATTTTATTTTGTTACGAAAACAAAATTAAAAACTGATTTTAAATAAATAATAATAACTCCGAAAATAAATTAAATAACTTACTTGATTAATTCTTGAATATTATTCTGATCAAGTCCAGTGTTTGACACTGTGTCCTTAAGACAGATTCGTCCTCTCCACGGTACTTTCAGAATGTAGACGTCTATCTCCCAAGATGAAATGATCAACTACAAACAATAGTAGCACTACAAATTGTTTGCCTAATGAACACACTAAGTGTTTACACTCTTTCTTTCATAAATTAAATGCAACAAAATGCAGAGATTTATAGCAGAAGATGGAGTAGGAAAATTGGAGTTAAAATCCAAATTATAGGCTAGTCTATTTATAGGCAAAATTGTGGCTGTTAGTTTTAAATTAAACAGGTGCAAAACCTGTTCAATTTAAACAGATAGGCACTGTTTGGACAGGTTGAAAACTGTTCGGTTTGAATTTAAACAGATTTAAATTTGTTGGTTTCAAAAAATGGAAGGGATCTGTTTGGGTGTACAACAAAAAAAACTGGACCAGTTTATTTTCGATTTAATTTGAATTCTTGATTTTATTTTATCAAAAAATAAAATTAAATTCAAATGTTTTTGGCTTAAAAAGATAGGTATTGGGCCGAACAAGCCCAACTCAACCACACACCCAGCTCGCCCGAACGGCGGCGGCGCGCACGTGTGTGGTGATTTTTGGGTCCAATGGGTCTAGCTCATTTTGCCCATAACCTCCCTCTCTAAAACACTTGGGTACCCCTTGGAACACACCCCAAGTACCAAACCCATGCCTTATAAACCTATTCAAATCTTTCCACCAAATTAATATAGGACAAGCCTTATTCAATCCTTTAAAGATTTTCCACCAAAACTCCATTTCCATAGAGCATACTTTGGCTTTAATTTTCCATTCACTAGGTAATAGTTTTGAGCAACCAAATATACCACGTGAATCACAACGCGACATAGAACGCGCTACCACTTTGACCTGCGAAAATTGACGCACAGGTCCCACCTAAATAATAGACTAAACTTAGGAAAAAATTCTGATTTTACCCAGAATAATATAACCATTTCCAACATGTATGTGAACAAAAGAAAAGTTTTTCAAAAGTAATTTAGATTTTTTAATTTGTTTTATTTAAGTGCACCCACTACAAAAAAAAGTGTTTTTTGCGACGGCAAAATGCCGTCGCAAATGCCCCGGATGCCGTCGCTAATAGTTTTTGCGACAGTAATTTGGCTTTTTGCGACGGTAAGCGGGGGTCGCGACAAAAGGGGTTGCAAAAGGGCTTTAGCGACGGTAAGTGCCATCACCATTGTTTTTTGCGACGGGAGGGTGCCTTTTTTGCGACGGCACATTTTCTGTCGCCAATAATGGAATAAAATATCAGTTTTTGCGACGGTAGAGAATTCCCGTCGCTAAAATGGGTTTTTTGAGACGGCAACATTACCGTCGCTAAAAGTGTTGTAGCTTATAACTATTGGCGACGGCAACCGGAACCGTCGCTAAAGGTTTGTTTTCCAAATACGTTACATAGCTTTTGCGACGGTATGGGTGCCGTCGCAAAAGCCTCGTACTGTTTTTTGCGACGGGTTGTCATGTCGTCTCAAAAAAAAAAAAAACCTGTTGGGAAATTATCAAAAAAATTAAAATAACCTGTATTAAATAAAAAATAACTATAAAAAAATCCAAAAATTACATAATAATATAAATACATATATAAACAAAAGTTGACAAATAATGAAAATTCATATTGTTGTTCCATTCATAACAATACATAAATAAAAATTCATAACAATAAAAATTATACCACTACATAACGTCGCATAATACATACACAATGTTGTTCACAAATTTAAATAACATAAATCAAAATCAAAACCAAAAGTTTTCGTCTTGATTCGTTCGTGGGTTACAAAAACAAATGTTTGTCAAAATCTTTATACGCCCGCATTCCATAATAAGCAAACTGCTACTCAGGAAATATCTGAAAAAAACAAGATAAAAATAATTAAAAACCATATAATGGTGTTAATATTTTAATTACAAAAAAATATAAAAAAAAATTTGACTACTATATAATTAGAAAGATAGTTTAGTGAATAATTTTGACTGGACCGAAATTCGACTCCAACTCCCAAACCGGGAACCCGATTCGAGCCCCGTCTTCTCCCACAAGTCTCTCGTGCCTAGGCAGTCGTGCGTGCCAAGTTTCGTGCTAAACCGACGCCGTTTGGTGATTTTGGGGCGTTAACGCCTCGAACTCAAGTTTGCTTAAGGAAGTAGTTTGCCTAAAGTGAAATCCGGCTCTAACTCCCAAACCGGGAACCCGATTCGAGCCCCGTCTTCTCCCACAAGTCTCTCATGCCTAGGCGGTCGTGTGTGCCAAGTTTCGTGCTAAACCGACGCCGTTTGGTATTTTGGGGCGTTAACGCCTCGAATTCAAGTTTCTTAAGGAAGTAGTTTGCCTAAAGTGAAATCCGGCTCTAACTCCCAAACCGGGAACTCGATTTGAGCCCCATCTTCTCCCACAAGTCCCTCGTGCCTTGGTGGTCGTGTGTGCCAATTTTCGTCCTAAACCGACGTGGTTTGGTGCATTTGGGGCATTAACGCCTCGAATTCAAGTTTCTTAAGGAACTAGTTTGCCTAAAGTGAAATTCGACTCTAACTCCCAAGCTGGGAACCCGATTCAAGCTCCGTCTTCTCCCACAAGTCTCTCGTGCCTAGGAGGTCGTGTGTGCCAAGTTTCGTCCTAAACCGACACGGTTTGGTGCATTTGGGGCTTTAACGCCTCGAATTCAAGTTTCTTAAGGAACTAGTTTGCCTAAAGTGAAATCCGGCTCTAACTCCCAAGCCGGGAACCCGATTCGAGCCCCGTCTTCTCCCACAAGTCTCTCGTGCCTAGGAGGTCGTGTGTGCCAAGTTTCGTCCTAAACCGACGCGGTTTGGTGATTTTGGGGCATTAACGCCTCGAATTCAAGTTTCTTAAGGAACTAGTTTGCCTAAAGTGAAATCTAGCTCTAACTCCCAAGTCGGGAACCTGATTCGAGCCCCGTCTTCTCCCACAAGTCTCTCGTGCCTAGGAGGTCGTGTGTGCCAAGTTTCGTCCTAAACTGACGCGGTTTGGTGATTTTGGGGCATTAACGCCTCGAATTCAAGTTTCTTAAGGAACTAGTTTGCCTAAAGTGAAATCCGGCTCTAACTCCCAAGCCGGGAACCCGATTCGAGCCCCGTCTTCTCCCACAAGTCTCTCGTGCCTAGAAGGTCGTGTGTGCCAAGTTTCGTCCTAAACCGACGCGGTTTGGTGATTTTGGGGCATTAACGCCTCGAATTCAAGTTTCTTAAGGAACTAGTTTGCCTAAAGTGAAATCCGGCTCTAACTCCCAAGCCGAGAACCCGATTCGAGCCCCGTCTTCTCCCACAAGTCTCTCGTGCCAGGAGGTCGTGTGTGCCAAGTTTCGTCCTAAATCGACGCGGTTTGGTGATTTTGGGGCATTAACGCCTCGAATTCAAGTTTCTTAAGGAACTAGTTTGCCTAAAGTGAAATCCGGCTCTAACTCCCAAGCCGGGAACCCGATTCGAGCCCCGTCTTCTCCCACAAGTCTCTCGTGCCTAGGAGGTCGTGTGTGCCAAGTTTCGTCCTAAACCGACGCGGTTTGGTGCATTTGGGGCATTAACGTCTCGAATTCAAGTTTCTTAAGGAACTAGTTTGCCTAAAGTGAAATCCGGCTCTAACTCCCAAGCCGGGAACCCGATTCGATCCCCGTCTTCTCCCACAAGTCTCTCGTGCCTAGGAGGTCGTGTGTGCCAACTTTCGTCCTAAACCGACGCGGTTTGGTGATTTTGGGGCATTAACGCCTCGAATTCAAGTTTCTTAAGGAACTAGTTTGCCTAAAGTGAAATCTGGCTCTAACTCCCAAGCCGGGAACCCGATTCGAGCCTTGTCTTCTCCCACAAGTCTCTCATGCCTAGGAGGTCGTGTGTGCCAAGTTTCGTCCTAAACCGACGCGGTTTGGTGATTTGGGGGCATTAACGCCTCGAATTCAAGTTTCTTAAGGAACTAGTTTGCCTAAAGTGAAATCCGGCTCTAACTCCCAAGCCGGGAACCCGAGTCGAGCCCCGTCTTCTCCCACAAGTCTCTCGTGCCTAGGAGGTTGTGTGTGCCAAGTTTCGTCCTAAACCGACGCGGTTTGGTGATTTTGGGGCATTAACGCCTCGAATTCAAGTTTCTTAAGGAACTAGTTTGCCTAAAGTGAAATCCGGCTCTAACTCCCAAGCCGAGAACCCGATTCGAGCCCCGTCTTCTCCCACAAGTCTCTCGTGCCAGGAGGTCGTGTGTGCCAAGTTTCGTCCTAAATCGACGCGGTTTGGTGATTTTGGGGCATTAACGCCTCGAATTCAAGTTTCTTAAGGAACTAGTTTGCCTAAACTGAAATCCGACTCTAACTCCCAAGCCGAGAACCCGATTCGAGCCCCGTATTCTCCCACAAGTCTCTCGTGCCTAGGAGGTCATATGTGCCATGTTTCGTGCTAAATCCGGCTCTAACTAATCCCGTCTTCTCCCACGAGTCTCTTAACTTAGAATGTAAAGAACGCAAAGATACATTTTAGCTTAGAATGCAAAGATACATTTCATACCTGATCTTCTGGTGGTGGTGTATATGGATTCTCGTCTTCTACAGATTCCCTAAATGCCCGGTGGCCACTCGATGCATCAGGAACCTATGTTAGTCAATGCATAATGTGTTAATCATATTCAAATTTTATACATAATCTTGAGTGAAAATTGAACTGTCAAACAATTGTGATGTTTATATGGAACCTGTTTGTTGGGATCCACACTCACCCCCTGTGACACAAGGGCCATCATCTCAGCTCTCTTCTGCTGCAAATGTGTAGAGAACTCTGCTCACAGCTCCTCCCTCAACTCATCCCTTAGCTCTGCACGAACCTGCTGCGTGATCTGATCAATAGTCGATGGCTGGGGTGTTGACTGTGATGGCCCAGCACCATCTTTATACACCACTCTCCGAGGCACAATTCTCCCGTATGTGTGACAATATCCATGTCCGTCATGACCTATCAACTCATGGAAAATGGCATTCCTAGCCTCCAAAGTCCGACCATTCTCAGGTAACATAGAGAGTGGACGATTAAACTCATCCTGTATTGAATAAGACATACAAGTATACGCCAAATTAAGATGGTTGATACACAAAAAATAAACTTTAAATACAATCAAAGGTGTTTGGAAACTACCAAGGTCTGGATAACCTCTGGGTCATCTACTCTACGTGTCATAAGCCAAACATTCATCTTATTAGTAGACTCCCCCTTACTGGTCATCTAAATTTTTTTTAGAAATATGAAAATTAGAATCCAAATAATTTGCAAATATACAATGTTTATTTATATACAAAAATAAAACAATAAAATGTAAACATCATGCCGTATCTGAGAGAAAGTAGTACACCCTATGGTATGAGCTATGCCGTGAGCTCGCCGATTTTTGAGCGTTCCTACTTGCAATTTTCTATAACAGGTTCAACAAATGTAAGTATGTAAATATGATTTGTATGTTTACATATCATAAATATAACGTAATTGTATACCTCAGCATCGGAAGTACGCCAATACTCCACAAGTTGTTCCTACTGGCTTGGCACAACATTCATAGGAACATCATCCTTCAGATTAGGATCAGAGCTTCTAGGCTTGAAATACTTAGCCTTAAGCTTGTTCTTGTGATCCTTCCATATGCTGTTGCAGTTTTTCATGCAGATTGGCTTGTACTCCTCTGGACATATATTCAAATTGTCCTATAAAACACAAAGTTTAAGGCTAAGTATAACACAAATTTGGAATTCGAATTTATGGACAAAAATATACTTTTACCTTCACATCCTTCCAGATAGCATCAACAATATCATCAGGCACATTGTTCCAGTCAAGAAAAGTACGAGGAACAATGTTACCATTCCGCACAATAATGCCAAGTTGAGTAGTTAACTTGGCCACGTTATCCCCTATTGGGCAGTAATTTTCATCAAATTGTATGTCCAGCTTTTTACCAGTACCCCACTCTTTAATGCCCTTGGCACATCCTCTACCACGCCTAGTCGAGGTTGATGAAGAACTAACATAACCTGCGATATACAATAATAATAAACAATATGCAACGGTAATAAACAAATGCAACTTTAAATAATGTGAATACAAATCATATCAAATAAACCTGATGTGGGCTGTGAAGAAGTCGAAGGGTCTGCAAAATACAATGAGAATAAACAAGTTATATATAATGAGCATAAATAAATGTATGTGTAAATAATTTTTATACAAATCAAAGCAAATTTATATACCTGCGGATGGCTCATAAGCTGATGATGATAGCTGCTGTGGTGCCACTGATGACGGACACACCGATGGTAGGCGTGGAAAAGTACATGGTAGTCTTTGTGGTGCCACCGATGGTGGTCGATATGGTGGTACTAATGGCCCTCGATGGTGGTGGCACTAATGGCCCCTCCGATCTTTGGCCGATGTGATGCCTCCTCGATGGTGGTGCTCTTGATGTCTGCTATGTAGCACATCGACATCATCTTGTAGGATGATCAGGCTTCCTCTTCCTTCCCATAATAATCTGCAAGCAATATAACATTAATTGACATTAGAAACATAGACAATGGTTTGTCATCAACTTTAATATGACATGAATTGAACTAATACAATTACAAAAACAAAGTAAATTAAGAAATTGATGATTAACTACAACCTTGGCCTTAATTGAATTACTAATGTTGATTAAATATCAGCCTATTTGAACATCAACTGTTTCCTTCGTGGCTTCCTCACCCAACCAACTTCTTCATCACGCAGCATTAGATTTTCTTCCTATTGTGGGCTCATGTATGGCTCGATTTGTGGATCAGTCGAACTCATATCAAATAAACCTCTTTGAGACATCTTCACCACGACTTGCCAGTCTAGTTGTAACGGGTCTGCAACATACCAAACTTGCTCTGCTTGGGATGCCAAGATGAAAGGTTCATTGGTAATTCGATCATCTCGGTACAACAAATGATTGAAGTTCACCAACGTGAAAATGAAGACATCTTCTTTCTTTTCGGGTATGTTTTCAAACCAAACACACCATAACAAAACATGTTTCTTCTCATTGGCATATCGAATCTCAACAATATCATCAATTGTCCATAATAGTACCACAGACCCAGGAGGATTCTTGTCTTTTCGACTAGCATAACTGATGGTATCTGCCTTCAAAGCTACACCACAATTTTGTGTGGCTCAACGATCATCCATGGCCTTTACTCGATACCGAAACCCATTCAGTATATACCCGTTGAACCTCCTTGTCAGGTTATGAGGACCATTTTCCAATAGAATAATCTCTTCAGAAAATATGACATCAGTAGTCCTTCGCAAAGTTTGGACCTATTTAACACGAAAATGTAAAATTTAAAATGTAGATCAACTTAAGTAACTAGAATCTATAGAGTTAAATACATACATGTTCCTTGAACCAAATGTGAAAAGTTTCAAAATGTTCACGCCGAAGTTGATGATCGTTGACACGAGGCATTTTGAGCTTAAGTACTTCAAGGTGTTTGCTGTGTAGATTGAAATTTTAGTAATACAAAAAATTTAGTTGAAAATTCAATAAAACATAATAAAATATTGAGTGAGTGACTTAACCTACTTTATGAATGGTTGAACCGCGCTTGTATTGAACAAGATGTACCGATGAGCTTGTACCCAAGAAGTATTATCAAGATAAAAGCTTGTGTTTTCACCAATAGCATGACCCAAATTATCAGCACCACTATAGTTCCTCACGGGTCGACTAGATTTGGTTTCCACATCATTGAGATATTGTGCACAAAAATTCATGCATTCTTCCATAAAATATCCTTTAGCAATTGATCCTTCAGGATGAGCTCTATTGCGCACGTATTGCTTCAAAGTAAGAAGATACCTCTCAATTGGATACATCCATCGAAACTGAATCGCTCCACCCAATAAGGCTTCATCAGCTAGATGTATAGGCAAGTGCTCCATTATATTAAAAAAACTCGGAGGAAATATTTTCTCTAGATGACAAAGTGTTATAGCGATACGATCTTGAATATATTACCGTCGCATACGACTCACTTTCGAACACAATTGTCTAAAGAAATTGCTCAATTCAATCAAGGGTTCAATTACATTCTTGACAGCGATCTTGAATAGCCAATGGAATAAGTTGTTGCATCAGAATATGACTATCGTGGCTCTTAAGACCCCCAATGCTTCTATCATGTAAGCGCACACGACGTGATATATTGGATGAATACCCGTCGGGAACTCTTACTTCCTTCAACACTTTCAAGAACAAATCTTTCTCATCGTTGGTCATCGTGAATTGTGCTGGTAGTAAATAGGCTTTATTCGACCCTCTTAACTATAAATGTAGGGGTTTTCTAATATTTATATCTTGTAAATCACGCCGAGCATTAACACCATCCTTCGATTTTCCTGCAACCCCTAGTATTGTCCACAACACATTGTCACAAACATTCTTCTCTATATGCATCACATCGAGGTTGTGTCTTATTAGATTTTGCTCCCAATATGGCAATTCATAAAAGATACTCTTTTTCTTCCAACTATGGGTGCGATGTCCAGCTTTCTCCTTCTCTACCTGTCTCATATGCCTCTCCTTAAGGTCATCCCTCTTGTATTGGGTTAAAATACCCTCAGATTCTAATTGTAGCAACATCTCAGTTCCAGACAACAATTTTGGTTTGAGTCTAACTTCCCGACTACCATCAAATGATACTTTATCCTTCCGGAATTTATGGCCAATAGGTAAAAATCTGCGATGACCCAAGTATGATTGTTTTCTACTATGCTTCAACCAACACGAAGTAGTTTGCTTATTGCAACAAGGACATGCATATTCGCCTTTAGTGCTCCATCCTGACAAGTTTGCATATGCAGGAAAATCACTAATTGTCCACAGTAAAACTGCATGCATTTGAAACATTTGATTTGTTGATACATCAAATGTTGACACACCCTCATTCCATAGTTCTTTCAACTCCTCAATCAACGGTTGCATATACACATCAATCTTGTCACCAGGTCCTTTCGGGCCGTCAATAAGCACGGATAAAATTAGAAATGGTTGCTTCATGCACATCCATGGCGGCAAGTTGTATGGAATGAGCATAACAGGCCAAGTGCTATGAACTATGTTCATCGTCTTGAATGGGTTAAAACCATCAGATGCTAAGCCAAGCCTTACAATTCGGCAATCATTACTAAAGTCAATATTCCGATGGTCAAAATCTTTCCATGCAAGGGAGTCAGCAGGATGCCTGAAGACACCATTATCAGTTCGTTCCTCTGCATGCCATCTCATGAACTTGGCCGTCTTGGATGATATAAACAACCTCTGCAACCTTGGCTTTAAAGGAAAATACCTCATCTGTTTTGCAGCTATTTGTTTGCCACCTTTGTTAGGACCATTTGAACCACCATCACCATTTGATTTCCATCTACAACTGTTGCATATGACATATTTATCAAGATTGGTGTCCTCGTTTCGAAACAACATGCAACTGTTCGGACATGCATCCCACGTCTCATACGTGAAGCCCAAATCTGTTGTGACCTTTTGAGCTTTATAATATGAGTCAGGAGTTTCACACCATGAGGAACGCCTCATTCAATAACTCAAGCAACATGTCAACAGCAGACTTGTGCATCGATTAAGCACTTTCAAATGTAAAAGTCGAACAATGAATGACAAAGATGTGAACTTCTGACAACCCGGATACAATTCACTTTGTGCATCTTGGAGAAGTTTGAAATACTTTGCAGTCTCTGCATTTGGACCGAGCTGGGGTTCAGATGCATGGGGATCAGGCCCCTGTGGTTCATTACCCTCAACACTTGTACCGGCATGTGGATTTCCCATAGCTCCTTGTATCATTCCAATCATATCATCCCCAATGTCTAAATTAGTTAATGTTTCATTCTCTCGATTACTATGCAGAGATACGTAAGATTCCCCATGATTAATCCAATATTTGTATTTTTTTAAAAAACCATTCAAAATCAGATACTCCCGTACACCCTCTCGTACAAAATAGTATCGATTCTCACACTTCCTACACAGACAACTGATCATCGAACCTTCAACCGTATTGGTGTAGGCAAACACAAGGAATTCATCAATCCCATTCACGTATTCGCTCGACATCCTATTTGGCAAATCAATCCAACTCTTATCCATCATCTGTACACATCTACAAAAATATCTCATCAAAGTAACTCTAGATATAATACCTACGTATTCATGTACCATGATACCTATCCGTCCAATTTCTCTCAAATAGGTAGGTGGTCTTATCCCAGTTAGTTATTTACCGATTTGATAGGAGAACATAAAAAATGAAATACTTATACAACAATACGTGAGATCAATTAATTGAATAAAAAAATGATATAATTTCATACTTTGTGAGTCATAACTAAAAAAATAAATAAATCATAACCAAACACCACATGAGGCACAACCAAAGATCTTATAAGTCTTAACTAAAATAATATCATAATTAACGAAGATAATTCATCATAACTAAAGAAAAAAAAATTACATAACTAATGATGCATATTATAAATGGATGTGTATGGATTTTGCAAATACGTATATATATTTTTAGTCAATAATTAACTTTTAAATTACAACATAACGAAGCCTAAGATTAGAAAAGTTGGGTAATTAGCTTTCTACCCTTTTAGTTTCTTACCATTGATGGGAAATGGCCACGTAATATTGTAAATTAGTTTAGGGTATTTTAGTCAATTCAATTTATTCTAGGAAATTTGCAACCCAACAAAGCCAATTATGTCCTCATCTCGAAAAAAAAAAAAGTTGGGATTAAAAAATACAAAAAAAAAAAAAAAGGTTGAACAAGCCAGTTATTTAAAATGTCATATTTAAATAATAATTATTTTATTTTTTTTCTCAAAAAAAAGTCAAAAAAATTAAAAATTTATTCCCAAACGAAATTTATTTTGCCAAGTTAAATTAATTAAAAAAAAACACTACAAAATCAGGTTAAAAAAAATTCATCTATTTACCAAACGAAAGCTAATTTTTAAATCAAGTTAAAAAATTTCCCAAACGAAATTTTTTTCAAAATTTATTTTCTTACTTATTAAATTTACGAATATACATAACTTCATCTATTTTTAAAAAAAATACATAACTTCAGTCAATTTTCATGAAGAAAAAAGAAAAAAAAAAATACATTCATCTACAAATTTTGTTCAAATATATATATATATATATCTTTTTCAAAAAAAGAAAAAAAATATTGATGAAATTTATATATATCAGATTTTTCCAGTAAATTTTTTTATATATACATTCATATTTTTTTACAGATATATATATCATATTTTTTTATATATATCAGATTTTTTTCTACAGATTTTTTTTATATATATCAAATTTTTTTATATATATCAGATTTTTTTCTACAGATATATATATACATTCATCTACAGATATATATATATATATATACAGAGAGAGAGAGAGAGAGCTTCGTCGCCGGACCAACCAGAGCCGTTGTCGTCGCCGCCACACCGCCGCACCACCGCTGGAGACAGCCGTTCGCCTTCGTAGCTCTGTTGAGGAATTTGGGGGAAAAAAAAGTTTATAACATTTTAGGGATTTGGCTGAAATCAACGAGCGGGAAGATGGAGGGCGGGGGCACTTTTTTTTTTTTTAACATTTTGCGACGGTTCGTTTTACACCGTCGCCAATGGTTCTAATTACATCATAAAACGGCGCCGTTTTAATAAAGCATTTTTTGCGACGGAAGTTTGCCGTCGCAAATGGCCACTGTTTGCGACAGCAAACATACGCCGTCTCAAAACCAGCTTTTTTTTGGACGGTAAAACACGCCGTCGCTAATAATTCGGCATTTACTACCTATCCGCGTAGCTTTATTACCAACGGGACAAACGCCGTCGCTTAAACCCTTATTTGCGACGGTATAAGTTGCCGTCGCAAAAAACCATTTTTTGCGATGAAAAGCACACCGTCGCTATTGCTTCCGTGTTTTTTGATTCCTTTTCTTGTAGTGACCTCAAAAAGGTATTTTGGAGAGAAAAAAAAAAAAAAAAAAAAAGATGTACTGAAAATAAATTAAAACCCTAAATAATTTAATAAGGTGTACAAATTGGACTCACTTTTTTTTTTGGGGGTGAATAATTGGACTCACTTTCCCTCTCAATCCTGGATTAGATTAGATTTAAAAAATTATTTCGAGTATTATTATATATGAACGTGGCTTGAACCGAACTCATGTCAAACCCTATAGAAAGTTTTCATCATTAAAGAAAAAATAACTTCCAACACAACAGTCTGACTTATTGCCTCAAATTATGATATTTTTTTGGGGTCACGTTTTGATGCTAGCGCGAGATGTCCACAATTATTAAATAAGTCGCGAAATTTTCATATTTTAAAATTTTTATATAATTAAATAGATAATCAAATTATATAAAATAACACCTTCAAAGCTACATAGGATTCATTTGGGAAGTGAGTTGACTTTTTAGTTTTTTAATTTTTTTAGCTATTTTAATCTGGAGTTAAAAAGTCTTGTTTGGGAAGGGATTTTGGTTTTTTTAATTTTTTTGTAAGAGAAAGAATGTAATGATTATGGATTAGATGCGATATTTATTTTATTGGGCTAAAAAGCTTATTTTATTTTTTGTGGCTAAAATAGCCAAAAAAAGTCCCAAACTTGGCTTCCCAAACGAAACCTTATTTGTTACAAATAATGCATTTATTTCTCTATGAGCCACATTAACTCCTAAAATAGAATAAATGGTAAAAATAATATAATCTTAGATCTCATTTAGGAACATGTTATTTTAGTAATTTTTTAATTTTTTAGCTAAAATATAAGGTAAAAAAAAAGTAGTATGTTTGAAATGACTTCTAATTTTTTAAATTTTTTTTTAAATGTGTAAAAAGTATAGATAAAATAGAATCTTTAACTTTTTTGTATAAATTATAAATTATTTATTTTTTTAATAATTTTTTAACTTTTAAATTAAAAATATTACATGCGTGTGTTGGCTTTTTGGCTTTCGAAGGGTATTTTTGTAAATGCAAGTGTGCCAGCAAGGATCAATCAGTCCTTACAAAAATTATAATTGCCAATCAATTATCAAACGATTGTGTTTTAGTTCTTTCAGCCTCAATGAAGAAGACTTTTACTGGTGGCTTGACTTAGGAGAAATTAAGCAAAATAACAGTTAAATGACGAACAATTGAAGTATTTCATTAAGATGAAAACTTACAATGATCCAAACTTCGACCTCGTGAGTTTACAGTAACAATCTACTTGAAACTACTCCTATGAACGAAGTGCAGTGCAAGAATTTAAAGTGCAGGAATGTAAAGAACAGGTATTTAAAGTGCAGGAAATATAAAGATTGGAAATGTAAAACTGGAAAAGAAAATATGAAGTAAATGACTGGTTTGTTAGATCTGAGTCTGAGGTTTTTTCTGGGGGCTTCCCTGTTATTTATACTCTTCAAGGATGACCATCAAACTGCACTTCAAACCGTCGAACTGCTCCTCCATGATTGCTTGATCATGCTGCCTTAGAAGTAGTTCCACTACGCCATTACTTGCAGTTGGACTTCCCTCCTATATTTGAATTTGAATATGAGTAACCGTTGAAGCCACGTCACCTTGTGTCTCTTTGCTGATCCAATGCTACTCAGACCACGCAAGAACCAATATTAACCACCACGTGTACGGTCATGATCGAAGATTAAACATTCTTCCTGTATTGCCCTTACTTTGCCACGTGTCGAACTGTAACTGGCTTTTACAAAATATGTGGCCAACATTACCCCCCGCACTAATATACCCAAGACTTGGTGATATTAGTGGATCAAAGCCTTTCCCGCGCTTTTTGGAATGTGCATGGAGTCTATATTCTAGAAACACAACCGCCATCCATTGATGATTACTTACATTAATTTCGTTTCCGACCTTTGGAACATCTCCACCACCTTAGTAATCGAACGAACTAATATCTCTTTCATGACTGAACCAAACTTCTTCTCTATTGATCAAGTACATGAAGAGTCGTCTGATGATGTTATTTTCTCCTCGAAGGAAACTCCATACATTAATTAGCCACCTTCATTCCACTTCCTATATTTAAGTCATGGAGGCCTCTACAACTTATGAATCCTTGGACCACGAACATATTGTCCTTAATCCTTTAATTAAGAAAATTGCAGGTATGGATCCAGGAGATTCTTCTTCACAATCTGCATGGGATAGAGCTGTGGCTCCTTCTACCTTCAAGGATTAGGATTTACATTTGGTTGGAATCTGAGGCTCGTGTCTTAAGGGAGCGAATTAACCATCATTTTGTTGAGTTCACTGACCCTTTAGACTTCCCTTCTGATGCGCGAAGCTCGGTGGTTTACCCTTATGTGCCCATCGACCTTCGACGCAATTTGGAGGACAATTTACTTGTAGCATGGTACACATCCTCCATGCCTACAAGGATAGTGTCTGCCACCCGACGCCTAGAAGAGGCCCAAGGGCTCAATCCATCATCTTTAGCCAATAGGGCGAAACTCTGCTCTTCCAATTGGCTCGATTACATTAATGCCTTTGTTCCTTCTACTCTCGTGCCATCTCTTGAAATGGAAGCATCCACATCTTCTTCTCCATCTCCTGAATTAGAAGCATCCACACCTTCTCCTCCACCAACTCCCTCTTGGCCAAAAAAATTGGGGCTTGCCCTTTCTGCGGATAAGGTCTTTCTTCCTTACACACCTCCATCTTCCCCTACTCCAGCTGAGCGAAAACAAGCCCAGTTTTTGCTTGCAGCCTTCTCTCACTTGCCTTTCGACGTTCTGGAGGACGATGTTCCTCTTAAGAACTTTCAATGGGCTTGTGATATTCTAACTCGGGGTTAGGTCCTTAGCCCCCTTGCTCAAGCAGAACTCCACATGTTTCTGGACCAACTCCCATTACTCCTTCACTGGCATCGAACTGCCATGGCAACTGCTCAATCTTTGGACCAACTCTCATCCATTCAAGTTCATACCCAGTACGAAGTAGAGAAACTCATCGAGGAATTCGATGATTTCCAGAATAAAGACTCTGCATACGAGGATGACATGGATATGGGCGAACTGGAGCGAGGATTAAAAGAAGCAGCATTCGAAATAAAGGCTGAAGAGCTCTTTTATCAAGTGAGAGCACATCAACTTCAGCAGCCAATCCTGGAAGAAATGGAGAATAGAATAAAGAAAGAAAAGAAATTCATCGACCATAGTTGGACAACATTTCATGATCTTGTTATTTATTCCATTCCTTCTTTCTATGAGCTTAAACTTGTACCCAAAGAGGGTCATTCGATGTAATTGCTTTTTCTTTAATACAACTAAGACCGTTTTGGCATTATTCAAAAGCAATTTTTAGAACTTCTTTCTGAACAAACTCATCCTTCGAAACTGGACACAATTGTTAAAACACTAAGATCAGCACGAATTCTTCCAACTTTTGGAATAAAATTAACAATTTTGCTGATTTTCATTTAGAATCAGTGCTTCAAATTTAACAATCTTATCCTTCGAATATAGATCCAATCAATTCCAATAAGGATGCTGAGATGAATTTTCCAATTTATGGACTATGGTTACCAACTCTTCTTGATTTTTGTTTAGAATTGGTGCTTCGAATTTAACAATCTTTCCCCTCAAAACCTGTTTTAATCATAATCAAAATATAGTCATGGTTAGTACTGACTAGTTTTACAACAGTCCATACTTATAACAATATAGAAACTGCTCTTGGGGTATGCTGTTTTAACCAAACAAACAATTCTCTGTGTATATACAAACCAACTATTGGTTTAGATGTTTCGAACTACTATTTACTTCTTTATTACTTTTATTAAGAAACCTATTACAGGTCCTTAATCTCTTCGAAGTAAATTCATCCTTGAGTATTCTTACATTTTTAAGCATGTAGTATGCTTCGAAGCCGACTTCTATGTTTTGAAGCCGTTGTTGTTTGATTTTTGGCGCCAAAATCTGGTTTCGAAGCCAAATATCTTGCTTCGAAGCTGGCATCACCATCCGGAATGTGCTCTTTCCTCCAAAAACTATCAATATCGGAAGAGACTCCTCATATTCGTACTTTTAGTACTTAACGACTTACGGGATATATTTTCCAGACACAAAGGCCTTTAAAACCCTTTTGTTTCGCGTTCTGGAATTACTTACGTTCTCAACGTACAAACCCTTATCAATCTTCCACTTATCTCTCTACTCTCTCTTCACTTTCTGAAAAAGCGTACTATCAATGGCTTCTTCTTCACCAAAAGTGCCAGTCATAGAGCGTGTGAGCTCATCTGTGGCCTTGAAAAGACTCATTGATGCAGAATGTGAGAAGTACAAGGCTGGAGAGAAAAGCGCTATCGATGGGCGTATTTTTGTCCCTCGTCGCCATGTGCAGCAAGACTATGTGCTCGGGTCCATATTTAAAGAGATCCTTACTGAGCTTCCAGCCCTATACCCTCGTCTGGAGAACCAATGTCTTTTTTATGAAGGTGGTCTCGACAAGAGGAACTGGAGAATCAATCGCCCTCACCGATGCTGGCCCACGGTGAGACCGGAGTGGCAAGAATGGTATGACCGGGTCATCCCTACTAGGACACTGGACCTTCAAGAGCTCTGCCTTCTCGATGCTCTCCGACTATCTAGAGTAACTATCTCAGAGGACCCTTTCCTAGTTCCTGCTGCCTTATGTTTTTGGAACCCTATCTTTAATTTCTTTCAATTTAGATGTGGGATGATGGCCCCTACTGTTCTTGATATTTGTCATCTACTAGGAGTATCCCCTATTGGTACCCCCATTACACCAGATTTCCCTGACTTAGCAGTCCCTTTCTCCCTCTTCTCTCTTAACTCATCTTACAGTGATTTTGTTAAAGCTGAGAATAAAAGAGAGGGCCTGGTAACTGATAAGAAATTCTTTTCCTTCTTGTTATATTGGCTTTGCAAATTCCTTTTCTGCACCTCCTCCTAAAGAATCATGCCTGAATTTGCCTCTCTTGCCAAAGCCTTTGTTTTGCAGAAAATGGTAGCCTTGGCCCCATATGTTCTAGGCCATGTATATAAAGTTTGCTCCCTCTTTTGTGAAAAACCCTTAGATGCTAATCAAGGGGGGCCATTCTGGATCTTTCAGCTTTGGCTTTTTGCCTATTTTACTAAATTACAATCCAAATGCCTTAAATTTTCTGGGCTGCACTCTCTTACCCGTGGCATAAAACTGGCCAATGCTTCACTTTCTCCCTCTACTTTTGCCTGTTATTTCTCTTTCTTCCATCAACTACCAGCTGCCCCTCCTATTCAGTGTTTCCGTCCCTTCGAACCCAGCATTGGTCCAACTTGGTTGAATAATTTCCTAAGTGACAGGCTCTGTGCCTCGCCTGCTCACAAGGATATATGGGCTTCGCTTCTGCTTCCTAGAGAGCTATTCATTAAGACTACAAATCCCAGAGCTTATAAATGCATAGCTGAGCCTTATTGTCCTGCTCAATTTGCTAGACAATTTGGCTTCACACAAGGGGTCCCAATACCTCTCTGCAGCAACACCAATTTGAGCCTTACTAGGAGAGATTTGAAGGTTCGGAGGTCGAGGCTAGAAGAGGCAACCTTCAAATTATAGATGACTTGGCCAATTTTGAGTATACCCCTTTCATTCCTCAAGGTACCATATTGAAGAGATACCAAAATTGGTGGGTAAGCAATATGGAAGTCTATTTGGCCATTTCACCTCAAAACCTACTAAAGGTGTTGGATGTGCCCAAGCCCAAGGGAACTGGAACTGTTACCTCTTCCACTGTGCCTCTTCCAACCCAGTCCATTCCTACTGCCTCAACTCCTCTTAAAGTCAATCGGGCTGCTTCGAAGAAAGGTATATACCTTTGTTTTCTTTCCTTCGACTTTCTTTATGATGCTAGTTATCTTATTCTTAATTCTTCCTCTGTGAAGGTGGTCAACAGCAAAAGAAGAGGAGACTCCTTGAGCTAGAAAAGGAAATATCTGAGGTTCAAGTAGAAGTAGAAAAAGAAGAAGAAGATCAAGAGCAGGAGTCTCCCTTGAAAAGAAGGAAAAAAGTGATTGACTTGGTTCAACAGAAGACAGCTGCTAGAGAAGTAGAAGAGGAGCTCTTTTCTAGGGAATCCGGATCTCAAACTGAAGAAATTGATAAGGAAATTGAAAAAGAGCTGACAATATCAATATAGAGAAAAAAGAGAAGAAAGATAACTGTCTCTCCTTCTGATTTCGTCGAAGAATCCGATTCCGAGACCATTGCCGAAGCAATAGAAAAAAGAAAGAAAGTGGCTGCTTCAGCTACTAACTTGGTTGAAGATCCCGTCTACGAAGCAGCTACTAAGGCCGTAGAACAAGAGTGTTCCAAGGCCATAATTGTCTTCGAGAGGGCTGAGAAGAGACGGCAGCAACAATTTCTGAGAGATAAGGCTGCTGCTACTGACGCACTACAAAGGGAAGCTGCAAGAAGGCAACAGACTGCCAAACATTACTCTCTTCGCAGCTCTCCCATCAGTGCCAGCGCTTCTGGAACAAGTAATTTCTTTCATGCCTCTATTTTTTTCTTGTCGAATCTTTAATATTGAGACTTGACATCACTTCATATTTCTTTGCAGCAATAACCACTGAGCCTATCCCTCAATTTACTTCTCTTTCGATCCTTGCTCCTCCTTCTCCTTCCAAGGAAATTCCAATTGCCTCTTCTTCGAAGGCAGCTAATTCTCCAATTGATGGTGCTAGTAGTTCTCCAACTCATAATTCATCACCTTTGCCTACTTCCAGCCCCTCCTCGCTTGATTCATTGGTGGCTAAGACCATAGAGACTGCCAAAAATGCTCCATCCATTTCTCCTATCCCCATGCAGTCCTCTGTGCCTTCCACCACAACTCTCTCTGCGCCTCTCATGTCTATGGATGAGGTTGATGTCTTCAAAGCCAGACTAACTAGTCTCTTCTACATACCCTCTACCTCTCCAACATTCAATGTTGAAGCTGAGCCATTAGTTTTGGCTGACTCCTTGTTGGAAATTTTTTAGAGCTCTTCTTCCTCCAGCAGCAAGCCTTCTGCACCTTTGATAGACCTGGACACATGCATGGATCTGTTGATTTCTTTTTCGAGGATCCCCTTCGAGACTCTGCAAAGGCCTATAATCATAAATGGGTTCCTCGTCTTTGCAAAAGTTCTTTGCCGATCGGCATGAATGTTTCAAGTCATCTATCTCAAGCTGACATCTTGGATTTTACATTAGCATTTGTCGGTGCCAAGTGAGGATGAAATTGGTGCTACGAGTTTTGTTTCCCACGTACATACTGAAGTGTCAAAGCTTAAGGAACAACACTCCTCTGGCTCCCACTTTCGAGTCCAGTTGCTGAAGAGAAAAGCTCAACTTGAAGAGGAGCTATCTGCAATGAATCAGGCCTTAGTCCGAACTGACACTAAACTGCAAATTACCAAGCAAGGACTGGCTGATCGAAAGGAAGAGATGGCTGCAGCTATTCGACTATTTTCAGAATTTACCAATAGGAAATCTGTTGTACAAAAACAATTAAGACACTGTAATGATTTTTGGGCCAATTTGTGGCAAAATGTACTTAATTCTTTATGAAAAACCAAATTTTTGTTTATCATTTAAGCAGTCTTATGTTCTTGTACTTGGTGTTTATTTTATTCCTTATGTTTCCCAAATGGTTGGAAAATAAGGCTTCAAATATCTACCATTAATCTTTTTGGGATGTATATACCCATTCAAATTTCTCAAATGGTATGCTCCAAAAAGCAGAACTCTATAAATTTGATATGGTCTTTCCCAGTTAAGTGACCATTTGCCAAACTTATGGCTTTTAATTCTTATTAGGAGTATTGTTTTCCATACCAAATCACCTTCATCAAAGCCAATATGTTTGACTTTCTTATTATAATTCTTGGCTGCTTTCCTCTTTTGGAAAAGAATGTTATTTAATGTCAAAATTCTGGCTTCATCTATGCTTTCTAACTCCAAACACAAACTTTGATGGTACTGCTCAGGATCTAACTGATCTTGGCATCTTACCCTCAAAGATTTAACATTAATCTCCACAGGTAACACTGCATCATGCCCATATACTAAAGCATAAGAAGTGACTCCTGTGCTTGACCTTGGGGAAGTTCTGTAAGCCCACAAAACATCCAACAACAGGCTATGCCAATCCCTAGAATTATCTTCCACAACCTTTTGTATTCCCTT
Organism: Camellia lanceoleosa; assembly: GCA_025200525.1. Lineage (NCBI taxonomy): Eukaryota > Viridiplantae > Streptophyta > Magnoliopsida > Ericales > Theaceae > Camellia > Camellia lanceoleosa. The sequence goes on from CM045759.1 coordinate 109,571,340, forward strand.
TTTCAAGGACTTATTGGATGATTCAGCTTGACCATTGGCTTGTGCGTAATAGGGTGTAGAATTAACAAGGCTAATTCCAAACTCTGCCACAAAGGACTTCACCATCTTCCCATCGAACACAGTCCCATTATCCATAGTTATAGTTTGTGGGATGCCAAATCTATGGATCAAATCTTTAATGAACCCGATGACCTCTGTCTGGTCTACAGCCTTGTATGGCTTGGCTTCGACCCACTTAGTAAAGTAATCAGTGGCCACTAGAATGAAACAATGATGCTTCGAAGAATGTGGGTGTATTTTCCCCATCATATCCATAGCCCACCCTCTGAATGGCCAGGGCTTCACTACTGCATGTAGGTCAGTTATGGGCACATGCCTTATTGTGCCATGCTTTTGGCATGTCTGGCAACCCTTTGCATACTCTATGCAATCTTTAAGGATAGTTGGCCAATAATAGGAATGCCTTCGAAGCAACCATCTTATCTTCACACCAGGCTGATGAGCACCACAGATGCCTTCATGAACCTCAGCCATAGCTGTTAACGCCTCTTTTGGGCCTAAACATTCCAGCAATAAGCCATCTCCCCCCCTTTTATAGAGAGCATTACCATATATCATATATTGCATAGACTGCAATTTAATTTTCCTGTTGGCATTCGAAGATGGACCTAAATCTTGCATTATTGGATGCCTCAATCTTGTTCTTGTAAGTCATTATGATTGACTTCCAAGGCCACATTTCTTTATTCAAAGGTGGTATCAATTTACGATATGTTGTTTGGCTAACGTCCTTTGGGCATTATCCCTTCTCTTGAAGTTCGAAGCTTTCTGAGCCACATCATTAGCTCTATTATTCAAGAATCTTGGAACATGAGTTACATTTACTATTTGAAATTGAGAAAGCAGATGTAATGCAACAATATAGTATTGTAAAATGCTTATGCTTTGACACTTGAAAATCCCTTTCACTTGGTTAACCACCAATTGAGAATCTCCGAAAATGTCAACTGCATAAACTTGTAATCCAATAAGAATTTCTAGTCCCACTATTAAGGCTTCATATTCAGCCTGGTTATTGGAACAAGTAGCTTCATCCACTCTGAAACCATGTGTGGTTTCTACCCCTTATGGTGATTTAATCACAATACCAATTCGAATTAATCCATTGGCTTTCGACCCATCGAACCACATCTGCTATGGCTCAATACTAGCCATACCAAGTTCCATTATCTCTTGGCTCTCTGTTTGAGATAGGTGGTCCGCCAGAAAATTGGCTAAAACTTGCCCTTTTACTGCCCTTTGAGGGACATATTCTAGATGAAATTCTGATAAGGCTAGTATCCACTTGCGAACTCTCCCCCTCAACATAGGTCTAGATAACATGTACTTAACCAAATCTGTGGTTGCAATTACCAAGACAGTTGTAGGTAAAAGATAGTACCTTAATTTCATTGTAGCAAAATACAAAGCAAGACACAGCTTTTTAACAGCTGAATATTTACATTCACAAGAATTTAAAAACCTACTGAGGTAATAAATAGCTTGCTCCTTGCCTTCTTCATTATCTTGAGCCAAGAAAGCTCCCAATGAATCTTCTGCTGCAACTATGTACAATTTCAAAGGCTTATCACCCTTTGGTGGCATCAGCACTGGAGGGTTGGCCAAGTAGGCTTTGATACCTTCGAAAGCAATTTGATGCTCTGCTATCCACACAAATTCCTCTTCATCTTTCAGCCTTAACAAGGAAGAAAATACTTTAGTTTTCCCTGCAGTGTTAGAAATGAACCTTCGAAGAAAGTTAACATGTCCAAGGAACATTTGTAATTCTTTCTTATTTGATGGAGGTATGGCTTCAATGATGGCTTTGGCTTTATTCTGGTCAATCTGTATTTCTTTCTTGTATACCACATAGCCCAAGAAGTTTCCAGATGATACGCCAAAAGCACACTTAAGAGGACTGAGCTTCAATTTGAACTTTCTCATTCTTTCAAAGGCTGCTTCTAAGTGAAACAGATGCTCCTCCATGGATTGGGATTTAACTACAATGTCATCAATATAACACTCTAAATATCCTCCAATGAGGTCATGAAAGATAGTGTTCATAGCTCTATGATATGTAGCTCCAGCATTTTTCAAGCCAAATGGCATTTTAACCCATTCGAAGGTGCCAATATTTCCAGGACATCTGAATACTGTCTTGTGGACATCCTCCTCTGCAATGCAGATCTGGTTATAACCAGAATGCCCATTCATCATTGATAAAACTTGATGCCCTGTTAAACTGTCTACTAATAGATCCACTATAGGCATGGGGTACTCATCTTTTGGAGTTGCTAAATTTAAGTTTTTGAAATCAATGCATACCTTCATTTTACCATTCTTCTTGACTATAGGCACAATATTAGATAGCCATTCAACATACCTGGTTGTCCTAATAAAGCCTGCCTTGAGTAGTCTAAGAATCTCTTCATTGACTTTCTGAATTACTTCTGGACCCATTCTTTTTGGTTTCTGCTTGTATGGCTTGAAATTAGGCTTCATAGAGAGCCTATGTTCTACTAATGACCTATCCAATCCTGGTAGTTCATTATAAAACCATGCAAAGCAATCTTTATATTTCTTTAGAACAACCAATAACTGGTCCCTGTCCAGATCATTCAAACAAGTACTTATATAGGTGGGCTGTTGCATAGAACCTTTCCTTAAATTTACTTCTTCTAAAGGGTCTTGTGTCTGAGAACTTATTGAAGCTTCTTCCTTGGTTTCTTCTACCTTCGAAGCAACCTTCTCACTTTGTTCTGCTCCCAGGTTCTTTAGTTCAACATCTTTGCCCTCCTCCTTATAGACAAAATCTGTCCATAAGGCATCCTCTTCCTGTATCTTCTGGACTTTTGTTTCGATGTTCAATACACAGTATTTACCAAGGGTCAAAATTTTGACCTGTTACTGTTCCTGTTTGCAGTCAATTATCATGGCTTTTCTCTCTTGCTCCTGTACTTACTGGACTATTGATTTTACATCCAATGTTGAAAACTTAATTAGAGCCAAAAACTTGGCTTCTTGTTCTTCATCTCTTTGCCTACAACCAGGCATCATTGTCATCCTTAATGACAATCTCTCCATCAGCACTTTCTTGGACTAAGTGCTTCAGGTGTGTCACTTCCTCATCAGCCGTCACTTCGACTGAGCCATCAGCTTTTCTCAATATACTGAGTGGTGTCACTCCCTCAATATACAACTTGGCCTCTGCAAAGTTTGCACAGGCTATGAAGGGTTGAGAATCTGCATCAATTTCCTCTGTCTCTCCATTGCTTAAGGCCATAATAATTTTTTGATGCAAAGAGGAAGGCACACATTTGTTAGTGTGGATCCATTCTCTCCTAAGTAAAGCATTGTATTTAGCATTACTGTCAATTACGAAGAATGCTGTCATGCAGTCCCTGGTTCCCACACTTAAGTTAATGGGTAGAATCCCCTGAGCCATCTGTTTGTCTCCAGCAAAGCCAACGATTGTTGTGCTGGTTGGAATCAACCTGGGATTCTTTTTCCCTAGTTTTTTCAAAGAATATTTCGGTAGTAAGTTCACTGTTGCCCCATTGTCTATCAAGACTCGGTTCAGTTGTATCCCATCGAAGAAAGCCTTGATGTATAAAGGCTTGACATGTTGTGTCATAGAATTCGAGGAATACTCAAAAGGATACGAGAGGTTAATGCTCACCTCTTCTTCACTCTCATATTCAGTTTCCATTGGGGTAGCCATTCTAGAATCATCTTGTACCATACTTACTTGTGAGTCCTCACTAGAGACAGGAATAGGATCCATGTCTTGGTCATCTTGGTCCTTATTTCCAGCTTGGAACTCATGAGGCAGTATGTGTACCATATTGACTAATACTAGGGGAAATGAGCCAAATTGGATGGCTAGCTGTGCCTGTTTCCCCTCTTGGCTACCTTGATCAGTTACCTCAGAAGCATCCTCCATGTTGCATTCTGGCACTTCATTGCTAACAGGTTCTTTCGAAAGGTTTTTCTCGACTGGTTTTTCAGCCAGAAATGTTTGCTCAGCCATGAAGGCTTCGAACATTTCTTCCTCCACCATTTCTTTCTTTTGGCTTATGCCAATTTCTTCTTCTATCTCGCTATCACTCTCTATCAGAGCTTTCTCCAATCCTGCTAAGCTAGACTTCTCTCTGGCTTTTAGTTCAGAATGAACCTTGGCCAACTGTTCTCTGTTGCAACCCACTTTGCTTTGTAGAGTTGGCTTTGGAGTATGGTCTGACTTTGGAGTCTTCTTTCCTTCTGTCTGGACCAATGAAGAGCTCTCTCTATTTTCTTTCATATCTTTCTAGCACTGAGTGTACCTGCGCTGAATCTTTCTCCTTTGTGATCTCGAAATGACTGGGACCATATCTGGTTCCTTTGTCTTTGGGTGTTTAAGCAATACCCAATTGTTCGGAGCCACCAAAAGAGGCTTAACCATCCTGCCTTGGTTTCCAACATCTCTCTGGGCAAGCACTTCCCTAGGTTTGTTTTGCATTACAAACCAGTCTAGAACTCCAGGTACCCACGAACTTACTGACTCAGATGTCGAACTGCTTTTTTCTACCTTCGAAACCAGCTTCGAAGCTGGCTGTGAAGGTAAGTGCTTGGCTCTGACCTCATGTTTCGAGCCTAATTCAGACCTTCGATGAAGGTAGTCACTTTCTGTCCTGCGTGAGGCTAGTCTAGGGGGCCAATCTCTGGCTTTGATCCCATGAACTGAGCCTTTCTCTAGTCTTCTTTCAGAATGACTGCTCTCCATTCTGTAATAGTTAGGTGGCCTGGATTCATATAAGGGCCTCTTGCCTTTAGCATGAATTCTGTCCATTGCAGGCTCAACTACTAGTGGTCGCTGTCTATCACTAGCCAGATACGGCCTTTTGTTGTAAGCATTAGTTGATTTAGGACGTCTCTATACATCCCTGTAATATTGCTTCCCATCAACTGGAAGCCCTTTCAACCACTTATAACTCAGTCTGCACCTGGGACACATCCTTTGCATTACTGCTACCTCTAAGGAATCATCATCCAGTGATTCTTCATCAGAGTGTTCCCTCTAGTGTAAGAAACCTTGTCCAATAGCTGGTGGGTTTCTGGTGTCCTTTTTTATGGTTGTCTGGTTAGCAACATGCATCTGCACATTGACTTCTTCCAATTCTGTCAAGGACAAGTTCTGGAAGTCTGACGTAATCACATTGACTGCCGCCTCTCCAACCTTTGGAAATGGATTACTGTCAATCCCCATGGCCTTTTCTGTTTTGGCTGGGAACTTCAAACTTCCTTTCTGAATTTGTTCTTGGATCTTGTCTCGAAAAACAATGCAGTTTTTAGTCGAGTGAGACCAAGAGTTATGCCATTTACAATATACTAATTTTAATCATTTAGGTAACTTAAGGAAGCTGGCCGCAAGCAAATGATCAAAAATGTCATCTACCTTTGTTAAATCGAAAGAATACTTTCTGTGAAAGTCTTTCTTTTTAAACTACTAGTCAATTGTTGTATCCTTATGAATTAATGCCTCACAGATCACAGGTTCTTTGCCCACAATTTCTGCTGCATCGATCTCATAATTAGGATCTCTATAATATGTCTTATACGATGCATTATTTCGATCTTGTTCCTCCTCTAGTAACGCTTCGTACCTAGACACCTTATAGGTTAGTTCCACCAAATCTCTGAATTTAGTTGAGTCAAACTTCTTTCGAAGCCTGAACTCTAGGCCATTTTGAGCCAATCTTACGAATTCTGGCTCTGGTAGGATGACTCTACATTTATTTCGAGCCCTTTTAAATCTAGCAATAAATTGAGTAGCCTTTTCTTCAGATCTTTGACTCAATCTAGCCAAGTCTGCCATGGAAACCTCTGGCTCCGATTGGAAGAATTGGGCATGAAATGCCTCTTCCATTTGTTGCCAATTTTGAATGGAGCTAGATGTAAGGTTGATGTACCATACAAATGTTCCCCTAGTTAGAGAATTTAGGAATAATCTTAGTTTCATATAGTCATGATTAATAAATTCACCGCATTGAGCAGCAAACCTAGCAATATGCTCTACTGTTGATTGGTTTCCACTCCTATAGAAAATGGTAAAATCTGGTATCCTGAACCCCCTTGGGTATTCATGTACCCTATCTACCCATTCTGGGTATGGTTTTCTGTATACAGGAGTCTAGACCCCCCGAGCCATCGGTCCACACATCTCCCTAACAATATCAGCAATTTGGTTCCTAGGGACCATATTTTATGCCTGCTGAACCACTACTGAAGGAACAAACACAGAATTTGGTGGACAAACTTGTGCTTGTGGTCCTCTTGGTCCATAAGGTGGTATATTTGGGACTGGTTGTCCCTGTGGTGCAGGTTGCTGTTGGGAGTGTAGGTAAGCCCTTTAAGCCTATCATGCGAAAGGTGCTGGAACAGGTGTTGTGTCCCTTCCATTTGCAGGCCAACCTTCCAATCCCCCGGGTATAAATTCGAATAAGGGATTATTATACCCCCTAGTGCCATGTATGGCTTCGAACATGGGATTTGTAACCATTCTTACGCCAGTTTCTTGCACTTGACCAGATCCACCAACTTGTGTGGCTTCATTGTTGAGTACTGAGGTATTTTGGCCTGCTATAGGCCTCGAAATAGGTTCATACCAAGACTGAGGTGATGGTTTTTCATAGTTCTGATTACTAGTTTGACCATTAGAATGTCCATTAACTTGTATAGGCTGTTTGTCTCTAACCAATCTTTGCTGAGGGACATTTAAAACTTCCTCTATGTGTCTTGTGTTTGTTGGTTGGTGGTTATTTATTCGATCCAAAAAAGATGTTGCCCACCTTTCCATTGTGTTCATTAATTGTTGTCCCATAGCATCTACTAGGCCACCCCATGGATTTGTTGGCTGAGTAGATGGAACAGTGGATGGTCCAATTCCTTGGTTTCGTCCAATATTATGAACATATGGTTCTTGTCCCGAAATCTTGATGCATTCGACCATAGGTTCTGATAACATGGGAGTTTCCACAGGATGTGTTACCACATTATCCTCTGGATTAGGTATTTCTACCTCTCCTTCTACTCCTTCTTCCAAGCGTTCATTTTCTCCTTATCTTCTTCGTCTAGCCATTTTAACGAGTCCCACCAAGCATGCCAAAAATATATATTGGCTTTTTGGCTTTCGAAGGATATTTTTGTAAATGCGAGGAAGGACCAATCAGTCCTTACAGAAATTATAATTGCCAACCAATTATCAGACGATTGTATTTTAGTTCTTTCAGCCTCAATGAAGAAGACTTTTACTGGTGGCTTGACTTAGGAGAAATTAAGCAAAATAACAATTAAATGACAAACAATTGAAGTATTTCATTAAGATGAAAACTTACAATGATCCAAACTCAACCTCATAGAGGTTTACAGCAACAATCTACTTGAAACTAATCCTATGAACGAAGTGCAGTGCAAGAATTTAAAGTGCAGGAATGTAAAGAACAGGTATTTAAAGTGCAGGAAATGTAAAAACTGAAAATGTAAAATTGGAAAAGAAAATATGAAGTAAATGACTGGTTTGTTGGATCTGAGTCTGGGAGTTTTTTCTGGGGGCTTCCCTGCTATTTATACTCTTCAAGGATGACCATCAAACAGCACTTCAAACCGTCGAACTGCTCCTCCATGATTGCTTGATCATGCTGCCTTAGAAGTAGTTCCACTACGCCATTACTTGCAGTTGGGCTTCCCTCCTATATTTGAATTTGAATGTGAGTAACCGTTGAAACCACGTCACCTTGTATCTCTTCATTGATCTAATGCTACTCAGACCACGCAAGAACTAATATTAACTGCCACATGTACGGTCATGATCGAAGATTAAACATTCTTCCGTATTGCCCTTACTTCGTCACGTGTCAAACTGTAACTGACTTTTACAAAATATGTAACCAACAATGCGAAACAAGAACTTAGTGTCTTTGATTTGTTTTTAATAGGTATTTATAGTCATGAGAGGCTATTTGTTTTTAATAGGTATTTATAGTCATGAGAGGCTATTTATAAGGAGGGGGGAAAATCCAACAATAATCACCAAACAATTACTCATATTTATGGGAGTTGCTTCCCTCGAGATTTCATCTTCACCATACCCCTTAAGACTCCATTTTGTACTTAATGTGAAATTGAAGGATGATAATTTAAACCGTATATCTCGTAAATCTTGAAGAAAATTATATATATGCAAAATATTAGTTTAATTGGACATCAATAAACATCTTAATTTATCATATTTTATTTTAAAAAATGAACGATTTTAGTTTAAAATCATATTTACCATCAATTTTATGAAGTTAAGAGAAATTAAAAAATTAATTTTACATAGAACAGGATGGAGCACAAAGTGAAAAAAAAAGAAAAAAAAAAGACATGTGGCATTAAATGAATATAAATTTGATACAGATGGGGATTAGCTCCCCTTAATATTCCATCTCTACCATAAAAGTCTGCACTTTGTAGGTCGTGTGAGGCTCCATAACGATAATCTGATGTTTATCTCGCAAGTCTCAAATAGAAAAAACATATATGCAAAAAAATCAGCTTAGTTGAAAATCGATACACACACTAATCACATTTTTTTTTCTCATGAAATTGATAGTAAATATAAAATCATTTATTTTACAAGACAATATATGGAGATTGACTTGTAAATTTCATATCTTGAACTTGTGATTCATATAATCTCATTTTTTATTTTTATTTTTATTTTTGTGATCTATTTAGCTATTTTGGATTTGTAATGACTCATTTGTCATTATAATCTCTTTAATTGTTGTTGTTTGTTGGAATGTTACATTAAAGTGTTATATTTTATAAAAGTACACTAAGTAGTTTTTTTGAAGTATTACATTAGAGTGTTAGGTGAATTGGTTATTAAAAATAATTTCATAATATTAATTATAATAATCAAAATATTCGAATTTTAACAAATAAAATAACAAAACTATAATAATTAATATAAAAATAAAAGAGATAGGGAAAGAAAATTAAACACAGCAATTTATAGTAGTTTGGCACGCCGAGCCTAGGTCCACTCTTCAAAGAGAATTTTTTCACTATCAAATAAATCAATACACCACCAAAGCTTCACTGAACTTGTGAATTTTTCAAGTTTTACTATTATCTGTTGAGTCTCACTTAATAATAAATTCTTCACTTTTATAGATTTTCGCACAAAATAATCAATGAAGATTAAATGTTCTTCAACTCTCTTTTACAATGATTCTTTTTCAAAGAGTAAATAAAATGACAATACTTAGGGATGGTTTGGTATGACTCAAATAAAAGGAAATGTTAATTGATATGACTCAAATAAATGTATATATGTAAAAAAAATATACTTTTTTAATGCATATTAAACACCTGTGTAGATCTAAAAGTGAAATAGTAGAATGAAAATGCAATCAACAAAATTACTGAATACACCAATTTGTTTTTCAAGTTTATTGATTTTTTCCAAACAAAATGTTTTTATATCCACAAATCTATAAGGAGGCGCTCCTCTTCGAATCACGAAAAGACGGAAAGCATGCTCCTCTTTTTGACTATTGCACCAGCACACGAAGAGCTTAGGCATGGCTACGGCTTTGTCGCTTTCATGTAGAGAGACAGACACTCGTTATGCGGAAGGAGTGAAAAGCGCTTCATTTTGAAGAAGAAAACTTCAGCACATAGGAGGATTTTGAAATGAAAAATGTTATAAATCTTAAATAGTTTATTAAATATTTTATCAAAACTTTCATATAGTGTAGGTTTGTGTGGGTCATCTAAATGAGAGTTCTGATAAAATATTTGGTAGATTATTTAGAATTCTTAATATAATTCTTTTGAAATTTTCAAAAAGCTAAACAGTGAGCTTGTCTAAAAATTTCATAGGCCTTGTTTGTTTGGTTCAACTCTTGAAACATAATTTTTAAAAAAAAAAATTTTAATTTTGTTTGGTTAGAAATTTTTTGTAATTTTTTGTCAAAATTACTTTCTTTCTCCTACACGTCAATCAATCACTTTTTCTCTCTCCTCTCTCATTTTTAATTATTTTTTCTCTCATACATATCTACTCAACTATAATAAAATATCAAATCATTCTAAACTCTCATATTTTAAAATTATTTTTAAAATATACAACCAAACAAATTTTTAAAAAATTTAAACTCTTACTTTAAAAAAAAATTAAAAAATTTATCACTTAAAATCAAACCAAACACACCCTATATAATGTTTGACAGTCACGGGTTGGAAGAATTTTTTCAAACCAATAATAGTGAAAAAAATCTATTAAAATCTCGTTGGTTAAAAGCTGCACTATAAATCCCACTTGAAGATCTTATGTAAGCAAAAGTCAAACAATCTCATCAAAGATGGAAAAAGTAAAGGAAAGAAATGAAAATGTATGAAAAGATGACAATCCACCGCGACATAATGGGCTTGTTACTTTTGTTGCTCTTTATCATTAATGATAATAAAATCAATATATGCAAGATGCTCAAGGACACAATTAGGATTAATTTGAGATGTTTTAAAAAAGTATATTTTTTAATTTATTGATTTATATAAGTTGAGTTTAAATTGAGTTTGATATGATGTGCTAGAGAAATGATGTGATTTAAATAAGATGATGTGATTTAAATAGGATAGTGACTTTTTGACTTTTTATATTAATTTAGTTTATGCCAAATCAACCCTTAGATTCATGTAACATCTCTTTTAATATTTTTGTGTAAAATGAAAATTCATAATTTATTTAGTAATATTTTAAATATTATCAAAATAAAAAATATAGAATTAACAGTTTTTTAACAAATCTTTTAAATGTAACCAATGTCACATTATACCTGCAATATTAGAGTCTTATATTCAAAAATTACATTTAGAAAAAATATATCAAAAAGTTTTTTTCCAATGTCTCATCACACCTGCCATATTGGAATGCTACATTTGGAAAAAAGAGTAAAAAAGTTTTGATATAATATAAAATAAATGGCAAACTTCACTTTACCTCCTGAGATTTGGAGCGAGTGTGGATTATCCTCTAACATTCGAATATCACCACATAAACTCCATGTGGTTAATGGATTGAAGCGCACAGTTAGCATTTCCATCTAACATAACAGCCCGTGTATAACACGTGCCTCATGTGCAAATGGGCATGAAAATATAATTTTTCCTTCGAACTAAATGACTAAAATACCTTCATCTTCATCATCAATTTCCAAAGTATACCTTCATATTATTTTCTTCATCTTCATCATCAGATCTGGAAATGTGATGATTTAGGAAAAAGAAATGTGATGATTTTGGTTTTTGTTAAGAACCTGCATAGGAATATTAAAAATCAAAACCAAACTTAACAAGAGAGATGAGGAGAAAACAACTACAAATCATCGACTAAGGATCAAATCGGAGCAATGGAGAGCAGATATAATAACCCTGACCCTAATTAACGTCAATTGGTACTTAATTATGCCTAATAGTAATTAAGAGAAAATCTGGAATTTAATTTGCATATGTGTTGCATGTTTTATGTGCCTCTATCTATTCAGTGTCGAAATATCTGTTCATGCTTTAAACTTCAAACTGCAAATTGAAAGCCTTATCGGTGCCCGATTCTGAAATTAATTAGTGATCCGTGTTAGTTGGATTTTATGTGATTTTATGGTATATTTATCTGAAATGTGATTTGGTATGATTAAATTAGATCAATTGAACCAAATTTATAGAGTTTGACGTATTTACCATTAGGCCATTGAGTGGGCCACTATCTAAGACATATTTGAAGCCTCATTACACCTAGATACAACATTTGCTTAGCTCATTTCTTTGCCTTAGCCGACCAAGAGAGAGAAAGGAGGAGAGAATTGATTTCATCTAGGCATTTAGCTTGGAGATTTGCTTGAAATTGAAAGATTGAAGAGAGGATTGCAAAATTAAGCTTCCATACCTCTAATTCTAGACCTAAGGTAGTGTAATTACCCTCTTGTTTATGAATTGAGCTTGTTCTTACATGATTCATGTCAAATTTAGTGGATTGAGTCATGAAATAGCTTCATATGTTGATTTGAGTTAGAATTCATGCATGCATGTGTTTATCCTTGCATTGTGAGGTTTGATTTCATGGAAATCTTGCATGCATGTTCATGTTTATATTATAGACCATGATTTCATCTTGATTTTGTAAGAATTGGCTCATTAGAGCAAGTGTTTAAAGCTTGAAAGTGGTTTAAATTCATGCATGTTGCATGTTCATCTTATTCATGAAAATTTGTTTGAAATTGGATTTAATTAAACTACCCTTGGGCTTTGGTTTTACAAATTGAGTTTTGAAACATGTTATTCTATGTATTTACAAGTGTTTTCCATAAAATTAGCCCAAGAGGTGGGGAATTTATGCATTAAAACTTGGTTTTGAGCTTGAGGTTCAAATCTGAAATTTTTAGATTTTAGACCCACGCTCGAGTGAGGAACTCCACGCTCGAGCGTACACTCTGTGATCATGCCTTTCGCTCGAGCGAGTAAGGTGACGCTCGAGCGTGAAATGCGTGCATCCAGTACTTTGCATAAGCTTGCAGTCCGCTTGAGCGAGAGATTCACGCTCGAGCGAGGACTTGTGTCTCACGCTCGAGCGAGGGTCGAGTGCCCGTCGAGCGTGAATTTTGAGCATCCAGTATTTTCATTGTAGCTTACAGTCCGCTCGAGCGACGGAAATCACGCTCGAGCGGAGCTCCTTTGTCTGCATGTCCGCTCGAGCGTAGAAAGACACGCTCGAGCAAGACCCCTGTTTTCTAAAAATTTTGTAAAGTGTCTAAAAGTGCATTTTTGCATCTTCATTCCATCCTAAGCATTCCTAGGCTATGTTTAAGACTCTATAAGGGGAATTCAAGGGTAGAAACACACTTAGAACCAATGACATAAGTTTTGTATAGTTAGAACGTGTGTTTCATGTATATGTCTGTTATATGTTATATAGGTCACGCGCCGCACTCTGTTTGACCTTTTGGCTCCGTCCGTCTGTTTCAACGCCCACTGTGAGTAATAACATAGTAAAGATATGTTCAACTGTACTTATTTTCTGTGTGGCAAAATGAGATTTGTTTTCGGTAATGATATGTTCGGTACAATGAATGATTGTTCAATTTTTGACATATATTCGTGACATCCTTAGTATCATGTGATATCTACAGCCGTTACCCGGTATCGAAGGTTCCTTTATGGAACTAGTTATTCGTAACCTCACGCGTATACGTCCTGTCTGTGCACTGTTACCCGTACCGGAGGCCGGCCATGGAGACTTAGTTGTCCTGTTCTGTGAGCCAGATCCGGAGGTTCCTTCTTGGAACTAGGTTATTCATAACCTTAAGCTTATGCGTTTTGTTCTGTTACGCTTATGCGTCCTGTTCTGTTATGCTAATAGATGTATCACGTAAATGTAACCATGACTTATGATTTCTGTTTGTATATGATCTGAATAAGTATGATTTTGATACAACATGAATTGATTTCTGAAATCTATACGAACTCATTCATTGAAACCCCTTTACTCTGTTTATTATTCATTAGGCTTTCGCTCACAGTTTACTATATATATGTAGGTGAGGCGGCGAATTGACGGCCTTGATTCGCTTTTGTCAGCCAAACGTTGCGCCTCCCGAGGAGGTTCCGCTTGAAGCCTATTGACATGGCTGTTTTTTTGTGACCATGCTAGTCTGTATGTGTGTTGTGTAAAGTCAAGTCTTGGGGACTATTTTCTGTGAATATTGATGTATCTGACTAGTATGTTTTTGTATATAAATAAGTTTTGAGAAGTTCTGTTTCATGTTCGGTATCACAGCTCATTGGACCTTGTTTATTTTATATATTTGCTTCTGCAGCCCCTTGTTATTTGTTAATCTGTTTAAATGCCTTTGGTAATCCATGGCTTACTGGCCGGTTACGGTGCCAAACCTACAGGGGCGGATTTGGGTCATGACAGCAGAAAAGAACGAGAGAGAGGGAAGAGAGAGAGAGAGAGAAAGAGAAAAGGAAGAGAAATAAAACTAGAGGAGAGAAGAGAAAAAGAGAGGATGCTTGTGAGAGATACGATAGTGGTTCAGGTTGACAATGGTGGAGGATCTAGCTGCAGTGGTGAAAGACGAGGTTATGATGGTAAAGGTGATTAATGATGATGAGGGCAAAGGTGATAATGCAAGGAGAGAGAGAGAGAGAGAGAGAGAGAGAGAGAAAGAGAGAGAGATATAGAAAAAGAGTCCACAGAGAAAGATTTGTATCCAAAAAAAAAAATGATGATTTTGATTTTGTTCTCTTTCTCTTCATTTCTTATCATTTATTATCAAATCACTCAATTAATTATATTCATCAAATAAAAAAATCATAGAATTTAGACCAAAACCCAAAACCCCAAATGAGCAATTCAATTTTATTTCAAAACCTAAACTACAATCAGATATAATTCATGAACACCAAAAAATAAAAATTGAAAACACGATTTCAAGCCCAGCAAATTGACAATGCCGGAGATCTCTTTGATGGGTTGCAACACGATCTCGGGTGACATTAAGAGTTTCTCGGCGGAGGTAACTGTCACGACTCGTTCCCCATACCCAAGGGTTAAGCATCATGATGGCCAGTAATTGAAGTTACCTACGGCCAATTCTTGAATAAATTAAAAAACGCAAGCAGAAATAATATTTAAGTGAGAGTACCAAAATAATCATCGGATCTTCTACTTTTATAACAAAAATTTGTTGACCAAAAAGGCCCATATTTACATATGATGAATAGAATTATAAATACTATAAAAGTGCTATGTGTGTCTATTCCACAACCCTACGTCTAAGACTCTCCAAAAGTTATTTCTAAATTGCATTATTTTTTAAAAATTGGTAAACAACTACAAGCACATGGCATTGTGAAAATATTATACTAAAAACATAATTACCATGGATAAGCTTTAGGCTTAAATAGATAAAATAGAATACTTTTCTATTAGAGTAAATAAGTTGCTCATATTATAACAGAAATCCATTTCAGAAATCATATATATAACCATAACTACGGTGCAGAACATAATAGAGGTCAATGAATTCATGACAATATAGAAGTACGAATTAAAAAGGTGGCTCGTACGAATTCTAAAAGTGGCTCCCACAATAGTATAGCACTTAACTCTGCACAACACTTTACTTCACACAGAACAAAAGTCACTAGAGTGACAAACAGAACAGAGGTCAATAGATCCATGACAAACAAAGGACCACAAAGTGGTCAAACAGAGGCCAATAATTATTTAAGTCCCCCAAGATATGAGACTCTCATGGTGGTACTTACAGAAAATAATTACTTATGAAATTATTGTCAAATAATTTTAAAGATTTAAACATACATATCCATGAGTTTCATTTTAAGCAAATAGAATTCAGAAAATAATCAACGTAATTGAAATATCAATATAATTTATAAAACACAATTTGAGTAAAATAAATTATGGTAACTCAAAATATACGTAAAATATATTATAGTGACTCGAGGTATAATATAACTCACTTTAATTTTAACCCTTACTAGTTTCTTTTTCCCGATCCTTCCGAGTTCCCCCTTACTTTTACTTTTTTTTTCTTCTTCTTTGTTTTTACTGCTTCCCTCATTCATTTTTCACATTTCCCCTTTATATACTTAAGCCTTACACTCCTTAATGAGAATGATTCACTCCCCCTACACACAGTGACTCACCCCTTAATAATCATTATCATGGATGATTCACTCCCCCTACCTAATAGGCATAACAGGTGGCTCTTCCTTAGTGTGCCAACGAATAGTCCACCTTTCTCATATTTCCTTTGTGGCCCCACTTTTATCATAATTCCGTAATAGTGTTATATTGGCCCCAAACCATATATTAATCTCACTTTTATAACCCAATGTCGAATTCAATTACATCCTTAGCATGTATAATTATGTAATTAGATATATCATTCATATATTTATTTATTTATTTATTATTATTATTAATGATCCCTAATTATAAATTAAATTACATTTTAACACCTACACTTGTAAAAATATTCTTTTCCAAGTATTAATTTAACTATTTTATATTAATTTAGCTTAAAGTATTCAAAAATATGGATGCTACAGCAACTGAAGCTGAAACCCTAAGTGGTGCTGAATAGTTCTTCACAGCCCTTTCATAGCGAATTTTCTGAACCCTTCTTTAGCTTTGATCCAAAAAGTAGAGAACCCATAAACGGTTTGTGATTATTATGGGTTTTGGGTAAAGTGGGGTTGCAATAGGAGCCTTGGATTCCATTGGAAAGTTTGCTAACTTGCACCATTTCTTCCTTCTTCTTCTTTTTTTTTTCTCTCTCTCTCTCTCTCTTTCTCTGTTGCTCTCTCTAGATTGATGTGTTACTATGATAAGAATGAAGAGAAAGAGAACAAAATAAAAATCATTACATTTCCCCTACGGTAAATGTGATGATTTTTTTGTGATTGGAAATGTGATGATTTTGTGACTGGAAATGTGATGATTTTGTGTAAATTGATGAACTTAGAAAATGTGATTGAAACTCTTCTCAAATGTACAGTTCAATGAGAAATGGTAAACAAGGGTTATATATAAGGGTAAAATAGTCTTTTTGTTAACGGTGTTAACTGTGCATTTCAATCCATTAACCACAGGAGGGTTACGTGGTGATATTCGAATGTCAGGGGGGTAATCTGCACCCGCCCCAAATCATAGAGGGATAAAGTAAAGTTTGCCCTAAAATAAATCTAAAAGGATCTCATGGAATATCTTTTGAAAACAATAGGACTTATGTGATCATAAGAAAAAAAATAGGACTCATGAGTATCCAAGATTCTAAGATAGGACTTTTGAATAAATTTCCCAACAATGTATAATAAATTAGCGTTGAGTTCCTCTTATATTTACATCTCAATATAAGAGAATTTGAGAGGCCTCACCACATATCCCGTTCCGATAATCTGAACCGTTCATTTTTTAAGGCTCGCAATGTATCATTTATGAAAAATATTAGTTTGATTCGATAATCATAAATTTTTCATTTTATCACATTTGTCTATGAAAAAATAAGTAACAAATATATTTTTGAAAATAAAGCATTTATTTTTTAGAGACAAATATGATAAAATGAAGAGGTTACAATAATCAGATCGACCTAATTTTTTTCATGAATAATATACATTGAGGGTCCAATAAAATGAACGGTTCGGATCGTTGAAGTGGGACCTATGATGGGCTCTACAGACTTCTCATATTGATATGTGAACGAGAGAAACCTAACCCAATAAATTAGTATGCTTATAGATGTCAAATTAAACTAATTTTTTACATATATATACTTTTCTTCCAAACCAACAAGATAAATGGTTTAAATTATCGTTGTGAGTTACACGAGACACACAAAATGGAGTCTTAAGAGTTATGGAGAGGGGAACTACTCTCCATATTTATCATATTCATTTATACAATGCCATATGTTCTTCTATGTCTTCAATTTTTAAAAAATTTCTTGACAAATATTTTATTTTTTGGAATACACCTAGATTAGATGTATTTAAAAAAAAATTTTGATCAAAATATTAAAAAATTTCACTAAAAATAAAAAATATGTATATGAATTTAAAACTCAAAATCTGATTTTGAAAATTCAAACCCAAACAATTTTGTACTTTCTCATAAAATTAATGATAAATATGATTTTAAATTAAAGTCGTTCATTTTATAAAGTAAATTACGATAAGTTGGTATGCTTATTGATGTCAAACGTGAAATACTCATCATGATGTGGTTAAAGAGCTGAGCCTTATATTTTGAAGGTGTGACAAATCAAAGATTAACATTTGATTATATTACATCAATAAATAAAATTAAGTGGTTGTTTAGGATTTTTTTGACTTTTTATAAAAAAAAAAAAAGATGTGCAGAAAAATGAAGAAAGTGATGTGACAACTTGTATAGATTTTTTGCTTTTTAACTGTTTTAGGAGCTCTCCAAACTATCCCTAAATTTTATTTTTTTAAAGAGTCTCAAATATTTTTCAAATTAAAATCTCCTTTATGGCTTCAATTTTTTAGTTTTAAGCAAAATAAAAAAATTAATGTGTTTGGAATTATTTTTTGGATTTGATTTTTTTCATATTCACATCTCAGCATAAGAGAATTTGAAGAGTTTATAGGGCCCACCAAAGTTCTATTTCGATGATCCAAACCATACATTTTGGGATTTGGGATAGCTGTTGTGCTGGAGCATAACAACTACTGTTGTGCAGTCAAATTGACCCATTTTTAGGTTCATTTTGATGATCTGAACTATTTACATTTTAGAGTACATTGAGTAGAATATACCTGTAAAAAATCAAATTAATTAGATATCACTAACCCTTTCATCCACTCACATTTGTATTTGCAAAAACAAATGATATTTGTGATTTAAAAATATAAATGTGAGTAGATGATCGGAATCTAAATGTTACATATTTAGTCTGTTAAAATACATTTTATTGGTCTATTTATTTATATATTTTGAGTATTTATATATATATATATATTAATATAAATAATAAATTTTATATATTTTATATATTATTATATTATAAAATACACAACAATTTACTGTACACTTTATGAAAAATTGCAACCACCCCACCACCTCATGTTTGTTTGTTTGCAGTTCTTTTTTGTTTTTGTTTTTTTTTTCTTTTTTTTTAACTACAATGCCCTGTTTGTTTTCAAAGATAGAATGAAGAAAATTCACAGTGAGAGGCTATTAGTGACGGGATTAAGTAAAATTATGTTTGTTTTGATGATAGTTATTAGTGTAGGAATTGTTAAATTATTTTTATATAAAATAATAAAACAAATAAAAATATATAAAAAATTAAACATTAATATTTAAAAAAATTTCCAATATATAAAAAATAAAAAAATAAAAAATTCTAATCCGCTCACTATTTTTCTAATACCATCTCCACCTCCTCCATCTCAATCCCCCTTCCAACCTCCATCTATATCACCTCCTCCATCCTAATTCCTTCCCCAACTCTACAAACAAACACAACACTAAGGGCCTGTTTGGTAACGTTTACATTTCAGTTTATATTTACAAAAAATTTATAAATTGATTTTTGTTTATTTTTAAAAAAACATAAACTACAAACGCGTTTGGTTTAGACAAAATGTTTTAAAAAAATTAAAAATATAAAAAATAGTGAGAAATGACAAGTGGTGGCGGGTGGTGGGTAGAAACGAGTGGTAGCGGCGGAAATCGGTGGTGGAAAATGGTAGCGAGTGGGTGGTGGTAGTGGTGGTGGGTGGTCGGTGATAGCGAGTGAGTGGTGGTGGCGGTGGTGGCGGGTGGTGGATGGTGGTGGCAGGTGGGTGACAGATGATGGGTGGTGACGGGTGGGTGGGTGGGTGAGTGGGTGACGGTGGCCGGTGGTAACGAGTGGGTGGTGGTGGTGGTAGCGGGTGGTGGTGGGTGGGTGGTGGTGGCAGGTAGGTGGTGGTGGGTGGGTGGTGGTGGCAGGTAGGTGGTGGTGGATGGGTGGGTGGATGGTGGATGGTGGGTGGTAGTGGTGGTGGGTGGTGGGTGGGTGGTGGGTGGTGGTGGTGGTGGTGGGTAACAATGGCGGGTGGTGCTGGTGGTGTTGGTGGGTGACAGTGGCGAGTGGTGCTGGTAGTGGTGGTGGCGGGTGGTGGGTAGTGTGGTGGTGGTGGCGGTGGCGGGTGGTGGTGGTGGCGGTGGGTGGTGGTGGGTCGTGGGTGATGGTGGTGGTAATGGTGGTGGGTGGTGTGGTGGGTGGTGAGTGGGTGGCAGGTGGGTGGTGGTGGTGGTGGTGGTGGTGGTGGCGGCGAGGGGTGGGCGGTTGGTAAAAGTCGGTGGCAGGTGGGTGGTGGTGGGAGGTAAGTGGTGGTGGTGGAAGACAGTGGTGGAAAATGGTGGCAGGTGATGGCTAGTGTTGGGTGGTAAAAAAAAAAAAGAACTCAAAACTTAAACTCATTTTTTGAGTTTATATTTTTTGGTCAAATTTATAAACTGAGACCATTGATTTATAAATAAAAAATTTACCAAATAAGTTTTTATTTGAGTTTTTAAAATTTTTGTAAATATAAACTGAAAACGTAAGTGTTACCAAATGGCACCTAAATAACCCCACCTCTATCCTAATCCTCTCCCATCTATTTAATCCCAAAACAAACGGGGCCTAAAGAAAGCCAAGGCAGCCAGCAGAAAAGGGGAACAGCAGGCCAAAGGAAAGAATAGGGAAAAGAAAAGAAAAATAAAAAGAACGGGAAAGTTATATGGGCATGAGAAATTTTTTTTAAAAAAATATATGTAGTATCTTTAGTTTTGATTTAATTTGTATAAATTATATAATTTTTAGATTTTTTTGTGTAACAAATATTTTATTCAAATCACGTTGTATGATTGTTTTCGCTGTTGTGTATTGAAATTATTAGACGAGTCATACCTAATAAAACGAGTCGTGTATCAATCATAGTTTACTATAATTTAGTGGTGATAATCCGTGTTAAGCGAAAATGATTCACGACTTTCGAATTTTAATATATAAATCCTCTTGATGATGCATTTTTTATCAACTTACATTATATTATCCAAATTAATGACTTTCTGAAAACTAATATAATAATCTCTGATTATAATGTTAGTAGTGGATTCAAAATTTGATATATTTCTTATTTTATTTTATTTATTTTATGTTTTATTATTTTCAAAACCAATCTTTTTAAATTGGGGCACTTTTTCATAAATCCTTTTTCACTTACTTATGTTCCATTTAGTCAACGTTATTTTCTTATGAGTTGTGATTCGGACCTCGAATCCGTCCGCCCCTAATGCTCCGAACCACGAAACGACGTCGTTTCGTGATTTTAATTTATTTATTTTTTCCAGTAGAACCAGACGAAGACGAAGGAGGAGGAGGAGGGGGAGAGGGATGAGGAGGAGGGGGACTGGAGGGGGCCTAAAAAATAGGGAGAAGGCAACGGAGGAGGAGGCGCGGAGGAGGAGGAGAAGGCGGAGGCGCAGCAGAGCATGGCGATCGGCGACAGAGGCGGAGGCGACGCGATTGGCGATCGGCGACGCGATCGGTGACGCGATCGGTGATCTCCCTCTCCCTCTCCCTCTCTTTCTCTCTCTTTCCCTCTCCCTCACCCTGTAAACAACTGAGGAAGAAGAAGAAGAAAAAAAAATTCAATATCAAAACGACGTCGTTTGATATTTTCGGGGCATTCGGGAAACAGACTTTCGAGGTACAAATCTTTTTCCTTTTCTTATATTCCAATAAGTTCTATGAGTGATATAGTTATCAAAATGCCCTTAATAATATTCACATTTACAATGTGAATGTTCCGTTATGTGAATGTTCACACCATCAATGTGAACATTGTTAATGTAAATGTTCACACTATCAATGTGAACATTCACACGTCAATGTGAATATTCACATTGTAAAATATAAATGTTCACATCACCAAATTGCTAACCGTTCAAAAAATATTTCTAACAGTAGAAATATCCATAAAATACCTTAAATATGAGAATTAGGATTTGGTAAATCAAATATTCAAATAATAGGACTTACTGGAATACAAGAATATCTTATGGACTAATTGGGATACAAATACTTAAAAAAAGATTTTATAATAAATCTCCCTTTTAAATTACTTTAATTATTATTTCTGAAGCAACACAACTCAATTAGTTCCGGAGGATTTACACCTAACTTTAACCACTATACTTCAGAGTCGTAGTTATTACTTAGTTTTAAATAGAATATTTCGGTGCATAAATGATCATACCAGTAGATGAAAGTGTTAATGATATCAGACTAATTTTATTTTTTTCAGGTATGTTATTCTTGATATAATTTAAAATGTGAACAGTTCAAATTATCAAAACGGACCACAAAATGAGCTCATAGAGCTGCACATTAGTGGTTATAGTGTCCCCCAACACAACAACCACCCAAATTCCTTCATTTTGTAGTATTTTCAACGTATATCATCTATTAAAAAAAATTAGGTTGATTCTATAATCGTAACAGTTTTAGCTTATTGTGTTTGTCTCTCAAAAAATAAATAGTCTATTTTTAAAAATATATTTATTGTTCATTTTTTTTTTTTTGAAACAAATGTAATAAACTGAAAAGGTTAAGATTATCATATCAAACTAATTTTTTTTTATGCATTACATACATTGAAAGTCCCACAAAATGAACGATTTAAATTATCGAAACATGACTCACGATGAGCCTTACGAGTCTAAAAAATTCTCTCATGTTAAGACATAAACATAAGAGAAGTTCAACCTATATTTTTTTTAGTTACATGAATATAAAAAAAAATATATTGGTGACTTTTTAATTTTTTAAACTATCTTTGTTGGCAATTTGCTATTTTAGTTAGTTTTTAAATTTTTTACAAAAAGTAGAAAGAATGATATAGTGTGTTTCATTTCAATTTTCTAAAAATTGAATTTTTTTTGTTTTTTATTTTTTGTTTTTAGTAAATATTTTTAAAATTTCAAGGAAATTTTTTTTTTAACTTTTTTAGATGCATCTTACTTAGATGTATCTAAAAAATAAAATATTTATAAAAAAAATTTAAAAAAATAATAAATACACAAGAATATAAAAAAATACTGAATTCTTGTATTTTTTTAATATATTTTTTGTATTTAGTGAATTTTTTAAAGATTTTTTCTTATAAATATTATATTTTTTAAGTGTATTTATGTTAGGTGTATCTAAAAATTAAAAAAAATTGCTTAGAGTATTAAAAAAATACAGTAAAAACAAAAAAATACAAAAAATTAATTTTTTAAAATGTGAATCCTAAAAATTAAAACCAAACAAGTTGATAATAACCTTTTAGTAACCTTTTTATTATAAATCTAATTTTCCAAACAAAACCTAAATATTTAATCCAGTTGATAATAACTTATAGTAACCTTTTTATTATAAATCTAATTTTCCAAACAAAACCTAAATATTTAGGGGTGGTTTGGGATTATCTAAATAAGTGTATTTTTAACTTTTAATGTTTTTCTAATACTCAAATCCTCTCCCTTCTCTCTAACTTCTCTCTCTAAAAAAAAACCTCCTTCCCCCGGCCTCTTCTTTGGGCTAGCCAGCCGCCGCCTTTGGCGATGGCGGTCGGCTGGCTGAACTCGTTTTGGCAGCTGTCTTGTTAGCTTTCTCTTTCAATAAACTTGAGTCTTCCATTTCCCACTCAAGTGTGTTTTTTTCGCTGTTTTTCAGGGGCTGCTCTGGCTTGCTTTTGGGTGTCTTCTTGTGTTTCAACCTTAGGTTTAATTGTTTCATCGAAGTCGAGTTTTGCATCTGCGCTTTTGGCGAGTGGAGCTTGAGGGGTGCTTTCTGGTTCGTAGGTGTTTTCAGCTCTTTCCGGTTTTCATTCGAGCGCTCTTCCTCGTGAGAGTTTGAGGGGTGTAATTCTTTCGTTTGTTTGGAGGGATCCCAGTGGGTGATCGGTTGTTCGGTGGGTGTGGGGAGTTTGGCAGTTGTCCTGTTGGCTTTGGGTGGAGTTCTGTAGGTGTGTTCACGGGTGTGGAGGCTTTGGGGTTGTCTCGGCCGGTGTGGGTGGTGGGTGTTTTGGGTGTTGCAGCAGAGTTGGGTGGTGGGTGTTTTGGGAGCTTGCTTCGAGTTTGTATTAGTTTTTTGTCAGGAATGGAGCTTCGGCATTGCGGCAGCAGAGGTGTTGTCTAGCCTTGAGATGTCTGACCATGGAGTTGTAGCAGTGTTTAGGTGTTGCACAGAGTTGGGGTCTGAGGAGCTTGCTGAGCGTGGGGAGCTTGTAACGAGTTTGTATTAGTTTGTGTCAGGAATGGAGCTTCGACATTGTGGCAGCAGAGGTGTTGTCCAGCCATGAGATGTCCAGCCATGGAGTTGTAGCAGGTGGGCTTGGCGGTGGAGTGCTGCAGGTGGGTGTTGGAGCAACTTAGGTGCTAGGCGTGGCTGGGTTCTTGAGTAGGCGTGGGTGATGATGATTGGCGGCGGCTTTGGGAGTGTTGTTAGGTTTTAATTTTGGGTTCTTTGGTTGGGTTTTTTTTGGTTTAGTTAGTCTTGTTTGGTTTGGGTGTTTTGGTGGTTTGCTTTTGTGGGGACTCATGTATTTTAGTTTATAGTTAAGTTCTTCTTAACTTTATTTAAAAAAATCGAGAGGCTTAGGGGTTGGTTGTATGGTCGCGAGTAGCAGTAGTAGGGGTATTTTTATACTACCGAATCTCTCTCGATGCGTCTCATCTTCCTGTACTTTTAATTTCATGCTGTTAAATGAAATTTTTCTTTGCCGATCAAAAAAAAAAAGTGTATTTTTAACTTTTTATGAAATATGAGTTGGGTTTGAAGTGATGTAGTAAAGAGGTCGGGGTTGTTTGGGATGTCCTAAATAAGTGCACTTTTTGTCTTTTTGAACTAGAAAGTTAAGAAAAAAAATATGGATGTTTGAGTTAACTTTTTGTCTTTTTACGAAAAAATGTGTAATAAAAAATTGTATAAATAAAGTGTATAGTGGAAGAAAGGTGATTAGACAGTACGGCTGCCCAGCTGTGCTCAGTAGGTTTTACAAAGAAAATAATTGCCTCCTTCGGGGCAAAGTGTTTGGACATTGATGGTCAGTCTGTAAGGGCCACCATGAGTCCCATTTTAATAATGTGAACTGTTTAATGTGTACAACTCGTCGAGTATTATATACCTGTAAAAAATTACGTTAATCAGATATCGATAACTATATGATCAAATTAATTTTTTTTCAACAGTTAACTATCACACTATCCATTTTGTTTATACAAGACTGATTTGAACATATAGTTAACGATATCCGATTAACGTGATTTTTTACAAGAATATGTTAATCGACAAGTTCTATATGTTGAACGGTTCAGATTATCAAAAGGGAGTCCTTAGTGGCCCCCATGGCCCCAACATTTTTGTGACTTTATATATAATATTTTTTTTTGCCCCAAACAAAGTGTGTAATGCCTGTCGCTATCACAAGTACGACTGAGAACAACTGCTTAGTCCATTTGTAGTATTGTAATATATAAAATATTTTTTTAATATTTTTTATTTATGAATAGTAATGTCTTTTTTACTTTTTGTGTAACTTTTTGGCTTTTTAGATTGTTTTTGAGTTGTCAAACCAGCCCTTAAGGGGTGGTTTGGGAAGTAGATTGGCTTTTTGACTTTTTTGGCTATTTTAGCCTGGACTAAAAAGCTTAGTTTAGAAAAGAATTTTTTATTTTTTGGCTTTTTTGACTTTTTTTGTGAGAGAATAGTATAATGATTATGGGTTAGATGTGATGTTTTGTTTGTTGTGCCTAAAATAGCCTATTTTGTCTTTTGTGGCTAAAATAGCCAAAAAGCCTACAAAATTACTTCCTAAACGGTGCCTAAATAAGATAGTGACTTTTTAATTTTTTTAAATTATGACAAATAAGACCTTAATCTTTTAATATTTTTCAAATGAAAGAACAAGTTTCTAATACCAATAATATATCGAGGGATATTACTAATCCAGAATAATATTTCCAAAAATATTGGCATGTGATTTCATTTTACATATAAATTTTACAATACATAATTTCAATCTTCACTGCACAATTCATCCTTCAAGGACCTTAAAACTAGACTTAGGCCTTGTTTGGGGTAAGCTATATAATCCATCTTTTTATCTTTTTATCTTTTTTCTATCACATCACCTCTCTACTTTTTTGCACATCTTTTCGTAAAAAGACAAAAAGTGCACTTTTTTAGGACACCCCAAACCAACCCTTATTCATAACTTACCCCTCAAAATGGGGTTTAGGAAAAAAAATTATTGATTGATCTAAGGACACCACAATTATATTCTAACTAATCACAAATTTCCATGTCTTTTATATTTTTTAATCATTTAAGTTAGGTTTGACATCTCTTAAAAAAGTTAAAAAATCACAATTTTATTTAAGCTATATCATCTTATTTAAGTTAAATCACCTCTCTATTACATTACTTCAAACTTAACTCATATTTTATAAAAAATTAAAAAATATATTTATTTAAAACATACTAAACAATTTCTTAATATAAAATTAAGAATCTCCCTTTTTCTACTAATCAATCATGATACGCATGATGCTGTCCCTTCCCAACCAATAACTCCTCATCCATGGGTGGGTTCCGTGCGAGAACAGTGATGGCACGCCATGCTTCCATCAAATCGCCAATAGCGAAAGCTTCATCGCCAAGTTTCCATCAAATCGCCATTGACAAAAGCTTCAGTGTCCATGATGATCTTGCCGATTCCAGTAACTCTTCTCAATACGGAAACTCACTCCAACCCAAATTTGTAAAATATTGGATTCTATAAAATGCCACGATACAGCTGTCTCCAGCTGTCATTTCCCCACTAAAGTTCCGTGTCGTTTTGGGTCACCTATAAAATAGCTCTGCTTTCCACACTAGACTCCTTTGTTAACTTTGATTCCTTTTAGATTGCCTTTCCTTTTCAACCAAGGGCATTGGGTTAGTGTTGAATGGAAGAAGCAAGGGTTTTGCTTCTTGAGGGACAATTGCTCAAAATTAATCATTTTTTTTGGTTCTCTTCTATTCTCAATGTTCAAGATTCAAAATATTTGAGTTTGTTATCTTAGGATTGAAGAGGTAAGAGGACTAATTTTTTATTTTTCTTTTGTTTATGGATTTGGGGAGTGTTTGATTTGAGTTCATGTTGTTTGATGGTTGGTTATAAGTTTTATTTTGTGTCTATTTTTCTGCTTTTGGAGTGTTTTGTGAATTTGATCTACTGTTTTTTTTTTATTATTATTGTTCTTGTGTGGTTGTTTCTTTTTGAAGTGAACAGCTCACTGGTATAATGCTTATGTAGCTTTTCATGTTGGGCTGCTGATTTATTTCTCAGTATACTTTTTGGATGCTAGGGTTGCATTGAAGCTGTTGATTGGTATTTTTCAATCAAAAATAAATTAGTAAGATCAACCGCTAATTCGGTAGAATAGCGGCAAGTTTAGATATCCACAGGTACTATTGGATTCAATCAAGTTATTTGAAATGACATTTCTAAGATTAATATGTAGAAGATTTTACGTGTTTGATTCCACCGCTAGTTACGTAAATGGAATTCATGTATTAAGTTATGGAACATCGTTGATTTGAAGCAGATAATGTTTCACAACTACAAGTTTGAAAATGTTGGCAAGAATATCGATGTATTGAAATCACGGGCACGAATCATCTTCAGTCGGCATCAAGGTTGTTAAAATCAAGATCCTACGTAGGATTGGTGAGAGGGTCTTGTAGATCAGATAGTAGAATTGAATCGACAATCGTAAGATCTTACTTTCTATTAAAAATAAGATAAAAATACAAATTAAAATGATGCATATTAAAAATAAGGTGAAAAATCACAAAATTTACGATCCTACTATGATCCCATACGATCTTGCACGGTCCCATACGATTCTACTTGCAATCTTGTTATAACACTGATCCTACAACGATCTAGATCGTTTTAGCAATGTAGATCCTACGATCTGGATCGCAATTTTATAACCATGGTCGGCATGAATCGTCTATACTAAACTAGGATTGCGGCACAACTCGTATCCCCCTGGCATGATTTGTCTCAAGATTTTAGCGCACTCAACAATTGTGATAGTTGTGTAATGTGTATTCTCAATCACAGAAAGAAGAACACAATATTGAAGTAAAACATTCTTGAATAAAACTCTTAACATTTACAACTTGTTAAAATCAATAACAAGTCGAAAACCCTATCACATGATCCTAGTTGTTTGGTTTTAGGGTATCTCAACACTAAGGAAGGCGCCTAATTGCTTATGGAGATGAAGGAATCTGCCAAGGTAGAAGAGAATGCCATGGAAAACTCATGGGAATCACCTCTCGAACTGTTGTCATTGTTTGGTAAAAGTTGGAATCCTATTTCAATCTTCAAAACTTGTATTTATACTCTCTTGAACACTAGGTTACTTTAAACAGGGCACATGTGTTTTGAGGCACTTTCACTCGTGCGGCCCAAAATGCGAAACTTAGAAGACTATTGGAGGATTGGGGAACTTTTGTTCTTGCAGAGGCCAAATCTTCTCATGCGGAAGAATGGCAACACATGTGGTGCTTAGACAATAGCTTTCTCCAATCCATGAGTATAATTTGCTCGTGCGATGCAACTTTTGCTCATGCAGAAGTGTTCTGGGGCTTGGTCTTTATTCTCATTGAATTCCACTCTTTTTATTGGCAAAGCTTGATTAACTTGTGTAACAAGAAACAACACCTTATTTAGCCAAGTATTATAGTTTCAAAGTCTAAAAGTGCACATTGGAGGGCCTCAATGTGGTACATATCAGCGCTAATCACTATATTTATGTGGGTACTTGTATATGCTTGACACTTGGCAAGCCCTACGGCTGTCACATGATCACCATCACACATCCACATGGTAGACCTCTAAGGCACTACGATGAGTTGGGGTTGTATGCCTAGCCTAAGCGGGGGCATGCACATCACCAAACACAAAGCTAGTAGTAAGTGCTTAAAGGCAAATGAGTCAAAGTATGAAGCAGCACTATGGCTCACCTAGAGCTCTCCATGGTTCTTCATGCCTCATAAGAGAATGTATTCTTTGGCCACTCGCTCTAGCGCAATGGCAACATAGTTGAACCCTTGGCTCACCTATGTTCACTTGGCTGCTTAAGATGAGCCCCTAGCTCACCCATGTACTCACTCACTTTACTTAGTCACTTGGCTGCCCAGGTTGGGAGTAGGACATAAACACTTCTGCTTGGGATCATTGGACGATTGTGGATTGGAGGCTAAAACCTTGGGATCGTCAAGGTCATGTAGCTATCTCTATGCAGTGACAGCTCCACCTTGACCAAGCTTAGAAAGAGGGGACGTTGACCTTACATTCACATCTGTTGCATATATTATACACCTCCCGAGATATCTTAACTACGCCTGCAGCTCCTATGATGCAATCTTCCCAAGGACCTGAATCATGGGACACAATTAGAAGGGCTGATATCACCTTCCGGTCAAATTTTATTGACAATTGGTTGGATGTTTGATTTACTTTAAGAGCTCCTTGGATTTGAGCAAGAGGTTTTGACTTAGAGTTTGCATTGGGTGATAATTAATTCAATCATGCAATAGAGGCTAGTTTGCTCTTAGCCTTTGGTCACAAGTTAGAACAACATGAAGAAAGATTTTTGTAACTACATAATTTAGAATGCTCAAAATGTAATATGTTTTTTCTTTTTATTTTTGTATATTAATTATAGTTATTTCTTGTGCTTTCTTTCCCCCCTTATTTGTTGTTTGAAGCAATTTACTTGTTGCGAAGTAAAAAATGTGGGTTGGAAACTTTTGTTAAAAGAAGTACGAACACTTCTATGGAGATGGCGCATGTTTTGTCATGTTGGACATGGTTACTTTGCGTACACTCCTAAAAGTGTGTCCAACACTTCTTTAACATATCTTAATTAAAAATTTTAATTCATAATATCTGACATTTTATCGACACTTCGCACACCTCGGCGACACTTTGCACAACCCTCTAACACGACCTATGTAATGAATCATTTCATAGTAACAATGTTTTGCATTATTTGGAATGCAACTTGTGCACTTTAAATATGTTTAGAAACATTTATTTCGTTTTGGAACTAAAAAAAATGAGGGTCTTGTACTCGGGCTCAATTTATTAGAAAAATTGAACTAAAAAATGCTAATACCCTGGCAATTTACATTTTGGAAATCAAAACACACATTACGAAACAAGGTACACTTTCATTTTACAACGATAAATTTAGTGATCTAAAGTGATCCCAAATTTAGATATGAATCTCTTTAATTTAACTAACGAAATGGCCTTGGATAGAGTCTAGTAGAGAAGAAGGATTCATGCGGTCGACCCCATTTGATGGGACTTAAGGCTTGGCTTCGTTTGGTTTGGTTTGGTTTGGTTAGGTTGTGTGTGGGTGCCGTGAATGAGTATATCTCATTCCCAGTAATATGATATTTGGGTAATCTCATTTAAGTGTTTGGATAATTTAGGAATCTTGTCTAGAGAAAAAATATGGGGTATAACCAAAAATAAATCAACCTAGCTTAGGAATTTGAGGTTAGTGTGGGGGTGGGGGAGTGGGAGTGGTGAAATTACATTAAATCAACCTGGCTTAGGAATTTGAGGTTAGTATGGGGGTGGGAGTGGGGGTGGGGTTGGGGTTGGGGTTGGGGGAGTGGGAGTGGTGAAATTACATTCCCCCCAATCTAGGAAACTGACTATAGTTGGATTGAGAAATTGGGATCACATTCCATTCCAATTTCATCCAAATGGTGGAATCACAGGAATCACATTCTCGTTAACCCCCTTGACATTCGTGTCATCCAAGCTTAAAATTTTCTTAGGAGGGAAAAATTCAAATACAATGAACTAAAATCTAAGGAGAGTGGATTTTTGGCAAGAAAAACTTAAAAAATGGGTCTTAATGCTTATAGATATGTTTTATTACGTGATTAATTTGAAGAAAAAAAAAAAGAAAATTTATTTTATTGGATGTCTAATTGCTACCTTATATTCTTGTGGTGTAATCTTTAGTAGTCTGTCCTTCTCATATTATATTTTAGAGCATGAGGTATACTGGATTTCCATTTTGTTTCATGTACCTAAATGATCCACTTTCCAAGTAGCATAACATTTAGATAAGTCTCTCTATAATAATAGATAAAAGCCCCTTGTGCCACTGCTCGTACATGTCTCTTGATCATATGAGGTAGAATTCCTCCTATAAAGAATGGTGATTGTGCTCTCCGTTATAGTGATGGTAACTCATTATGCATGAGGGAACATCATCCCCATTTTTTTCTTGTGGAGTGTGAAGAATCGGAGCAAGTCATCTGAGATGGAAACTAGGAGCCCTTATTGTTGAGGTAGGCAAGTGAGGCTCTACCTAGAAAGGAAGCCTATGTCAGCTTCTCCTCTACCTAGGAAGGAAGCCTATTTCAGCTTCTCCATTTACCATGAAATAGCATCACCCTCAACTATGAGGGGAGCATAAGTGTCGCACCATCCTCAACTATGGAGGGGAGTAACGTAAGAGGGGAGTAGAAGTATTTCTCCACCTTCAACTATGGAGAAGAGTAAAATAAGATGGCTCGACCTTGGAGGGGAGCATAAGTATCGCTCTACCTTCAATTACGAAGAGGAGTAAGATACCGTGGCTCTACCCCAGAGGGCGACATTAGAATTGCTTTACCCTCAGCTATGGTGGGGAGCGAGATAAGATGGCTCGTCCTTGAAAGAGAGTGTAAGCATAGCCTTACCTTCAACTTATCTACAGAATATACATAACATCTGGAGAATATCTATAATATTCTCCCACCCTTATCTAGAAAGGGTGGTTGTGGTGCTTTGGGCCATACCTCAGGAAGCATGCTTTAACTCGTCTACTTGGTGCATTGGCATGCAACAAAGGCAATCCTCCACATATTAGAAGCTCTCCTCTCCAATTACCACTCTCTTTTAAGGCTACCTCAACAGTCTCCCTTTGATACAGAACATAAGAAGCTCAAGGAAAAGTAAACTCAAAGAAGTGGCAATATTTGGAAATTAACATGATTTCAAGGAAAAACTAATAGGAACCATTCATAATCATGTTTCTAGTACTATTAGGGCCGTATTTTATAATTTTATTTATATTTTCTAGGATTTTAAGCTTAGGGATATTTTGGTAATTTGTAGAAGTTCTAAATATGGGCTTTGTGGGTCGCCTATAGGTTGTCTTATGGGTCAAGTTATTTAATTAGTAGGTGTGATGCCTAGACCTATCTTCTTCTCTTCTTTCTTCTTCTTTTCTGGTTCAATTTATTATTCTTGGATTACTATTCATTGCCCTCTAAAAGTGCACTTTTCAACCTCAAAACCCTATCCATTCATCCCCAAAGCGACCCTAATCGGTTTTTGAAGGAAGGGATGATCCTATGGTATTCTCTAATTGGCTTGTTTCAATTGAGAAATATTTTGATTGCTATGATTGGACGGGTGATTGGAAAGCGAGATTTGCTAAGATGAAACTTGTAGGTTTGGCACGACTTTGCTGGTATCATGTTGAAGAAAATATAAGAAGATTGGAATTGCCACCAATAAAAATATGGCAAGAGATGAAAGCTAAGCTTCAAGGGAAGTATATGCCTTCAAATAATCCTGTAGAGTCACATGAGCAACTTGTTAGTTCAAGACATGGCTACACTTTCTTTGAAGAATATATGCAAAGACTCAAGGCACTTGACACGCGAAATCAAGTTGTGGAAGACACACGCCAAAGACTTGCTGGATTTAAACATGGTTTAAGGCCTATTATTAAGCAAGAAGTACCATGTCAATTGAGATATAGCATAGAGCATGCATAAGAAGTCACACCAAAGCTAAAACCTATTGGTGAAAACCAAAATCTTGTGCAATTGAAGTTACAAGTGAAGAAGAACAATCACAATCTGCACAAGATGCAAGATAATCAGATTATGAAGGTTGAGAAGTCTCCAATCAAAACTGCATCTATCATCCTTGAAGCACAAAAAGTTGAAAGTAAGGAATTGAGTGATATTTGTGCCAAGGTAACCACACCATTCAAAAGTTCCACTGCTAGTCTTGCATCTAATATGCACCTGGAGGTGGTTAACCATTAAAGGGAATGAATGTTGTTGGACATCAAAGCTCTAAGCCGTTAGAGTTACAAGTGGAGGAAGAGAATGGAAATCAAGCCAAAGTGATTAATGACGAGGTTAATGAGGGTGAAAGGGCTCTTATTGATGATTCAAAAGCAGCCCAAGAAGATCTAATTGTTACTCGAGAAGAGGATGAGGTCCAAATAGAAGACTCAAATGTCACACAAGCTGTAAGGAGTGAAGAATTAATGCATCATGTTGCTGTTCCAGTACTTATTATGCCTTTAAAGGTCATGATATTGCAACCCAAGGTCTCCGAGATAGTGCCTACAAAGTCACCTACTGAATTTGCTCCAATCATAATCAATGAAGTGGCCGGCCAATAGTGAATCAAAAGATGGCCTTGTGCTAGGAAAAGAGGCTAAAAAGAAAAGAATCTAAGTTGTTGGGAATATTGAAGAAAGCCTTATGAAAACTGATTTGAATGAATTCAAAGATTTGATTTCTATGCCAATTGACTTTGTTATTCCAGAAAAATTTAGTGACATGATTGAAAAGATCAATCCTAAGAAGCATGGACGCGGTCACGTGACACGACACGAACACGCCGACACGTTAATTTTCAAAAACTGCAGGACACAACACATGGGGAACACGTATGAAATATATAATTTTATATATTTATTATATGTTGTATATATAAATATATCATTTAAAGATAATAAAACATGCAATATGAAACTAATTCCTATAAATTTATATAATTTTTGTTTTATTATTGTGTCTTAAGTTGTTTTGTTCAAACTTATAATTAGTTTCACGTGTCTAATCGATAGATACGTTTGTTTAAGCGATTGACACGTGTGTCCTCCAAGTGTTCAAAGAGTGTCCGGGTCTTTAAAAAAAAATTTAAAATGTAACACATTTTGAAGAGTGTCGGTGTCCGACACAAACACGATACGGATACGTCACCTTCTTAGAAGTGTCCGTGCTTCTTAGAATCAATCTCTCATTATTTTTTTTGCAATTTCCAATGAAGAAAAGGCAGCATGAACTTGTACATTTTAATGTGAAGCCATAGATTCAAAACTTACGGATTCTTATACTCGAACACTTCAAAACTCGAGGTCAAGTTTTTTCTAACCAAGGGAGAATGATACAGAACATAAGGAGCTCAAGGAAAAGTAAACTCAAAGAAGTGGCGATATTTGAAAATTGGCATAATTTCAAAAAAAAACCTAATAGGAACCATTCATAATCATATTTATAGTATTATTAGAGTCTTATTTTATAATTATATTTATGTTTTCTAGGATTTAAGCTCAGGGGTATTTTGGTAATTTGCAGAAGTTCTAAATATGGGTTTTGTGGGTCTCCCATGGGTTGTCTTATGGGTCAAGTTATTTAATTAGTTTTTATTTATGTTTTTTATTTGGTCTTAAATTAGTTTTGGAAGTCTAAAATATTATAGTGGTTTCTTTTTTTGTTTCGAGTTGGTTTATGAAGTCTCTAAAATCTATACAAAGTCATGTAATGTTTCTAATTCAAAAGAATTGATATTTTATAAAAATTTGAGAGTTTTAAAGTTTCTTTATGGATTGTGTGATGCAATCCCTAAGTGTGATGCCTATGGAATCTAGGTGTGATGCCTAGACCTATCTTCTTCTCTTCTTTCTTATTTTCTGTTTCAATTTATTATTCTCGGATTACTATTCACAGCCCTCTAAAAGTGCACTTTTCAACCTCAAAACCCTATCCATTCATCCTCAAAGCAACCCTAATCTCTTCCCCTACCTATTAGCCTTTAATTTCACCCTTAAAACCCTAAAGTACACACTGTTTAGGCCGTCAAATAGCCTATGTTTTGCAAATCCACTACTTTTCCTGCATCACCTCTCTACCTTTGGTGGTCTTGTATCATTGAAGTGTCCACTATCTTTCCAGAATGCTATAATCAACCACCTCACTAGCCAATACCCACGACTAATATCATCTTTGCAAGAAGAACCCACTTAACGATTTTCACTATTTCGTTAATGATTAGGGATATTGATTAACTTGCTTGCTTCTTGATGTATTTGGTTCAGTTATTTTATGACTCATTTTCTTTGTGCTATTTGACCTACTTTTTATGTTTTAATTCCTTTTTAGTGCTTAAAAATGAGCTCTACAAATGTTGTTGACTTATGTAGTGATGATGAACTTGGAGAAGTGCATGTGAAAGCCATTAAACTGGAGCTGGATTTGGTTGGGAGCTCGATGCAGCAAAAGGTGTACCAAAAAGCTGATTTAGCCCAGCATCAGAAGTCAAAAGGCCATTCCACAAGACAAGAACCTGGACAGAATGGAAGTTCATATATTTTAAGTTGTAATCAAAGTAGCACCAGTATCATGGATCAACAGCTGTCTCCAACCAATGATGCAATCTTTTCTTCTACATTGCCTCAATCTTCAATACCCATCTGTCGTCAATTTTGGAAAGCAGGAAACTATGAAGATGGGCTCGCTTTTAAACCTACACTAAAAAGTATTTTCCTATCAATAATTTCATCTTGATCTTGAATGGACTTTTGCATGATGTTTAGTGACTTGATGTTTTGGATTACATGAGCATCTCATAAATAGGCTCTAAAAACTGTGAAATTAACCAGGAAATGCTCGACCTAGTGTTGCAACCAATCAGCAAGTATTGGTTGTGTTGATTTTGAAGTTTGATCTTCTCAGTCGGATGTTTGCAACCATCTTGACCCTGACATCTTATTTTCTTGGTGTACAGATGGAAGTTATCTACATATTCACCCCAAGTTCCTTCATTCAAATGCCACTTCACATAAATGGGCTTTCGGTGGTGTGTCCAGCTTACATGATTCAATAGTTTAACCTAGTATTATATTTAACCCTCAATTTCTAGCGACTTGAATTT
Organism: Camellia lanceoleosa; assembly: GCA_025200525.1. Lineage (NCBI taxonomy): Eukaryota > Viridiplantae > Streptophyta > Magnoliopsida > Ericales > Theaceae > Camellia > Camellia lanceoleosa. Next base: position 109,607,070 of record CM045759.1, read on the forward strand.
GTTGCATTTTGCTACTGTTACAATCTCTAATACCACATTTATTTTTGGCCTTGTGTTTGCAGCCATAGCAGAACTGCTTGATAATGCTGTTGATGAGGTAACTTTTTGTCCAAAAACTAAAAATTATTCTAGTACTCTTGGCGATTTCTGTTGATACAGTTTTGCAAATGATCTGTATAAGAATTGCAATAATTTTTGGCAAATTTCTGGGGATGAATTATCACATTTTTTATTCTACTTCTAAGAACATTGGGTTTCAGAGTCCTTTCTTGGTATTGCTACTAGCAATTCAAAGCTTGATATAGAAAGAAAATATTAATTGGATTTAGTTTAAAATTATATATACATATGTATATGTGTTCAAAAATTTCTATTTTGAACCCTTGAAAAATTGGAAGGGTATTTTTAGAATTTTCAAGCTGAGAGAAGCACAATGGCAAGTTGGTAAATGTGGGGGGTGGGGGGTTTCTTTAGCTGCCTTTATCAACTCAACAATTTTATTCGGAAGTATGCTTTGTTCTTTTACTTAGGAAATCATTTCTTTTCTGTTCTTTGACGTTGAAAACCTAGAGTTCTTTAGTCAGAAACTTTGATTATGCATCTATGATGCCCTTTACCTCTGTTCTTTCCATCTTTAAATTTCTGAATGGTTCTCTATTAAGCAAAAGGGTGACTGAACACCTACATTTTTAGAATTTTCAAGCTGAGAGAAGCACAATGGCAAGTTGGTAAATGTGGGGGGTGGGGGGTTTCTTTAGCTGCCTTATCAAGTCAACAATTTATTCAAAAGTATGCTCTGCTCTTTTACTTAGGAAATCATTTCTTTTCTGTTCTTTGACGTTGAAAAACCTAGAGTTCTTTAGTCAAGAACTTTGATTATGCATCTGTAATGCCCTTTACCTTTGTTCTTTCCATCTTTAAATTTCTGAATGGTTCTTTATTAAGCAAAAGGGTGACTTAACACCTATATTTTTTCTTAGTTAGCATCATAGCTTAGTTAATTTGTCCTTTCATTTTTGGCTTTATTTTTTTTATTCTTAGGCTGTCTTTGCAATATATCAGGCTCTTACTAATAAAAAATGAAATATGAAAAGCAGTGATAGGAATGAAAGGTGAAAAGTCAGAAAGAATATGTCCACATCCATCACACATTAAGTTTTTGAGCAAACATAAACTAAGGGACCAGTTAGAATGCACAAGAGTTGAATATTAGGGTTAGGGTTAGAGAGGAAGAGCGAGAGAAGAGAAGATGGTTTGACTAATTGGTTTAGAGTTGTGAAAATCAACCCTACTTCAGCAGGATGTATTTCTATGAAGACATATTACAATATGATCATAGTACCCTCAACTAATAAAATAATAACATATGACTATACTAACACTCCCTCTCAAGCTGGAGCATAGAGATCAAACGTGCCCAGCTTGATAGATAAGCGATGAAAGGAAGACTGAGCCAAGGGTTTGGTGAGGATATCACCTAATTGATCTTCAGAACGAACATAAGGAGTCACAAGTTGCTTTCTCAGTAAGAGGTTGCAAATAAAATGGTAATCAACTTCAATGAAGCATGTTCATGAAATATGAGATTATTAGCAATAAAGATAGCAGCCTGATTATCACAACACATACTCATAGGAGTGGGAACAAGAATACCAAAATCCTATAGAAGAGAGTGAACCCACAACATCTCAGAAGCAGTATGGGCCATGGCACAGTACTCAGCCTTGGCACTCGACTGAGCAACAACTGTCTGCTTCTTGCTACGCCATATAACAAGATTTCCGCCAATGAAGGTGCAATAGCCCGAGGTAGAACGGCGATCAGTTCGACTGCCAGCCCAATCAGCATCACTAAAACCAGTGACAAACAAGGAAGAAGATAGACGATAGAGTAGATCACGACCTGGGACACTGTTCAGATAATGCAAGATACGACAAACAACTTCAAAATGAGGGTTACAAGGAGCATGCATAAACTGACTAACCACACTGATAGCATATGTAATATCAGGACGAGTGACAGTGAGATAAATCAATTTCCTAACTAAACGACGATAACGGCCAATATCAGGAAATAAGTCCCTAGTATCACCATCCAGTTTAACACAGGAGTCCATAGGAGTATCACTCGGATGAGTACCCAAGAGCCCAGTCTCAGAGAGAAGATCAAGCACATACTTTGTGTTGCGAAAGAAACAACCCCTGAGAAGACCAAGCAACGTCAATCCCAAGAAAATAACGAAGATGGCCCAAGTCCTTAGTGTGAAAGTGTTGACCTAAAGACCGTTTTAAATCAGCAATACCGGTGGAGTCACTGCCAGAAATGATGATATTATCCACATAGACAAGGAGAACAATACTCCCAGTAGACTAGTGGTGAACAAAAATAGAATGATCAGAAGTGGAATGGCAGAATCCATATGAAAGCACAACTGCACTAAGCAATCAAACCAAGCACATGGAGCTTGGTTGAGACCATACAAGGCCTTCCGCAATCGACAAACCATAAGCGCATTTTTGGGAACAACATAGCCAAGCGGCTTATCTATATAGACCTCCTCTTGGAGATGGCCATGAAGAGAGGCATTCTTTATATCAAGCTGATATAAAGGCGAAGATTGACTAATGGCAACAGAGAGGAGAATCCGAACAGAGTTAAGGCGAGCCACAGGGGAGAAGGTCTTCAGATAATCAACACCATAAGTTTGTGTACAGCTTTTGGCCTGGCAGACTTAAGGCGCTCAGCAACTCATCGAGAAGATACTTGATAGTATAAATCCAACAACTGGCACTAGGTTTCCCAGAAGTCAATGGAGTAAGGTCCCAAGTCTGATTCTGATGAAGAGCACTCATTTCCTCATCCATAGCATGTTTCCAACCCGACATGGACATAGCCTGCTCATAAGAAGAGGCAATGGAAACACAAGACAAGCTACAAGCAAAGGAGTGAAGACTAGTGAAATGACGATCATAAGAAACAAAATGGGTAATAGGATGTTGGGTGCAAGCACGTTTACCTCGATGCAAAGCAATGGAAAGATCATCAGAGTCCAGAACAGTAGGAGGGACAGGAGCCTCTGACAAAGAAGATGAACTGTTCGGGCCATAAGAAACAAGGCAAAAATTTTGGGACCACTAATAAACTTGGAAAGGTGATAGAGGTGAAGGAGAGGGATCTACATTGCTGGAGGGTGAAACAGAGGAGGAGGAGGCACAAGGCACTGGAAAAGTAGGTGTGGGAGAAGCTGGCTCCCCCTTACGACAAGATATAAGATTGACTAACAACTGCTGCCCAGATGAAGAAAAAAAATGGGGTGGACTAAAAAAAGGCAACATCACCACTGAAAAAGAACCGACGGGACTCAAGGTGATAACATCGATAACTTTTTTGAATACGAGAATAACCTAAAAACACATTTATGAGCACGAGGAGATAACTTATCCAGGCCCAGATCAAGGACATGGACAAAAGTTACACAACCAAAAATATGAGAAGAAAGAGGAAACGGGAAACAATCATGGTATAACTGAGAAAAGAGAGACTGGTTGTGTAACGTAACCGAGGCCATGCAGTTAATAAGAGAGCAAGTAGTGAGCACAACATCACCCCAAAACTGTTTGGGAACGTGCATGTTAAACAACACTGTGCGAACAACATCTAATAAATTGCGGTGTTTTCGCTCAACAACACCATTTTGGGGTGCTGTGTGAATACAACTAGTCTGAAGAATAATTCCATGATTAGCACAAAAAATATCTACAGTAGACTGCATATATTTTAAGGCATTATCAGACCGGAATATTTTAATATGTTTCCCAAACTGAGTAGAGATTTCATTATAAAATTTAGAAATTATTTGGGGTAATTCAGACCACTGCTTTACTAAAAATAACCAAGTCATCCGAGAGTAATCATCCACAAAAATAACAAAATAAAGAAAGCCATTAACAGTGGGAGTCCGAGATGGACCCCATATGTCTGTATGGACTACATCAAAAGATGTGGACACACGACTAACACCACGACTATGAAAGGAACTACGGTGGTGCTTGCCAAGCTAACAAGTATTACACTCAAGTTTAGACACATGACTCAAGCCATGAATGGCTAACTTAAGCTTGGCTAAAGACGGATGACCCAAGCGAAAATGCCATTGCAGAGGAGACATGGTTGCACTCAAAACAGCAGAAGTAGAACAAGACGGGCTATCAGTGTCTAGAAAATATAAGCCATCCTTCTCATTCCCCGAACCAATCATCCTCTTGATCTGGAGGTCCTGCAAAACACACAAAGTGGGAGAAAAGGTTATGTAATAGTGAAAAGCTTTAGTCAATTGACTAACAAAAAGTAAATTAAATAGAAAAGTAGGAACATAAAGACTACAGGGTAAGGAGAGATGGAGTGGGTTGAAAAATACCCTTGCCGCTAACAGGTCGAGAGGATCTATTAGCTAGTATAATATTATGTGTAACAGGATGAATAGTATGGAAAAGAGATGAATTACTGGAGATACAGGAACTAGCAGCAGAGTCTATGAGCTAAGGTTAGGGAGATTGAGCCACACAGGCAAGATTACCTAAACTAGCCATTGTAGCTATGGAGGATGAAGGGATGGCAGTACGAAGAGACTGGACAGGCTTAGTAAGCTCGCTAAGTTGATTAGTGAGTGCGTCATGAGAATCAGCTGGGGAAGCAATTGTGCTAGAGGGAAATGTGTCGACTGAGAGGATGGAGAATCCATAACCTGATTCGCATGATTAGGTTTACCATACTTTTGCCAACACCAAGGTTCAGAATGAACCACAGTGAGTACAATTCCGATCACCACGGGACGCAGAACCATTTCCACGCCTACCACCATGATGAGAACCATGAGAAGAACGACCACCGCAGGAACCACGAAAACCAGTATGCAAGCCACAGTGACTAGAGTGGCCTTGAAAACTTCCACGGGAAGACCCACGATCACCACTACTAGAGATCAATGCAGAAGAGGCCAAAGATTGAGAGGCGGAACCAGATGAAGATGAACCATGTCCCAAAGAAGAACGCAATAGCCGATAATAGGCATTAGCAACAGAAGGTAACGTCTCACTAGCAAGGATCTGATCTTTGAAACCCCGTAAATCAGAATCTAAGCCCACAAGTAAAGAGGCCATCATAAACTCTTCCCAATTCCACTTTTGTTGTGCTAAATCAGTAGTAAAAGGTCAGTGTTGTAATAACTGATCCCACAAATTCTTAAGGAAACTGTAATAATCCGAATGAGAACGACTAAACTGTCGAGTAGCAAAAATTTGCTCATATAACTCAGACCCAGGAGACACTACTTTGATTCGAAAATGAATCAACAAGGGAGTCCCAAATTTCCTTCGAGGTGTCACAAAATTCCACAGTAGTAGCAACGTAAGGTTCCAAGTTATGTCCAGAGCCGACCCATAACACAAGAATCCTCACTATACCAGTCATCATAGGTTTTATCATCAACAACAGGAGGAAGTTCATTAAGAAAACGAGACTTTTGCTTACCCCGAAAAAAGATTTTAACAGCATGAGCCCAAGCCGGATAATTTAAGCCATTAAGTTTCTTGGCAGTGATAGACTTAGGCAACTCATCATCTTTAACCACAAGAGGTTTGGTTTCAGCCATGGAAAACACAAAGCAGCCAAAAAAAAAACAAAAACAAAAAAATTTGTGACCAAACCAAACAGAAAACAGCAGAAAACAGCCAAAGTAAGAGAAGTCTGTGACCAAACCAGCAGAAAACACCAAACAGAGAAGTCTGTGACCAAACCCAAAGATGCCGAACAGGGAAGGAGGCAAAAAAGATCCAAAAATCCAACAAAACAGTACCAAATCTCAAAGCAAACCTCAAGGGAGACCTCTTGGATGATTTTCGGCCCCTATAGAGATGAGCCCACTAGGTAGAACTCACACAAATAGAGCAGAAGCAGTATTTTCGATTTTTCACCAAAAATATTCGAAAATCATTCAAAAATATAAAACTTACATCAAATGGCTCTAAAAAATTCCACAAAAATCACCATTGAACTCAGAAGGAAGAATCTATCCTTGAGAGCTTAACTTGTCCGTACGGATGATGATGTCACGCTGATGTCATCGTACAGATGATATCAGCACATTGCTGTCACCTCAAAATCATCTCTAGATTCTAATGAACACTCGAGAAGGCAGGGATTCTACTCTGATACCAAGTTAGAATGCCCAAGAGTTGAATATTAGGGTTAGGGTTAGAGAGGAAGAATGAGAGAAGAGAAGATGGTTTGACTAATTGGTTTAGAGTTGTGAAAATCAACCCTACTCCAGCAGTGTATATTTCTATGAAGACATATTACAATATGACCATAGTACCCTCAACTAATAAAATAATAACATATGGCTATTCTAACAGGACCAATTGACATGATGCTTACTATGAAAGAACACTAAACTAGTGTGATCCTAATTTGGAACGTCGTGGCATGTTGGAAGCCTTTTAGGCGGTTGGATTTACCTTATAAATTTCTTAACTAAATAAAGGTGTTACTGCACACACTAACCGCTTGCTCCTTCTGTGCCATCTATTCCTTCACTCAAACAAAAAATTGTGACACACAAGGATTGTCAAGTTCGGTTGAGTCTTACAACATAAAATTGCCTTTGTAGGTGCCATTGTTAGGGTCAATATATGCCTTTGTTGTTTATCAATGGTTCTTTACCTCCTTTGCTTCATGCTAAGTATGATAACTTTTTTATGTTTTACAACCCATGATTAACTATTTGATAGATACAAAACGGGGCCACCCTTGTCATTGTAGATAAAACCTCAAATCCCAGGGATGGAAGTCCAGCATTGTTAATTCAAGGTACCTTATTTCTTGCACCTATAAAATTATAAAAGAATGGTAGTTAATATGATTTTGGATCTTCTAATTGACATTATCACCTGTTTTAATTTTTTTTATCTAAATCGTGTCATTCGAATCTTGATACTTAACAATCAGATGATGGTGGTGGAATGGACCCAGATGCAATGCGGCGTTGTTTGAGTTTTGGATTTTCTGATAAGAAGTCAAAATCAGCAATTGGACAGTGTATGGATCCTGTTGGCTCATTTTTCAATTTTGCTTATTTTTCCTTTTTATATTAATTGGTTGACTTGTAACTTTTCAGATGGAAATGGCTTCAAGACCAGCTCTATGAGACTTGGGGCAGATGTTATTGTCTTCAGCCGTCATTTGAAGGGAAGGTTTGTGTCCAACAATGAAGTCATTTTGTTGTACATTAAATTTCAGTTTTTGCTGTTTTGCTGGCATGTTTATATTTTTTCTGTTTTGCCGTTGTGTTCTGTAGTTGATTTGTAATACTATCATGCTATTCTGCATTTCTATGTGTGCATGTATATGATTGCATGCACACTTGGGATAATTTTCCAATACTAGGAAGCACAAAGATGTATTCTAGGATGAAATATGCTATGCAAGAGGGCTGCATATTGAGACAATATATTGTAGCTAGTATGTGAAACTCAGATGAAATATGCTATGCAAAAATGCTATGGTGACTACTTCTCTTTCTTCATTATACAATCCCCCTCCCCACTCCCACCCAACAACCCCAACCCATTTGGGTAACATGATCCTTCAAAAATTGTTTGTAATTCTATTGGAATGATAATTAAGAAACTTTACCATGCCAGCATTTTATAAGTATGCTAATTGAAATGTTTTGTGTAGTTCAAGCATTAATTCCTTCTATTTTGTCCAAATAACATAACTATCCTTCTCATATTGTTGTTTATTTAATCCTTTCATCTCATTATTATTATTACATGATCAGGAAGTTCACCCAAAGCATTGGTCTTCTGTCGTATACATTTCTGACACAAACAGGACATGACAGAATAGTAGTTCCCATGGTGAGTATTATTACATTGTTCTGCCTTGCTGTTACAGTTGCTCCATGCATATAGACTGCTTTTTTAATGTTAATTTGCTTTAACTGAATGACCTATGTCTGTTTGTGGGAGAAGGGTTAGGAAACTGGGAGACAATAACTGTCATTTAGGGTTGTGTACAATAATTTTTGTAAGCCTATGAAGCGCAAATACTTCTAGAAGGGAGTTCTATCCATATTGGTTACCGATACTCTTTGGATATGTATCTGATACTTCCCAAACATATCCATAATTTTCTTTAATTTTGAGAATTATCAAATACTATACTCTTGGTCACACATGTGAGCAATTATGAATTTGATGATCGTAATATTTATTGCATAGTAGTAGAGTATAATTGTTAGGATAAATGAAAAAGCTCCATACATTGCTTATTTTTTAGAGAAGAAGAAAATTGTGAGAGTAAAGTAATCAATACCTTGCATTTGTAGAATTTATTGAATTGAGATATCCTGAATGTGTCATACATGTTATTCCATATTGATATCCACACTTCATAGAAAGTAAGGATAAATGATAAAATATATCAATACTAAAATCGGATCTCAACAAAACAAACAAAAAAGTTGCATACAATAATTTTGCATATAACACTTTAGCGGGAAAGTCTACGTTACACCGACTCGACTATGGGTATCGGGTGCGAGTGCGTATCTAGGGGTCGGACACTTCAAAATTAAAAATTAAGGATACATGGATATGGATCTAAATTTGGATACGGGTATAGGAATACGTTAAATAGTTAATTTTTTAAAATATATTTATCATATAAAGATGAGTTAAATAGTTTTTTTTTAAATATATTTATTATTTTTTATCTTATGTATTATTTTTATTGATAATATTTTTAATTTATTTTTTTACTTTTAATTGACATATATATATTATAAATAAAAAATATATAATAAATAAGGAATAACAAATTATGTTAAAATAAATAAAAAAATAAATAATGTAATTTATAGATTTTATTAGATTTTTTATTTTTTTTTATTATATATGATTTAATTAGATATTATTATATAACAAATTATATGATTTATTTATTATATGGTAAACAAGAGACAAGAGAAAAGAGAGAGCAGAAAGAAATAGATTGACAAAAGGGAGGGAGAGAGAGAGAGAGAAAACATATCGATAACAGAGAGAAAATAGATCGGGGAGAGAGAGAGAGAAAGAGAGAGAGAAGAAGAAGAGGAGATGGATCGACTGAGAGAGAGAAGAGGAGATCGATAGAGAAGATTGATTGAAAGACGAGATCGAAGAATCGATTGGCGCGAGACAGAGACGAGGTCGATCAAGAGACGAGGTCGATCAAGAGATGAGATCAAGAGTGAAGGATCAATTGGGGTGAGATCGAAACCTGCGACTAGAGAGAAGTCGGCGACCAGGTTCTTGCTCTCTCCTCTTTCCATTCTTCTGTACTTAGGGCTATTTCGTTGCTTCTATATTTAGGGCAAAACATAGCCGTATCCATTTGTAATGAGTTGTATCCTGGCCGTATCCTGCACCCATACCCGTCTCGTGTTGTGTCGACACGGGTACCTCCAAAATTTCAAAGAGTCCGTGTAACATAGGGGAAAGTAGAAAGTATGGAGGCTGTATATACAATTTAGACTTGATATTGAAATGAAAGTTCTATAGTGTAGGTTTAGAGAAAAGAAAGAGTTAGGGAATGAGTTAGACTTCATTCTCTTTTATATTGATAATTCTCTGCAATTATAGGAGTGCCATAAGGCATAACATATGGTCCAACCATTACACCAATCAAGGGACCAAATAAGAATACAATCAATTATTTCCTATTCTACTATTTCCTATTTTAACACTCCCCCTCAAGCTAGTGCGAAGATATCTCTCATACCCAATTTATTGAGAATGCCATGAAAATGTTTGCTCCCTAGTCCCTTGGTGAGAACATCAGCTAGTTGGTCCCTAGTCTTCACAAATGGAATACAAATGGTGCCACTAATGAGTTTTTCTTTAATAAAGTGCCTATCAATCTCCACATGCTTAGTTCTATCATGCTGAACTGAATTATGAGCTATGTTGATTGCTATCTTATTGCCACAGTATAGTCGCATGGAGTCAGTCTAATGGATTCCCAAGTCTCCCAACAATAGTTTAATCCATAGTAACTCACATACACCCTGAGCTATAGCCTTGAATTCTACCTCAGCACTAGATCGAGCAACCACATTCTGTTTCTTACTTCGCCATGTGACTAGGTTGCCACTAACAAATGTGCAGTATCCAGAAGTTGAGCGTCTGTCAGTGACGGATCTAGCCCAATCTGCATCAGTAAATGCCTCCATACTGAGATGGCCATACTTTGAGAAATAGAGACCCTTTCTAGGAGAAGACTTCAGGTATCTCAGGATTCTCATAATGGTCTCGAAGTGGAAGTTCTAGGAGCATGCATAAATTGGCTCACCATGCTCACGGCAATGGCAATGTCTGGACGGGAGTGGGATAAGTATATGAGCTTGCCCACTAATCTCTGGTATCTCCCCCTATCTACTAGCTCTCCTTCTTGATCTTCACTGAGTTTTTGACCTGGTTCTAGAGGTGTATCACATGCCTTCCTCCAAGCATTCCAGTTTCCTTTAGCAAGTTAAGTACATACTTTCTCTGACATATGAAGATGTCATCCTTGCTCCTAGCTACTTCAATGCCTAAGAAATACTTCAAATTACCAAGTCTTTGATTTGGAACTCCTTGGCTAAGTATTCCTTCAACCGAGGGATCTCCTCAATGTCATCCCCTGTTAGAACAATATCATCAACATAAACAATGAGAGTTCTGGTTTTACCATGTGAAGAGTGTTTCACAAACAAGATGTGATCAGCTTAACTCTGCTTGAACCCATATTTTAGCATAGCTTGAGCAAACCTTTCAAACCACGCCCTAGGAGACTACTTTAGTCCGTAAAGCGACTTTCAGAGCCCGCATACTTTACCTTTGGACTTAGCATCCGCAAAACCAGGGGAAATATCCATATAGACCTCTTCGGCTAGGTCTCCATGAAGGAAGGCATTCTTTACATCAAACTGATGAAGTGGCCAATCTAAATTTACAACAGGAGAGAGTAAAATTCTCATAGAGTTCATCTTAGCAATTGGTGCAAATGCCTCATGGTAATCTGCCCATAAGTCTGAGTGAGGCCCTTAGCAACCAATCGTGCTTTGTACTGTTCTATAGAACCATCTGTTTTGTGTTTAACCGTGTACACCCACTTACACCCAACTGGATGTTTATTTCTAGGTAACTCCACTAACTCCCAAGTGTCATTTTTGCTTAGAGCTCTTATTTCTTCCATCATGGCGTGTTTCCATTTAGGAATAGAGAGAGCATTCTAAAAATTGGTAGGTAGGCTCACAGAAGACACCTTAGACAGAAAGGCTTTATATGTGGAAGACAGATTAGAAAGAGAGACATGATTAGTAATAGGATGTCGAATACAAGACCTAACTCCCTTTCTATTAGCAATAGGAACATCAAGATCTGAAACATCTGGATTCTCAGGAGATAGGGTTGACTCTAGACACTCATCCGGAGAAGAAGTTGGCAGAAACGGAGAGAGAGTAGGCTCTTGCATCTAGATGACTTGTTGTTTGTCCTTGTCCCTGATATAAACTTTTCCTATTTCCTTTTCTCTAACAACTGCTGGCTCATTATCCTCTATCTGTTCAACCACTGGCAGAAGTGAAATAGGAATCTCTTCACACCAAGATTCCCTCTGAAGGGATGATTGTGACACTGGGGAGGTCGAAAAGTAAGATTGAGACTCGAAGAAAGTGACATCCATGGAGACAAATCATTTGTGAGTTAGAGGATGATAACACTTATAACCCTTTTCAGTGGCAGAATAACCCAGACAGACATACTTAAGAGACCTAGGATCCAATTTATCACGAGTGGGAGAATGATGATGGACATAGCAAATACAGCCAAAGGTCTTAGAAGAAATGAAGAACCCGGAAGAGAGAGACCCAAACAAAACATGAAGAGGGGTTTGTTTTTGAAGGACTTAGGTAGGAAGGCGATTAATCAAATAAGCGGTAGTGAGAACCGCTTCCCCCCAATAGGATTGAGGAACCCGCATCTCAAAGGATAGACAACGGGCGACATCAAGGAGATGGTGATTTTTTCATTTTGCAACACTATTTTGTTGAGGGGTATTAGTATAGGAAGTCTGATAAATAATGCCATGAGTGGCGAAGTAAGTGGCAAGATCAGAGTCAATATATTCTCCCCCATTATCAGAACGTAAAATTTTTACAACCGCCCCAAACTGAGTACAAACCATTTTATGGAAGTTTTGAAACACAGAGAACACCTCACTTTTATCTTTCATCAAATATATCCAAGTGGCCCAAGAACAATCATGTATGAAGGTAACAAACCATTTGTGACCCGTTAAAGACACAAAACAACGGGAGAGACCCTATACATCAGAATAAATCAAAGAAAATGAAACTGAACTTTTATTAATAGAAGGAGCAAAAGAGACTCTGTGTTGTTTTCCAAGTTGACAAGACTCACATTGAAAATCTGGCACATTATTTTTCTCAAAAAGAGAAGGAAATAAATGTTATAAAAAGGAGGGGTATCCTAAGCAACGGTGCCATAGCCATATGTCTTCCTTGGTGGATGATAGCCAGTTTGTCTGTCTGATCCAAAATGTAGAGACCATGATCCTCTCTATCACTGCCGATCCTCTCTATCACTGCCAATGATCCTCTTCTTCGTGATAAGGTCCTGAAAAATACAATGATCAGGAAAAAAAACGTCACACTGCAATTTAAGTTACGGGTAATATGACTTAAAGATAAAAGATTAACACTGAAATTGAGAACATGGAGGACAGAAGACAAAGGAAGGGAAGAGGTGGCATGAATTAAATCTTTCCCTGACATAGACGAAATGGAATCATCAGCAATACACACTTTATCCTGACTTGAGGAGGGGTTATACTCTGAAAATAAATTAGAGGAGCCAGACATATGATCGGAAGCACCAGAATCAATAATCCATGGTACAGTCGTATGAGATAGCAATGCACATAGGGAGAAAGCCAAGTTACCTGAATTGGCAAAAGAAGAAGAGGGTGCACCTGTAGCAGAAGTGGAGGCTCGATGGTCTAGCAAGTGGCGAAGAGCAATCTCAAAATCCAAGGCAGATAACCTCGAAACATCAGCAGCAGAGGAGACAACTGGAGATGAAGATGGTGGCTCAACAGTGTCTGAAAGACATGCTCGCACATTAGCCCCTCGGTCTCTAGACTGACCAGACCTACCCCCTCGACTGCTAGGACGGTCTCCTCAGCCACCAAAGGGGGCTCCATGCAAGCTTTCAACAAGTCTCTCGTGTGTGGGGAGGTCAACGACAGTAGTCACAGTAAAGATTATCCTTCTTAGAGGAAAAACAAGAACCACGAGTCACATAGTCGCCATCGCGAGAGGGTGCAGAAACCAAGGCTGAGCGATCAGTAGTAGCAAAAGGAAGCATCGCAGAGCGGCGACTCTCCTCATTCTGCACAAAAGCGAAGGCTTCCTGGAGAGAAGAAAGCACATCAATACCAAGTACTTTGCTCCGAACTGGATCATACTCTACGTTTAAGCCTTCCAAGAGCTTGAAGACCCGCTCTTGTACCACAAACTTCTGGTAACCAACATAATTAGTGGGACAAACAGGCTTGTAGTCCTGAAGGTGATCAAGTCGCTTCCACCTATTGCTAAGGAAGGTAAAATATTGAAGAATAGTCGTCTCACCTTGGACCGACCTTTCAATGGAGCGACGCAACTCAAAAGCCTGGGAGAAGTTCCCCTTCCTAAAGTAAGTAGTAGTGACAGCCTCCCAAATATCCTGGGCAGTGTCCATAGACAAGTAGCCCTCGCCGATCTCCAGAACCATAGAATAGATCAATCAACCCATAATCAGAGAATTGGTGATCTCCCACTAGTTATAACGGGGGTTTGTGATATTGGTGTGAGAATAATATTAGTATGAACTAAAGAAAACGTTGTATCAGATATAGAAGTACTTTTATAAAAGGTAAGGCTGTTATTTTGGCAAGTTTACACCCCCGACATTTAGTAAGTTCACTAGGAGAAACTTTACCCAATATACCTGACTGAGCTAAAGACCGTAAGCAGTCAGTAAACAAATGCCCTAATTTAGAATGCCATAAGTAGAAAGGAGTGGACTAAGAATCTAATTGAAAAGAGGAAAAAGCAGTTGGAGAAGTTGTCATAGGCAGATGCAAGCTTTCCACTGCATAGAGGTCTCCAACTCTACGGCCAGTCCCAATCTGCTGCTTGGACATCCAATCTTGCACAGAACAGATAGAAGAAGATAACATCAAAACTGGAGACATCAAGCTAACTAATAGATGATAAACTGACAGATAACTGAGGAACATAAAGGACAGATGGAATAGAGACAACAGACATAGTAGACAGTAAGACAAACCCAACAAATATAACAGATATACCAGACCCATTAGTAGCATTAACAGTAATAGGAAAAAGAGCGGGAGTACAATTTTGAAGTAAGAAGAGATGGGGAGTCATATGATGAGAGGCACCAAAATCAAAAATCCAGACAAACGAAGAGATATTTGAAGAAGACTCAAGCAAACCTAAATGAAGAGAGGAAACAATGGAGGCAGATGGGGATGGCTGAGAGGTAGACAGTGCATGCTGAAGCTGACTAATCTAAGCATTCAAGGAAGCCAAGTCAGGATTAGGAGCTAAAGTAATGCAATAGAACTGGCGGAAGCCTGAAAATTACTTGGAGAAGAAGGGCAAAACTAGGTTCGAGATTGCTGAGAATACGAGCTAGACAGAGACAGTGATACTTCCAATGGCCTCTTTGATGTAATAACCAGAAAGCTAAGGGGTTGAAACCAACCAGAGAACCGAAAGTTGAAGCAAAGTCCAGCAAGTCAAAGCAGAGAACCAGAGACCAATGATGAAGAGCTTTGATTGACATAGCCAGAGAGAAAGAGAACCAAAAGTCTAGCGAGAAGAACAAGGTCAGACAGAGGTGCGAGAGAGAGAAAGATCTCCTCACGAACCAGATGGATCAAACCTAAACTAATCCTAAATAGGAAACAAGAATAAACCTAGACCAATCCTAAATAGGAAACAAATAAACCTAAACCAATCCCAAATAGGAAATAATATTCACATAATATATATTATACTAATATTATTCTCACACCCCTGCTCAAACTCAAGATGTTTGGACAGAAAACACTGAGTGTTTGCCAAGAGGAAACTGAAACCGAGCAGTGGTGTGAGTCTTGGTAAAGAAGTCAGCAAGCTGCAGAGCCGAAGAGACGAAAGGAAGCGAGATAGAGCCATACTGTAGATACTGACGAATAAAGTGACAATCAATCTCAATATGCTTGGTCTGCTCATGGAAGACAGTGTTATGTACAATCTGAATAGCATTGTGGTTGTCATAGTAGAGGGAGGTCGGAGAAGACTGAGGGACGCCTAAGTCAGAGAGAAGACAACGAAGCCAGACAACTTTAGCAGTAGCATAAGCCATAGCATAATACTCAGCTTCGGCAGTAGAGCGAGCAACAACAATTTGTTTTTTACTTTTCCAAGAGATCAAGGAATTGCCAAGAAACATACAAAAACCAGATGTGGACTTGCGATGATGAATTGCGATGACTAGACGAACCAAATGAAAAGACCAGACGAAGTACCCAACTCAGATGGGTCGACTTCGTGAGACCAGAGATTAGAATCAGAGATGGCTGCTAGGGTTTCGAGTCCTTCAGGTTTCGAACCAAGCTCTTATACCATGTTAGTTTTTTGAATAAAATTGTATATTCAATTATTTTAATACAATGTGTACATCTGATATATATAACAATTCTAGACCTAATCTTAAATAGGAAACAAGAATAAACCTAAACTAATCCTAAATAGGAAACAAGAATATACCTAGACCAATCCTAAATAGGAAACAAATAAACTTAAACCAATTCTAAATAGGAAACAATATTCACATAATATATACTATACTAATAGACCAATCCTAAATAAGAAACAAATAAACCTAAACCAATCCTAAATAAGAAATAATATTAACATAATATATACTATACTAATACTATTCTCACAACTGGGTGCCTAGATCCTCCCATCAACATATCCCTTTGCTCTTTAAGAAAATAGTCAGACTCTACAACCACGCTAGGTAATTCTGACCGTTGAATAGAGAGGTGGTGATTTTAAGGCCAGAGTTGAGGTTATCAGTCATAGTGGAAGAGATAATAGAACTCTCGCTCTAAGATGGCTGAGAGGTATGAGATTCACTGGTCCAATCTACCATAGAGACTCCACTAACTATGCCTCAAACACGATGCCAATCACAAACCTGGAAGATGAGTGGAAGGAAAGACACAACTTCTCCTATGAAAACATAAAGAAGAAAGAAAAGAACTTTTTTTTTCTTTTTCTTTTTCTTTTTTTTTTTACTGCATTTTTTTTTTTAATTTAAAAAATGTAAACAGTCCAAACAGGACAAAAGGCAATCACGACAAGGATAACCACTCACGACAAAGATCAAAAACGACCAAGATCAAACGAGGGCCATTCATGAGGCTAGCCAACCACCCAGAGAGGACCCAAGGCCCTAGGCGACCAACGAGGAGGCCACGATGGCCCTAGTCGAACACCTAGGAGCAAGCGACAGCCCCCAAAGGGCCTAGACGACCCACCAATTGACCATGACGGCTTTCTGGGAGCAAGCGATAGCCACTAAAGGGCCTGGGTGACCCACCAGGAGACCACGACGGCTCTCTACAAATAGGAGAGGGCCACCAGGGGACCATGATGGCTCTCTACAAACAGGAGAGGGCTGTCGACTGTCCCAGGCAAGGTTTGGGTGGCCTGGGCAGTCTTGCGGTAGAAGAGAAGGAGGTTGTGATTGACTTTAGGTACCTCCTAATGAGGCTCTAATTCCATGTAGGTTTAAAGAAAAGAAAGAGTTAGGAAATGAGTTAGACTTTATTCCCTTTTATATTGATAATTCTCTGCAATTACAAGAGTGTCATGGTCTAAAATATATGGTCTAGCCATTACACCAATCAAGGGACTAAATAAGAATACAATCAATTATTTCCTATTCTACTATTTCTTATTTTAACATGTAGGACCTACTGAAAATTACAAAGTAAACTGGCTACTAGCTCTTAAACTAGTATCTAGTTCATAAAGAATGGTGTAAACTGGCTACTGGCTCGTAAACTAATATCTAATTTCTAAGGAATGATTTCTCACCATTATTTGAGCTTCTGTGTATTAATACTAAAAAATTATAAATATATATTTTGAGAACTCATCTAGCCATGCACGTATCTGGTCTCACACATATCCTATTTTTTTAGGTTTTGTCACATCAACATATCCGTATTGTATCGTATCGTATTAATATGCTGTGTCCATATTCATGTTCCATAGTTGCATGCTAATGAACTGTATGTGTGTATTGTTACATGTACATGCCATAGATGCCATCTTGGGGCTCTGCCTTGGAGATCAAAAGTTGAGCCGATTCGTTAGTTGCTACATATATACATGTTATTTATTTGGGTTTCCCACATTTTGATAATCCATTGAAACAATAAGAACCAATTTGGGCAATTATGTTTAGCCACATATTAAGTGGTTGGGGAGCATAATAAAAAATTAGGTTGTTAACCCCTGGCACTGTGCTGTAGTTTTCTGTTTTGTGGATTGTTATCTGCTATCGGCCATTGGATTTTGATTTTATGTTTGCAGCTGCAGGATATATTCCTAATATCCTAAGTTGATTACCATACATTACATGCATTAAACCCCCAACTTCTTGTATAAATTGCAGGTGGATTATGAGGTTAATATATGTACTGGCAAATTGGAAACTTTAGACCGTTGTGGTAAAGAGCATTTCATGTCTAATCTTTCCATGCTGTTGCAGTGGTCTCCATATTCAACAGAAGCAGAACTTCTGCAACAAGTAAGCCTCTACTTTGTTGTTATTTATTTATTTATATATTACTCTAATGGTTTTTTTAATGATAGTATACCATACAGAATTGCACTCGACAGGAAATTTTGATAACTGCTTACTAAGCAAGACAATATTTTTCTCTACCCAAAACAAGAGCCCCTATACACTTGGCGAGAGAAATCACATCCCAATTAATCAAATGGTTCTTTTCACTTCACCACTTCCTTCCCACTACATTCCCACAAAAAATCTCTCATTAGTTTCTCAATTTTATTTGCCGCACTCACTGGAACTCTAAATAGCAACATATAATTAAATTGGTATCCTGGACTAAAGTTTGTAATATGATCTTATGGATTAAATCTTTATTTATCAAAGAAAGAAAAGGAAAGATATCACTTTAAAGTTCTTTTTTCTGGTCTTTCAACAGCTCCACGGGGAAAGGACATCTCTTTTGTAACATTCTATTAACTGAACAAGAGATTCGTAGTGAACTTGATGCAAGCTTTAACCGGCAATGCACTGGACCAAACAACCTTGCAATCACAAAAGCACATGTGCACATGCAAGAGACTGAGACTTTGTAGTTGTACGAGACCAATCGAGACTAATGTTTTGGCAAGAGAGTAAAGATTAATGGACAGTCAATGAAGTTGTTTCCTTGATGCGGGCCTTATGGCCTTTGAACTAGGAGTGATCTGGGAGTGTAATTGAATCTTCAAATTCGGCTGTTGATCTCTCCATTTGTCTTTATATTTTTTGTGACTTGAGTTCTTCTTGGCCATTTGATAAAATCCAAAACTTTGTTCTGAAAAGATTTGAGAAGTTGCCATGGACATGGAGCTTCTATTGAGAAACAGGACAGCAACCATTGCAATGCATTGTAAATACGTAAATGCCAAATGTAAAGACAAATGGAATATAGTGTGTGCATACGTAAATGCAATGCATGTGCATGTGTGCATCTTGATTTTGATATTGATTTATGGAATATAGTGTAAGACAGTTCCTTGGATGATTCTGCTGTATTGGTAGCATAAATATTTGATTTAATTTAATTAATGAATTTATTTTTTGATAACCGGGTATCTGGGCCAGCTTATGCACGCCTCGACTAATCTTGGGGCCTTGAAGTTAATGGCCGGGCAAAATATTAAATAGCTATCATTTCTTTTGTTAACTTTATTTCATGGGGTTTTCAATCCAATGTGCAGTTTGATGACATTGGGTACCGTGGCACAAAGGTCATCATCTACAATTTATGGTTAAACGGCGAGGGTACTATGGAGCTAGATTTTGACTCAGATCCTGTGGTTAGAATAATTTCCTTCTTCTGTCTGTTTCTTTTTTAAAATATATTTTGGATTGTACTGATTGTGAAATGATGGTTGCAGGATATTCGTTTAAGGGGGGATGCCAAACATATGGAGAAGGGTAACAATCGGTTGACAATGACTGAACAGCACATGGCTAACCAACTCCACTATTCCCTCCGTGTGAGTGTAGGATTTAGAGTTTGTGTTTAATTATGCATGTGTTAAACTCTTGCTAAATTCCATCCTCTCACTGTTCGCAGGTATATTTGTCCATCTTATACTTGCGAGTACCTGAAAATTTCAGAATAGTATTGCGTGGTCAAGTTGTTCAGCTTCATAATATTGCCAGTGATCTCAAATTTCCAGAATTCATCTTGTACAGACCTCATAGTGGTGGATGTGTGGAGGTTGTTTTAAATTATTTGAATTCCTATTTAGTTGTGAACTGTCTTTATCCTCTAATTTATTTATCCAATTTTGGGAAAACGTTTTTTTTTTTTGTGATCCTAAAAGTTCAATGTCACCTCTTTTTGCATCTCATCTTAATTGTCAAGTTGATTCGGCAATGTCTGTGATTTATGTTGTTTTTAAAGAATCACTCAGTTAAAGATAGTCATGGCTGTATCAATGTCCATATTAGTCACAATAATCCTTTTGAAGTCATCCATGACATAACCTGAAGGTTAGAGTAATTTGATTCTTTTGTTTTGTTTTTTTTGTTTTTGTTTTTTCTCTTTTCAACTACATGACTAACATGAATTAGGTCACTAGGAACAGGTTGCACACTCCAGATTTCTGTTAGTATAAAAAATATACTTGTCAAGCAAGACAACCGAATTAAGGTTTTATGCTAAAATTTTCATTTTTAGTAGTTTGACAATGTTTAGGTTTTTTCAAGGAGGAAGAGGAGGTTTAAATATGAAAAGGACATGTGTGTGTGTGTGTGTGTGTGAGGTGAGAGAGAGAGAGAACACAATCTTTTGAGCTGGAAGAGGAGACCTAAGCAAGGCACATCCAAGAACAAGAGAATACCTAGAGGGATAACAACCCAAAAAGAGAGAACCCTCAAAGAAGATGATTTTTGACCAGTTGCTTGGGTTGAGACTCTTTTTGAGGGCGTCTAAGGGGCATGCTATAATGTACCTATAAACTCTCTCCTTACTAGTTCTGTCAAACCTTGTGCTATCTCCCTCTTTATGTATGTCTTTTAGGATCTAGGTGTATGCAACTTGAAGCAAGTCTTTCTTTTACAATGGTTGGATGCTTATCCTAAATGCATGTATTGCAGATATGTAATATTTATCATTCACCTTACTAATATTTGGCTTAACTGTGCAGGGTTCTGTGATCACAACAATAGGGTTTCTGAAGGAAGCTCCACATGTGAATGTCCATGGCTTCAATGTCTACCACAAGAACCGTTTAATACTGGTGACTAGTTTTGTTCTTTATTTATTTATTTTTGTGTTAGTACTTTAGTATTGGATTATGTTAGTAGCATATGTTTACATCTGTTGCACAATTCTTTCACTCATTGCCTTCTAAGATTAAAATGCAAAATGTGGTTTGATGAATGTTGATCAGCGTAACTAGGAATCTGGATTAAGTCTTAGCCTACCTTGTCAGGATTTACATCTGTTGCAAAGTTCTTTTGCTCATTCTTCCTAAGATTAAAATGCAAAATGGGGTTTCCATTTATGATTTTCTTGAGAAGAAAGTTTTTGACTGGCAGATTCTAGACTCTAAAGCTCTAAAAAAAATCCCACTTTCACTTTATTGTGTTCTTCTTTTTCTTTGCAGCCATTTTGGCATATTGTAAGCTACAATGACAAGAGATGCAGAGGGGTTGTTGGTGAGAAGCTTCTAAAGCACTTGTTATATTTTATCGATTTTGGTTTCAAATTATTGTTATGGTTGTTTGTTTCTTTCCTTCTTTTATGTACATATACATATTGAAAGGTTATTTCTATATAGTAATTAGAATTTTGGTGACTTCTGATTCTTTTAGGTGTACTGGAAGCAAATTTTATTGAGCCTACTCACAATAAGCAAGATTTTGAGAAAACTTCTGTTTTTCAAAAGCTTGAAAACCGCTTGAAGGAAATGACATGGGAATACTGGTAAGCTATATGTTCGGCATGTTGTCACATTTAAAGGATTTTTTTGTATGTGCAATTATGGAGTCTTATAATACCTAAATCAGTTTGGGACTGTTGGCCTTCCATTTTTTCTTGTTTAATCGAAATAGCATCTTAGTTCATGTATTGCATTTGTATAATTTGATTGAAGTTTATTTCATTGTTCTGTAGAATTATTCTCTGGAGCTTTTCTTTCTTTCTTTCTTCTTCAACTTAAAATTATTGATCTTTAAGTAGAATTCCATTTCTGGTGATGACTCCTTTCTGTTTTATTTTTATTTATTTTTCATTTTTTTAGAACTTGTTTTAATTCGTGCCTGCACCTTCGAAGTACGTGGAGGAAAAAATTCAGAGAGTTTTTTTTAGGATACATAATAAAGAGATGATGTTCGTTGATGAACTTTGGCAGGGATTACCATTGTGGACTCATTGGGTACCAGGTTAAGAAAAAGCCTCGAGAACCAATGCCTTCTGTGTTGTCAGCTGATGGTAGACCACACAACGGTTTGCACCAACCTGTTGTGTTGAACGGTACCTCATCTGTAGGTGATGCTACAAGAGCAGCACCAGCAGGCCTAGCTCGTCGGTATCCAGGAGCTGTTTCCTCCAGTTTCTTAAAAGGAAGCCCCGGACAATCGTTACCCAACTTTCAAAGAAATTCCCATCAAGGTAAATGTTGTAATAAGGGTAACTTACACTGACCTCCCTTGAGGTTTCAAAAAAATACAAGAAGACCCATAGTTTTGGCAAAATTACACCGACTTCCTTTTTAGTAGATGGTGTAAAGACACCATGATAAATAAGGAAAAATATACATTTCAGTGTAAAAGAGATGACAACTTCGTTTTTCCATCCATGACTAATGAATTATTGATGAGAAGGGGACCAAGTGTTACATGAACTAAAACCTTAAGGAAACTCAATGTAATTATGCCAAAATTGTGAGGCTTACTGTATTTGCTCAAAATCTCAGGGGAGGTCAGTGTAATAAAGCCTTGAAATAAAGTAGAATGGTTGTTTTGTAAGTCACCAACCTTTCCAATCTTTCTACCATACAATTCTTTTGTACCTGCACAGGAGAACAATTAAAGAGGAAAGAACATCATCATTTAGCACAAGCTGAAAAGGTGAAAAGGAGGGCAGCAATCAACTTAATTGATACTGGGTCAGATCAGGAAATGGAGGTTTGTGTTTGGGAATCAGTGGTGTTCATTTCCTTGACAATGATCATTAGACTGCCACCTAACTATAAACTCATGAAAATTACGTGGAACCGAATCATTTATGATATGGATGCCCATGCTCGCATTTTAGTCTTGTTTTATGGTAACTGCTTTTTATGTGGAAGCTCCCCTGCCCCCAACCAAATTAAAAAAAAAAAATTCTTATATCTTCAGACTCTGGATGCCCACTCCACTCATTTGTTGTAATTTATGTTGTCTCAAATTATTATTATGAAACAGTGGTGCTAAATTGTGCACTTCCTGGTTGTTTATTGTGTATTTGGGACAGCAAATTACCTCTTACTGCAAAGACACTATTAGCCTCGTTAATACAGTTTACTGTGGTATGAAGTGCATTGCGGCTCTTAACTTAATTGAAAAGGTCTTTGAAGCTTTTTAAACTCTAATGAAGCTGAAAGCCAAGTACACTACCATAACTCTTTCCTTCTTACTCAACTGAATAGGAGGAAAAAGAAACTTCCATTTCCATGGATACTTTTTCCATTTTTTCTTACCTTCTTCATTGCTTCATTGATCATATAGATTAAACTTCCCTCAATTTGCATCTTGGTATCAAATTTCTTGCACCCTATTACATTCTTCACCAAGAAAAATCTAATGCTGAAGTTATTTTCTTTGCATTATGTTATGATATGAAGCCATCTTCTGACCAAAAAAATTACTTTTACGTTCTTCAGCTTCAGGAGGCTGTCCATACTACTGGAAATCAGTTGGAAGATCAGGTGGCCAAAAACCTGTTGCAAGAAACAAGGAGACTCCGAGCACAGTGAGTGTCTTAAAACTTAATTTTATGACGGTATTTTGGTTTTGCTTGACTATATGTTGTTTTCCATTTTTTGGCTGGGCATAGGTTTACTTGACCATGTAGTTTCCATAAATCATGTGGATGGTTTATTGATGTTTTGGTCCTATTTTGGAAATTTTGTTACTTGTGTTTATTTATTTTTGTATTTTCTCCAGATGCTTGGAATATGAGAAGAGGGAGGAAGAACTTAATCTCAAGGTTACTTCAAACTAATCCGCACTAGTATATTGTAGAAGCCTGTAGTTGGTTGTTAATATTTACGATTCTTGATTTTTTTAGTTATGATAGTAGTTAAAATATCTAGCATTTCACTTGATGTGTTGGAAGTGAGTGTCTGATCACCGTACCCACGATTGATGCTTCAACATTTCCTCCTGAAGCTTCGAAGGCAAAATTCGGTGTTTCAGAACAGAGTTGTTGAGAAGCAAAAGGTGAAGAATAAATTTAACGAGAAATGTTAATTTTGTTTGTGCAGGTGACAGGGCTTACAAGTGAACTACGAGAAGCACAACATGAGTATGCTCGGCTGTTGACTGAATTAAAATTGTTCGAAAATGTCAAGGGGGAAAATAAAGTAATGATTTCTTTCATTTGCTTTTCTTCAAGTTACTGCATTTTGAAAGCGTGTGCGTTTAGAATTGTGTAAATTACAGTTATCACCCTATGTTATTAGAACCCTCTGTTATTAGAACATGAACCCTTTATTTGGAAACACTAGCCATAGAATATGATGATGTCATGCTATAAAATTTTGAAATACCTATTTATCCTGCTTAAAAGTCATAATCAGTCAAAAGAATAAAATATGAAAGTCATTCCACCTTTCATATCATGTATTTTTTGTCACCAACATTTTTCCTCGTTCTCTCTACTTCTACTGGACCTAATAGTTTCTATGACCACCACCATGATTGAACTCTCAATTACACCACTATCATCACCAAACAACCACCTCATGGAAACCTCCTCTCTTTTTGTGCCAAACTGAATGCCTCACTACCGCCCATAAGCACCACTTCTTTTCTCTCAACTATGCTAGGAACTAAGAAGATTTTCACATAATGGGACACATATGTGAGACAAAATGAGACAAAAGGGGTGAGACCCATCTTTTGTCTCACATCTGTGTGCTATTATGTGAAAATCTTCTATGCACTTGGGCTTTCCTCTACCAACTTAAGCACCCCATCACCACCTCTCCTCTCCTCACCAACTAGATCTTGCAATTGGGTCATGTCTCTCTCTCTCTCTCTCTCTCTCTCTCCACCCACGAAACCCAACAATGATTTTTTTGCACACCAACACCAACTTTGTTGGACCTTCTACGTATTGAGAATCCATTTGCTTGTGTGAATAAGTAGTTTAGAATAAAAAAATTGATTGGTCACAATGATAGACAAGGTCTAGTTTTACATTTTTTTTTTTTTTTAATTAATTTACTTTTTGGAGTTGCCTGTTGATGATATTCACGACCATTTTTTTGTGTAGGTTCGTTAGTTATTGCTGTGCATGCCTGCAAAGATGGAGAGAAATGCTGAATAGTCATGTTTTCTAGCAAAGAAGTAGGCAAAATGGATTTGGTGTGTGGATGAGGCCATGACATTGCTCAGAATGAAGCAAAGACTGATTATAACAAAGTGCAACCATGCCCGGCTTTTGTCTGAAGAAGAGCAGGCAAAAATATTTTGACAATGATATTGTTGGCTGTCACAGAAGAGGCAGCCATGCAAATTGTCCCGAGCAAGGAAATTCCAAAATCACTAGGAAGAATGTGACAGTGAAGGCATGTGAATTCGAGTGTAACTTTTCATGTTTCTGGTGTTACAAACTTGCTAGGGACATGGTGAGGTGTTCATCAGCAGTGGTTTTTGTCTAGCCCTACCGGGGGTGTTTTTGTTGATATAGAAAGACAAAATATATATATATATATGTAAAAATATGGAGTTACTTGTTGGGGAAAAAAAATCTTATTGTCAACTAAGCTCTCTTCATGGTAAAATTAAAAATAGTAACAATTAAAGTGCACAAGTTGATTACAAAGATTCTAGAAGCAGATGGTTTTACTAATAACTTTTGACAGTTGCGTTCTTCAAATTTGTAATGTGTTTTATACTGTTTAAGCAATGAACTAATATGTATCGTAGTATGTAAAGCTTATCCAATTCAAAAAAAAAAATTATATAAGACGTGTCGAGGCATGGCATGCCTGACACAAAAAGGCATCTTCTTGAAAGTGTTCATGCAGTGAAAATTAGAAGAATGCAAGAGAGAACAATTTAAGTTGACACAAAAAGGGATCTTCTTAGAAGTGTTCATGTAGTGAAAATTAGGAGAATGCAAGAGTATGCAATTTAAGTTAGCATCTGGGTTGAAGTATTTAAATGGAGAAATTCTATTTGCACACTATGATTTTTCTCAATATACACCATTATTTAGTACACGTAATAATTTAAAAGTTTTAAAAATATCTTAATACATACCATAACTTTCAAGAGGCATCTGGTTGATTGATATCATCGTGAATTGGTAACTCTGCTGTATTTGGTTTTCACTTTTTGGTTCGACAAACGTTTAAACCTAGTTATCCAAACAAGCATGTATCATTTGGTTTTGTTTTTGAACATAAACACAATGTACAGCTGTAAAATTAAAATAATTTTGAACAATACTTGCTTGTTCAGACTTCAAAAAGTTGAACACTTCCTATTTGTTCATTTCAATTTTGATGAACATTAAGTTTTTGTTCGGTTGTATTTTGTTGAACATGCGTTATTTGTTCATTTCTGAAAGTCCAAACATACCTGAAAATTTAGTCTCCTCTGTGAGCATTTCAACCAACTTCAATCTTTGTTATAAGAAAAAAAAAAGGGGCAAAGTGAAAGTGAAAAGAAAAAGAAAAATAAAGGATAAATTACAAATACATCTCTTGAGGCTAGCTTAAAATATAAATTTCTCATGTGATTATGAAAATTATAAATACTCCTTTGTCATAATTTTTTATTTAACAAGATTAACCAAAAAAAAATCCGAACTATCCAACGCAACAATAAAATTATAAAATTTGTTAATTGAAATATGTTTCTGACGTCAATAAAAATTATTAATTGATAAAAATAGTCATTTATTATACGATTAGAAATTTGAAGGGTTGAGATGTAGTTTTCAAAATCATAGGAAGCAATTTGTATTTAAGCAAACCTCAAAAAGTATATTTGTAATTTACTCAAAAACAAATTAGAGAATTTTTTTTAAAAAAAATCAATGATAAATTTAAAATCCAAACATAACATAAAAAACCGAATTTTCGGCAATGGATTGAACAACTGATTTTGGCTCAAACAACATGACTATGACCTGTGAAAAGATCTCAAAGTACACAAGATGAAAAGTACAGCAGATTAGTTGGTTCTGGGTTTGAAAGTTTTCACTTTTGCCAATTTTAATCAGCAACAATTGGAAAAAGATAAACTGATAGGTCATAAAGCTTAATCAAAATTAAAACAATTGTAGGCTTGAGCTTTAAATTAGAAAACTTCCAATCAATCATCAATTCACCATTAACAAAGACCGCATAGCCAATGTCAGGATTACATGCACATATTTTCCTAACTCCATAAATTCTTAGTAAAAAATCAACATAATTAAATGCGTCCACAAAACAAATCCATCTCCCTTTGTTGTATAAGGCTTAAGAAACATAAATCAACACAATTAAACTGCCTACTGGGTAAAAAACCTTGCCTAATGCATATGTTCATATTTGTTGTTGAAAGTCCTAGCATCCTGTTTGACATTCATTTTATTCTCAAAAATGGAAGATGAACCTTCACAACGTGTTCCACTTCCACTCATTGCATCAAAGAGACAACATTGAACCATGACAAATCCTTGACGTCATGAGGGTCCAGAGTGAGGTTGTACTCAGATGCATCATCTAGCAGACGATGCTGTGGATGAGGATACACCTCCTATGTTAGAGGATGCCATCGATGTTGTGGGAGATGACGATGATGATGCTTCTGCCAATGAGGACATACTTACTGGTCCATTTCCTGGATGCCCCGGCAACAAAAACACCTATAACAATAGAAAAGATTCAATTACTACTTTCATCATGAAAAAAAAAAAAAAAATCTGTATATTGGAATGCAAGGCATTAGTGTTGCATACTAAACCTGGAAGGTCGTTTTTTCTGTACTTGGACGGGAAAAAAATGTAAGTAAAACATCAATCATATGTGCCTTCTGCTTGAAATGTCGTTTTTTGTTTACTTGGACAGAAGCAAGTGTAGTCATCTGGGTACCCTTAGGTGAGTGACTATCATGTCCAGATTGAACAATCTCAAATGCATATGGGTCATGACGGATAGATACATCAATCTTTTTATGTGCTGGACATCATTGTGGATTGGGCTTCACATCAGGTTCAATGAGGAAAGTGCTTTCTGGATTTGCAATCTCTCCTAACTTCTTCAGAATTTCCAACTGCTTGGTGGTATCACAGTCATTGAAAAACTTCACAATCATTTCCAACTCTGGTTCACAAGTCAACTCTAGTACTATCTCAAGTGTCCTCCAATGAGAATGGATGCTATAAATTGGTATTGGACGACCTTGTCTGATGTAATTGGCAATCTTGTGGGCACAAGGTAATCCATGGGTGTGTCGAATGACACATCCACATGCTGAAGAATCAATGCCAGTGAACTCAGCTCGCTTGCTCTCCACCATGACAATCTCCAATGCAATAATAGATACATTACCCCGAAGCTCTCTGAAATGAGATGGTCAGAATTGGTGTTGTACAACTGTTAAACTCTTCTCAAATGATGCTTTAATATCAGTGTGCTGCAGCTCAAGCAAGTTGTGTATTTTGGTCCAAGAGCACTCAAAATCCACTTGGCCAGAACAGAGTTGCCTCTTCAGTTTTGCATGTGCTTTCTCAACCCTGTGTATAACAAAGGTCATTAAAAAAGGAAGTCTTAGTATTCAAAATCATAATGATTAATAGGATAAGACAAAGATACATAATTATTACCGGTCCGATGTTACATTCCTGCAGTGCATACAACTGTCTGTCCATACCGTCACAAATTTCTCCTTGTATGGATTCAACCAAGTTTGTGTGACATAATCAATTGCCTCGGGATATGTACAAAACTCCTTATGCATTGTGGCAACGTGTTCATTGTATTCACCTTCAGTGGAGGAGAGTACTAAAAAATTCCATGAATTGATAAACTTCTCCCATTTATCTCTCGTCCCAAACATCTTCTTGCATTTTGTCAATATATTCCTACTAATTTGCCACCGACATAAGAAATGTCTGGATGTAGGAAATACCCTATCAATGGCATTCATCAAGGCAAGTTTTTTGTCTGTGACAATCAGCTCAGGGAGAGCAATGTCATTCATGAGACTACGTAGTGTATTTAATACCCATATGTAGTTATCGACATGCTCAAATTGGATATATGCAAAAGCTACAAAGAATGACATGTTAGTAGATGTCACACCTATGATCTCGAGTAGCGGAAGACCATATCTGTTTGTCTTATGGATGCAATCCATGATCAATACAAGGGGAAATGAACGGAGAAAATCCAAGCTCACAGAATGTGCCCAAAATAAGTCTGTGATAGTCATATTTTTCTCCTCACACCTATGCCGCTCAATGTAATTATATTTTTCCAATTCACCCAACAGCTGCTGCATCTGTGAACTCCCAACCATCTCTACTACCTTTTGCTTATGATGTATGTTTTTAATTGTTTTCATTGTGGTGACATTTAAGGCATCCCTTTGCTTCAAGGTGACCAAAATCTCTTTCGGTCTAACCACTCTTTGACATATCTACTAATACTGAAGTTTTCTCCTCTAATAATTTCCCTGCATATGAATGTCCCTCAAGATGTTCTGCAAGTGGATGGTTATGCACTCCACATGCCACATCCAATATCCAATCATCATCTGTCATCAATTTGTGAGCCCTCAAATCAAAAGGACAACCACACTTCTTTGTCCCGGTTAACTTTGAAATCATATTCTTTGAATCTACTTTTAGTTTCTTTCTAACTCTATATTGTCCACTTCTCTCACAAGCAAGATATATTCTTGGTCTCCTACGACCACCACCATAATCCGATGTCTTGATCACAATAACAAAACCATTTCTCTTACCAACCTCCTGTACCCAACTGAGCAATTCTTCTTTACTTCTGAAAACCTACATGTAAAGAAAAAAATTATTTACTACACATACGAAAACAAAAAAGTTGTTTATATTGATGTGTGACGGGAGTATACCTCTTTAGTATCAAACTAACTTGTGTAGTCAACAATACATTCAGTTCCAACTTTACTACATGGGGTGAATGCATCGTTCTACAAAAATTTGGGAAAAACTTAAAAATTAGAATTGTTCGAAAATAGAGAGTCGTACAAAATTAATATGTTTCAAACATTTATATCCGAACAAAGGATAAATGTTCGTTTCTTTTTTTTTTTAATCCAAACAGATACAAGATGTTCGGGTTTTTTATGTATGAACAACTAATAGTTGCCTGGCCTTATTCATTTGAACAAAATATTTATCGGAATATAACCATCCAAGCATTGTGTTAATATTCGATCCTAGTTATCCGAACGAGTGTCGATCAAAACTATATTTCGACTTACTATACGAACATAAAATGAATAAATAAATAAATGTAAGCAACAAACTGACATTTTCATTGCTGCATTGTTCCAAAGCAACAAAATGAGTGTCATCCATGGTGTGCAAATCTTCAAAAATGATTGATTTGAATGTTTTTAAACCTTAAACCCTAAATCTTCAAAGACAACAACATTTTTGCATTTAGGGAAGTGGGATAATGGAGAAGATAAGTGATATTATAAGTGTATTAGATGATAATGGAGGAGATGATAAGTATTGGAAAATGATAATGTAGTAGGTTATATGTTTATAAGTAATGGTATACAAAGAGAGCTTTTGTATTTTGAGGTGTGTACTCAAGTTCTTTAACGCTGTATTTGGTTCATGAATTTGAGTAGGAATTTGAAAAGGAAAAGTGAAAAAAATAGGTGAAATGTGAATAAAATATAACTATATTTCACTTGTATTTCACACAACTTTTCCCTTTCACATTCCAAATTCATGAATCGAAGACCAACTAAATTGGTACAAGCAAGGTTTTGAAAAGCGGTAGCGATTATGGTCGCCATAACGGTTGCGATGATACAGTAGCGGTTGCGGGATGTAAAGTCCGTAGCGTAACGGTTGTAGTAACCGGAACCGTGATTTTTTTATTTTTCTTACAATTTGAAGAAAACTTATCGATACACATATTTTTTTTTTTTTCAGAATCACATTTATTAGGATTTAAAATAAATTTTGATCAATTTTTGTTAATTTTTATGTATAATCCAATATATTTCATATTTTCAAATCACAATAAAATGAGCTTTTTACATTTTACTTCAATAGTTAATGATTTTAAGAATAATTAATTTTAAATATTTACAAATTATTTGTTACCAATATCTGAACTAATTGAATATAAAATATTCACCATTATTAAATGAAAGGAATATAAAATAAAAATTGTGCCATTAATTTTATAAAAAATAAAAAAATTATATAGAAAAAAAATTCATATAAATTTTTTT
This sequence comes from Camellia lanceoleosa, assembly GCA_025200525.1. NCBI lineage: Eukaryota > Viridiplantae > Streptophyta > Magnoliopsida > Ericales > Theaceae > Camellia > Camellia lanceoleosa. Next base: position 109,638,218 of record CM045759.1, read on the forward strand.
TTTTTGATTTGGATCACTTCAGTATTTGTTCTTTTTGTAAGCTTTTTTTTTTTTTTTTTGGGGGGGAAAAGAAAGCTATTCAAAATATTATAAAAGGGTGTAGCGGTGTCTAACGAACCGTTATGGCCGTTACGTAACACCGAAACGGCCGTTACACATGTGAATTTCCGTCACACCGCTATAATGGCAGTAACGGGCGGCGGTAATCACCACAACCATTACGTAACGGTTGTTGCCGCTTTTTAAAACCTTGGTACAAGACACACCATGATAGTCCTTAATAGTCATTGACAAATCATGATGTGCAAATACAACTTCCCATTTACATGGTATGGATTTGAATTTGAGTACCCAATTTTCAAATCTTTAAAGATTTGAAAGAACTGGACTTAGAATTCAGAAAAACAACCAATAGAAGATTTATCTATAGATAACTGAGAGAATTTCATATACAGTCAAAACCAATTACCTCCATCGCACAAGTTTAAGAAATTATATGATTTTGAAAACCCTAATAAAATACAGATATAATCACAAACTGAACACAGTAAATTTTCTTAACAAAACAGAGAGCATGCAAACAAGTTTCAACATCATCTGTATTGAAATAGAATGCCAAATACCTGCGAACTTCTTATGTAGAAGAAAGTCAGCAGCAATTCAGTCCGTGTAGAGACTCTCGAGGATTGCTCCTGAATTGCTTTTTAAGGAGAACCCGGATGATTTGGAGGGAACTTAGGCCACGTTTGGAAACTACCTTTTCTTGAACAACACGTTTGGAAACTTTCTTTCTTTCTTTCTTTTTTACACATTTTTTTTTTTATTTTATAAAATGTCTAAAATTTAATTAAAATAATCAGTTCCAAAACTAACTCTTAAATATACCGATTTGAGGAATTTTCTCGAGAAAGCTGTGAAGTGTGGGAAAATGGAGAAATTCGGAAATTTTGAGGAATGGGTTTTAGCCTTTAGGAGTTGAGAGGAGAGTGAATGAGAAGGTTGGTTTTTTTTTTTTTTAGAACTTTATTTATTATTAAAAGTTAATTTCACTTTTTATTATTTTTTAAATTATCAACAAATTTTCTATTTTATTTCTAAGTTATTGATTTTATTTATTTAGACTCTAAATTTTTAAAATTTTATTTGTGTTTTGAAAGAAAATAAAAATGGCAAATGGTGATTGATGTGAAATGATGACAAGGGCATCCAATAATTTTTTGAAATTTAAGGTAATTTCACTTCTCATTTTATTTTATAACAAAAATCTCATTCTATATTTACTGCGAAATCTTATGAATAAATTTAAATATGTTAATTCATCTACAAATCAAGTACGTGTTAAAGCTCAAACATTTTCACTCCATAAAAGTCTCAAATATAAATCCTCTAAAAAATTTAACCCATAACAATCTCTTTAAATTCCTAATCACTAGTCACTTGTACAAAAGATCATCTATTAGAATATAATCGCAATTTATTAAAAAAGAATTAGTTTACATCTAATTAACATTTAGACGGTTGGTGATTAATTTGAAGGTTCTTTCACCGGTTCTCTTCATAAGAGTGCACATCAACCAATTCAAGTTATATTGTACTGAAAAACTCTAACTAAAAATTTATATATTTGTCAATATTTTATATATATATATATATATATATTAACAGGCCAGGCTCGACTAAGGTTAAATCTCAAACCCAACCTAACCGACCAAAATAATATTCTCAGCCCTAAAAATGTAGGACTAAGGTAGGCAGATTAGTTGGGCTAATAGGCCGATGCACACCTCTACATAGTAGCTCCACACACTAACTCAACTAATGTTGACAAAAGGGGAGGGAGAACCAGAATGACCAAACATGAGAGATAAACAGCACTCCTAATAGAAGTAGTAGGTATTCCTCAATTAAGACTAGTAATTCCTATGTTCTTTTCCAATGCATAAATACATTAAGCTCATTTGATGATAAAACCACAGTGCAATTAAAAATTACAGAATTCAACCAGCTCAAGACAATGAGAAGAACCCCAGTCCAAATCTCAAAATGGGGTCAATCTCTACCTTTGGGAATTTAAAAACCAAAAAAGCCCTTAAATCTCAATGTCTTGTGCTCTCACAAACATCTCTGAAATTACAATCCCCAAAACTTATATCAGATTTGCCCTCTTAAGGAACCTGATTGTTCTGCAATAATAAGGCCATATTGATTCGACATAATCCAAGTACTTCTCTGACGCCCACGCTCCCAAATTTTTCATCTTTATTTTCAATAGCTCTTTATAGTCTAAGTTCATAATGTCCACCAAGGGTTGCAATAAACGAGCACGCACGTTCTCTTCAAGCTTTCCACTGGCAATATAACTATATGCCACCAAGTAGTAGGTTGGTAAGTTCTTTACTACTTTAACCGTCTGCTTGAAGGTGAAAACATAAAGTGCGCATAAGCTCCGAAGAATCTTAATGTAGAGAGCGACAATCAAAGGCCCTACAACCCACAAAGGCATCAACTCCTTCAAAACTTCAGCTCCATAAACCACTTTAACTGCCAGGTAAAAAGGGATGCTGCAAATAAAGAACAATAATCAGAACTAACAAAAATATCTGTAGCATTAATGAGTGGCATGGAAAATGTTTAATAAATGTTTCAAGTTATCCAATAATAAAAATAATGAAAATAGTAGAACCTCGACTCCAAAAAGTTAGGATGTTGGATATGTTGACAATCCACAAAACTTACAGAACAGCATGGAAACCTATTCGTTAAACCTATTTTCCTCCTAAAAGTAATTTATTTGTTTTTTTAAATTTCATTAAATAGACAGGACAGAGATTTAATTGCAACATGCCATTTGACATAGAATCAAGTAAAGCTAATGTCGTTCTTCACTAAATTATCAATAGATAGGAAACAAGAATTCCCAATCCTCGAATATGGAAGTTTTCACTTTAACTACAGGCAAAACAGACACAGGACCATTCCACTCACAAGAGAGTTAGAAAACCTTGATCCCAAGTAAAGAATACACATCTTCAGTTAAACAGTGAAAAATGGTGTTCTTTTTTTTTTGTTTTTCTTCTTTTTTCGAAATTAATAACAAGGTCCTACTGTCAATAAAGATGTGAACTTCAAAAAATTTGGGAGAGAGTGAGAAAAAGAGAGAAAGGTAGTCAGGTTTAAACCATTATACTTACAATATCAATAACGGTATCTTTACTGTCGCATCCAAACCCCAAAAAAAGCACCAAACCGCCTTTAGAATCTCACCTCTTTCTTTCTTTTGTGTCCCATTCTGCATTACTGATATTTTCCTCGAGTCTGGTCCCTCTAAACTCTCATCCATTACTTCATTCGGTGGTTGCGTGCGCAATAGCATCAACCAATTTTTGAACAAATTTTGTATAGTTGAAGATCCTGCTATTGTCTCATCTGCTTCAGAAGCACAGGAAAGCGGAACATCCTGCATCTTTGGAGACTCTGTCAAGGTTTCTTCACTCCCATGCTGTACATAAGAGATTTTGACGGAATTCTTGGCCGACTTGGATCCACTTGCTCTGCCCCCTGATTCATCATTTTGGGAATTGCCTTTAAAGGCTGAAACCCTCAAAGATTTTGCCTTTGGTCCTCGGATAAGAGGAGCTGCTACACTGGAAAAAAGGTTGACTAATTTGTTCAAGATATAAGAGTAAGAAAGATTTCTTTTTTTCTTTTTTTCTTTTTTTCTTTTTCTTTTTATTTTGATAACAGCAGAAACCAATGATTAGTGGGACAGGAATAACTGAATTATACACAATTTTATCCGATGATGCCCTAAGAAGCACAGATTTCCAAAAACATTAAGATGCATGACAAAAAATATATTTTTATACATTTATATTTGCTATGTATATAAATATAAATTTAAGGCACCGATATGTAAGGCATCAATGTGTACGTGTGAGTGTATTTTTGTTTTTTTTCCCACCTTTCCCCTCTTTGTTTTTATATATTTTGCTGGACCCCAAATCAGTTTTCTAAAATTATTATTAAAAAAAAAACCTCCACAAATGTATTTTGAGTGTCCAACACATGACACACATGTCCGTGAACGGTCCACAAAATGTCCCGCAAAAAAATTGGCATGTCACATGATGTGTTCGAAAAGTGGACACGCCTGCGGTGTGTCGATGTCTGATACACATGATACCCATTTTGAAGTATCCGTGCTATCTAGATGATGCCTCGAAAAGACAACGAAATGTCCAAAGAAATATGGATGGGCCCATATCCATTTAGTTATTCACCACACTAAAAACCACAACAAACTATCCCTTGCACTTGGAAACAAGACAAGCATAAAAGGCACCACTCACCTTAAACAAGATTTGCACCTTAGTGAAAGAAACCTGTCTGTTTTTACAACCATGTGAAGTGTTGATACAAATCGTTTCAACGCTATCCCTTTGTTCCATGGTACTGGACTTGAGGGAAATGTTGCATAAGAACCCTGAAATTGAATGCCAACTAAGAATCATAAGTTCCTCCAAATTGTTCAGTCATTCAATATTTAGGGTCATTATTTGATAAATGATAGGTAAGCATTTAAAGCATATATAAGCATTTAAAGCATATATAAGTGCTTTTAAATTAACAGTTATAGTTTATATCTTTTTTTATGGATGATTTATTAAGTATATAAATATAAAAATCATAATATTCATTCAACATTCATCAAAAGTACTAAATAAAATGGGAGAAAAGACAACTTGACATGTCCCTAGTGTGTCCCCAAAGTGTCTCCTGAAAATAAATTAATTAAATACGGGCACACATCATGTGGTGTGTCCCATACATATCTCCAAAGTGTCCACGTGTCCCCGAAGTGTCCGTGTGTCCGACACGGATACAACACTTGTTTTGAAGTGTCGATGCTTCATATGTGTCAAATGAATGCATAGGTTCCAACAAGCATTGAAAGGTCACAAATGTAGAATTCCAATCAACATACATACAAGCTATACATGTATATGTCCTATTGCATAGCAACACTGACATTAGTATGGCAAGCAGTTTTGGAGTGGGAGAAGGTGTGATTTGACTTCTTTGAAATAATGACACTAGGCTATACGAGAGATGGTATATGAAGATCACTTGACCCAAAAGAATGGACAGGAAATAACTGCTTTTGAGAAAAATTACAATGTGAGGCATGTGCACAAAGACAACAGCAAACAATAATTTTTATGTTTTGATACTTAAAACATACAAAAAATTCAATAATATGCAAACAATTTTTGCACAAGCTCAATAAGTTCAAATTCAAATATTCTTTTGTTAATTTTGTTAAGAGACATAACACATATACTATCTTTTTTATTAGCTACGGAGAAAATTGTAAGAGAATGTGCTGAACGAGAAAAAGAAAAAAGAAAAAAGAAAAAGACGAAGAAACTAAAAATAATAATAAATGTATCACCCCTTCTACAACCCAAAATCAACAAAAATACCAACTACTAAATTTCATCAAAATTGCACCATCTTCCCAAAAGGTGCTTTTTCAGCTTCTGACATCAATCTCCAATTTTTTATTTTTTTTTTGATAAATAAGCAAAATATTTATTGAGAGAGCATCAAGATGACGCAAAGAACACAATAACTAGCCAAAAGCTAGAAGCACCCAACCAGAACTGCACGAAAACATCAAGGCAAAGAACAATGAAGACTAATACTAAATTGAGTCCTCTACAAAATCAACAAAAGACAAAACGTCCGGGTTCACTGACAACGATAGCCAACTGTGCAACACAAGAAACAAACGCCCTTCCAACCATACCACAGTATGCATCTTCCCTAAGAAAACCCTCCTATTATGCTCCAACCAAACTAGCCACATAAGACACTGACCAGCCAATAACCATGCCTTCCGCCTTTTCTTTCCCAACCGCCCCCCAACCCAGCTTTGTAACATCGCCCCCACTATCTCCGGTTGAACCCAAGCCAAACCGAAGATAGCAACTATAGACATCCAAAGTTGTAAAGCCACCGGACAACAAATAAGCAAATGGTCCACCGTCTCCGCAGCTCCACAACACAGACAACACTAATTCGCCAAAATATGACCACGACGAATCAAGTTATTAATCGTCAAAATACGACCTAATGTTGCAGTCCACACAAAGAAGGCCACTTTGGGCGGACAACCCACCACCCAAACACGGGAATGACACCCCAACCCCTCCCGTAAGCCTATGGTAAAAAGAAGAAACAAAAAATACCTTTTTAGACTTTATGCACTCCCACCTCATAGAATCCTCGCCAACCCCTCTAAACCGAAGACTGTACAGAAAACCCAACAGATCCAATAATTGCCCCTCTTCCCAATCCTGCACTTCATGACGCAGCCCCCTTACCCAACCCATATTTAGCCCCTACCACCTTTCGCCACAACCTCTCCCTCTCCACCCCAAACCGCCATAACCACTTCCCCAAAAGAGCCAAATTAAATGAAACCAAACTCCGAATCCCTAAACCCCCCATCACCTTAGGAGAACAAATCTGATCCCAAGCTACTAGATGATACTGGAAAGACTCAGACCCTCCACCCCATAAGAAATCCCTCTGTAGCTTCTCCAACCTCTTTGCAATAGACACCGGAATGACATGAACTGACATAAAATAAGTCAGAATGCTTGAAAGGACACTCTTAATCATTGAGACTCGCCCCCCTTTCGATAAAATCGATTTCCATTTTAACTCCCCAGCTTTGTCAATAGCTACAGAAGAATTAATATCCAAATAACTTTCATGAAAACTAAGAAAGCACTAACTAGCTTTTATGTAACACAAAATTCTCAACCAAACACCCATATGACGTAGAACTAAGAAGACGAAGGTCACAATACCCACTCTAGGGTTTCAGAAAATATATTCTCTCACAATAATTATTCATTCAAAGGTAACTAAAACCATTACAAGTCACATATATATAGGCATAAGCACCATCTAATTAGAAAATTCAGGTTTAGAAAACCAAGAAATTGAAAACTATTAATAAAGAAACAAAATCATATTGAATCATAATTTCTAATTTCACTAAATTCATACATTCTTAAATTTACTATCATCCAATGTCTTTTCAATCCCCATCTATCTATTAAATGATAGGATCGGAAAGGCATTGGATGACAACAAATTAAGGATATAGGAATTTCAAAGTCATATGAAGGAGGCAAACATGCCAATTTGGTTCAAATCATAGTGATGATGTTTCAAAGCAATGAGGTCGTATCAAGAAGGAAACCATGTTGCTCAAATAGAAATTATGAATCTATTTTGGCTCCAATACCAAAATGACATAAAACCAAGAAGACAAACGATACAATAACCACTCTAGGGTTCCAGAAATATATTGGGCTTGTTTGGTTTGTTTTTGGGAGAGTTGTTTTTTATAAAAAAAAAAATTCAAAATTTTGTTTGGTTTGTGATTTTTCTCAAAAAATTTCCAAAATCACTTTCTCTCTCTTATACATCAATCAATCACTTTTTCTCTCTCTTCTCTCCTTCTCAATCACTTTTTCTCTCACACAAATCTACTCAATTACAACAAAATATCAAATCATCCCAAACTCTCAAACTACTTTCAAAATATACAACCAACCAAACCAAAAAAATTTCTTTGAAAATTGCTCTCTCAAAAACAAACCAAACACACCCATTATCTCTTAATATTCATTCATTCAAAGGAACCATTACAACAAGCCATATATATAGGCATAAGCACCATCTCATAAGAAAAATAGAATAAAATCCCTATATTCTTCAATTGGTTGTCATCTAATGGCAATCCGATCCCCATCACCATCCTTATCTTTCTCATCTCTCTACACCACTGAAGGCCCTTCCTCTTGTGTTGACTGTAATTCACTGTACATTGAAGCCTTCTAAGTTCCCTATCCTATCTTGAGGATGAATTTCCCTCTTCCTCTTTCTTGGAAGCTTTCCGGATCTCACAACTCTTCACCCTAACAGCTTTACCGTCCTTAATACTTGCGCACTCCTCATTCTTCTCTTCCACCATTTTGCGTTCATCACCAAACTCTATGACCTTCCTAACCATTAACTCAACTCAATCATTGCTCAGGTTACCACCCTTATCATTAGTAACAACAAACTTCTGTACAAAACCATAAATCTTTTCTTCCTTCTTGAGGACTAAAAAACCATTGGCACTAAAATCAAAAGAAACATCATATTGACTTGGATCCATTGGATTCCAACCTTTCCCTATACCAACCCCCTGCTGCGAAAGTGAATGTTGTAACGAATCAAAATTACCTTCTTTATTAACCCCTACTCCATTCGAGGAAAAAAAATAATAGTCTAGCCAAAGTTAATGTATGCATAGCTCAAGATAATCTACTTAGGGAATATAATAAATATAGGAAACGTATACAAATATGTTATATACAATCTATAGTAATAACAAAAAATGATTATGATATCTCAAAGATCTTGTTTCTAAAATTCCTCTTCGGTCTACTTATATTATACCTCTCCTCAATGAATATTAGGACTCATACATGTGATTGAATAACATAAAAAGTGTGTTCTATACAACGATTCCCCCATTCAATTGATTTTATTCAATTCAACGATTGATGAAAAGTAAATTTTAATAAGTAATAAATTGCATGAACTGAGATCAACCAAATTCCTTAGTTGCAAAATCAACATTAATAGCAGACACTAACCCCTTACATAACAACTGCCTACCTCATCCTATTCTACAACATCTATCTGCTCATCAAGGTTCAATAATGGTAAAGTCCCCTCTCCATGAAAATCATTATTTAGAAAATTGATTATTCTCTTCATCTTCCAAATTCACAGACCACCTCTTGTTCTGCTAATAAAAAGATGTCCCATTGTCCCAAGCCAAACAAGCCCCACAACCCACTCTAGAAGCAAAAGCCGAAGAGGAAAAGAGTAAGGGTTGGACCCTGGTCATGGAAGAGAGACCTGCGTGTGGTAAGTCCCTAAATAGATGAACAGATATTAAATAGGCCTTAGGTTTGGAAAGATGCTGATTCTCAAAATACAAAGAATCAATGGGTCTGGGTTGGAAATTAAGGAAATTAAAACCAGGTCTAGACACATGGCCCAAAGTGGCTCCCTTGATCTGTTTACCTTTACTCCAATCCGAAACCAAAGCTACATCTGACCCATGAATCCAACTATCCTGGCCACATGCCATAACCTGGTCCGTAACCTACCAACCCTCTCCAACTTTACAACACTCACAAAAGCAGGCAGCACCGTTACAGCTTCCAATACCTTTTAAGCAACACCCTACAGCCCCAGAGACTTTGGCGAACAACTACCACACACATGGCTACAGCGAAGGAACACGACACATCACCTTCAATCCCTTTTCCAGCTCCCCTTCCATGTTGACTCTCTTTACTAAAATCATTCTGCTGTACTATCAGCTCCACCCATTTACCTCACCTATCCTCAAAAGCTTAACCTCCACATCAACTCAACCACATTAAATCATTGCACTAGTAATTCAAATCCAAAACAATCAAGAAGTCAGGAAACTTTGATCATAAAACAATATAGTTTAACATAGAATAACATATATTCTCAGTAAACCAAACCAAACCTTAAATCCCATCAAATGGGGTCGGCTACATAAATCCTTCTTCTCCACGCGACCCTATCAAAGGCCATTTCATTAGTCAAATTAAGTAGATCCATATCTCAAATACAACGCTAACCAACGTTAATTTAGGCCTATCCCGTCCCCAAACACTTCCATCTACCATTACAGCATCGCATCTCTTCACTACTACCTTTGTTGATTTCCGTTAAATATAACCAAACCATCTCAATCGATTCTCTCTCAACTTATCTTCTATCGGTGCTACTCTTACCCATTCCCAAATACACTCGTTCCTAATTTTGTCTTGTCTAGTCTTGCCACACATCCACCTTAGTATTCTCATCTCAGTCACACTCATCTTATCGATATGTTATTTCTTGGTTGCCTAACACTCCGTCCCATATAACATCACTGGTCTAATAGCCGTTCTATAGAACTTACCTTTAAGTCTAGTGGGTATTCGTTTATCGCACAGTACCCCAGACGCAATTCTTCACTTAAACCATCCCGCCTTAATCCTATGAGCCACATCCGCATCAATCTCCCCCGCTGTTGTAATAACCAACCCTAAACAACGAAAATGTTCACTCTTAGACAGTTCTTGATTCTCAATCTTCATTTCTCCTCTACTTTCATTGTTATTGTTACTAAATTTACACTCCATGTACTCTATCTTAGTTCTACTTATCTGGAATCCTTTAGATTCAAGAGCTTTTCTCCAAATCTCCAACTTTGTATTAACTCCTTCTCTAGTCTCATCCACTAGCACTATATCGTTTGCAAAAAGTATACACCATGGCACATCAACCTGGATATTTCACGTCAACTCATCCATAACTAAAGTAAAAAGATAAGGATTTAAGGTAGATCCTTGATGTAACCTTACAGTGATAGAAAATTCATTTGTCTCTCCAGTAGGCGATCTAATAGTGGTCACCATCCCTTCATACATATCCCTAATCACATCAATGTAACCTTTTGTCACCCCTTTCTTCGCTAACACCTACCATATTATATTCCGAGGCACTCTATCATATGTTTTCTCAAGGTCAATAAACACCATATGAATGTCTCTTTTCTTTTCTCTATACTTTTCTATTACTTTCCTCAAAAGATAGATCGCTTCCATTGTTGACCTGCCAGGCATAAACCTAAATTGATTCTCTGACACCTCTGTTATATCTCGCAATCGGCATTCTATCACCCTCTCCCACACTTTTATTATATGACACGTTAGCTTGATTCCTCTATAATTGTTACAATTCTGGACATCCTCTTTATTCTTATAGATTGGCACTAAAATACTCTTCCCTCACTCATCTAGCATGTTCCTAATCAACAAAATTTTGCTAAACAACCTAATCAACCAAGCAACCCCCTTTTTATCCAAACACTTCCAAACTTCAATAGAGATATCATATGGTCCTAAAGCCTTATTTGATTTCATCTTCTTAAATGCAATCTCCACTTCAACATTCTCAGTGTTAGTCGATATTGCATCAAAAAATCAGAATAATGCACATGTTCAACACGTGTAATCTTTCACATGCTCTACATGAAAAGATCTAAAAATGCAACTTTCCTCTCAAAATTGTTTCCAACACCACTTGTCCTGTAATCACACATTCTTCCAAAACTAACAGCAAATTTGCAATCATCATATCTACAGTGTCCACTTATGTTGTCTCCGACAATAAATGTTTACAACACCCACATAAATAGAAACATATGCGAATTTTTCACGTAAAACAAAGAGAACTTTCAATGACCCATAAGCTCTATACACCTGTGCTTTTCACAAATTACATCAATTAAGAAAATGAAATATCATTGCCAATGCTTTATTTACCTGCATCTGATGGGTTACCAATGCCATTATCTCTGCCGTAAGGTCGCAATCATTTACCCAAAAATTTAAAAAGTATACCCAACACTGCGAGCACAAAAATTCAACGAATTAAACATCAATAATTCATTCAGACATAAAAATCATAATTCAGACTTCGAAATTCAAGCATAACCAAAACTTCAAGACATAATTCGAATCAATTACAGCAGAATTCAAATTACAGTGCTTTATGCTTGTTTATTCGCGTGCTCGCGTGTATATATATATACATATATAGAGAGAGAGAGAGAGAGAGAGAGGTGGGTACTTACAGGAGATTGTGATCTATGCTCGTTGTCAAGGGGAAGAGAAATGGAGAGATAATGATGATGATATATGCAAGAATTGATGAAGTACAACAATTGTAGAATTGAATTAAGAGAGAGAGAGAGAGAGAGAGAGAGAGAGAGAGAGGTGGGTTTGGATAGAGAAGACGAGGAGAGAGGGGGTAATGGTGAAATTAGGGTTTTAAAGAGAGACCTTTTGATTTTTTTTTTTTTTTTTTTTTTTTTTTTACAGTGGATTATAAAAGCTAAAAAGAGGGCATCACAAATTCAGAAGTTTTTGGTATTTTTTGTCTGTCTTTTTTCTTTTAGATGGGGGTAGATAAAGTAATTCAAAAAAGAAAAATCAATCCCATCTTTAAAAAAAATTAAAAAATAAAGGATAAATTATAAATATATTTTTTGAGATTTATTTAAAATACGAATTTTTTTTATGATTTTGATAATTATATTCCACTTCTTAAAATCTTTAATTTCATAATAAATCGCTAATTTTATTAATAAATCATAAAATTAATTAACAGTTTTTAATTATGTTAAAATCATATTTCAATTAATAATTTACATAATTTTATTATTATATAAAGTAGTTATGATTTTTATTTTTTTTTAGTTAATTTTGTTAACTAAAAAATTTTGACAATGAAATATTTATAATTTTTTAAATTTCAGGAATAATATGTATCTTAAATAAATCTTTAAGAGTATATTTATAATTTACCCGAAAATAAATGTAGTAGAGGCAGAACCGCCAATTATTCAATGTTTTTTTAAAGGAGAGCAAGCAATTAGATGGTCCAATGATTCTCTATTCAAAATAAACTCAACTAATAGCATTATAAAAAATAATTCTTTTATTTTATTTTATTTTATTTTTTTATAAAAAAAAATTACTTTGTTGCAGTTTAAATAAACGCATAACACCTTTCACTCTAATTTGTTAATCAAAGGATAAAAATTATTTTTCACTTGGATTTTGCAAAACGTGTAATTTATCGAAATATTTGAATTTGAGTACCTAACTTCTTATCTCGGCACATATTTTACTTGCTATTAATTTGAATTGAATGTCTAATTATAGAAGTTGTATATATATTTTCAATTGATATGGGATAATTGTGAAGGAAAAGAAGAAAGAGATATTTTGATTACTCAAACACCAACACAAAAACAAAAACTACAAAAGAGCAACTAACAGATCTGACCAAAATAAGAAAATAATAAAAAAAATTTACTCTCACAAGTGAAAGCACCACAAAACAACCTTTTAATCCATTCCCTAACATTCCATATATTTGGAACACAGATAATGATGGCCACTAATTACATAGCTACATTAAAAATAAAAATTTTTAAAACAAAATCATAAAAGGTTCCACAGCTAACAAGCCATGACCAAATTGTAACACTAAGTTCAGTTACATCTTGAAATAAGAAAGCAATCAACCCCATCCAAAGTACACCTTTGCATGAACACAGCATTTTGCTTTGGCACCATGTGCTTGTCCCCGACCCAACCCTACCCTGCTCGATACATGTGATGTGATATCAGTTTAACAATTTATATAACCGTCTATAACAATTTAACAAAATTAAGACCTAATCTAGCAGAGCCGCAATACCTGAAATCATTCGCTAATGGAACCAAAAAGCCCAATGTTTGGAGGAACGGTTTTTGACCCACTAAAAAAAGAAAATACTCAGTTCCAGATTTTGTTTCCCATCAATCATAACCGGCATCAACATGGGCGGTCCCGCTTTGCCGACCATAAAAATTACCCCCACCACGCCTTGAGTGACCCTGACTTCGCTCCCTGTACCTTGAGCCCATATTGTGAGAGCCATCTGTTGGACCTTCAAAATTGTTGGTTTTGTTATTGTTATTGTATTGTCCAATTGGCTGGTACTCGTAATGTGAATTGTGTCTCTGCCTCTCTCGATTTGAAGATGTACTACCATGTTGCCTGTAATCTTGCCCAGCCGAGCTCCAATCTCCACGAGATTCATGCCCTCTGCCAGAACGATTGTTTTGGTTACCATTCTTACGGAATCCTGAGGCAAATTGCTGCTCATGTTGTGTATCAACATTTGCTGAGGCTACTTTCCTCTCTCTCTTGGACTCTTGATGCTGCCCTAAACTCAGCAATTCTGCCATATTTGTCTGCTCAGACACAGATTGATCAATGGGAGGCTGCACCATAGTTTCCCTCCTCTCCTTGTCATGTTGTGGTGAAAGATTCACCCTTTTCGGGGACAGTGAATCATCAACTGTAGCATTTTGTCCACTACTGGGTCGGTTTCCACGTTGATTATGAACTGAATACACCTGCGATTTGGGTTGCCAGTGTGGCGTTATTCGTTCCCCAACCCCACGATTTTCTTTCAAAGCAATATTTGTGTCTGCTTGACCTATCTCATCAGTGTCCCCACTATTAGCATTCCTGTGATCATGATCACGATTGTTCCCAATGCTTCGATGACCCTTAAATGGGTGTCGCTTTCCTCTGCCTGTTACTTCCTGATCTTTCACAACAGCAGATGCAATAACAGATGCTTTTGTCTCAGAATTATCAAGAAAACCCCACCCATCGGAAGTATTAAAATCATCAGATGACTTTGTTTGCTCTTTCAAAGAATTTATATCGGGCTTCAAGGACTGGTATTGTTCAACAGATTTCTCAACATTCTTGCTAGGGTGTGAAGTAGAGGACGATCCATCTTCCAAACCCCTCTGGCGCCACGATCCATGTGCTTTTGACTGCTTATTCTGCTTACCATCCGCATTCCTCAACTCATTCCCAATTAATGAGTTACCCAGTTGAGAACCTTCAACATTCTGAAAATTTTCTGCTCTCCCAACAGTTTCTTCTGACGTAGTTTGATTGACTGAAGACAGCACTGGTTGTTGCTGGATGCTTCCCTGCTGAGCCAGCTCCTTTGCTACTGGCTTCGGGACGTATCTCTCTATCTCTGCCCTCTTGCTTTTCATATTATTCTGCACTGAATTATCGCTCTTTGCTGCTGCATTAACAGTGTCAGGTACAGTTTTCTTTCCGCCTTCATCCACAACCTCGGTTTTGTTCTGTGACCGCACAGGCGCCCACACAACAGCATCGCTGCTATATGATTTCTCCGCTGTTCTATTAGCTTGTTGGTTTCTTGGCATCCGGCGATTGTACTGAGGTTTCCACTGGTTATTTATTCTACCACCCGCTTCTTCACTAGGCACAGACACAGGCTGCTCTGAAGGTGGAATTGCTTCCTTAGCACCAGTCCTTGACTGAACTGAGCTGGAGTCCAACTCCAACTCAGAAGCCTTTGGCTTTCCACTTTCAGTGGAAACTTTTGCAGCATTAGTTTCTTTTGATACTGGTAGTGGTAAAGCGGCAACAGATGACACATCATCCAACTTATGCTTGTTTTTGCTGCTCCTGCTGTTTTTCTTCCTCTGATGTGCTGAGGACTCAGCCGTGATATTTGAGATCATGGGCAGGATTGGCTCAGTTGATCCAACCTCACCAGCAACATCATTAACAGCTACATGAGTCTCATCTTTTGGTGCCTCAGTTGAACTGATCGGAACTGACTTATCAATCAAATTCTTTCCCAATGGAGCATTCTGCTTTTGTTTATAGCCCATGCGCTTATGCCTGGAAACACTACCTTCACTTCCTTGTCGAGCAGCTTTATGGTTGGCTGCACCAGCGGTATGAGAATCCTGTTGCGAATGCAAAAGCTGATCATGTGAAACAACAGATTCTGCATGCACATTGTCCGATGTCTCCAGGCGTGTATCTTCAGACATAACAGTGGATTCTCCAATTCCGACGGTATTGCTCTCTCTAATCTGAGCATTAGGATTAGAAACCAATGGTGAGCTTACAGTCTCAGATTTGCTAGCAACCATAACTACTACTTCAGTGGTCACGGGTTCTTGCTCTTGCTGAATAGGACCACTAGGTGGACCTTTTTCCAACTTCTGAGTTGAATCATCCATTGTTTGAGTACGCCGATTCAGCTCTTCCAACTTTGCAAGAGCCTTTGCCTTCTGCTCTCTTATCCGTTCCTCCTCCTCCTCCTGTAGTTGTTTAGCACGTTGCTTTGCCATCTCCCGCATCTTAGCACGCTGTTGAAAAAACATTTTTAAAAAATTAGTGTTGTACATAGTAGATATACATAAAACTAGCAGGTACCAACACACACACACACACACACACATTAATTACCTGTGCCTGGGAATCACTCTCATCTAACACAGGTGTCAAAGATTCTCCTTCATCCTTCCCTTGAAGGTTGATCCCAGGCTTCTCAGTCGCCTCCACAGATGTGAGGTGGTCTCGTACATGAACATCAAAACTGGGTTCTGAATTTACAGCTGAAACTTCACAGACGGACTCAGCAGCTAGAGGTTTCTTTCGTAATCCACCAGCATCATGAGTGCTGTTGAACCTTTTACCACGATGGTCCAGTCGACCTTGCACACCATGACTAGCTTTCCTGCAAATTTACAAAATGAATCCTTCCCAAACACAGAAAATAACAGATACGGTGAAAGTTTTAGCACAACAATCACAAACCTTGAAATGGCTGCCCCACTAGAAGCTGTTGGCTGAAGGGCCTTATGTGCTGTAGAAATATCCACTTCATGGGAGTGAGTTCTTTCAAAAGCAGTACCCATTTCACTGGCAGAACGAGAGGCCATAGCATCAACTTGTAACCTACTCTTTTGCTCTTCCCTACAAGGAATGGATGCAGTATCAGGCCATCCATCAGAAGTCCGGGCTTTAGCATTTAGACCTTCAATCTTTTGTATCAACGTTGGGTCTTTTGGGGTAGATGGAACTATTTGAGGAGGTACTTGTGGAAAAGTGGATGCTGCAGCTTCTGACTTGGTTACCGTAACATCATCAATGGTCTTTGCCTTGCCCCGACTTTCAGGCAACTTAACTTTGACAGAATCTGAAGAGGAAGTTCCTCGATTGTCGAAATTTTGAGAACGCGCATCTCCACCAAAAGTTCTTTTTCCTGAATAATTCTCTTCGTCTTCTCTGTCTTCCAATCCCCACTCATTTTTCGGCAATGACGTTCTTGGTTGATCCCCCTTCTCAAGATACTGGGCATTGGCTGGTACACCGTGCTCCCGTTTGTCTTCTGCCCGTTTTTCATCCCATTCATTGTGTGGCTTCTTAAGAACTTTGTATGGTCCTCGTGTATCATCAGGATGACCAGACTCCGCATGTTCTGAAGCCGATGGTTTTCCCATGGAGCCATGCACACTGGCTCTAGCATGATTATTTCCAGGATCAGGAGGATTTTCACCAGGGTACCTGTTATAAATAGCGGGGGGAGCTACCATCCCCATAAATGGAATATCCCGTTCATTAGAATTGCAGTAGCCCATTGGGGGGCGAAAATAGCCCTCATAGGCCATGGGTCCAGGGTAGAAACCAGGCCTAATTGGCATATCGGGACGGATGTAAGCATCAGGAATGTGGGGTCTGTGTAAGTCTCCATTTTTAGGATGGTGTCCTCTTGGTCCAGCCCCCGGAGGAGGAATTGGCTGTGAGTTTGCTAAAGGAGGAGGTGGAATTTGAGGGTGATAGTAAGGAAATGGTTCAATTGGAAAGCCACCAGGAGCAAGTGGGGGTCCATAAGGAGGACCTCGTGGAGGTCCTCCATACCAAACACCAGGAGGAGGAGGATTTATTGGAGGACCACGCCAAGCATCGAAGTGATGAGGTGGAAAATTAGCATTTAGGTAGGGTGAGGGATCCCCCTTCCACTTCTCCATAGTAGGCTGGACACCATCCTCAACATGATGGGAACCATCTCTCCTCCAAGTACTCACATTTCCACTTCTGACATTTGCATTTACAGAAATATCACCTGAAATGACATAAAAATCGATGATAAAATGAAAAGCTGCATGTCACATCAAATAGAAATACTCATGAAACCATCTTTCTAGAATAAACGGAAGAGTTAAATTCATGTGCACAAACCAACTGAAGAAGTTACACTCTTCTCTTTTCCAGAGGCTGCTCTGCCAGAAGACGAGCCAGGACGACTACAAGAGCCATGGTCTGTCGTATATAGTTGATCACACAATCAATAATGTGCACATAAAATTCAAACCAGAAACTACTCAACAGTTAGCTATAAAATGCCAACACTCCCATGAAGTTGAAAAACAAGAACCAATTAATAGAAGGATTTCAAATTCATTGAGGCACTAAATGTAAGAAAGCGATAATTCATTGTGCCAACTGATTATCGCATGCAGATTATCAGAAAACCTAAGCAATGCTCTGTTTTTATTAGCATGACCAAGGAATAATAATACATCAACATCAACCTCCATATGCATGTAAGAAAGCATGGGAATATCAATGGATATATCTGTTGAGTTTGTGGAGCCCAATTAGTCTTGTACACCTCACCATGCATTTAGGTGTACAATACTAAGAAAACAACAATTGATCATAAATTTTTTTCTTCAAAAACACGACAATTAATTAAATTTCAAAACCTAAACAAACACAAAAAAACTATTATTGCTTTCTCCAAAGGAAAAACAAACAAACCAAAAAGAAAAAAAGAAAATATAAAATAATATTTTGTCAGAAACTAACTAGCAGCAGCATTACTAGTAATACATTACCCAACCTAGTCCTTATGCCTGGCAGTGTAATGATTCAACAAGAAAAATGTTCACTTATTCAAAACCAATTAGCAAAAGGATATTAACAAGGATTGTTGAGATATCATTAAATGATATATGACGGTGATATGGGAGGAAAACTGCAATATTTTCACCATGAAAGGAAGCAATGAAGACATACTCACACCCAACAAATTGTCAACATAACCAGTGTGATTTTCATATTTAATCCAAAATAGCAAATGAGCCCTACTAACCATGAAAATTCAGAAATGGGAAGTCACACAAGTAAGACTAAATTTAACATTAGCTAAGTAATGCAAGAACAATAAGAATTATAATTGAACAACTTCCCGGTTCCCTCATAGTCGCCTGAAGACAACCCTACACATCTCAGACAGACCCTCAGATTCTTAATTCCAAAGTCATCTGACATCATTTATTTAGACAATAAAAACGTACATCAAACCGGCAGTCTTCATTTGAGACCAACAGTGACAAGACTCGAACCAAGCAAGGTATGGAACTATCAAAGACCCAAACTTGAGAAAAATACAAAAAAGAGATGACTACTCTGATCATTGTAGAGAGTACCGACCTAGTAGAAAAATGATGTAATGCATCAATCACGGTGGCAACCAAAAACAAATGTAATAGAAGTGGAGAACTGTAAGAGAAGTATCAAACAGAAGACAACTAACATAGAAGTTCTTATATGCAAGCACTGTCACCTTGTGAGTCGGGACTCTTTCCAGAATTGTCTTTTTCTGAACCAAGTGTCGGAAAGTCTCCAGAACTCAGAGAGAACCCATCCTTCTTGGTGGTTGCCACTCCCTGCATACATAATATGTTAGGTCAAGTTGCCAAGAGATAATGCAGCAACCTCAACAGGAGTAACTACTATAAACACAAAAAGGAATAAAAATGAAAAAAGGCAGTTCCAACTAAGAAATCTAATCATTCATATAAATAAGATTTGAGACAATGTATTGCAGCAATTTTTTTAATAACTAGAAGCAAGACAATAAATATTTTTTTAACTAAAAATTTATAACATGAATATTTAATGCTGAACTTAGTTATGCCATCCTACCAATTTCTCTGAGACACCAGTTGGACCCCATGCAACTGAATTATCAGATGAGGGTTCAGCAAACCGAGATAACTGTGAGCTACCAGGCCTTGTCTCTGCACTGCGAGGACGTGATGCCAGAGCTGTTTGATTTGATGTCAATACCCCAGAAGCTGATGATGGCCTAGAATTTTGTCCCCATGCATTAGGAGTAGGTTCGTGCATCCTGTCACTACCAGCAGTTGATGGCCTAGTACCACCTCCAGAAGAAGGGCGACCACTGAGATAACTTGGAGAACTGGTCCCACCATCAGTATTTGGGGACAAAGCGGAAGAACCCCATGCATTTGATGCAGAGGATGATGATCGACTTCCCCAGCTAAGGGTACCCCTATCAAAAATTTTGAATTTAAAAAATTTATAAAAAAAACGAGTGGTCTGATCAATTTATTATTACTGGTTCTACTTCTCTGAGAGAGAGAGAGAGAGAGAGAGAGAGAGAGGTCATTTTAAGTATGGATATAGGGAAGATCATAAAAAGGTGCGCATGTCTCCAAGTGCTTGCACATGCACGTGTGTGTGTGTGTGTGTGAGAGAGAGAGAGAGAGTATATATCACCAAGACTGTATTACTCACTTGGGAACAATTTCCACACTTGGGTCCAGGCCATGATTTTCTAACCTTGAAACAACATTGAACAGAATTTCAGAGAAAGAACCCCCATAATTAACATAGGAAAATGGAAATAATTAAGCAGCAAGCTAGATACCTTTGGCTGGGTAAGTTTAAAGGTTTTGGAACAGCAACTTTTCCCAAAACAGTCATGCCACCTCTTCTGGTGGAGGACGCCCACCTGCAACAATGACCGAACAACGTTAACGCATATAAAGCTGTCCACAAACTATGAAATAGCATAATTTAAAAAATAAAAAACATAGTTTTTTACAATACTTGAACAGAATTACATTAGAAGATGGAGGAAACCAACACATGACTCCTCTGATAGACACTAAAATATATATATACACAATAGGTGTACTGAAATCCATCTTGCATACACTTGGAAGACACAGGTAAAAACTCACAATTCAACAACCACATAATATAAAAAGAATCAGAACGTCATAGCCCTCAATAATATATATGCCAACTACTAGAAATTATTTAAAACAAAAAAAAAAAATACATAATTAAAATTGGGACAAGATCATGATTTTCCTTTTATTAAGTAAATTTGAAACAAGATCATGCTATTAGACATTTGCATGTAGAAACATTAACTCCCCAATTAGACATCCACAGAGGGAATGGTTTGTCCATAACCAAATGGAGGCCCAACATAATAAATCTCTGATACAGAACATATCTAGGCAGATCTTGTAGAGGAATTATAGAAAGAAAAGAAGGCAAACACAGTAACAGACACAATCTTTGATGTGCCCTAGAGAACACCACAACTAAAAACAGTGGAAATATATTGCCACAACAAGGTTAACATGGTTCATGAAAAACTAACCCATGTCAGAATGAGATGAGAAGATCCACCATCACGATAGATGGACAATGGTAAACTCATTACCCTCACATATGCTATCAATGATGTTGCATAATTATACATACTACCTAAATTAGTACAAAGCAAGAAAAATCAACACAAAAACAGAACTAAGAGGATTCTCAGCAATCTTAAACCACATGTGATGTAGCTAATCCATCAGGCTGCAATTCAGAATTCCTTGTGAAGGAAGACAAGAAAAATAAAATTCTAATATCTTTGATTAGGGTAAAAACAAATAAACAAAAATCATAGAGGTTATGGCAAGAAAAAGTATTGATCCATTGACATATATACTTAATGTGGGAATTGAAAATATCCTAAGACATCTAGGCTTCTACAATACATCCATAAATTGCACCAAATGCACGCATGAATGGATTTGTTTAACAATAATATAGTTAACAAACACTTGGAATAAGTTTCCAATGTGAAAAAGAAAAACAATACAAAAAAACCTAATAATAAGCAAAAAATGATACGCCGGCTGCTTAGGTCACATTACCCTAATAAACAGACTAAAGTTCGAGTGTCCCTACCTTACCTAACAAAAACATGGCAAAGGAAAAGAAATCACTATCAAAACATTTCACTAACAAAAACAAAAACAAAAAAAAAATGAAGCAACAAGAAAATAGGGACATAGGACAGTAAAGCATGCAACACTAAACTCAGGCAGCTATCTAGCTTAAGGTTTAGTTTGGAAAGCAAAGAGCACTTGTATTTGTACATAATCGCAGGTCGATCAACAGCTTATTTACAAACAAAACCCACCCAAAACCAAACTTGATCAGATTTTGTTAACGTGAACATGGCCACATTTTCCATCTAGCCACTTCCATATGGCACCACCAGCAGCTGACCCATCCATCCCAGCAACCAAATTTGAAGAACACGAGAAACAGAAATTTAAGTTGCCATACATGCATGTATAAGACTGCCAAAAACAATATCTAAAGACATATAAGCAGTGTGAAAGTGAAAATTGCTTGTATTTTTTGGGTTTGTGAAGATAGAATAATCTAAAATATTATGTAGATGGGTTTAGCTTAGAATCCCCATTAGTTTTCAACATGAATGGAGTATACTTATGGAATATGTGATAAATACAAAATCCCTTCCTGAGGTATGGAGCAGTGAACTCCATATTCACGTAAAAATCAAACCAAACATTGAATGTTTCTCCTACATCAATGCTTTACCGTCAGTATCTAACCGACAATTCAAAGCCAAAGCTCCTAAATAATTTATAGGTAGCAAGTCATTTATATAGTCTAAAATTATATGCTTTTACATATAAATTAATTTCCTATTGGAATCTGCCCACCCCCTTTTGTTTTCACCACTCATCAAGATTGGGACAGTCTATGATCCAGGGAGGGTTTGCCCATCCCAAATCAGCCTTGTTGCTGTCCCTAGGAATACTAAACCATTAAACATTCCTAAACAACATTCTGGCTTAAATAATCTAATGGTGAAGATTATCACCATAGCAGTGTTGTCAAAGTCGCGCCTAGGCGCAGGGCGAGGCGAGGCGCACCGTCTGCGCCTGTCGAGGTGCCAGGCGAGGCGACTTGACTAAAGGCGGCGCCTTTAGACGCGATCGAGCAAAGCGCGAGCGCGAGGCGATCGCCTAGGCGCGACTGAGTGTTCAAGTTGTAGATCCCATCTAACGACTCAGATGAACCTAATCGACCTAATCGAAGGCCTCGTAATCACAGAGGATTACGACTCATGGACCATATGAGCCAAATAGGGCTCAGATAACCCTAATCGAAGCCTCTTCCTGTGTTCAAAAAAAGAAATCGTCTCTTCCTCTTCCTCTGCGACTGCGACTCGACTCGACTGGTTCGCTGGTTCGATTCGCAGGTTCTACTTCGATCAACTTCGCAGGTTTGAACTTCGATCAGCTCTGTTCTTCGCAGGGTCGACTCGACTCTCTCCTTCGTCTTCGCAGGTTCGACTCGACTCTCCTTCGTCTTCGATCAGCTCTGTTTTCTTTTTTTCTTTTTTTTCAGCTTTTATTTTTTTATTTTTTTCTTTCTTTTATTTTTTTTTTCAATTATTTGAGTTGAAATAAATTATAAATAAATAAATTATCTGAAAATAAATTAAATAAATAAATTATAAATAAATAAATTAAATTAATTTAATTAATATTTAAGTTGAGTCTGAAAATATTTGAGTTGAGTCTGAATTTTTTTTTTTTTTCAATTATAAATAAATAAATAAATTAATTGATTAATTAATTCATAAATAAATAAATTAATTGATTATGATAAATTAATTAATTTATAAATAAATAAATAAATTATTTGGTTATGATAAATAAATAAATAAATAATTAATGTGTGCTGTATGTTAATTTCAGTCCCTATGTATACCAAGGTGCATATACTATCTGTTATCCTAAGTTAATATTTGAGTCTGTTTCTCTGTATTTTATTAGTTATGGGACTCTAATCATTAATTAAATAAATTCATTAGGAATGAATGTAATGGAATGTAATGTACATTAATTAATTAATTCATCATTAATTAAAAAAATAAAAAATTGATTCATACATTACATTTATTAATTAATTCATCATACTGAAATTGTTTTTTTGTTATTTATTTTTTGTGTTGTGTAGTAAGTACTAAGTAGAAAATGACATCGGAAAGTAATAGAAAAGATCTGGCGTGGCAATATGCTCATTTGGTGGAGGAGAATAATTTAAACAAGTTTGAGTGTAATTTTTGTGGTAAAGTATCAAATGGAGGTGTTTATCGGGTGAAACAACACCTTGCGGGAGGTTATAGGAATGTCACTGCTTGCCCGAAGTGTCCTTCTCATGTAAGAGAAGAGATTAGAGAGTTCATGTCCAAAAAAAAGACACAAAAAGAAGAAATGAACATGTTGCCTGATTTCGATGACATGGACATGGAAGATGAAGATGAAGATGATGATGTTATTGAAATCAATGTCAATCAACGCCGTAAGTTGACAAGTAGCAGCCAAGGTTCATCCAAATCCAAAACCAATTTAAAAATGCCAAAGAGAAAAGGGCCTATGGATGTTTACTTCACACCCAATCCTGAATCAGTGGTGAAAAATCGAAAAGACCAAGCAAAAGGGAAGCAAACAAAAATTGATGCGAATGACCCTTACAAAAAAGAAATGAGAGCTCGGGCAGTGCAAAGATTTGCAAGGTGGATGTATGATGCTGGTATCCCTTTCAATGCAGTAAATTATGATAGTTTTGGACCAATGATTGAAGCCATTGGGCAATATGGTCCCGGTATGAAGCCACCAACTTACCATGAAGTGCGAGTTACCCAACTCAAAAAAGAGGTGAAACATACTGAAGATTTGATGAAGAATCATAAAGAAGATTGTGCAAAATACGGGTGTTCCATAATGGCTGATGGCTGGACTGACAAGAGAGGAAGGACATTGATTAACTTCTTAGCAAATTGTCCAAGAGGAACCATGTTTGTTGAGTCGGTTGATGCTTCTAGTTATTCAAAGGATGGGCAGAAGTTATTTGAATTACTAGACAAGTTTGTGGAGAAAGTTGGAAAAGAGAATGTGGTGCAAGTTATCACTGATAGTGCTGCAGCTAATGTGTTGGCGGGTAAGAATATTTACTCATTCCTTACGTCAAAATTGTTGACTCGTAGTTTTTTTTGTATTAAAATGTTAAAACTTAAAAATAATAATTTTTCGTAATTGTTACATTATAGGGAGGTTTTTGGAAGCCAAGTATGAACACTTGTATTGGACACCATGTCTGCTCATTGCTTGGACTTGATGTTAGAAGACATTTTCAAGATACCTAGACTAAAAAAGACATTTGAAAGGGTATTATTACATGGCTACATTTACAACCGGCCTCGTTGCTAAACATGATGAGGCGCTATACAAATTTGAAGAATTTGATCAAGCACCGCAAAAACTAGATTTGCAACCGCCTTTTTGACTTTGTCTAGAATGCATCAACAAAAAACAATTTGAGAAAGATGGTGACCTCCAAGATGGACCTCAAGCAAATGGGCAAAGGAGCCACAAGGTAAAAGAATGGCACAAACTTTGTTGATGCCTTCATTTTGGAATCTTGTTGTTTGCCCTTAAGGTCTCGGGTCCTCTTGTCAAAGTACTTAGATTGGTTGATCCGAGAAGAAACCTCCATGGGATACATTTATGAGGCAATGGATAGGGCAAAAGAATGCATTGCAAGTTCATTTGATCATAAAGAAGAGAAGTATAATGAAATCTTGAAATCATCGACAAAAGATGGGATGTCCAATTGCATCGGCCTTTACATGCATTGCGCATTTTCTTAACCTGAATTCTTTTACCCAAAAGCGTTAGAGGTGCAAAGAGATCATGAAGTGATGAATGGGTTTTATGAATGCATGCAAAGGTTGGTCCGGATGTCATCCTTTCAAGATTTGATCACTAATGAGATGAGTATTCATATGAAGGTGAGAGTCTTTTGGCAAGCTTTATTGCGATTAGGCAAAGAAATACAAGAGCACCAGGTAATATATTATAGACTCATAGAGTTTATTTTTAGTAATACTTTTAGTAAAACTCAATACTTGGTAACAGTTATTTCTAACTAGTGGATTATCGCAGCTGATTGGTGGGCATCATATGGTTCTTCTACTCCAAACTTGCAAACTTTTGCCATAAAAGTCCTTAGCCTAACATGTAGTTCATCGGGTTGTGAACGAAATTGGAGTGTATTTGAACATGTGAGTATTTAACATTCTAACTAATTTTTTGTTCAATTCAAATATTTTTTATTCTCATTACATAGAATTTAATATCTTTTTAATACTTGCAGCTTCATAGCAAGAAAAGAAATAGATTGGAACAACAACGTCTCAATGATTTAGTGTATGTCAAATACAATAGAACATTGAGATTTAGGTATGACATGCGCAACACTCTTGATCCTATCTCTTTGCAAAATATTGATGAAAGTAATGAGTGGTTGCTTGGGAGGATGGATGGAGAATCAGATGAAGATAATGAGCCTGTGTTTGATGATGATGATGGCTTGACGTGGGCCACTGTTGCTAGAGCTTCTGGAGTAGAAGAAAGTAGCCATACAAGTAGAGCAACAAGTTCACGCTCAAACGCACAACCGAGCATAGCTAAATCATCAAGATTAACTCCACTTCAATTAATAGATGAAGAGGAAGCGGGCTCGAGATGACCTGAGAGGAGGAAGATGTTGAGGGATACAAATCAACTGATGGAGAAGAAGATGATAGCTTGCTTGCCATTGATGTTGAGGATGATGATTGACTGATCGACCTAACCTACCCTTTCTTTTGATGTTGATGTTTTTAAGTGTTAAGACATATATTAGTATTTGTTGGATATTTGTGTTTTGGATGTTTAGTGTTTATGTTTATGTTTTTGGATGTTTGAAATGTTATTATGTAATATGCACTTTCATGGCTTTGAGAATTATTCTATATTTTATCTTGAATCTTGATTACTTTTTATTTTTTAAAAAATTGTCTTAGTATTATGAATGATTAGTCTATGTTAATTTTTCTATTTTTTACTAAGACTGTGCGCCTTACTTCAATAAAGCCCGCGCCTCGCCTTGCGCCTTGCGCCTAGGCCCCGAGAGACCTTCAGCGCCTTGAGCCTTTAAAAACACTGCACCATAGTAATCTAAGCGAGCCTTCCTGAATTTTCCACTTTCCTTTGGTTTGAGTAATATGCTTTCCCTTTCACAGCATTAAAGTCAAATTCAAGGCTCTGCAAACCATTACTACTAATATTTTCCCTGCTGCCCCTTTGTTTCACAATGTTCTAGTGCTAAATATATCTGAACTCCAAATCGGTTGCAATGTAACTAAAACATGGACAATGGATGTTGTCTTCAATTTACAGAAGACCTACTTGTGCGAAATTGCCCCTTTCATCTATTTTAGTGGTATGCTTTTAATTTTTAAATTGAGCTACTACACATCAAGAAAGGATAGCAAAGAATGTAACAATGAAAAATATTTCATACCTTTTCTCTCCAGCCAACATACTTGAAGTCATTCTTAAAATGTAGTCCCAAGGTCATCCAAACAATTTTTACAGAGCCTGTATAGAAAAAGCATTTGTAAACTCAATCAACAAAAGGAAAATTACAGCCACCAAAAACAAATTGAGTCTTAACATCAACAAAAACAAATTGAGTCCAACATCAATTTGTTTTTTTGTTTTTTAATCGACAAAGTAAAAATTCTATTAAGAACATGAAATTCAAGGTACAAGGAAGTAGAATACATTGAGGGAGATTCGGAAAGTGAAAAAACTCTCCTACTACTACTACTCATAAACTCACAACCTACCCCTCCGCCTCACGAGATTTTTAATATTTGAAAACAATAAACAAAGCAAAAAAACCAAAAATAAAAAAATATAAAAGTAGCTAAAAAGATATTAACTACAAAAAGTTTGAAAATCCCAAAACACAATTTTCTAGACTCTTTTCTTGTCACTCACGCCACCCTGCAGACTAACATTTCCAATGCTCCCTGCCACACCCCTTTTGCGCACGATCTACACCTTCACATGAGCAAACAACTTCACGCGCCACCACAAACACCTTCAACATGCGTTGCCTACCGAACACCATTGCCTACCAAACCGCCCCTACAACACTCTGCTGCACCAAACCCACTGCTACAAAACCCACAGCAAAATCACACCTTGCAACACTCTGCCACAACCACCCTGCAACACTACGATGCACCTAACACCCTTACGACCCTCCACTGCACTTAACACTCCACTGCAACAACCCCGCACCTAGCACTCCACCACAACCACCCCGTGACCCTCCACTACAAATTCCACTACTGAAACCACCTGACCTGCAACCCACAAGTCCCCACCCCCACCAAGCATTACACCTTTTACGCTTTAAACACCATCGCCATACAGGATCCACCTTATCCACACCATCACACACCGGCACTTGCACTGCTGCAGCCGAACTGGGTTTTGTTTTCCAGAGAGAGAGAGAGAATTTTTTTTTGCTTGTAATAGGTTATTTTAGTCCAACATCATTAACGTCTTAGGCCATGCATAAACATATTTTTACATAGCAAATTCCACAAGAAGGGACATTTTGACGAAGAATATTTGTAATGTGCCTGGTGATTTAGTTTTAGTAGATTTACAATTTTGTTCAATTCTAAATGGTTTCAAGGTTTTAGAAAGTCAGTTGGACAAATATGTCAATAAATAAATAAAATAAGTTATATAAATTTTTTTTAAATTTTATGAAGCCTAAAAATAGAGTTTACTGGTCTATATGGGATTAAGCCAAGATCAATAATTCTAAAAAATCATTAAGACAAGTTACAAGCATGTAGAACGACACTAGGAAACTCAAAATATTGCTGCTTAAGCTAGGCTAAGACTAGGGAGACATGAGCTAGGGAGACATGAGCTATGCCCAGGTGGGTTAGGGCCAAACTTGCACAGTGGCTCAAGCCTGGCCCGCCCAATGTTAGGCCAAGACCATGATTCCCAAGCTAGCCCCTAGCAAAAAATACTATAAGGATCTAATATTTCAAGTTGTACCATAATAAAATCCATAGAATGCAAATATTTAAATTACCAAAATAAACTACCTTGCAAAAATTTAAAGCAATTCATAAATTAGTCTTAAGTTGTCTACTAACAACAATAAGCTTAGTATTTATAGGTTACCCATGAGGTTCTTAATATAAAAATATAGAAACAAAAATCAAATCCCAAAATAAACAAACTACATAATTACTCTTAAAATAAAACATAAATCAAATAAAATATTAATCCTCAAAAATTCTTCAACCAATTCCACTGTGCTCCCATCAAAAGAAACAAAATACATAAATAAATTCATTTTCCATCTCCCCTAACCTTATTTCTACTCTTCCTATAATATTTTTGGTGCCAATATTGTTCTATAATAGAAATTGGAGAAGCAGTGGAAAATAAGTTATGAACTGATCAAGCCACAATTGAATGCAATCAACTATAGAACTCTTCCCTCACTCCATCTTTTCCCAAAATAGTAAGGGACATAGAAGTGTGCATCAAGCAAGGCATGGCATGAAAATATAAAATTAAAACCAACCCCACCTCAAACCCGACTCAAGATTTATGAAGCTTTCCTAATCCCTCTCTGACTATCCAACGATAATAATCACTACCAAACTTCAACTAATAGGGACAAAAGAGTTTAATGTGATAAACACATGCACAATTCAAACTCTATATCAAAAATACCACATACATCTCCAGAGAAATAACAACCCCTCTAATATTTCCCTGTGTAAACGACATCTCAACTTTCATTAGTCTCTCATTCTCCTCTCGTCATTCCATAGTCTCCCATCCCCCACACCCAAAAGGAGGAAAATAGTTTATTTCTGCTACATACTTGCAATTTTGATGACTGAGTCAAACTTCAACCACCTCTCACTTTCACACAAATAATGCCCCTAGTGTAGTAAAAACAAAAGGCAAGCTAAATGCACCCATATTGCCCAAGGCACTAAGCGCCTATCAAGGCCTCAACTTAATAAATTGTTAAATGAAGTGACTAAATCAATATATACTTCCACGTATAGTAGTAAATCACATACAAAACCCAACATAATGAACAAACCATGACCAATGGCATCAGGCATGTAAATTGCCAATAATTCATGACAGAAATTCATTAGATGCAGAAATTGAAGCATATTGTTCACTCACCAAACAAACCCATATATGATTCACCAAGAAAATACGAAATTTGGCACTACACCCAATGACATAATACAGAATTCCATCACATACAGAATTCCATCACATACATAATTCAAATTGAAAACAACACCAAAAGACGCACTTTATCGGTTCAAATCTATACAATATCTCTGTTACGTGTATGTATGCGTTACCGTTGCGAACCCTAGGTACTAATTTTATTCTTTGTTTCTAGGTTTATCAAATCGCGCCCTCCTTGTGTTCTTCCAAACCCTAGAATCCAACATTTTTTCAGTTATAAAGCAACGACATATATATTTTCATACAATTTATATAGACACACACACACAGAGTAGATGATTACCAGGAGAGAAAGATTATGATCTATGACCGAAGAGAATGTTCCGATCTATGTTTCTTTGTACGAAGAAGCGAAGCAAGAGAGAGAGAGAGAGAGAGAGAGAGATGAGGGTGGGTGTGAAGGGTATTTATAGGTAGTGATGGTGGCGACGATGATGACAAGGGATCGGAGAGTCGAACACAGATATAGAGAGAGAGAGAGAGAGAGGGGCAGAGAGTGATCGGACCGAAACCCAAACCCAACAAACCTTTAAATCATAAGAGAGAGGTTCACCGCCCCCCCTCTCTCTCTCTCTCTCTCTCTCTCACTGCCTGTGATTTTTTCTTCACGGCTCACGCGCGTGACAATTGACGTTTACACGCCAACTTTTTCTTTCTTATTTTTTTAATGAGTAATACTTGAGGCCCCTTTTGGGGAGTTCAAATCTTCGCCGCACTTCTCAGCAGCACCTCAAAACGACGTCGTTTTGGGATTAATTTTTTTTTTTTTAAAAAAAAAAAACCAAACAGAACGAAGATTGCTGGGTTCATCCATATATATATATATATATTTATATCTATAGATCAAGAAAAAGAAGAAGAGAAGAATCATCAAAAAAATAATAATAATAATAATTTATGGATCAATTTAGATGGGAATCTGGACAGAGTTAGATGAGATCAGAGCCTGCATATAAAATAATCAATTGAAAGACAGTGTTTTATGATCTTTACTCCCTTCATTTTTTAGGGTTTATGGATCAATTATAAAATTAATTTATGGATCAATTTAGAGAAAGGGCATAGAAATTGACAAACCAAAATAGATCTGGAAAATTAGAAATCTGATTTACAAAACATATGCATATATATATATATACAGGTCCGAAATTATGATAACTTACAGATTTGTGAATAGAAGGAGAGAAACGCAAATCTGATATAATCAACCTTCAAACCCTACTCGAGAGCCCTCAAAAAATTTCCATGGAGAGCCTTCAATTAAGTGGAGAGAGCAATGAGAGAGGCTTCAAACGTACATCTTCATCGACAGCTTCAGTGCAGAGACCAATGAGAGAGTGAATTCGTGAGAGCAAGGAGAGAGAGAGATCAGTGGAGAGAGCAAGGAGAACCCAGCAGATCTATAGATATATATTATTATTTTTATAATAAGATGATTCTTCTCATCTTCATCTTCATTATTTTATTTTTTTTGTTGATGATTCTTCTCTTCTTCTTTTTCTTGATCTATAGATATAAATATAAATATATATATATATATATGGATGAACCCAGGGGCCATTTCCCTAAATAAGTCAAAATAATAAAAGAATTTCCAAACTAAGTTTAGTTTTGAAAGAATTCCCAGAATAAGCTAACTCGCGGTTTACAATCGCGAGTTCAACACTTTTCCACCCCTCTCGCGTGAGAATTGGTAAATGTTAAACTCGCTATTACAAAAAGCGAGTTTGATTAAGAACTTGCGGTTACGAAACGCGAGTTTAATTATTTTTTTTTTTTCTTTCGAACTCGCTGTTACAAACCGCGACTTCATCAAAAAAAAAAAATTCTGTTGAACTCGCTATTACAAACCGTGATTTTATCAAAAAAAAATTTCTTTTGAACTCGCTGTTATAAACCGCGATTTTATCCAAAAAAAAAAAAAAAAAAGAAGAATTGTGTACTCAAAACATATATATTAAAATGTGAGCAAAGCATCACTTATGATATTGGCAGCTCAAATGGTAGCTCAGTGATTATGCCTACCCACAGACGTGGGTTCGAACCATCACGCCAACTTCTTCCTTTTTTTTTATATATATTTATTACGTAATTTTTTTATCAAAAAATAAGTAAAACATTTGTTTGGTTAACTAAAAAGTAAAAAAGTAAAATGTATTTTTTCTGTACATTTTTTTATATTTTTATTTACATTTTTTGTATTTTTATATATTTATTAATTTTGAAAAATATTTTTTCACAAATTTTTTACTTTTTAGATATATCTAAGTAAGGTGCATCTAAAAAAGTAAAAAAAAATGTTTAAAATTTTAAAAATATTTACTAAAAACAAAAAAATATGAAAATTAAAAAACTCAATTTTCAAACAACTAAATTCAAAAAATCCAAACCAAATACACTGAATACTTTTTAAACAATTATGTTAACATTTTGAAAAAAATTGTGTTTGATAGAAAAAAAAAAATTTCAAAATGTCAACATAATTGTTTAAAAAGTATTCAGTGTATTTGGTTTGGATTTTTTGAATTTAGTTGTTTGAAAATTGAGTTTTTTAATTTTCATATTTTTTTGTTTTTAGTAAATATTTTTAAAATTTTAAACATTTTTTTTTTACTTTTTTAGATGTACCTTAGTTAGATATATTTAAAAAGTAAAAAATTTGTGAAAAAATATTTTTAAAAATTAATAAATACATAAAAATACAAAAAATGTATAGAAAAATATTTTTATATTTTTAGTATTTTTTTCAGCAAAATATACTCAAAAAATGTAAAAAATGTATTTTATATTTTTTAGGGAAATGTATTTTTACAAAAAAATGTATTTTTACAAAAAATACTAAAAATACAAAAATATTTTTACATTTTTTACATTTTGCTGAAACTACAAAAATATTTTTACATTTTTTACAAAAATATTTTGCTGAAAAATACATAAAAAAACATTTTTTACATAAAATATTTGTTTGGTTAACTAAAATAATTTTCTATCAAACACAATTTTTTTCAAAATGTCAACATAATTGTTTAAAAAGTATTCAGTGTATTTGGTTTGGATTTTTTGAATTTAGTTGTTTGAAAATTGAGTTTTTTAATTTTCATATTTTTTTGTTTTTAGTAAATATTTTTAAAATTTTAAACATTTTTTTTTTACTTTTTTAGATGCACCTTACTTAGATATATCTAAAAAGTAAAAAATTTGTGAAAAAATATTTTTCAAAATTAATAAATATATAAAAATACAAAAAATGTACATAAAAATATAAAAAATGTATAGAAAAAATACATTTTACTTTTTTACTTTTTAGTTAACCAAACAAATGTTTTATTTTTTTTTTGGATAAAAAAATTACGTAGTAAATATATTTTAAAAAAAAAAAAGGAAGAAGTTCGCGTGGTGGTTCGAACCCAGTGCGTGGGCATAATCACTGAGCTACCATTTGAGCTGCCAACATCATAAGTGATGTTTTGCTCACATTTTAATATATATGTTTTGAGTACACAAGTTTTTTTTTTTTTTTTTGTGGATAAAATCGCGGTTTATAACAGCGAGTTCAAAAGATTTTTTTTTTTGATAAAATCGCGGTTTGTAATAGCGAGTTCAACAGAAAAAAAATTTTTTTGATGAAATCGCAATTTGTAACAGCGAGTTCAAAAGAAAAAAAAAACTAATTAAACTCGCGTTTCGTAACCGCGAGTTCTTAATCAAACTCGCTTTTTGTAACAGCGAGTTTAACATTTACCAGTTTTCACGCGAGAGGGGTGGAAAAGTGTTGAACTCGCGATTGTAAACCGCGAGTTAGCTTATTCTGAGAATTCTTTCAAAACTAGGCTTAGTTTGGGAATTCTTTTATTATTTTGACTTATTTAGGGAAATGCCCCTGAACCCAGCAATCCTCGTTCTGTTTGGTTTTTTTTTTTTTTTTTGAAAATTGGCCCCAAAACGACGTCGTTTTGGGGCGCTGCTGGGAAGTGCGGCTGGGATGTGCGGCCGAAGATCTGAACTCCCCTTTTGGGGGTCACCCCCTCACCCTTTTGCCATGTGTCAGGGAGTGATTGGAGGAGCAGGAAAAAAAAGAAAAAGAAAAAGCAACCAATGAAAGAGAGAGGGGGTCAAAGGGGGTGATGGGAAAAGGGGGATGAATCATTGTTGTTTTTTAACATTCCAAAAAAAAAAAAGACCTTTTGTATTGCCTTTTGTTTAAGAGAATACTCCTATCATAAATGGGACAATATTAATAATAGAGTAATTAGATGATCAACACTGTCGGGTGGTTAACAACTCTATCGATACCAAGCTTAGGTAAAGGAGAAGGATTGTGTGTTAGGTAGTCAACAGTCAATACGTAAAAAAAATTCGCTCAGATTGTTATGACAATAAATTCTACTTTGAATCGATTAAATGCTAAGTTGTTCTCCTCAAGTGACGCGTTGTATCTGCTTCTGAGTGTTTCGAAAAGTGAGCAAGAGGCACCGCATCGACGCCTGGGTGTGGTGAAAAATGAGCAAAAGTTCTCGTGTTTTTCTGGATGAGCACGAGTAAAGAAGCTGGTCCAAGACTATAGGTTTAGGATAGCCACTTGGAATATAGGAACTTTAATTGGTAAGACGATGGAATTGGTAGATGTTATGATTAGAATGAGAGTTAGTGTAGTATGTGTACAAGAAACTAAATGGACGGGTGAGAAAGCTAAGGAAATTGAGGATACCGGTTTTAAACTGTATTATAGTGGTAAGGATAGACGTAGGAATGTGGTAGGACTCATAGTTGCCAAGGGTCTTATGGAAAATATAATGGTAACCATTAAGAAAGGGAATATGATTATGTTAGTTAAACTAGTTATTTGAGGGAATATAGTGAACGTTATTAGTGCATGCGTCCCTCAAGTAGGATTAGGTGATCAGACTAAGAATGATTTTTTGGAACGAATGAATGAGATCTTACAAGAGATGCCCGTAGGAGAGAACCTAGTTATAGGTAGAGATTTCAATAGCCATGTAGGCATAGATAAACTAGGCTATGAAATGGTGCATAATGGATACAATTTTGGTGATAGAAATGAGGCTAGAGAAAGAATCTTAGATTTTGCGTTGGCTTTTGACCTGGTGGTAGCCAATACTATGTATACGAAGAGGGAAGAACATTTGATAACCTTTAAGAGTGGGTCAGTTAAGAAACAAATAGATTACTTTCTAGTGAGAAGAGTGGACCAGCTAAAATGCAGTGATTATAAGGTGATTCATAGAGAGAGCCTGACCTCTCAACATATGATTTTGGTACTAGATTTATGTTTTAAAAGGAAATAACAAGCTATGAAGGATGGTAGGCGTTATAGGACGAGATAGTAAAACCTAAAAGGGGATAAACTATAAATATTTAAAAATAGAATGGATAAGAAAGGTGTTTGGGACTTTGAAGATGATGCTAACACTATGTGAAACTCATTGGCCAATTATATGAGGAGAATCTCAAGGGAAGTGCTTGAAGAGTCAAAAGGAACGGGACCTAGCTCTAAAGAAACTTGGTGGTAGAGGGAAAAGGTTCAAGTGGTAGTTAAGAAAAAAAAAGAGTGTTTTAAAAAATGACAGAATGATAGATGTAACGCCCTCAAAATAATACATAAAACCCATCATTTTAGACGTGCATTGGTATAAAAGAAATTAACCATTTCTATTCATCAGAGTAGTTCTTACAATAGTATTACATGTTAACAACAAAAGCAAATTCCCTACGGGCTTACAGCTTTCCAAGTTAACACTTGGTTACACAAAAGAAGAGTACTAACTCTATACAAAATAAGCCATTGGCTTGATAAACATGTAATACAATCAATTAAAATAAAAAGAGTCTTCAACTCTCGTCAACATCCAAGCTATGTCCTTGGAGGTGGCATGCTACCTGTACCTGAAAATAATGTCCCATATAGGATGAGCCAACGCCCAGTAAAGATATGCTAAACACAGTATGGGCAATAACTAAGACATTAGCAATTGATAAATGTTTAATTCCCATAAATCAATTCTTATCTCATTTTCATTACATGACTACTATGTCCATGTTTCATTTCATTTTACATTAGATATGCATGCTAGCTATATCAACATCTCAATAGATAAGCATATACGTTGTATCCACACTTTACGAAAGATACACATTTCGGTGCTGTATCAACATAACATTGAATCACTTCTACACTTCACAATTGATAACGATACACATTTCAGTACTATATCAAATCAATTCGAACACTTCCATAATCAACACTTGATACACATTGTAGTGCTGTATCAGTGTCACACAAAACCCAGTTTAGAGGTACATCCCTTATCTTCCCTAAACCGTGGAGTACATCCCATATCTCCTCCCACACAACGCATGTATATAAACATAGATCATATACAATTAGTCAATACATAAAGTTAATGTATTCTTCCAGTCGCTATATTCGATAGCATACTCAGTCGATTAGTTTTAGTTTACGTAATCATCATGCATTGTCTACAACAATCAAGACTATCCTCCACCGATAGCCCAAAGCAATTATTTCTAAATAGATAATAAAAGCTCCAACAGATAAAGTATCAATGTTTTCAAAAGTGAGCGATTAACAAATCCAACTCTACCACTTCACAATAAAATGAGTCAATTTCATTATTTCCAACTCAATTCCACAAATCCACAACTTTTCCAGATTAATTATACCAATTAATTCATACAACAAATTAGGGTTTTCTACCCCATTTCCCAATATTGACCCAATGGTCTAAATGTCAACAACCAACAACGATACCATTATTTCGAAACCCAAAATACACTTTTTAGAATCAAAATAACAAAACCCTCTTTTAACATTTTGAAACCCTAAGTCCCAAAATCACCCAACTTCAACACTTTATTAAAACAACCAAAAATCTATGTTGAAGACCATAAGAGTGAGTAGGAATCCCTACCTCAAAAGTTGACACCCAACGAAGAAGATGAAGAAAACGAAAATGCTCCAAATCTCGAGATTCTTGGATCAAAAGGTAGCCCTCAACGATCAACAACTTTTTATTAAAGCCAAAGGTGAGAAAACAACTCATACTAGATCAATACCTAGAGAGAAGGCAAGATTCTAGAGAGAGAGGCTCTCAAAATGTCTTTTTAGAAAGTAAGAGAGAGAGTGTGAATATAAAAAGTGATTTTAAAATGCCTAACTGACTTCTGATATACGACACGCCCGCCGAAAGCAGAAACACAACGGCGTCGAGAACAAAAAGCTGGAATCTGATACGCCGAAGCGCATTTCGGCGCCAAGAAACAAAGGCAAAACACATCCGCTCGAGCGTGAAAAACCAGTGTTCTCGAGCGTGATTTTCTCCCTCCCAGAACTTTATACCAAAGATGCACTGTCCGCTCGAGCGCCAACAAGCCCGCTCGAGCGTAGAAATCATACCTGCAGAAGTTTTGCAAGGCACAAAAATACTAGAAGTGTGCAATCTCCGCTCGAGCGCTCCAAGACCCGCTCGAGCGGAATGACCAAAAACCCGACAACAAGATTTTAGACCAAGACTCAACCCACCTGCTCGAAACATACTCAACACATCCTAAAATTCAAAGAAGTGGAATCAAATGACGACAATAAGATAGATACAACTACCAACTCCACGGAACCAAAGTCCGGAATACAACAAATACAGCAAGGGAATATCGGGATTGCTATAATAGAACTGAAAAAAACCTTAAGAGCTATAGATTAGGTAATAAGAAGGTAAAAAAAGTAGTGAGAGATGCTAAGTTGAAAGCTTATGATGACCTATACACTAGACTAGATAGTAAAAATGGAGGGAAGAAGGTATACAAACTTGCTAAGATACGGGAGAGAAAAACAAGAGATTTTAGGTTCTATCGTAGGATTAGAAACTTTGAAGTGGAGATCGCACTTAAAAAAATGAAATCAAATAAAGCTTTAGGACCCGATGATATCCTTACTGAAGCTTAGAAGTGTTTAGGTAAAAAAAGGGTTGCTTTATTGAGTACGTTGTTTAGTAAAATGTTGTTGACTAGGAACATGTCGGATGGGTGAAGGAATAGTATTTTAGTGCCAATCTATAAGAATAAAGAAGGTGTCCAGAATTGCAATAACTATAGAGGAATCAAGCTAATATGTCATCTAATGAAAGTATGGGAGATGGTGATGGAATGTCGATTGTGAGATATGACAAAGGTGTCAAATAATCAATTTAGATTTATGCCTAGCAGGTCAACAATGGAAGCGATCTATCAGTTAAGGAGAGTAATAGAAAAGTATAAAGAACAGACAAGAGACATTCATATGGTGTTCATCGACCTTGAGAAAGTATATAATAGAGTGCATCGGGATATAATATGATAGGTGTTAGAGAAGAAAGGAGTGACAAAATATTACATTGATGTGATTAGGGACATGTATGAAGGAGTGGTGATCACTATTAGATTGCTTGGTGGAGAGACAAATGAATTTCTATCACTGTAGGGTTACACCAAGAATCTACCTTAAGTCTTTATCTTTTTGTGTTAGTTATGGATGAGCTGATGAGAAATATTCAAGATGACATGCCATGGTGCATGCTTTTTGCAGATGATATCGTGTTAATGGATGAGACTAGAGAAGGAGTTAATACAAAGTTAGAGATTTGAAGAGAAGCACTTGAATCTAAAGGATTCTGGATAAGCAAAACTATGACAGAGTACATGGAGTGTAAATTTAGTAACAGTAACAATGAAAGTAGAGAAGAAGTGAAGATTGAGAATCAAGAACTACCTAAGAGTGAACATTTTCATTATTTAGGGTCGATTATCACAACGGCAGAGGAGATTGACGTGGATGTGGCCTATAGGGTTAAGGCGGGATGGTTTAAGTAGAAAAGTGCGTATGGGGTGCTGTGCGATAAACGAATATCTACTAGACTAAAAGATAAGTTCTATAGAAAGGCTATTAGACCAACGATGTTGTATGAGATGAGTGTTGGGCAACCAAGAAATAACATGTAGATAAGATGAGTGTTGCTGAGATGAGTATGCTAAGGTGGATGTGTGACAAAACTAGACAAGACATAATTAGGAATGAGTGTATTTGGGAATGGGTATGAGTGACACCGATAGAAGATAAGTTAAGAGAGAATCAATTCAGAGGTTTGGTCATATTTCATGGAGACCAATAGAGACAGTAGTGAAGAGATGCGATGCAGTGACGGTAGATGGAAGTATTAGGGGACCGGGTAGGCCTAGATTAGCGTTGGCTAGCATTGTAAATAGAGATATAGATCTATTTAATTTGACTAGCGGAATTGTCTTTGATAGAGCCACGTGAAGAAGAAAGATTCATGTAGCCGATCCCATTTGATAGAACTTAAGGCTTGGTTTGGTTGACTGGGTAGTAATTAAATGATCAATAGAGAGTGGTGAGGATCGGGATGGTGGAGTCACGGCGGTTTGAGAAGGATTGGTGTGGTGTTGGTAGATTGAAAGAGCGTAGCAAAAAGAGTCGAGAATAGTGTGATTCTTGAAAATGAATAAGTAGTGACAATTGGAAAAAAAATGGGCCAAATGTGACAGTCAGAGATGAGGCGTGATATCTTGTGGTTAAGGTAGAGGATATTAAAGTAGGGTTTAGATGAATTTTTATAAGGGTAAAATTATGATAAAATTTTATTAAAAAAAAAAAAGAGGTAAGACTTTCAAGAAATTAGAAGCTTGTAATTGCACATTACATTTTCTCCCAACACATGCCATTTTTTTAATTACTATATCTAAAATTTTTGTCCCTCAAAGTAATTATCATTTGGACAATGGCCCACACTTTCTTTTCTTTTTTTTTTTGTACAAATCTAGTCGTTGCCTATTATTTTTGTTGTTAATTGTCGCCACCCTACGCTACCACCACCTCCTTACTAGTCTTTACAGCGTGAGCCCCTCCCTCCATCCTTCACAACCGTGATCTTTCTTTCCATCTCTTTCTAGTATGATCCCTCTTTTATCATCATAGTCCTTTTCCACTCTTACCACCATTCTCTTTATCTAGAACGATTACAACCCCTTTCCCTTTTCATAGAACCACTATAACTATTTATCTTCTTATCATATAACCACCACAATCCCATATTTCTTATGTTTCATAACCTATCCTCTTCATCTCTCTTGTTGTTCTTTTTTCTTTTCTATAAACTTCATATTTAAAAACTTTTGTTTTTTTTTTCAATATTCTAAAAATTCTATGTATAAAAATGTCGAGTCATGATGATGGGAATATGAAGTTAGACATTAAGAAGGGAGTGGCAATTGCGGAAAGAAATTGGTGAGAGATGATAAGAGCTAGAGAAAGTGAGGAATGGAAAGGTGGTGACAGAGACAGAAGGAAGTGATATCATCAGTGGCAACAAAGGTAGTTAGTGTCATTAGGGCTATGGTTAGTGATGGAATGTTGAAAGTGAGTAGGGCTTGATTCCTAGAGGGCACAATTAGCGTTCCATTTATTGGTGAAGTTCACCATGCTTTACTTCACTTGTGACTCTGCCTCTTGTATTATGTTAGGGGGGTTGGTGCATTCCTTGCTTGTTCTAGTGGTGGGTCCCTTCTTTGGGATTGTGATAAATTTGTCACTAATACTAGAGTCTAGGGGTTGCAATGATACCTCAAAGAAGCACCCATTTTTTTTCTCGTTCAATAAAAAAAATTTGGGGGAAAAAAAAAAGTTATATATAGTGTGATTTGTCTAATGGTATGTGATGAGACAAACAAAAGGTTCGGTACAAATTTCCAAAGAATTGTGGGTGGGTGTTACAAAATGAGTACTGCTATTAGCACCCTATAAATTATTTTTGATCCTTCAATTTGTAACTTTTTTTAATTACAATAATAACCTCAAATAAAATTATTAAAAATGACATCATTAATTTTTGGACATCTCATCTCACAATTAAATCCACACACCCCTGCATCATGAATTAGGGTTTATGAGAGCACCTACCTCCATCACTATCCATCCATCTTTCCCAAATCTCTCATTCAAAACTTATCCACCCTCAAAACCTTAAAAACCCTTTAGTGGTAATATTCTGGTGGTAATGGTAGCAACATTTGATTACCTACACTTCTCCGACAATGACAATGAGTGAAAGTTTTTTCGGCAACCACAACTCCATGAGACGAGTGGAATACAACATAAAATTCAGAAGAGGTTTATAGCTTTGATGGTGTTCTTAGTTCAGAGGAGATTGACTTTGTAAGGGTAAGTTTCTTAAAAAGACGGCCAAAATAATAAAATATGTTCGTTATTTTTTTAGGACTGAACTCCCGAACATATGATCGAAATTCAGGAATACATGCCTGAATATTGTTTATTTGTTCGGAAACTAGTAACTGAGCATTTATTATTTGTTCGGAAACAGGTAACCAAACATTAATCATCGAAAAAAATGATGAGGCTATCAACTGTGGCAATGGTTAAACCGAAGAGAAGAATGAGACGACAGAGACAGTAATTACACTTGGCTCTTCCTCTTCTTTTTCTTGAGTTTTGTTATGATTTTTGAAAGAGAATTTTTTTTTGGGATGTAGGTGTATAGATTCAATTGAATGAGTAGAAAGGATTCTAAAAGTTATAAATTGGTTAAAAAAATGGGAGGTCGAAAATAATAGACGGCAGCCTACAAAATTCATGGAATGAGCATACAAGTCGCAACGGCGTCGTTTACTGGAGCTAATTCTATTTCTCTCAGCTATAGATCTGTATTGTGCCCACGCGGTCAATCCAGTTGATCTTCACAATCTTCCCTTTCGCTCGCTCCTATACACACACACGCAGAGAGAGAGAGAGAGAGAGAGAGAGAGTACGGCAATGGAGTAGTACTCGGATGCACATGGTATTGGAGAAGAAAGGGGTAAGAGAATTTCACTTCAACGTTCTCTGCTGCGTTAATCAAATCCAAAAGGGTCATTTTTATAATCATTCATGTGAATTAACTCAAAAATTGGTCAAATCTACTGTATATATATATTCATTCTTTGATTGGTGCAATTCTTTGAAGTGATTGATTCAAAACTAGTCGAAAAAATTCCCAATTCCTTCATGTTGTTAGTTCGGCAATGGAACCCAGATCACCTTCAAAATCTAAACTTCCAATTATGGGTTTCATTTACAAGCACAGAGCATTGAAAATTGGCCTGACCCTTCTAATCATTCTATTGTTGTTATTGGTTGGTGTGTATGTTAGTTCAAAACCATGGAAGACTCGATTTGGATCGAAAAGATCATATTTTACTGTGGTTGTAGATTGTGGTAGCACGGGCACGCGAGTGAGTGTGTATGAGTGGATGATAAAAAGTGGTTTTGGTGATAGAGAATTGCCTATTTTGATCAATGCTTATCTGGACAATTCGACTAATAGTCATTCAAGGAAAGGCAGTTGTCAGTATCACTGCATACAAACCGAACCCGGGTTAGATAAATTTGTTGGGAATTCTTCTGGGGTTAAAACGGCGATAAAGCCATTGATTCTATGGGCAGAACAATGGGTTCCTTTTGAAAGGCGTAGGGATACTCCTATTTATGTTCTAGCTACTGCTGGGCTAAGGAGGTTGCCGAGTGAGGATGCTAGGTGGGTTTTGGAGGATATCGAGGCTGTTGTGAAGGAACACGCGTTTATGTATAGGAAAAGTTGGATTAGGGTTTTGAGTGGGAAAGAGGAAGCTTATTATGGTTGGGTTGCTTTGAACTATAAATTGGGGATTTTTAACAATTCCACGAGGTTGCCCACTTTGGGACTTCTTGATTTAGGGGGTTCCTCATTACAGGTGGTGGCAGAAATAGATGACTTGAAAGAAGATGAACGCTTTCTGAGATCAAAGATTGGATCCCTTGAACATCTGATTTTTGCTTCCTCATGGTCTGCTTTTGGTTTTAATGAGGCGTTTGATAGGACAGTTGTTATGCTTAGTCATTCGCAGGCACTCAGACAAGGTTCATGGGGTACATTTGAAGTCAGTCATCCTTGTCTGAGTACCAATTTTGTGCAAAATTATACTTGCAAAGGTTGCTTTGGGTTAAGTTCGTCTGATTCAGAAAGTTTGCATAGTCAAGTGCAGAGAAATGAGTTAAATTCAATATTTTTGGTTGGTGAGCCGAATTGGGAGCGGTGCAAAGTACTGGCAAGGGCTGCTGCCGTTAATTCAAGTGGTTCAGATTGGTCATTGCTAACAGATGGTTCAAAGTGCGAAGCAAGCTCCGCTTCTTTAAATGGTCAGTTCCATGTTTTCTTTTTTTTTTTTTTTTTTTTCTACTACTATTGCTTTGGTATTCAGTTGTTAAAACGCTGTGCATTTTAGACATCTTTACTTTAAAATTTATATATATTTAGTTTCTATTCCCACAAAATAAATCGGTGATGCAATGCAGAAAACGACATTTTATTGCTTCAGGTCTGATTACAGCAAAAGTTAGGTTCTAAGATTTAGAAAATGGGTCTAACTCTCTTATATTTTGATGTATATTGATTATTGAGTATGTGATCTTTTGACTTCTTCCATTATAAAGGTTGTGTGTCATCTGAATCATGTGTCCTTTGTACATGCACAGTATGTAGGCATGTCCATTGATAGGCTTGGATACTCATGTTCCTTTTTTTCTTATGAAAAACACACTTTAGGTGAATTCCCAGTAGAGAGTCAATTTGTGGAAGTAAAACATGTTATTTAGTAAAATGTAACAACAATCAAAATAGGGCTATAATTCTATGGTTTCCAGATAGAAGCAAGGTGTTTTTGTAGGCTAGACTGCTAGTAAATGTTAGATTTCTGTATAACATACTGGATATGACATGAGACAAATTACTATAGAATGGCCGCTAAGGTAGGCAGAAGAACTACAACATTACTTGCAGCCACAACTAAGACTGGCTAAGCCTTCATTGTTTTCTGTTATGACTACGAATTGATGTTTTACTGGTTATAGTCATAGATTAGACGTTAGGTTTCGATATTTTGTGTTCTTACGTATCAATGAAAATGTAAATTAACGTTTATTTGTGGTCTGTACCAAGGCATCATCACTGTAAATTGAGGCCAAGCATATGACAATGGTCTATGATCACTGTATGTTACCTATTTTATTCCACCATAGGTTTGACATT
This sequence comes from Camellia lanceoleosa, assembly GCA_025200525.1. Lineage (NCBI taxonomy): Eukaryota > Viridiplantae > Streptophyta > Magnoliopsida > Ericales > Theaceae > Camellia > Camellia lanceoleosa. The sequence goes on from CM045759.1 coordinate 109,682,292, forward strand.
TTTATTGCTGGACTTTTAATGCTTGTTGCAGCTACTTTAGAAAGTTTTGCCTTATTTTAGGAGAATTTAAAAACAGTAGTTGACTGTACAGGAATGTCGGTTTTTAACTTTGCTCTTCTCTTCTGCAGGCAGTAACGTGCTCAATTTGACAACGATCACCCAATCCATTCCACGTTTCCACGCTTTATCTGGATTTTTTGCTGTTTACACTACACTAAATTTGAGCCCAAGAGCAAATTTGACAAAGATTTGGGAAAAAGGCCAGGAGCTATGTTCAAGATCATGGGCTGACCTGAGCAGTACATCTAAAAGCCAAAATTATGCTGCACAATATTGTTTCCGCGTGCCCTATATGGCATCACTCATTGAAGATGCTCTGTGTCTTACTGATAAGGAGATAATTTTTGGCCCTGGAGACGTTTCTTGGACATTAGGAGCTGCACTGGTAGACGGGGGTTTCTTGTGGCTCGGTTCTTCTAGAGCTCAGACAAACATTTTAACTTTAAAGAATATGGGGGTAATTTCGTCGACTGTCTTTCTTTTTATTTTTCTTGTTTTCTTGTGTTTTTTAGTTTATCGTAGTCAAGTCAAGCTGCCTATGCCGAGCAAGAAGGTTGTTGCTGTTGGGCCGTCTTTACCATCTTACATTTTTCCAAAACGCCGCCCTAACTGATTTTTGCAGTAGATGTAATGTAAGAAACCTTTTTTTTTTCCTGTACAATCATAGTTTACATATTCTTTTTAAGTGGTGATTATTAAAAGGATCATGTGGGAGTGGTTGATGAAAAGTTTGAGAAATTTTAAAATGGTTTTGACAGAGAAATCAACTCATATGGTGATTGTTTGAGTTTGCTTGTATAAATGGTGTTTGTTTTAGTTAATTTTTTTTACTTTTTAACCTAAATGTACTTTAAAAATGGAACATTGTATAAAAAATCTTCAGAAAATCACTATAAAAATAAAAAAAAAAAAGAAAAGAAAAGAAAAGAAAGGTCCATCTAGGTTAGGAGGATTTAAAATATATATATATATTAAAGACAAAACATGAAAAATTCAAAATTCAAAAACAATTTTCAAAAACTAAACCAAAAATTCCAATCCAGTTCATAGGCACATCATGGTAGTACAAACCGAACAGAAGTGGAAGACCATTGCATAAAAAGAAAACAACATGAAGTTGTTCAAGGTACTGTTCAAATTTGAGAACTTACAAATTTACATTGAGATGCAGGCATGAAAACATGAAGTAACATTCTATATATAGCTTCTTCATACACAATGAGAAACTTACATAACCATACCCACCAAATCACCCAAACTTCAGTATGTTGCTACTCCACTAGATTTGCATCCATCTAATGCAGATTCATTCAATTCCACCCAAACTTCATTTACGCGGCCAATTAACTTGAAGGGAGAGTTGTACTGTGCAATCGAATAAGCATATTCACTTTTGGAAGAAATTGAGTCCGCCCAAGGAGACCTGCTCAGGCTGATCGACAGCTTCTCGGCCTGTTTCACAATGTTACTGTCCTTTGCGAATCCAGAGAACTTTCTGACGGCAATGCAGCGACTGGACCATGAATTGGGTTTAAGGTTCAGTTCAGGGAGAGGAAGTGGTGGAGTGGACTGGAACTTGACGGGTAAGTATAGTCTGACGAAGTAGGCGGATGAGTGTAGGGGCCCGGCTCCAGGGACAATGCTTGTTAACACGGGTGCTGTCATTGAAATCCGAGAGAAGTTCAAATTCGCTCCTTGGATGTACTGGAACAACCTGTAAGGCAAAGAAAGTAAATGTTCTAAAGAAGTTCGATTACTATTACTGAATTCAAAGAGAAGGTAACAAAGAATCCATGAGGAAAATGCTTCATAGGGATGGCGATGCGGTGGAAAGATACCAATTTCACCCTTTCGTTTTCTTTTTAAATTTTTTTTATTTGATACCTAAGAGTATATTATAGTTAAAGACACAGAAGGGTACACACCACGCGACCTTGTATACAGAAGGTAAAGCACAAATCGAACTCTCATTCCCCTTAAAATATCTACACTTCCCCTCCCTCAAAATGTACCAAATAAGGCATAACGGAGCAACATATGAAGCCTTCATATTACCTCACCTAGGACACCCTCTATTCCAACAAGCAAAAAGTTCTCAAAGCATTGCACACATCCCCCATTTGCCCCTTTCCTTTTCCCTACAATCTTCTTGCAATTTGGAGAGTGGAGATCAATCAATGTTCTTCCAATGTATCATTTCTGAGTACAATGGAATAGACGACACCAGGATCCATACATCACTGATTAAAATTACACATTGATTTTCACATCTTCACATGAATATTTAGCATCTACTAATTTACATGGACATCAACAATCAACCTCTGATTTAACAGGCTTCATTTTAACAATATAAAAGTCAAATTCCTTCACATCCCATTTCTGAACCAAAAGCTTTGATTTTTATCTTCATTTTATGGGATTATGATTGTTGGAGTCTATTTGGTTACCGAGAAAATTTCCCTTTCCGGCTTGGGTTGGGTTTAGTTGAGTAACAAAATTTATGATTATGCAAAATCCATCATATCATAATAAAGTTAATAAATTGAACAGGTTCAGTTTTATTTGAATAATTTTTGGAGGGTATTCTTGTGGGGAAGGTAAAGAAACAAACAGGGAGTAGCTAAGCTACCTACCTGTGAAAGCCATCTTTGGTGGCCTTATCGAAGGAGATCTCGTTAGCAGGAGCGGACATCCAAGCGGAGTCTCTGTAGATTCTGATCTCGAATTCAGATTCCTTGTGAACTGCCGTGTACTGTGGCGATTCGATTGCCTTTGAAACACCCACTAAGCAGACGAAGAAGAGGAAGACCACCATCAATGACAACCTTGATTCCCCCATCTCTCTCTCTCTCTCTCTCAATTCGCATATAGTTCAGTAGCTTCCAAGCCACAGGGGGGTAAAAATAGGGTAACTACCAATAGGTGCAATTCCCATCGACTGTTATTTGAAAAATAATTTTTTGCGATAATTTTTTATATATATCGTTAAAAATTAATAATTTGAGATTTTTTTATTATAATTTTTATAAATTGTCGCTAAAATTTATAATTAGTGATTTTTTTATAATGAATTTTTAAAATTATCGTTAAAAGTTGAAAATTAGTAATTTTTTTGTGATATTTTTTAAAATTATCGCTAATTATAATTATTGATATTTTTTGTGATAAAATTTATAAATTGTCACAAAAATTAATAATTAATGACATTTTTTAATAGTATATAATGAAAAATATCATTAATTATCATAGAACTTATTAGACAATAAATCTATTTAGTAATACCTACACATAACTCTCCAAAAAAAAGGCACATCTATTTCATTCGCGGAAAATTTTACAATACATATCCTTGTCATATGCACCCTTCCCTTGTCACGTGGACCTTGAGATTATTTTGATAGGTTTGATTATGTCTCCTATAGTATTTAGTTATAATTTTTTTATTTAATTATGACTCAAAAAATATAAAATTATATTATTTTATATTTTAATTATAAGATACATGTATTATACACCCTTTCATTTACTACCGTTCTTTTGAAATATTTATTTGGATAAATTATAAATAATCTCTTTTAATACCGTTCTTTTATAATTTTAAAAATTACATCTCATTCTTTTAAATTTTAATTACATAACAATAATCGTTTTTACTAATAAATTATTAAATTAATTAACAATTTTAATTATCTCATAAATATATTTTAATTAATAATTTTGATAATTTTATTATTACAAGAAAGAGTGGTTAATTTTTTTTTTTGTTAATTATTTTATTTTATTTTATTTTTTGATAAAAGAGCATTCGTAATTCTCAGAACCAGGCTATTTGTACAAAGATAACACCATTTATTTAATTTTTACAACATAAGGAATATTTTCTTTTTGGTCAACATTGTAGGAAGTTAGATTAGTTGGTAAGTGTCCAGAAATGTATCACTTAAAAAGATTATCGCTAGTCCATCAGTTTAAACCCTGAGCTTTCTTCACTACACTTTAAGGTGCAATTACGCGCCAATTTGCCACAAGGGCATGAGAACATTAGAAACTTTATTTTATTTTATATTTTTTTATAATAAAAAGTCTAAGCTAGTTTTTTTTATTATTTATTAAATTTGATTTTTTTGTTATTTATAAAAATTATCTTCTTTTATTTATTTATTATTCCAAGTTAAAACAAGTTGAAAAAAAAAAGGACAAATCGGAAAAATAAATTTCATAATTTTGGCATAATTACACTTACACTTAAATGTATATTTTTCATTGTATATCCTTGTATTTTCACACAACCTGCATTAATACCGGTCTCTTTAACTTTACTAAAAAGAAAATATAATTATACCAAAACTACGGGGTCAGTGTAATTTACCCTTAAAATTGACACAAGACACAATTACTGAAGCACAGACAAACTTTTTGCATTGAAAAATGATGCAGACCACTAATTAGTAGTTGCTCTAATTATGTGGCAGTGGGTCCCACCCACTGCCACATGTATTTTGTGTCTTTGTTTTGTTTTTTTTTTTTTACTTTTCGCATCATTAGTGGTGGTGTTAGTGGTAGGAATTTAGTAGTCTGTAGCATTATTGTTTTGCATTATACAACTTGGGCATTCTCTTTCCTAGGAAGGTTTATTGTTTACATGGAGGGGAAGGGATGATCATTGAGACTTGACATTAGCTACAGATTGTTTATGGTGTCAAAGCTCCAAATTTATGTCCCTTCTGCAGCTTAGGAACCGGGAAATCAAGCTCTACAAGATTTTCAAAACCCAACTGAGTTATTCAGTTAATTCCAAAATTCCTGCATAAATTAAACATGGAATCAGGGATAAATGATTCCCAGTATGAACATGAGCGATAAATTTATACCACATTTGTGCATCATTCGATCAAATATACAATAGACACGAACATTATTGTTCACTAGTTTTTCTTTATCATTTCTTGTAAACACGGTGAAACATTTCTTGAATAATCTATGGATCGGGTGTGAGATCATTGACTTGCAACCATTGGCAAATATATTATTTACCCGATGGAGAAATTAAAACACAAAAATGTATTTTACTTCATCAAACTTTCGTACCTTCAGAAAATGATATAAAGAACATCTTCAGTCTCTAAAGATGGTTGGAACTGTAGATTCTATAAAATACTCCTTTTTGAGGTCCTTCACCGAGCAAAATCTCACCTTCAAATAAGACGAAATGAATTGAAATTAAATGAAAGCACATTACATGAAAAACAAAATGATGATCGATTAATAAGAAAAGTTTTAAAAGTTTATTAAAGCAAAATTGAATAGAAGTTACAGGGAGAAAATTGCATATAAAATAATCCCATGTCTATATGTAGAAACCTTACAAGAGGGCTGCTTTGGAATGAAAATTTACAGTACAAAACTATGACTCAGACATATGGAAGGCTGATAGAAAACTCTTAGAAAGTTGGAAGCAGTTGTTTGAAAAGCAAGGGCTTGTTTGGCGCAATTTTGAGGTTTAATCTCGGAAACATGTGTCCCCTAAAGAAGTGAAGTTTTTCTCTAATAAGACTGGGATTTTTTTGACTCATTACCTGAAAGTCATTTTGAGAACAATAAACTAAATAAACTTTCGATCCTTTTTCTGCTATTTAAAAACTAAGGACAGAAAAGTTAAATCTGTCAAACAGGGCCCAGAATGTATTTGTTAGGAAAAAAGGAGATTCCTGCTTGCTTACTTACAACAACCATGCTGAGGCTTGCTTTGGAAACCTTACAATTAGATTGCCTATTTTCAAGATATGACATTCTATGATCTGACCAACTCTTGGATAATTATAAAAAAAAATGTTCTCAATGATAGTCTTTATTGGGGTAGTGTGGATTTGATAAGTACTTCACTCTTAAGGACTTTTTGGAGTAAGGGTATTTCTGCACTTGTGACTTGTTGCCCTACTTTTTATTTATTTATGTAGTTATAGTTGAAGGGAGGTGACTATCACTTGTAATAAATGGTATCCTTTCATATTATATTGAAAAGTGCAGCAACCGTGGACATAACCCTAGTTTGGGCAAAACCACGTGAACCTTGTGTTCTTGGTATGTGTGTGTGATTTATCTTTTTTATGCGTTTGTTTTTGTATTTCATGTTTCACTGATCCTAGTTAGGTGTTACATATTCCTAACAGTCTTGACCACATGAGCTCCATAGCTTGTAGACTTTAGATCCCCTAATAAGACAAATATGCTTTGGTGTTTAATGTTTGATCTCCAAACTATGTTCATGTCTAAAATGCATCTTAACTTGTTTAGAGCTATTCCTCAGTCAATAATAGGAATAGCTAGACTGTGATGAGGAGAAGAAGCCAAGCACTACACAGTAAGCTAAAGGCATGAATGACTACAAACACCAAATAAACGTCTACACCATTAAGTTGTCCTATATCTACATGAGTTCTAAACAATTGACAAAAAATTGGCAAGGAAAATACCAAGTGATGCGGAATGTAAGCAGGTTTCAACCAAACTACACAAAATAAAAGGAACATTACATGATATCTACAATTTCCTTTAGCAACATAGAATTCATGAGTACACATGCACACACACACATAAATTGATAAGTGCTTACCAGAGAAGAATATGACTTTAACAAGGGCTTGGCTAGCTGCCAAATTGGCTTAAATATAAATGGAGCATCAACAAAGAGGACTTGGCCCAACCGCCTTGGATAGTAAGAGTAAAATACATCAAACTGCCAAGAACAGAATAAAAAATGAATGCATAATGTTCATAACATGGTTGGCAGACAATAATGAAACAAAATTGGTCGGATATGAAACAAAATTGCATTTTCTTTGTGATTTGGACAATTTTAGCTGATAATACTTTAACGTTGGAGGGAATAAGAAGCAGCATTCAAGTGGTACCAATTTGTTAGTAAGGACAATGGGGTAAGTAAGCAGTCACTCTGCAATTAGTGATATTAACCATTTTCAGCTAGTTGTATAAAAACAATAGGGTATATTACACTGATCTCCCCTGATGTTTGGTCAAATTACAGCCAGCCCCCAAGGTTTGGGATCATTAGACCAAACTCCCTTGTGTTTTATAGCCACATAACACTTAGTCCCTGTCGTTAGTCTGCCTTTAGAAAACATTTGGAATTTGTTGAGGTCATCAATTTTTAAATTGACAAGCCAAAATTTCTTTTAACTAATTATCCCATAATTTAAACTAATACCTCAACCTAACAAAATCAACCTAGTCACCAACCACTCCTCTTCATTCTCCCAACAACACAATGAAAACACTAGCCCAACCCATTGCCTCACCCCTACTCCCATCTACTACACCCTAAAACCCAATGCTACCCCTAAATTTTAGAGAGACCATTGATATGGGCTGCGATACTAACATCTACCACCCCTCCCCCACCACCATTGAACCACCACTGCCACCTCGCCTGAGCCATTTGACCTCCTCGCTTAAGGCATCTAATCCTAACCTGCAAATCCCCAAATCAAAAAAATTTATTAAACCCCCAAATCAAACCTCCCTTCTCTGGATGACTGGGATTTTCAGGCGATGGTCAGAGGTTGCACTACCACTACACCCACTTCTCGGAACCTTTATAATCACACAATCTGGTTGTGGGTGTTTTGGGCCTCTCCCTCTCAATCGATTGTACCAGAGGATGGCGGTTTGGCGTATGAGAGGAGGGGGGGGGGGGGGGGCACGACTGAATAGGGGAGTTGGAAGAGAGAGAGGTGGTCATGGAGGTGAAGGAGGCGGGAGAGGAGAGAGGCGTGGTGGTGGCTGGAGGAGAGAGAGAGGGATTGGTTAGACTAATGTGCGGTGGTATGCATTTGATGGTGGTGTGGAAGGGGACTATGGGGGGCAGTGGCGGCTGTTGGAGGAGAAGACCAGGGGACAAAGAGAAAATAGGGGATGGTAGTGGCTAGCTGTAGTTGAGAAGAAAATAATGGGGAAAGGGTGGTGGCATACGCTGTTAAGAGGGGAAGAGAGGAGAGAGGAGAGCAGAGGAGAGGGAGGAATGACTGAGAAAATAAAGGAGAGGAAGATATATAGTGAAGAGAAAAATATGTATTTTGGTAAAATCAATAATGCTGTCAATGCCGTTAATGTTTCAGCTCAGCCAGGGGAGATCTGTGAAATTTTTCCAAACCTTGGAGAGAGAGTGTAATTTCTCCTTACCTCAGGTGACATCAATGTAATTTACCCAAAAACAAAATATTTGCTGCTATTGTGAAGAAAAATCTCAAATGTCATCAAGTTCTCTTGTGACCATAAAAATCAACTGTTCAAATATCAACTATGCTATGTTTGGGAAGTGGCTAAAATAGCCAAAAAACCAAAAAGCCAACTAAAACACATCACATCACCTCTCTACTTTTCTGCACACCTTTTCGTAAAAAGTCAAAAAGTTACTAAAATAGCCTGTTCCCAAACCAAGCCTAAGTTGAGTTTTCATTTGGTAGTTGAAATCCAAAGAAAAAATGTGTGAACTGAGAATTTTTGTGGTGTGCAAACAGGAAGCTCCCTTGGAAATTGCTTAGCCAAAGATTATGCTTGAACTGAAAAATAAACCAAATTACAAGGCACCGTCAAAAAGATAATCAGAAGTAGTCCATTGAAATTACCACAAATGTTATGAACTTAAGATCCGTATTCTTGGCACCAAAGCCCCGGAGATCGAATATTCCAAGTATGTCTTCTTTTCCAGCTGGGAGTCTACTCAATGCCTTCTCAACTAAAAAGACACACAGCTTCTCATCCTCAATAGGATTTTGTTTCTGCGGCCAAAATTTTTGATGCAATTATCAGAACCATACCAGAGAAAGCAACAGGATAGTTAAAGTCTCAAAGAAGGTTAACAGAGTATATACATGTAGATATCTAAACTTTAACATCGTTAAGAAAAAATAAAAAAATGACTCATTTAATGAAGGTCATCCTCTTTTTCTTGGGACCTCATGAACACTTTGAGAGCACGTTTGGTATGATGGAATGGGCTGGAATGGAACGCCCATTCTAGCTTTGCATTCCCTTTCCCTTGTTTGGTACGCCTTATTTATGTGGGAATAGCCACTTTCCAACAAAATATGGGAATGCCTATTCCTTCGTCTAACCTAAGGAATGACCATTCCATTCCATCATGAAATTATCATAAAATTTTATTATTATTTTTTTGTTAGCACTTAAAAAAAATATTATTATTTAACTACTACCACCATTCCATTCTCCTAACACCCTATTGCAACCGCCACCGCTGCTGCCACTACCACCATCACCACCCTATTGTCATCACAACCACCACTATCACCACCACCACGCCACCATGCTACCACCACCGTACTACCAATGTCACCACTACTACCACCACCATTACCGTTGGCTGCCGCAACCGCCTTAACTGTTGTCACCACCACCACCACCTTACCACAACACCACCTTACTACAACACCACCTTACTACCACCACTAGGGCCACAACAATCTACTACCACCATCCTATTATCATTGCTATCACCATCACCGATGCCATCGCCGCCACTACGACTCACACCATCACTTTCACAATTATCAATATTATCATGATCTATATAAATTTTTACTAGCTTGTCAATAAAAAAGAATTTATTCCATTCCATGAGTTTAATAGATATAACCAAATATAAGAATAAAAATTATCATCCTATTCCTATGTCATTCCATGTTAGCAACCAAACAATGGAATGGAAATGGATATTCCATTCCATTCAACCTTGTATTCCATTCTCACTTTTATTCCATTCCCACTTCATTTCATTCCATCGTACTAAACATGCTCTGAAGGTTACGACTATTCTTGCATGAGAACACCACTAATTTAATATATATGGGAATGAGTGTTGAATCTGAAGTTAAACAGAAGAAAGTTTTTCACACTAGAAATTCATGCACAAGAATGTCATCAAAGACACTTTGGTACCTAAACACAACCATCCATCTTTGGGCCTGCTGTTGAAAAGGATCTGTGCTAAGATGAAATAGTTTCAAACAGAAACCCTAGCATTTTTAATGTTTTTAAAAGACCAAGATTGAAATATATAGCAACTTCCAAGAGTAAAGAAAAAGGACCAACAAAAATAACTGACTAACTAACTAAAAATCCCAAAAATAGAAGATTGACAGAGTACACAATTCAAGTTTTAGACTTACTGCAGGAAAATGCTTGGATGCCACCACAATTAGCACAGGTCTACCATGGACATCGAGAAAGTCATGCACAAAGCCTTTTCCAGTTTCAGCTACACTTCTCACTGATTCTTCAGACAATTCTGACACACCAAATTCTTGACGCCATTTCTGATCAGGTAGAAGGAAAATTGAAATATCCCTAAAATTACTAATTATTTGTCTTCAGAATGGCTATAATTGTTTTTAAGCACCAGGGCAACGGTACAAAATCTCTTCATCTTTTTTTTAGGAAGAGCTGTGCAGCTGATTCTACTGCTTAACAGTTTAGTTCTTAAGCTATGAAGAAAGAAAGAAAGAAAAAATATGTATATATTTTTTTGAAGAGCCAACATAATTTTTAATTTATTTTTCTAAAAAAAAAGTCAATTTCCACCTGACCTCCTTGAAGGAACAAGGTTGCTCAGTCTGCATGATAATTTAAAAAATGTACCTAATGAGAAGCTTGAACTTCTCAGTGACCCAAATTGCCAAGAAGAGTCAATTACAAGTTAGTGCATTTTCAAATTTTAATATCCAAATAGCATGAATGCATAGGACATGGATACAATAGCTTTAGCCAATTTTGAGACAGTATCTTCAACAGAAAATTTCCGATCCTTCAAAAACCAGCGGATCATGTCTTCATCATCTCTTCCATTTTTTCCCACAGGAAGAATAGGATGATATTTTTCAAGCTTCTCTTTCACATCTGTCACTAGCTGCAGATCAAAAGCAGTATAGACATAAGATCAACATATCCTTAAAGCTAAAGAAGACCCTCACACACACACGTGTGCGCATTTAGTCAATCATACAAGGGGTTTGTCCTTGAAGGAAGGAACTCCAGTTCTTGGACACTTATACTGTAACAAAATTAGGGGCAACAGTGAGGACCTGGAAAAATTATTATGTGCATTTTGAGCAATGCCCCACACTAATTATCAATTGAGACCTACCATGTTATCTCTCAAAACATTGGCACAAAAGTGATGTGTCCTATTATTTAGACCAATAAATAACTATCAATTTGGAGCACCACCCAACCTAAACTTGCTCCAGGAACACAAAATAACTTCTCAAGGATCTGGGTGGAGTACTGTTAGATCATCTCTAATCCTTTGTCAAAATTTTCATAAAATTTAAGTTTGATGAAAAAAACGTGCTCCAACCATTGTATCAAATATGTATTTAATCAAGAGAGAGACAAATTTTCCACCAAATCAAGGATGAACCAAATCCTTCACCAAATTCCCAACAATCATATTTTTACTCGATTTTGACAAAATTTTAAAAAGAGTAAGGATTGGAGACGGTTTTCTTTCACTAAAAATAAAGAAAACAGGATTTAGGTTAAGTTACAAATTTTAATATTTGATGAATTTTTTTTAGTAAGGATTGGAATGTTGCATATCAAATCAAGCTTTTAACCAAATTTTAACTCAAATTTGATGGAAAAAGAGTAAGTATTAGAGATGCTCTTATGTCACCCAACAAACCAACAATCGACGAAACAGGACAAAGTAACACCACAAATACAAATTACATAATTCTCAATTGTCCAAGACAATGCAGCAACTCAACTCCACTTAAGAGAACTATATACTTCTGACAGAAACAAAAGAAAATCCTAATGCTCTACTGGTTAGTCAAAAAATGTAACAAAACAACATAACAAGCTAATTTTCCATCCCACTATTATCACTTTTCCCCCATTAAATAGTACATTGGATTTAACTTTTCATGTTTGAGCCAAAACCCAAAAACCTTAAAACCCCAAATTCCATTTCCATTTCTTTTTCCTTCAATTCTATCAATGGCAAAAACAGAGCTTAAAATTTTCCTGATATAGAATGGCACACAAATCAAACCCAGTTGTTTATCTGAAAACCCAGAAAGATTAATCCATAAACAAACATGTAAAGTGGAGAAATTGGAGAAATGGGTACCTTATGGGACTTAATTGGGTGCGAGATACGACTATGAACAGAGAGTTTTTGGGGTCGAATTGGTCTATTGGAGTGAAGAGGTGGAACGAACTGGTGACGGAGAGAAGGGCAGAGATTCAAAGCCATTTTCTTCGGCGAAAAAGAGAGAATTTACTGGTTTCAACTGATTTCAGAATTGTATATACGCACATGAATATAAGATGAAGTTTTGGGTTTGGGGTTTGGTTTCGTATCGGTTTATCGCGCGAGCAATGTGGCACGGAATGTGGTTGTCAACACGCAAGCATGTAAGAGTGATTTGAGGAGACGTCTCCCCTCTCACTCCCAAGAAGGCGGCAAAAAGAAGGAAAAATAAAATGTGGGGTTGGAGTATAATTAACAGTATTGGGGCCAATATCCTAATAATTTCCTCAATCTCAATGTATGAATGTTTTTAATTGCTCTTAACACAATAGTGATTTGGGATTAGTGAGGTTGGAAAAATTATAAAAATAAATAAATCTGAAGGTGTTGGATCTTTATGATAAAATGAAATTTTAAATTTATCAATTTAAATTTTAAATTTATAAGAAATTAAGTATACAACAAAAATAAATATATTTGGATATACAATTTACGCTAAAACTGAATTCATGAATTATATGTGTAAATCACATGCTTCCACGATGAATTCATACAATCCCAGCAATAGGGTAGCCATACTATTCACAGTACAAATACGTGATTGTTCTTCAATGGCAGAGAGTTAGAGAGAGAAAATTGAAGAAATTTTTTTATTTTAAACCCAAATTACATAATACACATAAGATATTTACCTATTTTTATTAAGTAAAATTGATAGAAAACGAAAAGGGTATCTCAGTGTCACGATTTAAACTCGCCCCCTATAGGTTTAACGTCGTAACTGGTCAGTAATCCGTAGATTACCGAATGCCTCAAAGACAGAAAACATAATATTAGGGGCTAGCGGAAGCAGATGATAAATATACAACGTCAATTGAGTTGTGCAGACATATATGAGACAGAAAAATTTTAGGCTTTGTTTGGTAGAGCTCTCCAAACATATTTTTACCCACACTTTTGAGTGTCTTGTTTGTTTACAATTTTTAAAAGTTTATTTCACATCCACTTTTGAAAATTCTTTCACAGGCGGGAAAATTTGGACTAATCAGTCATCCTCCCGGATGTCCGGTCAGTTGACCGGAATAGTACTATTTTTTTTTTGAACAATTGACACCTGTAATTTTTTATATTTTAAATAAATTTTTTTGAAAATTTTTAAATTTTTTTATGAATTTTGAATTGTATGTTTTGTTATGAGTTGTAAGTTTTTGTATCAAATATCATATATCACATCAAAAATTATCCACTCAATTCAAAACTATTTTCAAAACTCTTTTCAAAACTTATTCACCAAACAAATTTTCCACACTCAAATCATAATTTCAAAAATCAAAAACTCAAAATACAACTTTATTCTCAAATTATATTTAAAAAACTCTATCAAACACTACTTTAAACTTTTTATATACATATGTTACCACATCATTCCTACATCATCATATATATATATACAGTCAAGATAAAATAGGACTTAGCCTTATTTATAAAATAAACAAAGACTTGTTTAACCAAACAATAAAACAAAACATAAACTTTAATCACATAACTATAATCACTTGACATATTCGGAACCTCTACGAGAGACACATAGGTTGGTTGAAAAAAACAGATTATAGCCAGACGCTTCGAAGCCTGGTCACTCGCTTGATCACCTACATACATAAATAATACAGTGAGCTGGAGCCAGTGAATAATAACAAAGTAAATGTTTTATCAATGATGTCTATAACAGATTTAAAAATCAGAGTTTAGTTCAGAAATAGATTCATATTCATATCAAATTCTCATAAATAATCATACGTGGTACATCCATTAGCTTTAATAAATCCGATGGCTCATGAATACATAAGACGTTCCGATGAACTAGGAATGGACCAGATGACCTATAAAGAAAGAAACATATACAAATCAAATAAATAGTTAGGTATAACCAACCCTGGTACCAAGTAACAGATATCACATGATGTTAAGAATGCCACGAATACATTTCAGAAAGTTGGACAATCATTTATTTGATCATAAGATAACATTTCAGAAAACATATATCAGATCATATCATATCATTTAGAAAAAAACTTAAAATTGAATATAACTTTACAGAGTTATTACTTACAAATAGCTCCAAAAGTAGATCGGGCAAATTAGACAAATCAGATAGATCAGGCAAACGATAGCACGTGACTTACACAAACACATAACATATACACATTAAAACACAATATCACTTCCTTAATCAAACTTGACTTCTTTTGTCTTTTCTTGTCTAAGTGATCCGAAGTTCTACTATGTTTATTCTTTCTTTATTCAAATGAATCAGATTCTCATTTCACATATTCTTTCATTACCAAATCCCTCATTTTCAAATAAACTGATTTCTTACTTGACTTCTTAATCAATTATTACTAAATCAGTGATTTATCCATTAACCAACTAATTTATATTGATTATTAGTTTATTAATCTTGTTGAATCATAATTCTTGCCTAAGAATGCTTGGAAAGAGATGAAATTGAAATATAAACTAAATGTCATTTTTCCAAAATATGCTAAAAAAGAGCTGTTCACTTGAGCGGTTTGTAAAAGACTGCAAAAGTACTGGAAGCCTTTAATGTGCACTCGAGCGGTAATTATACTGCTCGAGAGGTTTCGAAAATTTCAAAATTCCAAATTTCCCAAAAGATGGCTTCCAAATGCATTTTTTAAGCTTTAAACCCACACACATCTTGATCAAAATTTTGAAAATACATTAGAAAACATAAACACTTATTTATTTATAAATCACTTGCTCAAAATCTTGAAACATAATTCACTTATTTATATCAAAACCTTACTTAATTTCAAAATCAAAACCCACGAACTCACTAAAATTCTTTTCAAAATCAAATGTACAATGAAATTACATGTAACTTATGAAGCTTTATTTAATTATAACTCCTAAAATCAAATCCAAAATAATTAATTTCTAAATTAACTTTCATAAATTTGAACTTAGCTCCAATTCTTCATTTTCTTGCAAATTTCTTTTTAATGGAATAAAATTGACTTCAAACTTTTTTTTATTTCCCTTCAAAACATGAAATTAAAGTTATAAACTTCTTAGAAGGGTCCATCTTGTCTTATGTTGAGATCAAGACTGGACTCATCCAATCCGGCTCATGGGCCAATTTTGGGGCCCATTTTTGATAATTCGAATCGTTCAATGTGTAGAACTCGTCGAGTACTATATCTTTAAAAAAAATCACTTTGATCGGATATCAATAGCTATTTGATCGGATTAGATTTGCATTTAAAAAAAATGAACGGTGAAAAAATAAACGGTTAATAGAATTCTGATCCGATCAAATAACTATCGATATCCAATCAACGTGATGTTCTACAAGGATATAGTATTCGACGAGTTCTGCACATTAAACGGTTTGGATTATCGAAACGAGGCCCACAAATGGGCCCATGATCTCAACATGAGACAAGTTGGACTCTTCTTAAAAAATCAGTTGCATGTATGAAACATTTACCAAAATCTAACAAATTCTACATTTTCAAAGCTCAAACCATAATTTGACTTCTTAATTTATATCAAAACTCAATCCCAAACTCATAAACTTTAAAATATAAAATTAAGGTCCAAGACCTAGAAATTCTAAGATACATGTAAAGATGAATTTCAAATTTATGAAGAATACCAAAAATCAAACTAAAACTAATTAATTTCCAAACTTATTTCTATAATCTTAAACTTAACTCAATTTGTAACCTCAATTTAATTCATAATCATAGATGTTCCAAAATATGTTTAATTTGAATAAAACTCTTAAATTACATTACATGCATGATTAAAAATCTAGTTATAAAATCAAAATTTTATCCAAATTTAGGATTAATTCCAAATTTTCATAAACTCGATTTTCATAAAACATTTCCTTTTTCTTTTCAAAATATGAACTTGAATGGCTCAATTTCTTCAAAATCCAAGATGCATGTAAATATAGACTTAAATACTTATAGAATTCCTTCATGCATGTAACAATGGAACTTAATTTCATGCAAGATTATAAAAATCAAACTCAAAATAATTTCCATAAATATGAACTTAGTTTAATTTTCTTCATCTTCTTGCTAATTTATTCCAAATTATATGAAATTGAAACCAATTACTCAATTCAACTTTTAGATGAGTTTCCTACAAGATTTTAGCTTAGATTCCTTACCTAGAGCTTTAATTTGTTGAATTTCTTGTTAAACTTTGAGTCTTTTCTCTACACTTTTCTTTTTCTTCTTTCCCTTGAACTTGAACTCAAACTCAAGTCTTCATCCTTTATAATTTCCAGATGAAAAATGTTTGAGGGCTCGAAAGGCGTTGGCTCGAATTGGCTCAAAACTCAAAACGACGTTGTTTTGAGTTTCGTTTTTTTTTTTTTTTTTCCTTCTTCTGCTTTCTTTTCTTGACCCACGCCTCATTCCACGTGAATCTCTGGATCTGGACTCATCCCTCTCGCCTCTTGCTATCTCTTCAGTCTCGCTTCTCTGGATCTGGACTCATCCCTCTCGCCTCTTGCTATCTCTTTAATCTCACCTCTCTGGATCTAGACTCATCCCTCTCGGCTGTTGAAGCAGTATGAAGGACAACTGAGGTAAACCCCAAATCGAGCCATGTTAGGGTTTAGTCGTAGAAATTAGTCGATTTTTTTATAGAAATTAGCCATGTTAGGGTTTAGTAGAAATTAGGGTTTATAATAATGAGGGACATTTTTACATTTCATCAAACATAATATGAAATGTTGGCTAATTTAAACCCTAATTTATACATTTAAAAATCGACATTTGTAAAAATCGAAATGTTGGTCATTCCAATATGAAATGTAAAAATGCAAAAATTGACATTTGTAAAAATGTAAACCCTAATTTGTACTCTTATATAGTGCAAGCCTTGCTCGCTCGGTGTTATTACTCATTGTTGTCATCTCTGTATTGACAACATAATGGGATGAAGGCCTATAATAATGGTTGAAAACATGTTGGGTTGTATTGAAATTTTTTTGTCATCTCTATAAATTAAATTTTTTTGTTGTCCGAAATTTTTTGTTGCTTGGCTTTGTGCTACTCTGTTGTCTGAAATTCAATGGCCTACAATGGGATGAAGGCCTGGGAGAAAGAAAAAAAGAGGATGTTTGGTTATGTGCATGTTATCCTCAGCAGTTCAAATTTATAATAATGGCTCTGTTAGTAAAAAAAGCAGTCATGTTTTGTTGAACAAGTAGGAATTTGTTAGCATTGCTTGAAATTGGTTGAATCTGTTAGCAATGGCTGAAATTGCTGAGAAACATGATTGCTTCAATCTGTTTTGTTGAACAGCAGCTCGCTTTCAACTAATTGAATCTGTTTTGTTGAGCCAAACTATGTTTTTAAAAATTCCTTCATAGATTTTTGGTGTAAGCAACCATGCTTTTAAAAATTAAGGCTAAATTTGGGAATGCTTTTGTTCATTTCTTTATTCAGATTTGTTAATTGTTTCTCACTTGTAAAACTTTTATGTAGTTGTTATTAGGAACCATCCTCTGTTCTTATATTAATCATACAAATGGTCACTAATGGTAACTGAAATAGTATATGCATTCTAGATAATGGCATAGGGATGGGCTACTTACTGTGGCAGCTATAGTTTTGCTGGACAGTGCATATCTACTTTAGAAGCCTAAAACAAAGTCTATTACCTTTGTAACAAACATTGTAAGTGTGAACATTGATATTATACATTCACTTTATTATCAACATTGAACATTCATAAGCATTCAACATTCATAAGAATCAACATTCATAAGAATTTAAAGTGGCTTTGTTATCAAGATTGAGGTAGTTGAATATATTGGTATTTTTTATGCAGATTAAAAAATAGCTTCATCTTCTAGTAATGGAATGAGAATAAGATTAAAGCCAAGATTTTGTTATTGTGGAAGAACAACATCCATGCATATTGTACGAACGAATGAAAATGGAAATGAGGGACGTGTGTTCTTCGTTTGCCCAGACAAATATGTAAGTATCTATTATATAAATTAATGTTTCACTTGTTATAAATTTCATTTGTCTGATTTCATTAACCGATTCTTTTGCATTGTAGACTGTGAACGAACACTGCAATTACTTTACCTTCGCAGATGACGATGACAACGATGTTACGTCCACAGATATAAGAACTGAAGAAATGAATGAGCTAAGGAGAAGGGTTGGTGAGCATGATAGAAGGCTCAAAATGATGGAGAAGATTTGGAAGGCAATGACTTATGTCATTGTATTTTGTGTATTTTTTTACTTTATCATGTAAATGTATGTAATGAACATATTTTGAGAAATGTTTGAATAAATGTAATTGACATATGTGAATGACCTATTCTATTATGTAATCGACATATTTTGTAATGGACGTATTTTGTAATGGACATATTTTGTATTGGACGTAGTGTTTGAATGGATATGTTTTATTATGGATTGAACAACCATAACAGATTGAATGGATATAATTTATCTGTTTT
Source organism: Camellia lanceoleosa (assembly GCA_025200525.1). Taxonomy (NCBI): domain Eukaryota; kingdom Viridiplantae; phylum Streptophyta; class Magnoliopsida; order Ericales; family Theaceae; genus Camellia; species Camellia lanceoleosa. Next base: position 109,701,176 of record CM045759.1, read on the forward strand.
AATGGATGTGCAGCATAACAGATTAAGCATGACAGATTGAGCATTCAGGCAGCTTGAGCATGACAGATTGAGTATAATAGATTGAGCATAACAGATTTAGCATGACAGATTGAGCATAACAGATTTAGCATGACAGATTGAATGGATCTGTTTGAATGGACCATTCAAGCATACAAAATCTAGAGCCTTCAAGCATCCAGCTTCAAGCCTTGAAGCATTCAAAACCTGTTATGCTGAAATTTATAGACATACAGATTCAAAACATACATTCAAAACCTGTTATGCTCAAAACATAGATTCAAAACCTGTTATGCTCACAGACATACAGATTCAAAACATACAGATTCAAAGCCTGTATGACAAATTCAAAACCTTCAAGCATTCAACATACATTCAAAATCTGTTATGCTTCAATACATTCAACAAACATACAGATTCAACAGCTTCATAGATTCAATATACAGATTCAGCAGATTCAACATTGAGATTCTGTTATGTTTCATTCAGCAGAATCTATTCTGCAAATTCAACATACAGATTCAACATACATTCAAAACCTGGAATATTACCATAAAATATAACCTGTGCCTATCGATATATACATTTCAAAGATAACAGATGTACATTCAAAATTTGGCCCATTAAATATCCATTTGATATCAGTGAACATAAAATATGACCATTAAAGTAAAAGGTTTCATCTCTAAATAGATGATTTACAATACCATTTTGTAGTTACGAGTGACAATTTTTACAATACCATTTTAAGTTGTCATTGACCATTTATAACAGTTTATCTCGCATTAACTTCCAGATTCACCCATCTTCAGGTAATGCACCAACAATCAGATTCAACATTCTGCATCTTCTTCATCACGGAGTAAAGACAGCAGCTCCTCTTCCTGAAAAAAATGACATCTTTATTTAAATACTTTGACATCTCAACCTTCACCAATCAAAACATCTAATATATAGAACTTGGCCAAGTCAATGCATATAGCTCCCAATTAAAAGCAGTGATAAAATATTACCATGAAACCGATTGTCGAACTTTGAGTATGACATTTGCCTCCAATATTGTCCACCGTTTGCATTTGACTAAACTGTGCCTATTCAATAAAGAAGTACACTTTACAAATATTGTCCATTCAACACATATAGCAATTAAAATAAGAACCAATATTTTAGTTTAAACATTGACTACGTACCAGTACATACATACTCTATTGTGTGCCATCCATGCAAGGAAAATAGTAAGGTGCAGTTTGCGTCGCCTTATGATCATAGTAACACAATTTCAGTATACATAGAAGACATTAACATAAAAAATAACCAACAACATAAAAATTCAAATACATACCGGGTCATGAAAATTTAACTTCTGAGGCTGACATTGATGAACCGGGTCATGTGCTTTTGGAGGCTTTTTACTCTTTCCCTTCAACCGATTCACTATTGCATCCACTTTGCTAACCTTCCGTTTGGTACATAGACGTCCTCTTCGGCGAACAACCATTGGACTAAGCATGTTGCGAGACATGCTTGCTTTTGTAATACTACGAGCATACGGACTTCTCAACGAACTATGAGAATGTGGTACATTACTAGTGGAAGGTGGTGCATGACTCGCACTACCCGATTGATCTTTTCTCACTCTATCCTTGATTTCTATCAACCCAAGATGAAGCACTTCATGTTTACCATCATCGTTGTCAGCAATTTCTATGATTTCGTCCAACATCTTGTGGTATTTGTCATGCAACTTTGCATTAAGAACAGCCCCGGCTTTAGTGTATGTCGTTGGAATGCATGTGTACCCTCTTTCGATATCTTTTCTCCATCTTGATACAATATATTTATCTGGCACCTGATATATACACCTCTCAAGTAGCACAGTAATTGCATGGGCACACATAATGCCCCTAAACTCAAACCACCGACACATACAATGCAATTCAAATTCAGTTGCATTAAAGTACACAACAAATTCCACAGTCTTCATTTTGTCACCCACAAGAATAGCCTCCTTCACATGATAAGTACTAATAGCTCCCTCTTCTTTGGCAAGATTCGCACGACAATACAATAATCGTTTCAATTCTACTTGCACTTCTTTAAATATTGCATTCGTGTAGGCTGCACGAAATTGCTTCTCAAACTCATACACCGTTAAGCAATCATACAATTTGTTTCGAGATTTGAAGTCTGCTTTTATCTCTTTCTCAACCTTACTTCTCAAGGCATTATCATATTGTTCAACAAATTGCTTTAAAGTTGTCTTTGAGTTCACATATCCATCAAAAAATGCGTTCATGCTCTCACTTCGTTGTGTAGTCGACATGCCAGCCCAAAAAACATCCTTCACATATGCAGGAATCTACCTGTGTCGCTCACTGTATAATACCCCCAACCACTCATTATTATCTAGGTTGAACTTACCAATCATCGCTTGCCATTCTTCATCAAATTCATGTTTAGTAAAACAATCATAAACTGCATTTTGCAAAGCAAGCTTGATGGATTCATATTGGGCATATCCTCTTAATTTTTCAGGAATGTTCTTCATGATATGCCATAAGCACTAACGATGTCGAGTTTCTGGAAAGACAACTTCAATGGCATTTTGCATAGCTCTGCACTGGTCTGTTATTATAGCTTTTGGAGGAACGTCAGACATACAACTTAACCATTCTCTGAAGAGCCAGACAAATGTTTCAGTATTCTCATTAGATACTAGCCCACAACCAAGCAAAATTGATTGCCCATGGTGATTAACTCCTACAAACGGAGCAAATGGCATATCATATTTGTTTGTCAGGTAAGTTGTGTCAAATGAAACCACATCCCTAAATGCTTTATAAGTTGCCCTACTCCTTGCATCCGCCCAAAACAAGTTTCGCATGCGACCATCTTCATCGAGGTCAATTGCATAATAGAAGTTCGAATTTTGTTGTTGCATCCTATGAAAATAACATGCAACTGATTCAGCATCTCCGACCCCAAGTCTCAATCTTCTCATACTCTGAATATGATTCCTTGCATCTTGTTCATCAAATGTTAATGCCTCATACCCCCCTGTTTCAACAACTATAGAATGAAAATTCCTAGCCACCCCTATTCCTGCTTCATCGTTTATTTCTAGTCTTCTCTTCACAGGGGTAAGAATTCTTTTATTCATTGCAAAATGTCGTGAGTCACTAGGAATCAAGTCATACGTATGTTCAAGGACAACTGTGGTCAACTTAAATCTTCTATCCTTTTGTAGAGTTGCTCTAACCTTTGCTTTACACTCAATGAATGATGACAAAGATGGTTCGAGAGGGTGTACTTCTGATCGTTTTGTTCTCTTGCGTGCCCGAGTACATTCAACTCCAAAGTATTTTACCTCCATCTTGTCCAATATTCTGTGTTCTATAAGCTACAGCAAATCCGACGTGCTTAACATATTTTGCATAAAACGAATATACTTCTTGCTTTGAGCTAAAACACATGCCCTTCATAGGTTCTTCAACTTCACCAATCTCGTTTAATGACGGATTGTTTTCCGCCTCTTCAACTTCCCTACTCCCATTCAACGAAGGATTAGTTGAATCAATGTCCATTGAAGTGTGTAGTTCATGTAGCTTCAAACCAAACTGAGATGAAATTCAACACTGATATTAATTCAACAACACTGACATTAATTCAACACACTGAGATTAGAATGTGGTGCATGGCTTGAGGAGGTTGATTCATTTTAACAAACAGAATCAGAAAGCAAACTGTAAATCTATGGTTGAGTTGAGTTGATTACAAGGAAATTTATGTTGTGGTGGTATTGAATACTTATGCAAAATTCTGACTACGGTGGGGAGTTCAGAAACAAACTGAAAATCTATGGTTCAGTTAAGTTGATTACACAGTGATGGAAGTCCTGATTTTTCATGTGAACTCAACCAATACAAAAAATCAGGCTAATTTCTCTATGTGGACTTTCATCAAACAATTGGCATGCATCACTACCCTGGAAATGTTTAACACAGGGTTTGCTTCCAGAACAACCAAATTTTTTTTTCTAACATACACATATCAATAACCATATGTTCAATCAATAACATACACAGATCAATAACGAGATGGTACAAATTTTTTTTAACTGAGTGCAGTGGAGACTGAGTGCAGAATTTTTTTAACATACACAGATCATTATTAAATGGAGATTCAGTGGAGAACATACAGATTACGTAATTGTAGATAGGTAAGTAATTGTCTCCAGATTCAGTGTGTTGAATCTGATGAATATACACAGATTCAACATACAGATTACTTACCTACAGATTGAATGATCTGTGTATGTTAAAAACCTGTTATGCTGAATATATTCTCCATTGTAAGATAATATTGTAGATAGCTACGTAATTGTCTCCAGATTCAGTTGAGACAAACGTTTTTTGTATTAACATACATCTCAAATTACTTATCCACAGATACAAAATGGAGATTCCGAACACCGGTGGACGGTGGTCAGCGACGAACGTCAGTGAATACCAGGTCGCCGTCGTGGTCGTCTCTCTCTCTCTCCCTTCTCTTCTCTGGTTTCTGCTCTTTTGTTTAATTTTTTTTTCATCACTTTGTGCTTCCCACGTGAGCTCCACGTGAATCAAAATTTCACGTGGGAAAAAATTCGAGCCATTCGAGCTGTTAGTCTTTCGGGCCCTGTACCGCGATTGTTTCCAGATTTCCAACACAAATTCTCTCTCTCTCTCTCTCTCTCTCTCACACACACACACACACACACACACATACACACACACACACAGTTTCCCCTCTCCTCTCTTTCTTAGGGTTTTTTTCTCTTTCCCTTCTTCTTTGAGTTCCTTCTCAGTGCTGCTAGCACACATATATTGATACATATGTATGATTTGTTGCCTCAACATCACACGTGTACATACACTTGTCAGCAACACACAACCACAGAATTACTCAATACACCCACACTTATATAAACCCTTAATTATAGATTCTTTCATAATTCAATTTATGTTTAGGATTAATTTAATTAAGTAATACTTAATCTTGATAAATCTTAATTAATACATAATTAAATTAATCATAACTAATCACAAATCCTACATAATTTAATTAGTCCAATTGATTTTAATTAAGGCCCAATTAATTATAATTAAATTCATAAATCTAAATCATATTTTTAATCAAACTCCCAAAAGACTCCAAATATCAAATCAAATTTATTGCCACCATTAATTTTGGTTTCTCGAATCATTAAGGACTTCAATTTCAGATCAAACTTAAAATCTCCGTCAATAAATTACATACTCAATTGAATATCTCATAAATTTTTTTTATTCATAATAATCTTAATTCCCAATCATCATAACTTAATTAACTCTAATTCAGACCCAATCAATCAAATCTCAATTTTACAAATCTGAATCGAATATTTAATTAAACTCCTATATCGTTTGATACTCAAAATTAAAATACTTTAATTTACCAATTATACTCTCTTGAGCTGTTTAGGCTTTCAATTTTTAATTCCAAAAAATAAATTATCAACATAATCATATACGAATCAGTCTCCACAATTTTCATGCATCCCAAATTAGATTAGAATAATAGGCAATTAAAATTCAAATCTCCTTAATTAATTAAATACTAATTATTATACGCAGTAGGGTCGTCACACTTAGATATTTTATATACATTTATATTAAATTTAATGACTAATATATCATTTTTTTTTTGTTAATTTTACTTAACAAAAATAGACTTATGGTTTAGATTGAAAATAATTTAAAATTTTAGGGTTTAAATTAATAAAATTTAAAACTATTTTTATTTTATTGTAACAGTCAAATTCATATATATATATATATATATTAATTAATTATAATTAAGCCTAAAAGTTTTTTTTTCGGTTTCTTTTTAATGTAAGTTACTCTCTTTCGTCCCAAAATACTAGTCTTTTATTTCATTTTTTATTGTCCTAATATATTAATCTATTTTCAAAAAATCAAAAACTAAAATAATATCAATTTTTTATTTTGTCTTTCTTTTAAATTCATTAATATTAATATTTTTAAAGTGTAATAATTGTGTGGTTTCAAAAAAAAAAAAGAAGTGTAATTGTACTACCAAAGGGTAAGGGTATATAAATGCCTGCGAACTGGGGTGGGCCTAGCCTTCTTAGGCTTGGTTAGGCCCTGGCTCGAGCTTAACCCGGGACCCTGGGCCTAAGCCTAGGCCTGGGTCATTATTCTGAAGCATGACCCGACCCATCGGCTCGCTCAAGGCCCACTTAAAGCCGACTCGCCAAAGCCTAGTACCATTTTCAATGGAAATGAATAAAAATTTGATAGAAAAAAATAAAAATAAAAATTTGTTTAGGACTACCCAAGTCCAGCCCAAGTTCAAGCCTAGACATAGGCCCAGGCCCGCCCAAGGCCTGAATAATCTTTGGGTTTATTATTTTTTTGTCCGTGGGCTGGCTCGGTCCGAATTTTGGTTGGAGCCCTAATAGCCCGACATGGGCCAGCCCGAGTCTGAACCCGAGTGAGTTAGGCTAGGTCGGGCCTAATTTACACCCCTACCAAATGATAGTTTTGAAAAATTAAGATTGTGTTTGGTAAAGTTTTCGAAATAAGATTTAAGAATAGAGTTGTATTTTGAATTTGTGAGTTTTGGAATTATGATTTGAGTGTAGAAAATTTGTTTGGTTATGATTTTTGAATAGAGTGTTGAATTGAGTTTTGAAAGTTTGATAATTAAACTTATAATTGATAATCAAACACACAACTCAAAACTAGATTTGAAATTTTTCATCAATAGTCATAACCAAACTATTTTTAAAATTCAATTAAAAAAATGAATTATTAATTTTTTTTTTCAATTAATTTTTTTTAATATTTTTTTTTTCAAATAATTTTTTTTTCAATTAATTTTTATGTCAATTAATTTTTTCAATTAATTTTTGTGTCAATTAATTTTTTAGGCTTGAATAAACATATTTTCTTCTATACGTTTCTAACATTTTCAAAACATTTTGTTCAAACCAAACACATTTGGGGATTACATTTTTATAAAAATTAACAAAAACCAATTTATTAATTTTTTTTTTAAATACAAACCAAAACGTAAACGTTACCAAACATTATCAACATTTTTTCATTTGTTAAATTTTATCAATTTAATGAAAAATCCGTTATCTTGTACCTTTTTCCTCAGCTTCATTATTGTCCCTCACCCCTGCCTTACCCGTGAAGCTCATATTATTGAGGCTATTGATTGATGTATTTGACTATGAAATGACTAAATTGCCCCTCTTTCATAGAATATGAAATTGGTATGTAAGCAAAAAATGAAAAAGGGCAACATCGTACTTTCACTCATGCAGAAGACCCATCATTCCTCTGTTGGTTGTCAGTTGGTCACTATTTGATAAAAGAAAAGAAAAAAAAAAAGAAGCCAAAACTCAGCCACAGATTGTTAGTTGGTCAGTATTCGATAAAAGAAAAGAAAAAAAAATAAAAAAAGCAATTATAGTTGCAGATTTTTTTTTTTTGACCATTTCTTTCATTGAGGCTTTATTTTATAGACGTCACCAACTTCATTTTTTTAACCACACCATCTTCACCATCTTCATTCTAACAACTTTAGCAACTTCTTCACCACACTACCACCTCCTCTACCACTTACCTCAATTAATTTGACAACCAATTAATTTCAAAAATTCAGTGTAGATATTTACAATTCATATCCGTGTAAAAGAAGAGACGAAGAGCTTTCACAAGAGGTTAGTTTGAACCAGAGCTTCACAATTTCATAGTTTCACAATTTCAGAGCTAAGCTGTAGAAAGCCGAATATTTCAGCAAACAGGTCGAAGCGAAGGTCAACCGGTGGGTCATCCGATCGGTTAATCGGCTTTACTCCCAGCTTCTAGCACCTGAAGTTCAGTTTGGCTATCTGTTGCTTGCCTTTTGCACTAGCACCCGAGGCTTAGTTTGGCTATATGTTGTTTGCCTTTTACACACCATTTTCATACATTTTGCTATACATCTTTCATACATTTTTCTTAACTTTTGCTGTCATTTTGCTTACTTTCATAAGTCATGTCGAGAACAAAAAAAGCCAGAATCAAACGTGGCGAAACCTTTAACCCTTCATAACGTCAACAACAGCAACAACAACAGACTTATCCAACTATTGATTTTCTCACATACAATCACGAACAAGCTTATTCAAATTTTGCCAACCGACTAATTGTTGCTAGGAGAAGGGTAAATCTTCATTCTCAATATGATCCTCTGTTGCTTGGCAGATTGGAGACGATGTGATGGTTACCTTTAACTAATTTACCACAAAAGGTATATCTCTGTCTTGTGTATTTATTTTACCTTGACTTGAGACCCACTGAGGGAAAAGTTGAACAGTATAACCTGACCTCTTATGTCAAAGGTAAAATAATCACACTGAAACCCCACACTTTGGCACAAATTATTAGAGTTTAGTCAGGGGATTTGCAATGTAATTTTCAGACTGAGTCTAACTTAGCTAACATTGTTGCTGATATAACTGAGGTTTATACCATAATTTGTGAGAATCGATTTACCGGCACTAATTTACAAGCAAGACATTTGAAACCTCACCTTCGTATTCTTCACCGATGGATAGTCGAAAATGTCACTCCCAAAAAAGGACATTTTGATTATATTGTTTTGAAATTGAACAAACATTAGATTTATGCTACATATTATTGAAGGAAATGGTGGTTGCAAATCTTGGTACTCTTAATGGTAGGTCACTACCTTTTGGAGCTTTGATAACCAAAATTTTCAAAGCACATCATGTCAGTGTTGAAGGTGAAGTAGATGTGAAAATCACTTCACCAATTTCAGAGTATACATTGACCCGAGCTGGTGGCGCTGAAAACTTATTGAGATCTATCAATTTTGCAAATGAACTAATACCTGATCCCGAAGACCCCAATGACAATGCCATGCCACCAAATTAACAACCCCAATACTAGACTGATTATTTGGCGTTGGAACAAGAACGGTACAATCAATGCGTACAATAGGAAAAACAAATGGCTAATCAGGTCAATACATTGTGTAATCAGTTCGATGAATTTGTTGTTGCTCAGAAATCACTAATTCAACAATTTGGTGAGTTTTATGTAGACTCTGGGAGACGTGATGAAGTGACAAGTAATCACATTGATCAGATTGACCATCGAGTCACTTATGTGTACCATCACTACTTCCCTCCACCTTCACCACCACCTGACAATGATGCTTAACTTGTTTTGATGGGCGATTAAATGGTTGACACATGTTGTAGTTATTTTGTTTTCTTAATTACTACCTATTGGGTTGTGAAGTATGGTGTAAGAGTATCATTTTCAAAATTGTATCCTATATTGGTGCAATTGTAATTTTTATTTATTTATTAAATGTCAAATATGACGTGTGTTATAATATTTTGTAATTATATTTTGTGATGTGTGTTATAATATTCATAATTAAAGTTATGAATAATGAATTTAGGATGTGCACTCTAAAATTAACCAGTGGTAATGTTATAACATTTTGTGATTTGTGCTATAATTTTTTTGTCCAAAAAAAGTTATGACTTTTGTAATAAACAAATAAAAATTAATAAAAAAATTAATTATTTTCATTGATTGATTACACCATAAAAATCTAGTTATTTGATTCGCATGGAATATCAAGCTTCTATCGTGGCCAGAGTTTATAATAGAACAAGATATTATACAAAATAAAAAAAAAATTCCAGATAAATAAACCAATCAATTAAAATAATCCAATATTAAAAATCATGATTGAATCATAAAATATTTATAAAGAAAACATTGAAGTTTCAACCCTAACCTTAACAAAGAAAATTAGAACATCATAAACTAAACTAAAACACTCTGTATTAAACTGAATGAACATCATAAACTAGAATTTTTGCATGCATCATTCAACCATCAACCATCCAACTGCCTTTGGAACTCATTCATCAAATAGAATTCTGCCTCATACATCTTTGCATTAATTAACCAATAAGATTTTTGTAACAACCCCCATACTGTTTACCGATAAATTACTGAATTACCTACTGATTACTGCTAAACTGGACTGCTTATGACTGATAATTGAACCAATCAATCTTGAATGGACTGATTGGAAGGAACCCGAAATCGTGAGCATATCTATTGTATTGCATTTTTATCTTCTCGATTATTTGATTATCTGTTCGTGTTTTTATGTTTAAACTGCAAATTGAAGGCCTTATCGGCGGCCGAACTGAAAATTGTTTAGTGTTTCATGATCAGTAGAATTTTCGTGATTTAATGGTATACTTATCTAAACATGATTAGGTACGATTAAATTAGATTAGAATAAGCCAATCACAAGAGTTAGCTTAATTACCATATTGCCATTGTGAGTGGGCGCTTTATTCTAATGTTCTTGAGCCTTATACACTTAAACAAAACAACTCTTCAGCCATTTTTGTGAGCTCTAGCCGACCAAGAGAGTTAGAGAGAGAGAGAGAGAGTTGTGTTTTCTTCTTGTTTTGCTTGGAGGCTTGGAGATTTTGGTTAGAAAATTGCCATATTGAGCTTCTAGGCTTGGACTACAAGACTTAGGTAAGGATTTCACCTTCTCATTGTTGTGTTTAAGCTTCATTCTTGCATGGTTCATACTAAAGTAAAGAGCTAAGGCATGTTTTGGTCTAATAATGTTGAATTAGAGCTCAATTGTTGCATGCATGTGTATATTGAAGAGTTTTGAGTTTGATTTCATGGAAATCTTGCATGCATGTCCATCTTTTGACCATAATCCATGATATCACCATGTTTTTGAAGAAATGAGCTCAAATGAACAAGCTTTGAAGCTTTAATTTGTTTTGAAATCCATGCATGTTTGCATGTTCTCAATATTCATGAAAATAGGTTTGAAATTGGATTTAATTGACTCACCCTTGGGCTTTAAATTCACAAATTGAGCTTCAAATCATATTGTTTTATGAGTTCACTTATGTTTTCCAGAAAATGGGCCCAAGAGGATCGAATTTGGTGTGTCAAAACTTGATTTTGAGCTTGGGACTCAAATCTGGAATCTCCAGATTTTGGTCGTCCGCTCGAGCGGGAAAATCAAGCTCCCAAAGATCTTGATCAGATCACCGCCGGCGAGTATTGACGCCGAGCGGAGGATCGGTGACACGCCGAAGCAAGCGTCGAGCGGGAATTTCACCTATCCAGTACTTTTGGTCCGCTTGAGCGGAGAAGTTGGCGCTCGAGCGGGGACCTTTGTTTGCTTGACCGCTCGAGCGGGGAAACCTGCGCTCGAGCGGAACCCTGTTTCACTGAAAATTCTGAAAATGTTTTCTGTGCACATCTTTGCATCCTCATCCCATCCTAGGCATTCTTAGGCCTAGTTTAAGACATCTTAATGGGGATTAGATGTAGAACACACCGAGGTAAATTTAGGGATTAAGTTATTGTCTTTCCCAATTGTGAAACTTAGTGTGTGTTCAATATGTTAACTGCATAGGGTTGGCATTCCGAGGAGACGCTCTAGCCTACTGTAGCCCAGAACTCTGTGAGTAACAATTGTGTAAAGATATGTTCAAAATGATTATCTTCTGAACAACTGAACTGCATCGCTTTTTACCGAATGAATGTATGTCCTTTATTTCTGAACTGTACTGTGGCATCCTTAGCACCTAATGTCTCATCGTTATCATTAGAGATCTTTGTCGGTTCCTCATTTGGAACCCTACATCATTTCTTGATTAATGGCCATCATTTACTGTCCGGTCTTTTAAGACCTATTGTTTACTGTTATGCTAATGGATGTACCATATATGGTGAATAGTGAAATCTTGAAAAGGCGAATCTTGTTTAATGAATTTCATTCTTGTAAGGACATCCATTCTAACCCCTTACGCATTATGTTATTCACTGGGCTTTAGCTCACTGCTCATATATATATGTAGGTGTACAGGCACCGGACCAAAGCTAGAAGCGTCGGGGTGGACTCCAGTTTTGTCAAGCCAACCTATGTGCCTCACTGCGAGGTTCCGAGCCTGTCTAGCAAAGGCTATGGGGTGTTTTAGTTTTCCCCATGTCATCGCTTTGTTCCTTTGTATAGACCGTATGTCTTGTACCGTACTGTGCTGTTAATGGGGATTAGGTCCCTGTTACTGAATGATATGTATGTAGTTATACTGTTTTGTACTATTTATGTAAATATGTATGAAAAATCTTTTGGCATACAGACTGTCACAGCTCATTGGACATTGTTTATTTACTGTAATGGCTTCCGCCATGCCCCTGTACTCTGTTTTACTGTTAAGAGGCCTTCGGTAATCTCGGATTACTGGCCGGTTACGGTACTAAACCCATAGTGGCGGGTTTGGGTCGTGACAATTTTGCCCCAGCATTACATTGCATCACTCATCCAATTAAGTTTCTTCATCCACGTAATTATATTTTGATGATTGGCCATGTAATGCTGTTTGGGAAAGAAATTTGATTTGGGTTCCCTTTCCTTTAATTGCCATTTAGCCCAATCCTTATCCTCATTGTGAGTTATCCTACAAAAAGTAAAATTATATCATTAAATTCACAATTAAAAATAAAGTGGGGGAATTAATTTAATAAAGGTGTCTTAATGATTGAAAATAATAAAATAATAATACATTTTTAACCATTCATCACTACCAAATTCACATTATTTGTTCACATCACAAATCTACCCATGGCCAACATGATTTTGCCACATAGCAATAGCAATTGCACCCTTGAAGTTCGATCGGTTCGTCAACCCATGTTGTGACATGTCAACATAGTCAACTTAGTATCTAACAAACCCATCTGCTGCCGCCATTTCATTATCAGCTTCCATGAAGAATAGGTCCATATCTGCATGCAAACGGATCCAATTGTGCAGTACACAACATGCAATCATGAAAGGGCCTTTTCTTGTAGACTTGTAATTTGGCATGGACCGCAATATTGGGAAGCGCTTCTTCAGAACACCAAATATTTTTTCAATGACATTGCGTAACGACTAATGTCGATGGTTAAACAATTCATTGGATCCAGAATAATGACGGCCATGAAACTCTTGCAAGTGATAGCGTTGTGAACGAAATATGGCAAGAAATCCAGGCATGTTCGTGAAACCAACATCCACTAAATAATACTTGCCTACATGTAAATAATGTACGCACTGTTCTATCAAATACATGTACACAAAAATGTTTTTTAAAAATATACAGTGTGTTATTTGGTAACACTCACTATAGGATAGGTGTGGGAACTGTAGATCAACTCTTGTGATAGAGTCAACTAAAATAGCATTGTCGTGAGCGCTACCTTCCTATCCATAATTAATAAATGTGAACAACATGTCGAAGTCGTAAGCTGCGAGTACATTTTGCGATACCGTAGATTTGCGACCGCAGAATGTATTTTGTCTTAAGGTAGGGACCCATTTATCCACCAATATACCATCGATAGCACCGATACAATCCTACTTGAAATATATTTGTTTGACATTAAAAGCGAAACAAACTTGGATATTACTTTTATAACATTAAAAAAAATATCGTTCCTTACTGTTATTGAAAACTTACAGGACAAACGTATAGTCATACCTTGAACCAGGGAAAAAACCTCTTGTCATTTCAAATTTTTGTCGGTATCTCGTCTTGGTTACGTGGTTTGATAACCATTGATGCAAGCTTGCACAATGTCCGCATAATAATTTTGATGTGTCGACAAATATTTCAGTGGAGTGTTGAAATCTATCGACTAGTAGTCTATGCCAGTCATTTTGTGTGAAAGTGTACAAAAAAATTCCAAGCGATTCCTTGACACTGATTTGCATATATTCAGTTTCGACAAAGCCATTTTGAAGTAAGGTGTTTTTAAATAAAATGAATGTTTGTGCATCCATTCGCATAGTGTCCATCATTGTTTCTGAATGGCCATTTGATAAACTAAAAATGTAATCATCACCTTTGAACGGACAAGTTCACTGCGGTCGTCTGTTACTTGACGCATTCATATGGTCATGTATAAAAGCAATTATCAAAAAATTCATAAAATTTTCAATAACCTTATCCTCCTCTGATGAGCTCTCCGTTGCATTGTTTTCTGTGTCGGATGACATATTATTTCGGCTACATCACAGTAAAAGCATAATTATAAAATAATGTTTAACAACATGCTAACTGTTACCATTATTGGTGAAACTGCAATTAACCAGTGGCTACATTTAGTCGGCCTTAGTCATTTATTGAACTAAATGAAAATATGCACGCAAAGAAAAAACATATTAACATTTAGTCATCTTGTCATAAGAAAATGGATATGAAAGAACACAGAAGAATAAAATGACATGTAAATGTAAAATAGAAACAGTGTCAGAATAAAATAAAAATAAACATACAAAGACGGATAAAAAAGAGCATATCATGGGGTGAAAAAAATGAATAAAAACAAATCAGGAATTATCAAATCATCTTGCACAATGACAAAGAGAACCGCAAATTCGATCAAAACACAACTTCTCACTTTGTTGAAAATCTAGGATCATAGCTAGGCACATATGGGTAGGAGTACGCATAAAAAACCTTCGCCATTCCTTGTCCTTGAATAGTGTCAATGCCTTAACGTACTGGACCGGTGGTATGTCCCCAAGCTCTAGCAGGGCATCTTGACATGCATCAAGGGAATAGTCATAACCACCTGCACTTACAGCCTTTGTGTCAGTTGATCGTGCACGTGAATGTTCCGTTTTTGCCTGTACGTAGGTAGTGAAAGCTGCGCAGATATCATCGAAGCCATTTAACTGTGACCTTTTAGAACGACCACTGTTAGTCTAGCTATTTGTAGGGCCCCTTTTGTGACTTTTGCTCTTCGTTGGTTCCATGTATTCATCGCCAAATAAGTCAACATGAATGGCTTCAGAAGCATTACTTCCACGAGCTCCAGAGCTCCAAAATTTATTAAGCATTTCATCTTCTTCATCAGAGTCAGGGGCTCCTTGTGTGGATGCACGGAACAAGGCCCTTGTGGCACAACAATTTTCAACAATTTCGTCAATTTCTTGAAAATACTTAAATCATTTTGTCTTAAACTTCTTCACATTTTTTTGTAGCCTACAGCAATTGAAAATATTGAAAACAAGCATATTGTACGTGTGATGAAATGTTACAAAAAAAATTGAAAATGGTATAGGTTAATGAAAACCTTATCCCAAAATTTATCGGGTGCAACAACAGTTCCTACAATGGGATCCCATCCCAGATCGGTCTGTGCTTGTAATTGCTTGAAAGTTTAGTAATCAGCTTTCAATCACTGATATTTTTGTCGCACCTGTTTTGGTGTGTATCGAAATCCATACAGATTTTGCAACTGAGTTGCAAAATGATTCCAATGCCTAACTGTCCACACAGTACTACGATCTGTTGTTTGATTTTTTTGTACCTTTCTCTCAACATGTTTATTAACTTCATTTCAATTCTGAAACTCCACATTCTTGTATCCTGATTGTCATCTGAATTGTTCCCATCAATCTAACAACACACAATTTATATCTAAACTAATCTGAAGTGGATATAAAAAGATAACAATACAAAAATCAACTACAATTATGTTTCAATACGAATAAAAATTAATCAATTGAAATTGTTAAATAGTGTTGGGAAAAGCAGATTAATTGAAGTTCTTAAACAGTGTTAGGCAAAACAGATACAACAATAAAAACCATATAATATTGCATGCAAAAAGTTTGTGAAACAAGTGTACGCAATAGACAATAACCAGAAATAAGCAGAAAGAGAGCCGAAAAAGAGAAGCATGAAAGGGGGTGAGTGTAGGTCGAGTTAGAGGTGGGGGAAAGAACGACGGTCAACCGGTCGGATGACCTGGGGGACGATCGGCCAGTTGTCCTGGCGGTTGACAGGCTCAGCACAGTTTGGACAGATCAGGATAAATCAAAACCCATATCAGAACCCATTTCGACTTCTCACCACCTATTACATAGCAGATGGATTAAAGGATATACGTACCAGATCAGTAGGAGTGGAATAGTTGTCACCGGTAATGGAGTGGGTACACTGGGTAGATGTGCGCTTCTTTGGTAGTTGTCTGATTCGAGAATAGGTTTGACAAATTTGACCTGAGACAAATAAATTTGGAATAAATTTAAGCATGTTTCAGAAAATCAGTGAGTTGTAAAAACAATTTTTAGAGAAATTTGTGATTTATTTAACCTTGGTCTCGTCGTTGTTTGGTTGTCCGAAGAGTGAATCTTCCACAATGCACAAACTGTAACTCATTTGATTTGTGGAAGCTGGTATGGGTGGGAAGGGGGTTCACAGACATGGTTTAAAAAATGGTCTCAGTTCATAAAGATAAACACGACCCATGACGAATCATTAGCCGTGATCTTTCAAACTAAGGAAGAATCATCCATGATCTTTCAAACAGAGGAAGACGACTCGTGAAATTTAGTTTTAAATTTATTTTTGCACGTGAAACTTTTCAGAAATGAAAAAGACGGAAGACACGGGATGGAAATATACCGTTGGAAGCTTTTTACAGTGGAGAAATGAAAAAGAAAGCTGCTAAACGGGAAGTGGAGATGTATTTTGAATGGTATGGTGGAATTATGATTTGAAAATTGTATCCAAGCATGAAGCGCGAATGGACAGGTGAAAAATGTATTTTGAGAACACAACCAAACAGAGCCTTATATTATAAAAAAAAAAGTTATTTTTTTTAAAAGAAATTATTATTTTAAGACCGAAAGAATACTTGTGAAGAAGAAATAAACAAATGGAAATATTAGGATTAGACAAGTCTCAGGGGTTGTTTGGGGTGTCCTAAATAAGTGTATTTTTTGTCTTTTCGGACTAAAAAGTTGAGGAAAAAAATATGGATGCCTGGGTTAACTTTTTGACTTTTTATGAAAAAATGTGTATTAAAAAATTGTATAAAAAAGTGTGTAGGAGAAGATTAGATATGTGTGTTGTACAGCCGTACAATCTGCACAGCTGAATTGATGGTAAGAAATTATTGGCTATTTTGCCGGCATTGCACTGGACAGTTTTGTTCGGCCTGTGGGGGCCATCACGGGTCCCATTTTGATAATCTAAACCATTAATGTGTAGAATTCGTTGAGTACTATATGCTTATAAAAAACCACGTTGATCGGATATCGATAGCTATCTGATCATATTTGTTTTTTTTTTAATCGTTAATTATAACACCATCCATTTTTTTATACAAAACTGATTTGATCATTTAGTTATTGATATTCGATCAATGTAATTTTTTATAGTTATATAGTACTCGATGAGTTTTATACATTGAACGGTTCAAATTATCAAAACGGGACCCGTGATGGGCCCTCACGAGCCGAATAGCAGTGTGTGAAAATTGCACCAAAACTGTGTAATGTTTCTTAACAAACGTAGCACAAAGCTGAATTACTGAGTTGTACTTTTGTGTGTAAAATTAATTTTTTAATATTTTTTTGGTGAATAATGATAACTTTTTAACTTTTTGAGTAACTTTTTAACTTTTTGAGGAGATGTCAAACTTGGCCTGAATTTAAAATTTTTATAAAATTTTATAATTGAACGTGCATTGAATTAACTTAGGTCACCTCTCAGTTAGTTTTTTTTTTTTTTTTTTGAACACAAAAAAAGGGCTCTGTGGTGTCATCACAGCCCCGTTGGGCCCTAGCCCCGGGATAACCAGTTGCCAGCTAGGAATTAACCCCCACCAAGGCACCAATGGAGGGTGAACCCCACGCCGCAACAGAGGCCAGGGACCAAGGGGAGTAAAGGCATTGCTCACAGGGAATGATCTCAGTTAGTTGAAAGCCTGTAACTCTTGGAGGAGAATCATGATTATGTTTGGTTTGTCTATTGAGAGACAATTTTTGAGAAAAAAAATTAAAAATTTGTTTGATTGATTTTAAAAAATAATTAAAATTACTTTTCTCTCCATTACACATTAATAAATTATTTTTTTTTCTCTCCTTCCTCATTCTCTCATTTCTTACATCCTATATATCCGTCAATTATTTTTTTTTTCCTCACCCTATCTATTCAATTATAAAAAATAATAATTTAAATCAACCTAAATTTCAAAACTATTTTCAAAACATACCACTAACTAAATCTTTAAATTTTGTAAACAATTATAAAAAAAAATATTTTTTAAAATTATTTTACAAATACAAACCAACGATGACCCATGAGCTTGCTCATGTGTCTGACTCATTCTTGCAAGTCACACCCAAATTGAGCAACACAACGGTTTCCGTTCAGTCCATGATGGTGTTGTCTGAGTCTGTAGAGTTTATCACGAATTTTATTTTATTGATTTAAATTATTTATTTTATAATTTTTTTGTTTATATTATTCACAAAAAATTAATAAATAAAATAAAAATAAGTCGATCTGATAATCATAATATATTCAATTTATCGCATTTGTTATCATAAAAATGACCATTCATTTTTTGTATAGATGATATATATAAAGGGTCTAACAAAATGAACAAAATTTTAATTTATAATGAGACTCGTAACAAATCCCATAGGTTGAATAATACCCTTCAATCCAGATCATAAACTTCCCTAATTAATGTGAGAATCTTTCATGCTACCCTTTAATAAAAGGAGAATTATCATACACACCTCATACCATATACACTCTTAGTTACGCCATTTTCTTCGTTAGTTATGAATATATATATTTTTTAATAGTTATGACATTATTTTAAGATTTTAGTTATGATTTTTTTGTATTTGGCTATGATTTTTTTATTTTTGTTTAGTTATGACTAGAAAGATATGAAATTATATCATTTTTTATTTATAATTATAAGGTGCATACTCTTTGTACATAGTCTTTCCCTTAATTAAAACTCATGAACTTTTATTTCCACTCATAACTTATCTAATTCTCAGCCTTGGCAATGGGCCGATGCGGGCTAAAAGTTTAAGGCTCAGGCCAGATTTTACCCATAAACTTAAAAATATGGGCTTATGAGTTTTGGGTAAGGCTTGGTCCATGGGGGCCTAATTTGAATTTTGTAAGAATATTTATGTTTAGATTCTAGGTGAATTTATTGTATAATAGGTCTTTTAATAATTAATGGTATTTTTTGTCAAACGTTATTAGAAAAAGCCATTAATTGTTATTTTTTAGCAATAGTTTGAAAATTTTGTTACAAAAAAGTCACAAATTATAAGTTTTAGTAACAGTTTAAAAAATTAGTCACAAAAAAATGTCACTAATTTTTAACTTTCAGCAATAATTCAAAAAAAATTTCACAGAAGAACGTCACTAATTATAAGTTTTAGCGACAATTTATAAAAATCGTAACAAAAAAAAAAAAATCATTAATTGTTAATTCTTAGTGACATATGCAAAAAATGATCACAAAAATTTATTTTTAGCGATAATTTTACTATAACTAACTTTTAATAGGAATTAAGTTAAACTATTATGACCTATTGGTAATTTACTTCTTTTTTTTTTTTTATATATATTAAATTCAGAATTTTGAAAAAACGAAACAAAATTATAATGCATAATTTTGAAGTGCCTCATAATGATTACAATTGAATATTGAATGATTAAAAAAAATTAAACTGTATTTATTGAAAAACTTGATTACATCTATTTGATAGAAAGTGATATATTACTTAACATCCCTTTAAGACATATCAAATATGAAAATAGATCGTAATTAACTTTGATTTGAGGATTTGCTAGCCACACCATGACGAAATTCACCATTTTGTTTTTGTTATTCTTTTAGTTAATATTCAAATAAGGGTTTTTTTTTTTTTTTTAATTACTATTTTTATTTTTACCAACCTAGATAAAAAAAAGGGATTAAGTTCAATTGTCACAATTAAACTTTTGCATTCATAATCAAATTATAATATCACCTTTCTGTGATACGAATTGACAAAACATACTTACATAACATTTATAGAAAGCACCACATGAATATTTTTTTGATAGACTATATAAGGCGACTCACAAAAAATAATTTTATAACTTGATCGTAAATACAAGAATTAACTGTCACAATTAATGAAATTAAAAAAAACAAAAACAAACAAACAAACTAATTATCCATTTTTTTGTACTCTCTTTGCCAAACAGCTGGAAGGATGGACTCAGTTTTCTTCCATTAGTCTTCTCTAAAGCTTGAAGCTTTTCTTTAGTGCTCTGCTTCCATAATATAAAGCAACAGTGTTTTCAGCTTTTTCTTCTGTAAAGATGGTGAAATAGACTGACACATGTTTTTTTATGCCATATAACACCCCCACACACATGGTTTCCACATTCACATCACATTGATCCATCCCCATCTTCAACCCTTTGTTAAAGGTCAGTTTGGCATAATTTAAATAAGTAAAAAAGTCAAAAAGTTACTATCTTATTTAAGTCACATCATCTTATTTAAATCACATCATCTCTCTAACACATCACATCAAATCCAACTCAAATCCAATCCAAACTCACCAATAAGTCAAAAAATGCACTTTTTTAAGATATTCCAAACCAACCCTAAGTTTTGAAATAGAGCAAAATAGAATCATCATTTTATTAAAATATTTTTTTTATATTTAGTTAATTTAACAATAACAAAGAATACATTTTAAATAAATTTATCATTCATTATTATAAAAGAATATTTATTTCATAAATTTTTTTTTTAGAAGTAACCAAATAGAGTACGTATGTATGAAGTGTGTAAATAAAATACAAAAAATAATTAATCCAGAATTATGAATTTCATATCTAAAAAACCATATTGAATCAATTTAAAATTATTGATTTTATTATTTTAAATCAATAAAAAATTATGTTTCATTTACATATTTTGATAACGCGTCATGACAAAACCCTAGTGTCATTTTCTTACAACTTTGGCCCGGCTTGTTCTACAATTTGTTGTTGCCTATAAGTGGGTAGTCTAATGATTGTGATTCAAAAAGCATCTTCTTCAAATTTGGGTGTAGGTGCACTCATATTTGTTTTTTTTTTTTTTGTGTACATTTTCTAATATTGGATATGATGACAAATATCTTTTTGTGATTAAATAAAAATTAATTGATTGAGTGAAAATCATTTTTTTGATAACGGGACAGATTAGTTTTACTAAAATCATGATTATTATCACTATCAACGCCACTTTACAATTAATATCGCCACCACCATTATTACTTTCGCCACCATCAACACTACTCTACAATTAATAGTCCTGTTTGAGATACTTATTTGGGCTAAAATAGTCATATATGACAAAATAAATTATTTTAGTCAGACAAAATAAACTATTTTAGTCAAATAAAATAAAATGTCACATCTAATTCATAATCATTTTATTTTTTATTTCACAAAAGTCAAAAAAATAAAAAAGTCTATTCTAAAGAAATTTTTTTAACTCAAGCTAAAATAACAAAAAAATTAAAAAACTAATTCCCATCCCAAACAAACTCATTGTCACCACCATTGTCACTTTCGCTGCCATAGTTACTACTATCATAATGTCCAACACTATTACTTTTAGGCTATGTTTGGCATAGGCTATTTTGGTTATTTTAGTCATAAAAAGATAAAATAGATTAAAAAATAAATAAGATAAAATGTCACATTCCAACCATAATCATTTTATTTTTTCTCTTACAAAAATAAAAAAATAAAAAAATTTATCTTAAACGAGACTTTTTAGTCTCAAGCTAAAATAATTTAAAAAATCAAAATATTAAAAAGTCAACTCATATCCCAAACGAAAGCTTAAGATTACAAACACACAAGAAAAATGTTCTATTAATCATAACCAAACGAAGTCTTACTAGTATTCTTAATCATAACCAAACGAAGTCTTGCTATTATTCAATAGCATCTATATTCCTAATGACTAACAATCATGATTCATAATGTCCCCTGTCCTAAACTTTGCTATTTCAAGAATGAAGAATAGCGATCCTTATCTATAACTTTTAAATTTCTCTCATCTTAAAAAGTGAATTATGTTTCCTTTTTTTAAGCAAATTCACTTTAGGAACTCCTGAAATTAGGTTATCTTATGACGGATTGTACAAGAGTCCTCCTTTGCACCCCACATTCATGTTTGTTCAATGTGCATAGTTTGACAAAATGATTTTTTTTTTTATTTTTTTTGGTGGTTGAGTGTAATATGTGAATTTAAGTTTTACATAATTTAACTTTTTTTTTGTTTTTGTTTTTGTTTTTTTCCTATCAATTGTACAAAAGCGAATAAACACAAAGGAACTGAATTCTCTCCGGTTCTAGATCGGATTGGAGAATATTATTGGCCTCTTAAGGACTCATCACGTGTCTCGTTTCAATAATCTAAACCGTTCAATATGTAGAACTCGTTGAATACTATTTGTCTATAAAAAATTAAATTGATTGAATATCGATAACTATTTCATCGGATCAAATTTCTGTAAATCATTTATTATTCACCGTTCATTTTTTTTGTACTAAACTTATTTGATCACATAGTTATTGATATCTAATCAACGTTATTTTTTACAGATATATAATACTCGACAAGTCGTACATATTAAACGGTTTAGATTATTGAAACGAAACCCATAATAAATCTTTAGGAATCCAATAAAACCCTTTAATTCAATATGAGACTGCAGAGAAGCCAAATTCAAACACATATATCAAGAAAACAGAAAATAAAAAATTTGATACCAACGTAGTCCAAACATGATGTGATCTGCAACATTTGTTGGGAGAGCCAGACAGTGCCCCCTACAGACTCACACATACACACACACACACTCACTCACTCACTCTCTCTCTCTCTCTCCCTCTCATATTTTAAACCAACCATATGATACGACTCTCTGTGAACATCAATTCAATCATGTTCCTTTTTCCTTTTCGAATTAATTCCTTCTTTTTACAAAAAGTAAAAAAATCTTGGCCTTGTTTGGTTTGTTTTCAAAAAAAAAAATTTTAAATTTTTTTTTAAAATAAATTTTTAAAAGTAATCAAATTAAATAATTTTTTTTAAAAAAAATTTCAAAATTTTGTTTAGTTATCTACTTTTAAAAATCACTCTCTCTCTTACACATCAAATCAATCACTTTTTTTTAAACTCTCTTTTCAAAATAATTTTTGAAAATTATTTCTGCAAAAAGATAAACCAAACAAATTTTTATATTTTTTATCTCAAAAATTATTTTATAAACACAAACCAAAAACCCCCTATAATTTTGGGATGGTGTGTGGCTCAAAAGCCGGGCACAGTTGGCAGCCTTATTAGCAATACCCAGAATTCAGTTTGAATGATACAACCAAATCAATATTTGTCATACCTCACCAAATTGCTTTCCCTTTCATGAAATAGTAGTTTAAACGAGAGGGCCAGGCTTATGCATTCCGTAACCGGAGGGTATTATTAAATGTGTGAGAGTTTAGCATGGGTTTTGTTTTGATAAATTAAATTGTTGTAGAACTTGTCAAGTGTTATATGTCTGTAAAAAATTATGTTGATCGGATGTCGATAACTATCTCATCAGATCAGATTTTTGTCAACCGTTTATTTTTTCACTGTTTTTTTTTTATACACAAAATTGATTTAATCACGTAATTATTGATATCCGATCAACGTGATTTTTTACGGATATATAGTACTCGATGAGTTTTACACATTGACGGTTCAGATTATCGAAACAAGACACGTGATAAGTTCTTACAAGCTTAACAGTACCTTCAAATTTGATCACGGACAAAAAGAAAACCAGCTCTGAAACGATACTATATCACTACATTTAAGTTTAGTAAGCAAGTGGTTATGAGTTTGAGTTTATTCGATCATGAGTTTTGAGTTTTTGTCTTTAGTTTTTTTTTGTTTTTTTGTTTTTTTTTAATTTAAAATTTTGATTTGTGTTTTATTATTATTATTATTATTATTTATTTTTCAAGCCCATCTAATCTAAAAGAATTTTAAAAGTAAAAATGTACGTAGTCAATGGACTTTTTTTAATTTTAAATTTTCAAGTCTTTCTAGTCTAAGTAAGATTTAAAATTGAAAAGTTTTTAAAACTTTTTAAAACAAAGTTTACTAAGACCAAAAAAACCAAAAAAAAATCAATAAAAAATAATTACCAAAACTCACTCTCAAGTCAATCATGAGAGAGTGCTTGCCGTACCGCTTTGCCAAGCTTGTCTAGTGTCTCTTATCTAATCGTTCTCTCTCTTTTTTTGTTCTTTTACCTGCCCAAAAATTACATATAACTAACACAAGTTTTAAGAGGAGATGTTCTCAAAATAAGTTTTAAGAGGAGGTAGTCCATGCTAATACCTGAGTTTTATAATATAATATGGGGGTGGGAATCTAGTCTCCCAAAACCACTTTAACAAAAGGGTCCTGGATGCTTTCAAGTGAGATAACAAAACAACCCCTTTGCCTAATGTTATATGAGAGAGAGACTGTTTATGGGCCAATATTCCTCTAACATGCCCCTTTTTGCCTTTTGTTGCAGAGGTGGGAAGAGAATGTGAGTGGGAATTTGTGAAAAGAAGAGAAAAATTAAAAATAGTAGCAAACTAGAGAGAGGAGGAGCCTTAGGAAGGTGGGAAGCACCATTGCCCAAAACCCTAAAAAGAGAACTTGTGAAAAGGGCCCTCATGCCATACCTTCACGCCCACACAACCTAGTGCCTAACCACATGGCACATGCTAATGGAATTACCAGGCCATAGAATGTGTACTCTTTTTTGTAGCCCTTTTATTATTAATGAATATTATTTTGTCCTTCTTCATTTATGAATTTATATATTTTGATCATTTTATTTATTAAAAAGTATTATTTTCACTATTTCTAGACCATCTTTAAAAAAAATGTGTTTATGATTTTTATAATTGACGGAGCAATATGCACAATTCATTCATAAATCAAGAATAAAATTGATATTCCCTAGCAATGGAGAGATTTTGATATAATTAACTTCTTCACTTTTTTTTCTTTTTTAAAATTACTAAGTGCACTTCAACAATTTTATGCATTTACTGGGAGGACGCTTGTTAGGATCATGCGGCTATCAAGTAAGATCTTTTCATTACAGCTTATAAGTTTGTTTACTTTTTCAGGTTTATTTTTGTTTTTGTTGATTTTTCTAAAACCGTTTTTAAAGTAGACAATTTTAAATTCTAAAAATATAAAATAATTTTTTAAAAATACAATAAGGATAAGTCAGCTTTTTAATAAGATCATCTAATCTTGGTAAACCTAATATTTAGAATTTTGAGTTAAAATTGTTTTTTTTTTTAATTTTTAATTTTTACTGAAAATAAAAATAAGTTAACTTGAACTTAATATTCCCGTTTGGTGCAACTTATGAGGGTGTCTTGGGGCTCTTTTAAATTTGAGAATATATGTCAATGTTTGGCAAAACTTTTGTTTATTTGTCAATTTGCCAAAAAAAAAAAAAATTAAATAAACAATTTTAAAAAATTGCTTATTGAGAAGTTTAGAGATTAATACTTTTAATTTTCTTGTTTAAATAAAATTGAAAAAATGTGTAACGTTATCATAAATAGTTGTGGTTCAAAAATATTTCGATAAAAAAACGTGTAACACTACCAAAAAAATTTCAATTTCAATTTCAATTTTAAATAATAAATTATCGTAACTCTGTAAAAATATTTTTTAACATTTATTACCAAAAAAAAAAAATGTACTAAAAAAAAGGTAAATTATAAGTACACTCCTTGAAATTTCCTTAAAATATGAATTGTTTAATGTAGTTTTGAAAATTACAAATACCTCATTGTTAGAATTTTTTATTTAATAGAATTAACAAAAAAAAAAAAACAAATTATAGTAAAATGATCAGAATTGTTAATTGAAATATATTTTTGACGTAATTAAAGACTGTTAATTGATTTAATGATTCATGAATAAAATGAATAATTTGTTATGTAATTAAAAATTTGGAATGATAGGATGTAATTTGTAAAATAATACTAGAAAATTCATATTTAATGTAAATGTCAGAGTATTTATAATTTCAGAAGTGATTGGGAGCTCTAAATAATAGAGCACTAACAGCTCTAATGAGGTTAAAAAAAAAAAGAAAAAAAAAGAGATATCCATCACATCATGGGAGGAGTCAACTAATTAGTGCTTTCCTAGTGCTATCTTTTTAGTGCTAGTAAGCATTTTTATTATAATTTATCATGTGTAACACTTCCTTGGGTTAACTATGACATCACCATCACTCAACATGATTTCAAAACAAAAGAGGCAGGCCTGATCACTAAAGGGGTCATGGCATCATTTTATTTGCATCAATATGATGGGTTTTTTTGACCTTTTTGGGGCAAAAAGATAAGAATTTGACTTCATTGAATTCTGATGATGAATTAGTATAAATCTATTAAATTTTATATGGATAAGTTCGTTTATAATGATGATGTTATTGTGTTAATGATGGGGTGGTTTCTTTTTTGACTCCTTTCTAAAATTAACATTGATGGATTTTATTCACCCAAAAAAAAACATTGATGGATTTGAAACTTTTTCACATTCCTGCTGCTTCTTTTTTCGGAAATCTTAAATCAAGGTATAACTTGAAAAATAATTATAAATTTTATCACTACTAATACTAATAATTATAATTATAAACTTTTCATTTATATGTAATAATTTTTTAACTTTCCACTGGGGGGGTAATTTTTTTTTTTTTTTTTTATTATAAAGAAAGTAAGATAGTCGAGTCTTATAGTAAATTATTTAAAGTTGATTTAAAAATTTAATAAACTTTAAAATGTAATTTTTTTTTACCTAATAAGTTGATCACGAATAAATTTTTAGCAAGTTAAACATAAGTGAAACTCAAGTGACTTAGTTTTGGATAAATTACACTTTAAAAATGAGGAACCACTTTTTACTAGTGACAAAAAAAAAATTTAAAAAAAGAAGGGAAAAAAAAAAAAAAGAGTGAGGAACCACACACATTAGGCAACCAAACTGAACACTCTGAATGAATTGTAGAATCATATTCCTTAGATTTTTGGCACCCATTTCCCTATTAAAACAGCTCAAAACCTCATACTCCACTCTCTTGTACAAATGACACAAGAAACATCTTCTCTCTTTTAAAAAAATATATACATATGGAGAACTCCAATCCACCCACTTGCCATCTAATATGAGACTTCATGATTAAATTTTAAATATGTATAATCACTGGCAACTCAAGCATAGTGTTTTGCACACAGGAGAGTCGAACATTAGAGCTTTAAGAATTATCTCATAGTGCAACTCCTATGTTTGTCCCCTTAATCACTAGGCTATTCATGTTACTTGAAGAATCTCTTTCAGAGTTTTTAAAAAGTAGAGACAATTATGATACAATATTTAGTCAATGCATTGATAACAGACGTGAATGATGAGATCAAGGATGGTTATGGGTCGGGTTTGAGGGGCGAGTTTATAGAAATTCACTCCCACCCTGTATCATATCGGGGGCGAGGCAAATTGAGGGGTGATTGAAATGGATGGAAGACGAGTTAATTTTATAAGTTAAAAATTGAAAATATTAATAAAAATTAAAAATAATATGATGTATTATGAATAATAATTTATACTTAATGAAAAATATTATATAAGATAAAAAATAAATGAATAAAAATTAATATTAAGTATAATATTTTAGTATTTTAATTTTATTATAATGAAAAATAAATAAATTATATATATTATATATATAAATATATTTAAGAAATATAATTAGGACTGGGTTCGGGTGAAATGGAGAGGGGAAGCAAAACCCGGCCCCACCCCATTTCTTAATTGGGACAGAGAAAGTTTGTGCAAGACAGGATGGGAGATGCAGGTGCGGAGCGGGATGAGAGAAAACGATCATCCCTAGATGAGATTCATTACACAAGATATAATAAACAACCACTAATAAACAAAGGGGAAATATCAAATCAGTGTAATTTTAGAAAAATAATTATAAATCAATGAGAAACTATATAAATATTAATAATTAAAATTATAAACGTTTTTATGAATATATAATTTTATTTATTTTTTTGAAAATCTCACTGGGGTGCAATTACTCATAAACAAATAGTTGTTCTACGTATACATATGAAATGAGACTCACATATTTAACAAAAGCCACATCATACGATCAAGTTTTGATGGTTTCTGTAATCGAATTCTTTTTGAATTATAATTTTCCTCAATTGAAACATGTTATGGGTGGAACTTTGAAAAGAAATCCCCCCCACTTATCAGGGTCTATTTTATTATAAGCTCAGTGCCTTCAAGCTCCTCTGTGTCAGAACACAAAACCAAGACACTAGAATCTGAATTAGGACACGCAGAGAGGGATATATTCTGTCATTTGCCCTTTATTGTGTCTTGGTTTGGGTACGTGGGTTAGGAATGGATTGAGGCCAAAATAATTACAAAAAAAATAAAATAAATTTTTTATCACATTTAAATTATAATTATTTTATTTTTTTTCTTATAAAAGTCAAAAAAATCTCATCTGAAACGAAAATATTTTAGCTCCAAATGAAAATAACTAAAATGTCAAAAAACCAACTCTCCTCCCAAATGAAACCATCTCTAGTTGTTTTTTAATCTGTCCTAGTAAACCAATGAAATATTTATCATTCTTTTTTAACTCTTCCTCTGTTTTCTATATCCTCTGTTTCCTCAAGACAAAAATTGAGAATAAACCATGTTGTTGTTGTGTTGTTGATTATCATCATAGTACAAGACAACAATTCAAGACCAATGCATAATACAAACACAAACAATTGTCAAAATCACAAAAAACAACAACCATACAAAGACATTCCTCAACCATGGCTGCTTCTTCTTCTTCTACAACAACAAAATCTCACAAAAAAACACTTCCAATCATTCTCATTTTTGTTGCTTTCCACTTTGTTTTCTCTTCATTTACCCCTTTAGTACTCTCTCTCCCCATTGAGTCAGCTTCCAGCGATTTCTCTCCCGCCAATCAGACTTTCCGGCCACCCAAAACTTTGATTGAGTTGAAGAGAATAAGAGCCTATCTGAAAAAGATCAACAAGCCAGGGGTCAAGACATTTCAGGCATTTTCTTTCTCTTTCTTGGCATTTTCTTGGTAAACCCTTGTATTTTCTTGTTAGGTCTTTGGTTTTCTGATCTGGGTTTTTATTATTTTCAGAGTCCTGATGGTGATGTGATAGATTGTGTATTATCTCATCTTCAACCAGCCTTTGATCATCCTCTGCTAAAAGGACAGAAACCACTGGTATACCATTTTCTGTTTGTTTCTACAGAAAATATTCAAGAAAACAGTTTCTGATTTCTGACTAGACTGTTACTTTATTTATTTTTTGGGTATTGAAGGAACCACCAGAGAGGCCAAAAGGGCATGACTCCATAGATGAAGTGACAGAGAGCTTTCAGCTATGGAGAAATTCTAGTGAATCATGCCCAGAAGGAACCATTCCAATCCGAAGAACTAGAGAAAGTGATGTTCTTCGAGCTAGTTCAATCCAAAGATTTGGAAAGAAATTGCGAAGAATCGTAAGACGTGACACGACGAGCAGCGATCATGAGGTTAGTTTATGAAAATTGGTATTGATTTCATTTTTCGTGTTTTCAAAAACAAAAACAATGAAAAGTTCGGAAATATCTTTTCTTTTTCATTTTTGTGAAAATTCAAAAAATAAAAACTAAACAGTGAAAACACTTTTTTCTTATCAATTTCCATTTTTTCTATGTTTCCAAGAATAGGAAACAAAAACCGAAAGCAATACCAAATGGGTAATTTTTTTTAGGAAAAATCACTTTCCCTTTGTAGTTTCATGAAAGAAAATTTTCTCTTATTATTTTGTATCCAAGTGTATGGAAACAGAATTGCAACTTGGTATGGTTTTTCATTATTCGTGTTTTTAAAAGCAAAAAGAAAAAGAAAATCATTTTTGTGCGAAAACAATTTATGAAAATTCAACAACAATTTAACAGTGTTTTGGTTACATTGGAAACAGAGCTGCAGAGAATACCCAAATTTTAACAGAAAACAACTGCCTACCTAGTTTGGTTACTTGGATATCAATTTCATTTTTTGTGTTTTCAAAAATAAAAATAATTAAGATTTTGGAAATGCCAAAATGGTTCTTGAAAATTGAAACAACAATTTAAAAGTGTTTTCTAAAATTGGTTGTTTTCGTAAAACTTTTTCAAAAACAGTTTGCAATCAAATTTTTTATTAATTTCCGTTTTCTGTTTTCAAGAACAAAAAATAAAAAATAAAAAATTACCAAATGTGAAATTTTCTTTGAAGAAAACACTTTCCCATTGTAGTTTCTTGAAAAAAAATTCCTACTATTTTCTATATATCCATTTAAATGAAACTAAAAGCAATCCCCATCTCTGGCAAAGACAAAACTTGTCCTATCAATTCCCTTCTTTTTCTCCTCTCTGTAACTTGTCCTATTTTCCTTCATTTTCTTCAAAACCAAACAGTGCATTATGAGCAAGAAATGCTACATGAAAACACAAAGGACAGACTATAAATTTACAATGACCCTGTATTCTATAAATTCATGCTAACCTCAAACCTTAACAACTCAAAAACCATGAATTAAAACAACGTTGTTTGTTCTAATTTAAGAAAAAACAAGTTCGATCAAGGTAACTTTTTTTTGTTCATTTGGATGTTTTAACGATCATAATATTTTGAATAACAGCACGCATTGCTTTTGTCAATGAACACAAAGCAATTTGCTCTAATTTCTTTAAAATAAATATTTTTTTAAAAAAAAGTTGTGTATAACTTTTTTGTTAGTAATTTTTCAAACACATAACGCAATTGCTTTTGCCAATGAAACCAAAGGTATTTGCTCTAATTCGAGAAATAAAGACATGTTTTGCATATCATTTCTGTTGATTTTCTTTGGATGTTTTAATGATTAAAGTTTTGAATCATAGCACGCGGTTGCTTTTGTCAATGGAGAACAATATTATGGAGCAAAAAGTAGCATGAATGTGTGGGCACCCCGTGTAACGGATCAATACGAATTCAGTCTGTCACAATTATGGATAATCTCTGGCACTTTTGGCAATGATCTTAACACCATTGAAGCTGGTTGGCAGGTAAATTTGTTATTGTCTAGTGTTAATCACCTCTTTTGTTTAAAGTTATAAAATTTCTTCACCCAAAACTTGTTTTCGATCATTGATTTCGATTAATCTTACAAGAATTATCCTAACACTTTCTTAATAAATACGTAAACTATGATGAAGATTTTTGGTTTTTCTTTGAAACCCAAACGAGATTTGTTTGTTAGGTTTTTATTTTTATTTTTATATGATTTCCCTATTATGTATATGCAACATAATGTTGATTCCTGACAAGTCATTCTTTATACAGTTTATAATACATTTCATTTTCATTGTGGTTCCCACAATTTTTTTTTCACTGAATGGATATTTGAAAAAAAATTCTATTTTTCAACACTTGTTTCTAATTTCTGGAAAAAAAAATTACAACAGTACAAAAACAGATTCAGCCAAACAAGATTATAGCTTGGGCTCTCTTCTTCTTCTTCTTATTTTTTTCAGTTTATTTTTATCTTTAATAAACTTTTTTAAAAAATTATGTCAAATTTATTTACTTTTTAGGTCTATCCATCTAAGCTAAACAACCTTGAAAATGAAAATATATTTTAAAAATTTTACTAAAAATGAAAATAAATCAAATTTTGTCAAAAATGTCTATAAGCATTGACCTTTTCTTTTTTTTTTTTTTTAATTTTTGTTTTTTTGTTTTTAGGATTGTCTAGTCTAAACAAACCTAAACAAATATTTTTTTGACAAACTTTAAAAAAACAAACACTAAAAACAAAAATAAACCTATGAGATATCTTAATTTATAAGTTGCAACCAAAAAAACCTGTCATTTTGGGTAGTAATTTTTTTAGTGATTTTTTAGCTAAAATAAGAGATTGAAATATTTAGAAATGACTTTTTAATTTTTTAGTGAAAAAAATACAAAAGGTAGAGAGAATTAGAAGGAATCTTTGATTATCATTTTTTTGGGTATGATTTTTTAGTTTTTTTATTTTATTTTTTGACTTTTTTAATATTTTTTTAAACTACTTTGACTTCGTTGAGGAAATGAGTTGGATTTTTAACTTTTTGGCTATTTTAACTGGACTTAAAAAGTCTCATTTGGATTGAACTTTTTGATTTTTTTGACTTTTATGAAAGAAAAAATAAAATAATTATGATTTGAATGTGATATTTTGTTTTATTGACCTTTTAATCTATTTGTCTTTTTATAACTATTTAACTTTAGTAACCCCAAAAACCAACATGCCAAACAAGGACTTAATTTATTGCCAAATGACCAAGTGTTCATTCTCTGTTCAGGTTAGCCCAGAATTGTATGGAGACAACTACCCTAGGTTCTTCACTTATTGGACAGTAAGTGTTTTGTAAAATGCTTTCATTTTCCCATAGTGATTATGTATGAAATCAAATTAAAAACATTTTTGAAAAACAAGTTCTAACCAATATTATTTTATGATTTTTATAGACTGATGCATACCAAGCTACTGGATGCTACAACTTGCTTTGCTCAGGTTTTGTGCAAACCAACAACAGGATTGCCATTGGAGCTGCTATCTCTCCTAGGTCATCCTACACTGGCAGACAATTTGATATTGGCATGATGGTTTGGAAGGTAAATTAACTATGTTTTGGTTTCATTTTCAAAATTTATTTTTTTAAAATATAAAAAATTAATTTGATGAAAACATTAAAAAATTATGTGGTGTAAACTCAAATTTAATATAATACGGGTCAAATTCAAAATGAATCTAATTTAGACAACTTATTTTTTTTATTAACTTTTCACATAATTTTTTTTTCGAGCTCTATAACATTTTTGGCTAGAAAATGCTTGAGATATTCACTTAGGTGTGAGTCTCACGACGCTGGACCCACTCTCAAATTCTTGTCTCTCTATCCATGATCGTGTTTCAAGATTCTCCCCACATTTGAGAGAAAAAATTTTGAGAACAAAGAATTATGGTCCAAATAATCATATTTATTTCTTTTTTCTTTTTTCTTTTTGAGTTATTGTCAATTAGGTAAGTTTTTGCACCAAAACAAAGTAGTTTATACAGTTATTTGATAACTTTCATTTGCACGTATTTATAAAGCTTTTCACTAATGCATATATGCTTACTTGGCTAATCTTGGTCCCA
Source organism: Camellia lanceoleosa (assembly GCA_025200525.1). Taxonomy (NCBI): domain Eukaryota; kingdom Viridiplantae; phylum Streptophyta; class Magnoliopsida; order Ericales; family Theaceae; genus Camellia; species Camellia lanceoleosa. Next base: position 109,734,516 of record CM045759.1, read on the forward strand.
AGTATGATTTATTAAAGTGCATTATGTTGATGCATCTTGGTGGTTCCACACTTGTTTGCAAATGAATTGACCAAAATGCCCTCATTGACATTTTTTTTTTCTCTTCCCCTTTTACTTTCCCCTGTTTTTCAATATTAAATTGTAAAGATTCTCCACTTTCTTAATCAAATACAAAATATGTGTTTTTTTAGTTTTGACTTGAATGGACTTTTAGGGGAAACTTTTAATTACACACTATTATTATTACATTACACTCATGTACAACACGTTATTTATAAAATATAATTATTATAATGCATAAAGTGAAAGTGAGTATCATGAAAAATTTATGGGAGGTAGATAACACCTCCTTCTCTCCTACTTTCCTCATTTTCAAATGAGCATCAACCAAACATCCCCACTATTATCAAATCAATATGATTTTTATATAAATGATCTCCGCACAACAACTTCTAAATGAACAATTCAGATTACAAGACTGGGAACCATGACAAATTTCAGTCCCAATAGTACCTAAGTAAATTTCTCTCTAGCAGAGAAAAGCTAGATCCCTAGCTTTAAAAATATAAATAAATAAATAAACAAATTCTACTGATATATTTTGGGTATTTTTGAGTCAATAAAGAATACTAAAGTGCAAATATTTATTAACTCTTTTTTCTTTTCTTTTTTTTGGGCATTTAGGATCCAAAGCATGGACATTGGTGGCTTGAATTCGGGTCGGGTCTCCTAGTTGGGTACTGGCCATCATTCTTGTTCACCCATTTGAGAACCCATGCAACTATGATTCAATTTGGAGGTGAAATAGTGAACACAAGAGCATTAGGATATCACACATCCACTCAAATGGGCAGTGGCCATTTCGCCAACGAAGGGTTTGGAAAAGCATCTTATTTTCGAAATTTACAGGTTGTCGATTGGGATAACAACCTCCTCCCTCTCACCAACCTCCATCTCCTTGCTGATCACCCAAACTGTTACAATATCAGAGCAGGTAGAAACAATGTTTGGGGAAATTACTTCTACTATGGAGGTCCCGGAAGGAATGGAAGGTGTCCTTGAGAAAATCGGTACAAGGTACAAAATAACATTTTTCAAAGCAAGATTGAACAACTCGATATCCGGTTCATTTGATTTGTTTACATTTTCACCCTAGGGTAAATTGTTTTTAGATTTTTTTTTTTTTGTCCCTATCAAAATATGCTAAGTTTTTCTTGTCATTTCTAACAGGGAACTTTATCACTTACCCCGCCTCAAGGAAATGAGACTCACCACATGTAAATTGGGGAAATATATATAAATTTTATATGTAGATACCCTGCTCGGCAGTGTTTTTTTTAATTTTATTTATTTTTATTTGATTGTTTTCTTTGTTTTTCATTGTTTTGATTGTAAAATGGGAGTAAAAATTGAGCTAGGGTTTGCTTACTACTCAAATGACCAAAGCACCCCAATCCAAATGTTACTTCACAATAATTCATATCTGTATTACAAATATTGACTAAAGGTGTGGAAATGACTGCCAAGTCATCACAAATTATGTAATCTCAAAAGTACAAAAAATATACCCTAATTTGCTCTTTCATTCTTAATGGATAATGATAACCAAAGTAAATGCAGCAACTAAGCTTAACATGACTTGATGCATGCATGCATATCAAGAGAATCCTACTCTTCATACCCGAGAGTTGCACGTTTTGACCTTTCTTGTGGAATCATAATCTGTGTGCATGCACCGCACAGAAAAAGGTGACGAACCGTTTCAAAGTTTCGTGAAATGACAAGGTCCCCTTAGAAAGCTGGAATCCCACAGTTGGAGGAGTTGAGCTTCCAAGATTATCCAATTCATAAGTCGATTCCATTCGTTTGTAGAGTTATTTACTCAATCGCAAACATTTCTGGAACCTCTAACAGAGGGATAAATAGTCAATTTTGAAAGAACTTATTGTCTCTTTCAAATATGAATCTATCTGATTAAGAAGGGAAGAACTTGAATCAGTATCTGAGTTTCAATTGAAACATGGATTTGATTCATCCAAGGGCACTTTCCCCACTAGTAATATAACTGAACTTTGTAAAAGCGTAGTCTATCAAAATCACTAGGTCTTCAGGAGTACAAACATGAGAAGCAGAAGATTCAATAAGATCTATGTCCATCAAATCATCCGATAAAGCTTCTGTTATATCATTAAGTTTGCAAGACTCAGGTAGAATCCGATATGTTCTTCCTAAAACTGCACATAGTTCACGGAATGTGGAATCCTCTATGTTTTCCTTGAAATTAGTTGAGATACCAGAGTTTCCAGAAAGATCTATAGATTTCATCTTTAATGCAATATTCCGAGCAGATTTGAGGTTGAAAACTATATGACATGCTCTTTGTGATAAACTTCGGATGGAATTTTCATATTCCCTTACGAGAAGGTAAAGCAGGACTAAGTTGGCAAATGAGAACCGCGCTATGAAGATGAAGAAGTCCTGGAAATTCATGCCTATTAAAACAAATTTGTGAAGCATAAAGATTAGAAGAAGATTAAAACAAAGAAACTGATACTAGATCAATGTTTTAACTATAACAACTTAAGCAACCACCGGTACAAGAAGTTTAGAAAAATATAACTTAATGCAATTCTTCACAGCTTTTTCAAAAGGTTAGACGTGCTAATCATGCTTATATAGCCTGAGTGTTGATTCTTTGCATTCATTACAATCACTCAACCAAAACATATCACAATTGGACTTTTATATCATCATGGTGAAAAAATGTACTAACAAAACAAACAATTTAATCAAACATAGTAGATCTTCAAAGTGATGTGGTTTAGAATATACCTGTGTTAGCAGCAAGATTGCGCTGGCAAAGTCCCTCAAAATCATCACATATGTCTTTGATGTCTTCAATGTACTCCTTAGCCTCATTATAGTCTCTGAAAAGCAAATCCCACTGAAAGAGTATGGAGCAATCAAAAACAATTCAGTTTTATAAGAATATTGCCTCCTGGCTCTATGTATAGGACTCGGATCATTTCCACCAACTAAATTACTTGGCTCCACTTACCACCCAACAGAGGTTATAGGCATTGAACCAGTTGTGATTAATTGATATCGTATCTTCCTGAAAGCATTATCAATGTATTTACAATGTCAACAGGACTGTAATGATATATCAAGAATACAACTCTCAAACAATTATGTTTGCTTAGGTACTTCGATTATTTATTTTTTATTTTTTATTTTTTTATTTTTTATTTTTTATTTTTTTTACATACAGCTAGTTCACAAGGAAATTTTTATACATAAATCTTACTAGAATTTTTTCAAAAATAAAAAAAACATAATTCAAATGTAAGTGAAATAATGGGGGTTGGAGAAAATACCAGATTATGAACTTGATGGTACCATCCACTAGGAACAAAGATTATTTCATTTTGTTCTTGAGTGCACTCCAACCAGATGGCCTTGACAAACGACATACACAAATAAACACACGTGAATATTTGCAGGAACAGTATGCAAAGAGAATTGCAGAAAAATAAATTGATGAACTAGACCGGCAAATTACCTTCTCAAAACCAGGGAACTTTGTTTCACTAACATCCTTAAAGATGTCATATATAGAACATTTCATATTCCTAAATGAATAAAGAATGGTAAGCTATACAATAACAAGGCCAAAAGATAACCAACAGTCAATCTATTATTTTCATTTTTATTTGTGTTATTGCATATGCATCAATTTGATCATTATGCAGAAAACTATAAGATAGACTTGAGACCAGTTATCTCAGCACAGTGCATGCCCACCATTCTGAACACTTTAAATGAATCAACAACATATTCTTTTCAACTGTCCAAGTCAAATTCCTAGATCAGAAGCCTACAATCCTGACAGATCTATTTCAGATCATATTATATAATATATACGAATGACCTAACAGAAAGTTTGCTATAATGAAAGAAATTCTTAGTAATAAAACCATGGTATTACGAGGATTTTACATAGTAATAGTATACAGGGATATATCAAGATCAATAGAACACCAAGTTGAACCCAAAAAAAAAAAAAAACTCATAACAGAAAAAAAATGATGCAGAGTAAGCAGTCTTGTAATTTGCAATCATACTTGAGTATATAAGATTGTTGCTGAAATATTAGTTCTATTTGTTTGGGTGCCGCTCTAAGTAAACCCATGGCAGTGATTTTATCCAATTTGTTCTTGTGATTTACAAGTGGCCAATCAAACAGGCTAAATACAATCACAACATTTGTTACTTAGGCCTCGTTTGGCAAGAGGCTATTTTAGCCAAAAAGTCAAAAAGTTACTAAAAAAGTCAAAAAGCCAACAACCCATATCAAAAAGTCAAAGATTCCCTTTTCTCTCTACTTTTTGCACATCTTTTCGTAAAAAGTCAAAAAGTTATCCCAAACATACTAGTTTTTTTTACATCACATTTTAGCCAAATAGCCAAAAAGTTACTAAATTAGCCTGTTCCCAAACGAGGCCTTAGTTACTATAAACTGCTCCAATTATGACCCACTGTATTAATTTCTGATTTTCCATATACAGTTGGTGCTATTTGTATTCCATTATCCACCCCCTTGTGCTCCACCTATATTTGAAATATGTTTCATAATAGGTCAAGTGCAAGCAGTGCCCACAGGGTGCTCATGATCCCACCTTTTTGATAACCATAGGCTGTTTCTGTTGTATTCTATTAGTCCCCTATTGTTTATTTATTTCTTTCAATCAACCTGATAAGGTTTATACTGGAATAATATAATGCAACAATAATATATATATATATACAAATACCATCCATAATTACTAAATAATTTTTAAAAAAATTAGGCATTTTAGTTCACAATTGAGAGCCAAGTTGTAGTCCATGCTTTTCATAGAATCAATATATATGAATCCAGTTTGGAGTGAATTGAAAAAGCAAATAATGGAAAGAAGAATGGAAAGGGAAAACAATGGAAAGGTGGAATATTTACTGTTGCATTTCATTCTCTTGCTGGATTGTATGTCTGAATCCCATGGCAATGCATAATAATATGTTTTCAAGCATCAAACAAACATCAAATTATCAATTACCGGAATAAAACGTATAAATACCTGTCAAACACAAGGTGACATTGACAAGGAGACAGAAAATGCCATTGTTTCTTGCCACACACATTTGCTGACCAACTATAGGACCTGAAAACGTCAGCATGTAGAGGAGTCCATGTACCTGCATGCAGAACTAATGATTTGCTGCTCACAATATGTGGACTAAAGAATCATTTAATCAAGGGCCACACTAAATCAATCTTGGATAAGAGAAAAACAGAAACAATAATATCCATATCTAACAATAAAAGGTTTATCAAATCTATGCTCAAACCTTTTGCTCCCATGTAAACAAAACGATAGTCAGAGCAACTTATTTCATTTTTCTCTTGGTAAGTATCAGGATCCTTATGCATACGATACTTATCAAGATATAAATTCAACCAGTCATCCTGGAAAAAGGGTGGCGTTGTGTATGCTAAATACTCTGGATACTCCTGAAAATTAGATTAAGGAGGATGTAAGGATCAGCCAAAAAAAACTGATAAAGCAATATTTTAGCCCCTAAGAAGTATGGACAGACACAGACACGTGTACGGACATGGAATGCGACACAATGATTTTCAAAAAATTAAGAAACAAATACGCAATGTGCTATATATATGATATTAATTTAGGGCTCAGAGATTCATCGATGTATATGTGGTGTATTTTTACTTTTTTCACTTTTTTTCTTTTTTATTTCCATATATTTTACTTTGTCGCCAAATCAACTTTCTAAAATTAGTATATATAAAAAAAAAAAAACACAATAGTGTCATGAGGTGAGTCCAAACATAGGACACGTGTCCATGAAGTGTCCCCAACATGTCCTGTAAAAAATTAATAATTAAATAAATTAAAACACTATGATAACTGTTTGATTTTGAGCTCTGCCTAATATTTGGCATCTATGAAGCATGGATGCTTCAAAAATATTGTTATACTTGTACCGGGTACTTATCGGGTACTGGTATTCATACCGATAAGGCTACATGCATATCGGATACTCGAAATACATACCGGGTACTTTTTATACGTTCTTTGGCAATTGGGTACTCCATGTGTACTTCATGAGTACATCGGGAGTATATCAACCTATGGGACATTGGTGGAGATACGTTTAATTTGTTAGGGAGTTCTTATTTACTTGAAATTATAAATCTTTTACTTGACGTGCCAGAGATGAAAGATGTATTATTCAATGACGAAACTGATGGAAGTGAAAACTAAAATTTTAAGTTTTCAAAATTTTGCTCAGCGTACTTTTGCAATGAAACTTTATTTTGTAAATTTTGCTATTTAATGACGTTAAAATAGCTTATAGACTTTGCTTTGGTATTAGTATTGTTGAAAAATGATTTCTCTTTTGATTTTGTAATTTCTCCTTTTAGTTTTGGTATTAAACTTTGATTTGTAGATTGAATCTCAAACTATAAATTATAAAAAATAAAAAAATTATTGACGTATCCCAACCGTACCCCTATCCTATTTTTTTTTAGGTCTTACCGTATCGGTGTACTCGTATCGTACCCATACCAGTATCTATACCCGCACCCGTATAACTTGGCATATGCCACTGAAAATTGACACCAAACTCCATTTAATGGGTTAATGACAATTTTACCTACTACCAACAAAACGTGTTACCATCAAATGTGCCTGGAGTCTATACAAGCCATATAAAAAAGAAAAATAAAAAAGATTCATATGTCAAATAAACAGCTTCATTTTCTCTGTTATTCTTTCATTACTTATTTTATTAACCTGGTCTACCTTTTAAATGAATCATACAATTGAAACTGTAAATAAATTATTGTTCCTGAAGGCCCATGTATCAGCCACCTATGATCACATAGTCCTTCCAAACTTGTTCCATGTACCATGAGAACTATTTGCAGTTCATCTACCTATTTAGATTGATTAAATGTTCACTCCAACTGAAATTTTTGACAATATCAAATAGCATGTTGGCTGTAACACAGGTTTTTTTTTTTTGGATAAATAAACTAATGCTGTAATACAGGTATTTAAAACAAAGAAAATGAAAAGCAGTTCCAAAACAACAACAAAAATAAAAGATAACTTGGATTCTGATACACACCTTTACAAAATGCCAGTCCTTCAAATATAATGGGGACTTGGCATCAAACTCATGGGTTGATGCATTATTGAACTCCTTAGAAGAAAACTCAAGCCAATAGTCGATGAACTCAGAAACTGACATTTCTACTCTCTTCTGATCTGTAAACTCTCTAGTACCACAGTCTGCAACCTGTAAGAGACAAGAATCACATGAAGTTTTCAAGTGAAAAGATACAGGATGCACTGCTAAATGTCATTGCAAAAAAAAAAAAAAAAAAAGAAGAAGAAGAAGAAGAAGAAGAAGAAGAAGAAGAAGAAGAAACCGACATAAAAAAATAAAAAATAAAAAAAAGCTCGACGTCTCAAGTTATTTGGTTCATTGAGATTATTTGAAAAAACTAAAACTATACAACCACACCAAATCTTTATATATATGTAAGAAGTCCAACACATGATTTAAAACCTAACTCCCAAGTGACATGCATATTGTTTTCCAATTCACCAAATTGGACGTGAGGATCAACCATTAGATGTGCAATATAGCCTGATGATATTCATGTTAGGTGATCCATAATTCCTGCCATTATACTGGTATTTCCCTGTCCTCAAATTTTTTCTAGCTTAGTTTTCTAAAATTAATGTTATAGTCATATAGTCATATAGAGAAGTGAAAAATGCACCTTGTTTACGCTCCATCAGCTCACATTAGAATGTTCCAGGCACAAACAGACTTTCATGCACACACAAAAATGCCGTTGCTAGCACAGACAGACATTGACTACATCAACATCTCTTCTTCGATGATGGCAGAACAAATTCAGTTCATTCAACTTCCTCTTAGTTTGTGTTTGTGCAAATGAGAAACACTTCCTCGAAATTTTAACAACTTAAAAATCGTTGTCCATAGACCTTAATGGGTATATTAACATCATTAATGTGGAAAATTCATAGTAATATTTCAAATAGCTATCTATCTAGACCTCAAATTCAATTTTCTCCAGCAAATCATTCACATAAGTATCTACATACGTACATGCATATTATACCGAAACAAGCAAAAATTTCCAGTGGGTATAAGCCCATTAGGGCATGTTTGATTGGGCCAATCATAGCATAGGACTGGATTATTAATTCATGTGACTCATATTCCATTGTTTCGTTGCAATTTTTATCATTGGGATTAGATTCACATGGACATTCAATGTAACAAAATTGATAATTTTTTGAATTCTACAACTAATAATACAAAACAAGCATATAATTGCGATTATATTTCCATGTCCATTGCAATATAAACATGAACAAAAGAGAATTATTTATCTCGATAATATAACTAATCTTACACTAATTTCATGAATTATTAATCCCCACACTATTAATCCTATGGCCTTAAGGTAAAACCCACATATATATATATATATGTATATATTGAATTTGGCAAGAATCACATACCTGAACTGTGGAATTACCAAAATGGGTAGAGAAGAAACTGAGATTAGGATGTCCATCGTCGAGGACCCAATCTTTACATGCCCTCCAACCATCCATGAGTCCAGTGAGAACAACTGGTTGGTTCTTCACGAGGTATCGCTCTACGAATTGACTGTAACTCAGCTCTTTTCCATTCACCTTCTCTATGTGTCCTCCAATTTTCAGACCCATTTTCTGGGTTTCAGTTTCTGTTGTGTTCTTGTTTGGGAGTAGAGAAAATAAAATAAAATAAAATGCCGCATTTTCGCTCTTCCCGGGTCGGGTTTCACAACCTGCCCGGTTGTCCCAGTTTTGTGGGTTTCATTATTTCGAGTTTCAGACTTAGGCCTTGTTTGGCATGGTTTAAAAAAGTCAAAAAATTAAAAAGTCATTATCTTATTTAAGTCACATCATCTTATTTAAATCATATCACCTCTCTAATATATCACTTCAAACCCAACCCATACATAACCCATATTTTATAAAAAGTCAAAAAGTACACTTATTTAGATCATTCCAAACTACCCCTTAGACCTCTTTTGGCATGATTCTGTTTTAGTCTAAGGCCTTATTTGTTATAACCTAAAAAATTTAAAAAGTCATTATTCTATTTAAATTATATCATCTTATTTAAGTCACATCACTTCTCTACCACATCACTTCAAATCCAACTCATACCTAATTTGTATTTCATAAAAAGTCAAAAAGTGCACCTATTTAGAACATCCCAAACCACCCCTAAAAGTCAAAAAGTTACTAAAAGTCTATAATTTAGGGCAGGTTTGGTATAGCCTAAAAAAGACAAAAAGTTAAAAAATTACTCAAAAAGTTAAAAAGTTATCACTATTTACCTAAAAAAAATTTAAAAAATCAATTTTCTAAATAAAAGTACAACTTTGATATCATCTATGTTGCGTTTGTTGACAAAAATGAAATGATTGGGTATAATTTTAGATGGTTGTTGTTCGGCCCGTGGGGGCCATCACGGGTCCTGTACGGGAAAGAAATAAACCTTATCGTATAATCCTGTTGATCAAGTCTGCGCTCATCCGTACGACGTCGCTTTATCACCTGAAAACACAAACGTGAGCTAGCCGGCGGGTGTGTGTCGGAAACCTCTCCGATGCCTAAGTCAGTAAGCTTGACAAATAGACAATAGCTCTGTGTATTCAGAAAACAAAGTTGTGTTACCTCTCCATAGGTGATGTCTGTGAGCTTTTATAGATTCCGTGTGGCACAATCCTAGTAGGACTTTTACTTCTCCATGCAGAGTCCTCCTAGGATTCATACTCCTGAAGGATAATGCTTATCCATCAACACCCCCCTCACTGCTTAAACCAAGTGAGATGGTTTTACCATGGCCGAACTACCATACGACCGAAGTAATACTACTATACTAGACAGATAGGTATGGCCGATCTAACTCTGAGTCCGGCTCTTCCTTTCCTTGTTTCTACCTCGGCCTTGAATGCTAAGACCGAGCTATCCATAAAAGTCTTGTGGGACTAACTCAATGTAAGTGGCCCATATACTTCGGTCAAGAGGACTCGACCGGGCTAACCGTAATACGTTGTGACCGAGATATTTCCGGGACCGGACTACCTAGTTAAGGCCCTTCTTACTCTGCCTTTCGTACTTCAGCCCATACCGGTCCATTGCTTAGCTTGGCCCAATTTATCTATATAAATTACCCTCTCAATTGCCCCTTAATTCCATCTGCGCAGCATGTTTGGGATTACCCGTCTCATCAGCTAAGCTAAAACCCCATAGTTTATCCAGCCGAGCTAAAAACCCTTTAGCTTCTCCAGCCGAGCTAACCTCAAACAGAGCTGTGCTTATCCGGTCAAAAATGTCCCTTTAACCACAGTAAATGCTACTCCAAATGCTTCCTTTCGATGCCGATTGGTCCTTCACGGTATCCACGCCGCCTCAGATTTCGTGAAGATTTGAACAGTCCCGCGCGTTTTCCATCTTTTACAAAACCATTCATTTTCTCTTTGAATTTTACCCTACCCTGTTCACTTTTTTCGTTCTTCCTCTGTGCTTCCACTTCTTCAACTACCAAGCTCGTGTTTCTTCATTGCTGCTACTGTTTCAATCTTCAGTTTCCTCCTCTTGCCCTGGTAAGTTACTTAGATCTCTTTTGTGTTTGTATTTGCTTCATCCACTGTAATTTGTTTCGTGTGTTTTTGCAAAACATATTTCTGTTTCTACTTTCCATTAGTCTTGTATTTTCTGGAAAAAATCTTCATAAGAACACTATGAATATCATGAAGCAACCTGTAGAACATAGTTTTGATCCATAAACTTGCCCCAACCGAACTAAGATACCGTTTGTGCTATATATGTAGATCAATCCAAACAATAACCGAACTAGAATGTGTAGGTATATCAGTAGTTTCAGTAAGTTACTAACTCCTGATTCATTTTAGCCAAGATAAACTCTCCGAACGAAGCTTCAACTTAGTAAACTAGAAACCCTGGCCTTCAACCGGGCTAAGCCTTGGGGGCTAAGCCAGCTTCCTTAGTTTGAACCGAACTAAGAAAGCTGCCCCTAGAGGCTTAACCGAGGTAACAAAACCCGAAGTTCAAATCGAGATAACAAACCCCACACACAAACCGATCTATCAAACCCCTTGCTCAATCCGAGCTACCAAGCATTTTGCTGAACCGAGATAAACCTGTAGCATCCCCCATAGGCCAAAGTAGGATTTCTTTATCTTTGCTTTGATTTTGTAGCACGGTCAACGATCTGTGCTTAACCCCTTTGTTTTCTACTTTGCAGACTTAGGTTGCCCAGGCACTCTTCCGCGCGCTCAACCGAACTACTGAGCACAGTTTTTCAACCGAACTAACTTATTCTTAATTTATAAACAAATGGGTAAATATAGATTTTTGGTAGAAACCCCAAGAGGCCTAGCCGAATTCCGTAAGGATTACAATATCCCTGACGAAGTACAACTTGTCTTAGCTAAAAAAGATGTCACACCATGGAGGAATGAGGGCTTCGTACCTTTTACCCTCATTTCAATAATAGAAACCGGATTAAGATTTCCAGTCCAGCCATTAATTTGTGAATTCCTTAGACAAACACGACTATGCCCAACCCAGCTTTCCACCAATTCATACCGTATCATAATGGGAATAGCCGAACTAAACCGCCAAGCCGGTCTTAACCTAGGTTTAGCCGAAATATTTCACCAATACTCCATAGGCTCCAAAGAAGACGGCTGGGTTTATTATCTAAGAATATGCCGCAACCAAGAGAAAATAATAAAAGATATGCCGGATAAAGACCTGAATGATGATGATTTTTTCTGGGTGTCTGGGAATTTTGAAGATCATCAAGCCCAGATTCCTAGCCGAAGAATAAACTGGAAAAAAGGAGAACTCGGTATAAATACTTCGGTTACATATAATGCTTCTCTTTTATTTCGGTTTTCCGTTCTTGAACCGAACTAACAGTTCAACTTTTCTCTGTAGACTCAACCCACCTTCATTCGTTGTACAGCTACCCCAACCTAGGTACTCTGCGCGCCGCACTACGGGTTAAAGAAAGAAGTTGGGCCAAACTTCTAAAATTCGAACCGACCTATAGATACAGCGGTCGCCGAAAAGCCAAAGTGACCGACTTTCTCCTAGAAGACGCCCCAGAACCGGACCCAACTTTACCCCAGATCAATCTAGTGCCACTGACCGCCGAACAAGAGATGGCCAAAAGGGGCAGACTGAAGGCCCTGCTGACCGTAACAAATCCAACCGAGGTACCATAAACTGGTCGGACCACTGAGACCGTGGTAGCTCTCCCGTCTCAACAGCCATCCTCATCTCGTCCAAGTAAGCGTGCCCGGACTAGCCGAACCGAGCGACGCCTTGCTGATGAGGATGAGGCCATTCTGCCACCAAGTCCTCCTCCAAGCCCTCAACCGGAGCAGTTTGACCGGGCTGGCTCCACCAAATAGGTTTCCAATCTTACCTTCGCCAACCGAGATATACTGGATTCTGACTCGGTTGTCGCTGAGAAGGATCACTTGATGGCTTTCAACCTAGCCAAGAGTGTATGCCTTCCCAAAGACATGGAGCACCATCAAAAGCAACTTAACACCGAACTGAAGGCCATCCGGTCTTCAACAAAATCTATGATCTTGGTATGTAACACTGTCCTTTTTTTATCTGTCTAATTTTTCCAACTTTCACTTCGGCTCAAGGGAAGTCTATGTTTTGTCAGGCCATTCAGAAAAACAACATCACTCACAGGAGAGTGATAGAGCTCAGGAGGACAACAAGGCAAGCCGTGGCAGAAGCCGATGCAAAGACGGCTGAGCTAGAAGAGGCCAGAAAGCAAATGGCCGAACTACGAGCTGAGAACGGCCGGCTGACCGGACTGGTTAGTTCGGCCGAAGCAGAAAAGAAAAAGGCTGCCATTGAGCTGAAAGACAAGTACCTGCGCGAACTGGCGAAGCTTGAAAAGAAGAAAAATACCGAGATAACCCAGCTGAAGGAGAGCATAAAAGGAGCCGAAAAGCAAGGCTTCAAGAAGGCAGAGGATGCTTATACCCAGCAGTGCGAAGCCGCCAAGGATCTGTTTTTCAAGTGCGGCTGGAGGGCAGCTGTGGAGAAGCTCGGTCTCGGTCTTGAGACCGAGGTCTACAACTCTCCGGCCTACTGCATACCGAGCTCCCTAGCGGAGTACGCTGCTGCCCTTCAGCAGCAATTTCTTGAAGGTTCAGGCTCTGATGAGGACTCTGCCTTTGAGGATACTCCGGTGGTCAATGCTGACCAGACAGTTCGTGTGGAGCCCACGGTGGAAGGCCTGATCATTGAGCAACCAGGTGAAACCGTGCTTCCGATCGAGACCACTCTTGTGACCGAAACCGAGCTCCCTCCTGAAGCCGGTCTTCGAGTTGATGCTGATGCTGAGTTTGACGCTGAGATTGATGATCTTTTCAACTGATTGTCTTTTTTCTTTTCTTTTGTTACGGACTTGTAACCGGGCTGCGGCCCTTCATTTTTACTTGTTTTGCATTTTAATGAAAAATCTTCTGTGCTAACTCTTACTCTGGTTTTGTTGTGGATGTTTGTACTTGTAATGCATTTTCTGTTTCCATTTCAATTTGCTTTCCTGTTTGAGCATGCTTTCTTGCAACATTTTTTGACCGAGATATCGTATTTCGGTTTTTGCTATTTAATCTTACTAGCCAACCACTCTTTAGTCAATATAACTATCTCGGCTGAAGAGTACAAAGAGTTGTTTTAATCCAGCCAACCACTCTTCAGCCATAAACTTGCTTCGGCTGAAGAGTACAAAGAGTTGGTTTAATCCGGCTAACCACTCTTCAGCCATAAACTTGCTTCGGCTGAAGAGTACAAAGTGTTGGTTTAATCCGGCCAACCACTCTTCAGCCATAAACTTGCTTCGGCTGAGGAATACAAAGAGTTGGTTTAATCCGGCCAACCACTCTTCAGCCATAAACTTACCTCGGCTGAAGAGTAACAAGTGTTGGTTTAATCCAGCCAACCACTCTTCAGCCATACCCTTACTGCGGCTGAAGAGTAACAAGTGTTGGTTTAATCCAGCCAACCACTCTTCAGCCATAAACTTACTGCTGCTGAAGAGTATAAAGTGTTGGTTTAATCCAGCCAACCACTCTTCAGCCATAAACTTGCTTCGGCTGAAGAGTATAAAGAGTTGGTTTAATCCGGCCAACCACTCTTCAGCCATAAACTTACTTCGGCTGAAGAGTAACAAGTGTTGGTTTAATCCAGCCAACCACTCTTCAGCTATACCCTTACTGTGGCTGAAGAGTACAAAGAGTTGGTCTAATCCAGCCAACCTCTAAGTTGGTTTTTCCAGCCAACTTAGAATACATTGTTTGGTTATTTCGATCAAATGTCCTGCAACCTGGATCCTTATCCTGGGCTTAGAAGGGGTGTTGGTTTAGTCCAGCCAACCTCTAAGTTGGTTTTTTCCAGCCAATTTAGAATAAAGTGTTTGGTTATTCCGACCAAACGTCTTGCGGCCTGGATCCTTATCCTGGGCTTAGGAGGGGTTCATAGTTGGTTATTCCGGCCAACTATGTTTACAATGCTCCTAACTTACTAAAGTTACCTTTTACTGAAAACAATTATGTTGAAAAGAATCGACTTGTTTTATTGAGAAAGTAAAAAATTACATATGCTTAAAAAGAAAAAGGCTAAAAATAAAATAACTTGAGATTGGCAGTAATTGCTTTGCCGTCCTCATCTTCTAAGTGGTATGCCCCTTTGCCTGTTAATCCGACCATTTTGTAAGGTCCTTCCCAGTTAGGCCCTAGCTTGCCATCTCCTGGTACCAAGGTATTTCCCATTACTTTGCGCAGTACCCAATCTCCGATCTTGAATTGCCTTGGATGCACTGTTTTGTTATACTTTCTGGACAATTCTTGTTGGTAGGAGGCGATGTGAACTAATGCTCTGTCTCTTCTTTCTTCTGCAAGGTCAAGCTCCAATGCTATGGCTTCGCCATTTAAGTCTGGGTCAAAGTTTTCGCTTCGAATTGTGGGGAGGCCAACTTCTAATGGGATGACTGCTTCCATGCCATAAGCTAAGGAGAATGGTGTTTCCTCTGTTGATCGGCGAGGTGTGGTGCGGTAAGCCCATAAAACATGAGGGAGTTCTTTTGCCCATTTGCCCTTTGCTCTCTCTAATCTTTTCTTCAATCCATCCAAGACTACCTTGTTTGATGCCTCTGCCTGACCATTTGCTTGGGGATATGCTGGTGTAGAATTGTAGAACTTTATCTTGTATTCTTCACAAAAGCCCCTGAAAATCCTACCGTCGAATTGAGTGCCATTGTCTGATATCAGTGCCTTGGTATGCCAAATCGAGTGATGATATTCTGCCAGACAAACTTTTTCACATCTTTTTCCTTGATTGACGCCAAGATTTTTGCTTCCACCCATTTTGTGAAGTAGTCGGTTGCTACAAGGAAGAACTTCCTGTTGCCGGGTGCTGTTGGAAGTGGTCCTACTATGTCCAATCCCTATATTGCGAAGGGCTATGGACTAGTTAGAGGTAGAAGTTCTCTGGCAGGTTGGTGTATTTGATGTGCGAACTTTTGGCATTTTTCGCACTTTTTGACATATTTCTTGGAATCTGCTTGCATGTATGGCCACCAATATCCTTGCGAGATTGCTCTGTATGCCAGTGATCTTCCCCCTTGATGGCTGTCGCATACACTCTCATGTATTTCGAACATGAATGCTTCCACTTTGCTGGGGTGAACACACTTTAGGTAAGGTCTTGAGAACAACTTTTTGTACAATGCCAAGGATGGAGAGAGCCAAAATCGCTGCGACTTTGCTTTTATTTTGTTGGCTTCTTTCTTTTCTTCCGGTAGGGTGCCGTCTTTTAGGAACAGTATGATGGGATTCATCTAAGAAGGGCCTAACTCTGCACAACATACCTCTTCTGCTTCGGGGTCTTTAATGCTTGGTCTAGGTAGGTAGTCGATCAGCAATGGATGAGGGATGGAGGTGTCTGCCATTGAGGCAAAGCACCGCTAGTTAAATGCTCGCTTCATTGCTTTTCCTCCCTACCGATTTGTTCTATCCTGACTACATCAAATTTTTTGACCTCTGTTCTGACCAACTCTTAGTACTTGGCCATCCTGTCATCCTTCGCTTCGTAGTCACCAGATATTTGGTTTACCACCAGCTGTGAGTCGCTGTAGACCATTAGCTCAGTGGCCTTCATGTGGCATGCTGACTTGAGACTTGCAAGAAGTGCTTCATACTCTGCTTCGTTGTTTGATGCTGGGAAGCCAAGGTTGATCGCCTGCTCCACTACTAAGCCGTCTGGAGAGATGAGGACTATGCCAAGCCCTGCTCCATGCCGGTTGGATGCTCCGTCCATGAAGAGCTTCCACATCTCTCCTACGAACAACTTCCAGTAAGTAGAGGGATCAGATGATGCCTTGGGATCTTCCTTGTTGCTGGTGTCTTCTTCAAGGTCCATGCTTGCTGTCTGCCCCTCGCCATCTGGTTGTACCAAGTCTTGTCTTGTTGGTGAGTCTTGACTTGGTGTAGCATGGTTTGCTTTTTCCTTCCTTGCTTTACTCTGGTCTGCTTTGGGGCCTGACCGAGTTGCCAGTACTAGGGGTTGCGTTATTCCGACGTCAACTTCCATCCCTAGTTCGGTTGCTTCAGTCAAGTCGACTGGGTAGATATGATGACTTCCTGGGGTGAATTTTGCGACGAAGTCTGCCAATGCTTGTGCCTTTATTGCGGTTCTAGGTTGGAACTTGATGTCGTATTGCCCCAACTTAACTGCCCACTTTAGAATTCGTCCAGAGAAGTTCGCCCTTTCAAACAAAGCCTTTAATGGGAAGGCTGTGAGGACAACTATGGTGTGGGCGTGAAAGTAGTGCGATAGCTTCCTCGAGGCCATCATCAAGGCCAATGCCAGTTTTTCCAGTGGCAAGTACCTTGTTTCGGCGCCCAGCAATGTCTTGCTGACATAATAGATGGGCAGATGTTGGATTCCTTCTGCACGGACCAATATTGCGCTAATTGCGTGTTGTGAGACTGCTAGGTACAAGAATAGTTCTTCTCCAGGAATTGGGGTTACAAGTAGTGGTGGAGAAGACATGTATTCTTTCAAGCTTTCCAGAGCTCGGTCGCATTCGTCGTCCCACTCAAACTTGGCCTTTAGAGCATGGAAGAATGGTCGTAGTTGGTCTAACGAAATTATGATGAACCGATTGAGCGTTACCATGCCGTGAGATCGCACTTCTTTTACTGAGTTTGGTCTCTCCAGATCCTGGATAGCCTTGATCTGAGATGGGTCTGCCTCGATACCCCGGTTGGTCACCAAGAAGCCTAGGAATTTGCCAGATCCTACTCCGAATGCACATTTCGATGCGTTGAGGCGTAACTTGTGCTTTTTCAGGATCTCAAACATCTCACCTAGGTCCTTGAGATGGTCAATCTCATCCTTGCTCTTGACCACCATATCGTCGATGTAAGCCTCCATTGTTCTGCTTAACAACGGCTCAAACATCTTGGTGACCATTATCTGGAATGTCGCCCCTGCGTTCTTTAGGCCAAAGGGCATGACCTTGTAACAGTATAGTCCTCTTGGAGTTGTGAAGGATGTCACTTCCTGATCTGGTTCATGCATGGCGATTTGATGGTAGCCTCTGTATGCATCTAGAAAGCTGAGTCGGTTGTGCCCTGCCGTTAGGTCTACCAATTGATCTATCTGTGGTAGAGGAAAGCTGTCTTTTGGGCACGCCTTGTTGACTGTTTTGTAGTCGACGCAGACACGCCACTTGCCATTCTTTTTAGGCACTACGACTGTGTTGGAGATCCATCTTGGGTAGTGCACCTCTTTTATTGCTCCTATCTCCAGTAGGTTCCCTACTTTTTCCGCCACTATTTCGGCGTGGTAGAGTGCCGATCTGCGGGTGTGTTGAATGATTGGTCTAGCGGATGGGTGGACATTGAGTTGGTGACAGATGAAGTTGGGATCAATGCCTGGCATGTCGTATGGTATCCAGGCGAACACTTCGATGTTAGAGGTCAAAAATTCCAAGACCTCTAATCTCTCAGTGCTGGACAACGACGAACCGAGCAAAAAGAACTTATCTAGGTTCTTTTCATCTATTCTTACCTCTACCAAGTCTTCTACTGCTTTCTAGCTAGCCGCTTTGCCAACATCTGCGAACAGTTCATTACTCTCAGGTTCTTCCACCGAATGAACGTATCCTTTGGCAGCGCGGCTGCCATTTACCGTTACAAAGCACTGCTTCGACATGATCTGGTCTCCATAGACTTCTTCTATTACTCCGGTGTCGTTGGGGAACCGCATTACTTGGTGGTAGGAGGATGCCACCGAGTGCATGGCATGCAGTCATGTTCTGCCCAAGATGATGTTGTAAGTGGAGGGGACCTTCAGCACCCAGAACTCCACTTGTTTTGTCACACTCCCTGCTCTGACTGGGAGGATTATTTTGCCAACGGGCCATTCTGGTATGGAGTTGAATCCGATCAGGGGAGATACGGCAGGTGCCAAGTCTTAGTCTTGTAGCTTCAGTTGTTTGAATGTTTCGTAGTACATGATTTCACATGAACTACCCTGGTCAATCAGAATCCGCTTGACGTCAAAATCCTTGACTCGGAGAGTGACGACCAGGGCATCATTGTGAGGGCAATATGTCCTTGCCAAGTCTTTATCCGAAAAAGACATGACATTCGTGGCCTCTGTCTTCCCCTTCTTTATGGCAGGTTGGGCACTTAGCACTTCTCTCAAGTGCTCAGCCTTTTTAATTGATCCTCTGAGCTCGCATACACGCTCAGGTTCGAAGACTCCATGTATCACATTGATAACGCCTTGAGGTGGGGCGTCGATCGGCATCTTGTTGGAGTTATTGTGGTCCTGGGGGGCTGGTTGCGCCCCTCCTTCAATGTATTTATCTAGGTGGCCTGCTGCCACCAACTCCTCCAGGTGCTGCCTCAATGGCGTGCAATTTTCAGTGCGGTGCCCCTTTTCTTTATAGAAGGTGCACCGTGACCTGTCATCGTAATCCTTCTGAACCTCGCCTAGCTTGGCTGGCCACTTGACAAAAGGCTCGTCTCGAATCTCACTAAGTATTCGGTAGATTGGTTTCTTGAATACCGTGGTTATGGCAGTGCGGACTCTCAACCATCTTTTGTCCTGGTCTTCTTCGTTGTCTTTTCTGCCACGTCCGTTTCTGTTTGGACGGCCTACCGCGTTGATCTTTGCTGAGGTTTTCTTTTCTGGTGCTGTGGTCGGGCCAAATTTTTCTTTGGCACGTGCGCCATCCTCTTCCACCCTTATGTGCTGATGCACTCTTTCCATCAGGGCTTCCATGGTGAGGGGTGGTGTCATGGTGATAGAGTCCCTTAGTCTGTTCCTGACTAGAAGGCCTCTTTTGTACTGTGCAATGGCGAGATTGGTGGGACAGTCCCCAATCTGGTTGAAGGTCTCCCAGTAGCGACTGTTATAGGATCTTAGGGTCTCCTTGTCACCTATGTCGATGGAGAGTAGCTGGTCAATCTCCACCGGGGTTTTAGTGTTTGCTCGGAACCTTGTTACGAACGCCTCCGCTAATTGTGCCCAAGAGGCTATGCTGCCCTCTGGAAGTTTCTCAAACCAAGTCAAGCCTAGGTCGCCAAGGCTAGATGGGAAGATGATGCACATCAAGGCCTCGTTCTGCCGGTATACAGCAATGACCTGGCGAAAGTGGCTCAGGTGTGAGTAGGGGTCCGTCTTCCCTTCGTATGTAGTGAATTTGGGCTGTAGGAAGCCTGATGGTAGGGGTGCATTCTCTATCGTCGGAACGAACAGTGAGGTCTGTAGTCTTGCCAATGCCTTGTCCGTTGGTTCAGAGGCGGGCGCCAGATAGCATTCCTACCTCGACGCCTGCGGCGTTTGAGGAGCCAACCGTAAGGCAAAAACTCTATGCGATCACGTGCCTGGCGTCCTCCTTCCATCGTGGCCTTCTTTCTAGCATGGATCGAGGTCGGACGATCCGGGCAACTCGTCGCTAGACCTTGTGCAGTGCGTATCGAGGGCCAATATGTGCTTCCCGGTGTATGACCTCAGATCTCGCTGCGTCTCGCACTGGAGTGACGAGTTCTGGAAGATCTGGATTGTGTGTTGCCTGTCCTAAGGCTCTTGTTCTCTGCTTGAGAGGGTGTAGTATTCCTACTACGACTTTCCGAGTGGCGAGGGGGCGTCTTGTTTGTGCGCCCCTCTCTTGTCGCCACTTGCTTTCCCTTCACCTGGCGTTTTCGAGTTTCCATGTCCGCCGCCAGTCGACGTATCAACTCATCCTACTCTTTGACGCGATCCTCCAGAGCCTGGGGATCAATCCTCCGCCTTTGTCTCTCTGGACTTTGCGAACGAGAATGATGGGGGCTATCAGTCCGCCTTCTCCCTCTTGTATCCCTCATGGAATTCTGCCTTTGTGATTCCAAGTTCGCCATAGGAGGGACAAGAGGTAGACCTTCGCGCCTTGCGCCTCCTTCTGGTGTTAGTCCGTCAATGGCGGATTGTGGCAACTCTTCGTTGTGCGCCATTGATTTTGGAGAGGAAAAGCTTGATCAAGAGGTTTTGTTCTTGTCTGTATTCCCACAGACGGCGCCAATTGTACGGGAAAGAAATAAACCTTCTCGTATAATCCTGTTGATCAAGTCTGCGCTCCTCCGTACGACGTCGCTTTATCACCTGAAAACACAAACGTGAGCTAGCCGGCGGGTGTGTGCCGGAAACCTCTCCGATGCCTAAGTCAGTAAGCTTGACAAATAGACAATAGCTCTGTGTATTCAGAAAACAAAGTTGTGTTATCTCTCCATAGGTGATGTTTGTGAGCTTTTATAGATTCCGTGTGGCACAATCCTAGTAGGACTTTTACTTCACCATGCAGA
This sequence comes from Camellia lanceoleosa, assembly GCA_025200525.1. Classification (NCBI taxonomy): domain Eukaryota; kingdom Viridiplantae; phylum Streptophyta; class Magnoliopsida; order Ericales; family Theaceae; genus Camellia; species Camellia lanceoleosa. Next base: position 109,755,595 of record CM045759.1, read on the forward strand.
GTCCTCCTAGGATTCATACTCCTGAAGGATAATGCTTATCCTTCAACACCCCCCTCACTGCTTAAACCAAGTGAGATGGTTTTACCATGGCCGAACTACCATACGACCGAAGTAATACTGCTATACTAGACAGATAGGTATGTCCGATCTAACTCGAGTCCCATTTCCTTTTGTTTCTACCTCGGCCTTGAATGCTAAGACCGAGCTATCCATAGAAATGCCGAGCTGGACTAACTCAACAGAACTGAAGTGGCCCATATACTTCGGTCAAGAGGACTCGACCGGGCTAACCGTAATACGTTGTGACCGAGATATTTCCGGGACCGGACTACCTAGTTAAGGCCCTTCGTACTCTGCCTTTCGTACTTCGGCCCATACCGGCCCATTGCTTAGCTTGGCCCAATTTATCTATATAAATTACCCTTTCAGGTCCCATTTTGATAATTTGAATCGTTCAATGTGTAGAGCTCGTCGAGTACTATATATCTGTCAAAAATTACATTGATCGAATATCGATAACTGCATGATCAAATCAGTTATGTACAACAAATGGATGGTGTTATAATTAACGATTGAAAAAAAACAAATCTGATCAGATTGCTATCGATATCCGATCAACGTGATTTTTTTATAGATATATAGTACTCAACGAGTTCTACACATTGAACGGTTCAGATTGTCAAAATGGGACCAGTGATGATCCTCTCGGGTCGAACAAAATCGTCCAGTGCAATGCCCGAAAAGTAGCCAATAATTTCTTACTCCCATTTCACTCGTGCAGATTGTACGGCTGTGGCCCACACCTCTCCAATCTTCTCCTACACACTTCTTTATATAATTTTTTAATACACATTTTTTCATAAAAAGTCAAAAATTGTTTGGGAAGCTTGGTTTGGGGTTTTTTTTGGCTATTTTAGCCACAAAAAACAAAATAGGCTATTTTAGCCACAACAAACAAAACATCACATTCAACCCATAATCATTACACTCTTCTCTCACAAAAAAAGTCAAAAAAGCCAAAAAATCAAAAAGCCCTTCCCAAACCAAACTTTTTAGCCCAGGCTAAAATAGCCAAAAAAGTCAAAAAGCCAAAAAGCCAACCCACTTCCCAAACGGAGGCTCAAACATCTATATTTTTTTCCTCAACTTTTTACTCTAAAAAGACAAAAAGTGCACTCATTTAGGACACCCCAAATAACCTCTTATATAAAAAAGTTAAAAATTTCATTTTTTCTCTACTTTTTACACATTTTTTTTATAAAAAATAAAAAAAATCATTTTAAACATACTAATTTTTTACCTCATATTTTAACAAAAAAATTAAAAATTTACGAAAATAATCTGCTCCAAAACGAGATTGATTCAAATTTTTTCGTGTGGGTGTTGTGCTGTAGAATAATGTTTATATATAGAATAAATTTAAAAGTACAAAATGATAATTCTATATTATTTCTGGTAATTAGGTCTAGCCCATAGTATTAATGTTTGGGATACTTATGTGTAGGTTCTAATAAATGAATTTATTATCTAATAAGTTCTATAGAAAAAAATTGTCATAAAAAAAGTCACAATTGTAAGTTTTAGTGACAATTTATAAAATCATGAAAAAAAAGTTACTAATTGTTAATTTTTAGCGATGTATGTAAAAAATTATCACATAAAAAATTATTTTTAACGATAATTTTATTAAAATTTATTTTTAATAAAATTTGATAAAAATTAAATTTAACTATTAAAATCTATTAATAATTTAACTTTTCAATGTTTGAGGACCGAACAGCCCGAACTTCTATACTTCAATTTATTGATTTAAAAACAACAAATAGCTAACCAGGTGAGTCATCCGGCTCTCATTCACGAAAACATATAAAAAAAAAAAAAAAAAACTGTTTTTTTGGCCCAATCACAGGGCGCCACCTCACTGGGGGTCAACCCCCAGTGGGTGTAGGAGGCATTTCTGTTAAAAAAAAATCTTTTTAAAGTGATAAGCAGACAAAAGGCTCCAAAAACATAATACATGCACGTGAGATAACAAAATATTTGCACACGTAGTTGCGAACATGTTCGCATATATATATATGTCATATTTGTACATTATATATTTGGAACTTTTTATACTCTTAAAATTTTCCTTATAAGCTTGTTTGTTTGACCGCGTAGATGGTGGGATTGGATTGTGTATAAGCCGGGTTCCACCCATGACATGTTTGTTTTTTTTTTTTGATAACAGAGGCTTAAGGGAAAACAACCCAAACAAAACACAAAATAAAACCAAAACTAGAGCTCCCTAAGCAGAATAGCCAGAGCAGGAGGGGGGTGGGAGACCCAATCAAGAGGTAGATGGCCTTGGAGAGAAGCTTGAGCAACCCAGTGAACTACTTTGTTGGCTTATCTAGGAACCCAGCAGAAAGAAAACTCCCCTTGCGCTGCCAGACGCTGAATGTCGGTGAACACAGATCCACATTCCCACGGAGGAACACCTTCTGAAACACACAACTGGATGACTGATTTGTTGTCCCCTTTAATTTCGACTTGGGAGAGGTTGCGAGTATTTGCGAGAAGGCATGCAGAACGGCAGGCTAAAGCTTCTCCCTAAAAGGATGATGAGACACGACAAGAGCTTGTAAGGCCATCAATTAACTTCCCCTCTGAGTTCCTTAGCATAACCGCGATAGAGGCCAATGAGGAGTCCTTCTTAATCGCCACATCACAGTTAATTTTAAAGGAACCAGGCGGCGGGGCTTGCCAAACCAACCTCCGCTGGGGATGCTCACGCGTAAGCTGAGGGTGCACCACCGGTAGAAGATTAGGAGCAGATTCATACTCCAGTTTGGCCACTCGAGCTCGATGTAAAGTCGAGGAGGGCTCAATGTTGATATGGTTGAAAACAAAGTTGTTTCGATCCTTCCAAATAAACCAACCGATCCAGATAATAAGACTGAAAAAAGAACCCAATTTTGAATGCGTTCTTAAAGTTTGCATCATATCGCACATCCAGTGGGGAATCGAGAAAACAGGACCTCCCTGCCCATCCAGTTTTAAATCACATCCAAACCAAATGACACGCACCCAAGCACATCCAAAAAGCAGATGTTTCGCAGATTCCGGCACACTTTGGCAGATTGGGCACAAGTTGGACTCCGCACACCAGCGCTTGCACAAGTTTTCTTTCGTCGCTAGCACATTTCTGCACACCCTCTACCAAAAATGCTTGAGCTTGGGAGGGAGCTTTAGGTCCCAAAGCATCTTCCACATGTCGCTTGGGGGCTGAAAAGAGGAGGATGGATTACTAGACTGAGATGTGCTGAGTTCTTTCATGGCAATGTGGTACCCCGATCGAACCGAGTATATCCCTTTCAAATCAAAGTGCCAGATAAGGGAGTCTGGAGTGGGATTCAACGCAATAGGAATTGAGCTAATGGCCTCCACTTCTGCTTCAGATACACAAAGGCGAAGAGCAGCCACCTTCCACTTCTTAGACGTGGAGTCAATGGCATCACACACTGTCTGGAAATCATTTCCCCTAGGCTTAGGGGAGGTCACCTTAAACCCCGGAACAGATGGAATCCATCTGTCCTCCCAGAATTTTGCCTCGGTTCCACTATTAACTTGCCAACGAATGCCTTGCCGTAAAATATCCCTGCCTTGTAAAATGCTCGCCCAAGCCCAAGATGCCCTCCGGCCTTTAGAAGCTTCCATAAAATTTGAGTGCGGGTAATAGATGCCTTTCATAACACGCCCACAAAAAGAGTTCGGGTATCGCACCAAACGCCAACCTTGGCGAGCTAATAAAGCCAGATTAAACTGATGGAAATCTCGAAAGCCCAAACCTCCCTCTAATTTTGACAAACTCAACAGCCCCCAACTGGTCTAGTGAATCCCTCTGCCTTCCGGATCACCACCCCACCAAAAGTTGCTGATATAGAAATTGAGCTTTGTGCAGAAGTTTTTTGGAAAGGCAAAGCACGCCATCGCATAGGCTGGAATAGCTTGAACCACCGCTTTAATAAGCGTTTCCTTCCCTGCTTGAGATAGCAACTTCTGCTTCCAACCTTGAATCTTTGAGATAACCCTTTCAATCAGGTACTCGTAGGCTTCAGCTTTTGAACGACCCCAAAAGGACGGTAATCCTAGATATCTCGAATCCGGCTGAGAGAGATGGAAACCTGAGATACTGCAAATAGAACTACATACTGCAGGTGGTGTATTCAAAGAGAACTGCACGCTGGATTTGTCAAAATTTATCATCTGCCCCGAGGCTGCGCAGAAGGTTTGTAGGATGTGTAAAAGATGTTGGCATTCACTTACCTTCGCCTTGAGAAACAAGATCATATCATCAGCAAAAAACAGGTGGGAAAGAGTAGGGCAGAGCCTAGCAATTTTTAAACCTGAAATCTGATGATTCCTGAGGCTTCGAGTTAAGAGATTAGATAGAACATCAGCAACAATAATAAACAAATAAGGAGACAGGGGGTCCCCTTGCCTCAGCCCACGCCCTGGATTGAAGGAAGCCCTTTTCTCACCATTTGCAAATAGGGAGAAAGTAACAGTGGACACACATTCCATTACCCATTGGGTCCATATAGGATGAAAACCCATTTTCCGAAGCACCTTGGACAAGAAATCCCATTCTACCCGATCATAGGCCTTGTTGAAGTCGAGCTTGATCGCCATATGACCTACTGACCTGCGTTTCTTTAATCTCAAGGAGTGAAAGGCCTCATGGGCTACCAAAATGTTATCCTGAATCAAGCGGCCCGGAACAAAAGCTGACTGATTAGGGGAGATTAGGTGTTGTAAAATCTTTTTCAAATGATTGGCGAGGATCTTGGTTATGACCTTAAGGATGAAGTTGCACAAACTAATTGGTCGAAACTGGGACAGCTTTGTAGGATGGGACAACTTGGGAATAAGGATTAAATTAGTCTGGTTTAACTCTTTAAGCAATTTACCCCCCAAGAAAAAACTTCTCACTGCCTGACAAACACTCTCACCAACTTCTGACCAATAGGTTTGATAAAAAAACCCAGGAAATCCATCCGGCCCTGGCGATTTGAGCGCTCCCAATTGGAACACTGCTGTTCGAATTTCATCCTCACTTACTGGGGAAATCAATTGGCGGTTCATGTCTTTAGTAACTAGCGGTTCCACCCCAAGAAGCATGTCTCCAAAATCATGGGGTCCACTGCTCGAAAAGAGAGTAGAAAAATAGGAATGCATATGTTGGTTTATCTCTGGATCTGTTTTAAGCCATCTACCCGTATCCAATTGGAGTTGGGTTATTTGATTTCTTTGTCTGCGTTGAATCATGGAGGCATGAAAAAACTGAGAATTGTGGTCCCCATAGTTCAACCAACGGATCCGCGATCTTTGATGTAGAAACATTTCTTCCCGGGCAAGCATGATCTCTAATTCACTCTGAACTGCACTCTGATGGGTCAGATTATCGGCTGTCCGGGGCTGAGCTTGGAGGGATGCCAACTTCGATTTAAGCTTTGAAATCTAAATTTTGGTGTGTCCAAAGTGTTCCTTACTCCAAGCTCGGAGCCCGTCATGACAAGATTGTAGCTTCTTGACTAACTGAAACATAGGAGAGCCCACTGGACGGATACCCCACGACATTCTGATCACATCAACACATGAAGGACTAGTAGACCACATGGATTCGAACTTGAAATATCTAGGAATTTTCTTTAGAGGCACACAACAGTTTAGAACCACAGGGCAATGATCAGATCCAAAAAGAAGTTCATGAAAAACCTGGGCCCGTGGGAAAAGAGTTCGCCACTCAACTGTAGCAACAGCCCTATCCAATCGTTCCCGAATATGTTCGCCTCCCCTCTGGTTATTTGACCAAGTGAAAGGAACCCCTTTAAATTCTAAATCCATCAGCTCACAAGATGAGAGTAATGCTTGGAACCATTGGAGTTGAGACATGCGGCACTCCGCTCCCCCTTCCTTTTCCTCAATCCAGCCTATCTCGTTGAAGTCACCAATACAGACCCAAGGATATCTGTTAGATAAAGCTATATTTTTAAATTGATCCCAAAAAGCCCTACGAGTGGAGCACTGAGGAGGAGCGTAAATAAAGGTTGCTGCCCAAGTAACAGAGATATCCGACAGAGAAATAACCGTTCTGATCATGTTTTTGGATTTAAACCTCACATCTAGATGTAAGCTATCCATCCACCACAGTGCCAAGCCGCCCGATAGCCCTTCAGGCTCAACATAGCATTTGTTGGTAAAATGAAGTCGTCTGCGAATTCTTTCTAAGGAAGCAGAGTTATTCTTGGTTTCCATCAAAAAAACCACTTTGGGGCGATGGGTTGCAACCAACCCTCGGAGGATCTGGACTGTCAGGGCACGTCCCAAACCCTGACAGTTCCAGCTTATAATTAACATGGTGGCTGTGGCTGTTTTGGGCTAGCCACCAGAGCCCGATCATCACATGCAAGCGACCAATGAGGAGGGAAAGATGAAGGAGCTTGTGACCCAAACTCACCCATTCTATCAAGGGACATATCTAGTTCCAAAGACATTGGGACACCATTCACCATATGTGGAGCTGCATGAACTGGAACCTCAACGAGACCACAATTTGCATCTTTTTTACCTCGGTGGGAACCTTTCTTGCCCCGGGATCTGCTTCTGCCTCTACCTACAAACACATCTTGAGCCCGAGAAGATATCAAGGGGACATGCACAGCATTTTCCAGAACATTAGAAGCCACTTCCGTTGTGTTTGTTTCTCTGATCAGTTTAGGAGGCTTCCTAGAAAAATTGAAATCCTCTTGGGCTTTACGTTTTAGAGTTAAACTGTTGAAAACACAGGACATGCACTCGTCAAGGACTTTTGTTTTGAGATCCATGCGGGTTGGGCTAGCAGAGGGGCTGATCTCTTCAATCCCTATTTGGCTAGAATAGGGGTTAAGTAAGATGGGCCGAAGGGAAGAGTCCAGAGGTCTATCATTTGGTTCTGTGACAAAGTATTGGAGCCCAGATAGAGTCATCGGCCCAGGTTTGGGGAAATCCAGCCGTGCTGAGGGTTGGCTTTCCAGACTAGGCCCACAATCCAGCAAAGGGGACACAGATAGAGAAGGGCCCATGGATAGGGGGAAGCCCCTATGAGCTGGCAATTGGTTGTCGGGGATCTCTTGCGGACTGTGGGACCAGTCTTTTCTGGCCTCTACCCCCTCCAACGCCACACCCTCTTCAGAGGCATGCTCTGCTGAAAGATCATGATCGCCTAGTACAGTAATCCTGTCCTGAGATTCAGAAGTATCCGTTGGTGTGGCAGTCCCACGCGCCCCTTCCGTTGGTGAAGTGTGGTTGAGGACTTTGTGGCAGTGGGAGTCCTCCGGTCCCCCGTGGCTCTTAGCTGTACCAGTGCGTAATTTCGGCCCATAACCGGAGACTCTCCCCACTTCTCTGGAGACAAATTTACACCCTCGCCTATCATGGCCAATCCGTCCACAGTCAAAACAAAAATCTGAGAGCTTCTCAAATTTGAAAGAAATCCATATCCCCGAGGACGGCCCCTGCGCATGACCACCTTGTTGGAGGTGAAAACCCCTGGGCAAAGGTTTAGAAATGTCAAGGGCTACTCGGATACGAAGATAGTTCCTGTGGAGGAAAGACTTGTCGCCAAAGGTGTCCACTGTGATGAGTTGCCCAATTTTCCGACCAATTATCTCCCCATTGGTCTTAGTCAGCTTTCCCAAAGGGAGGCCATGAATTTGAACCCAGAAGGGGCTCCAACAAAAGTCCAAGTCTGCCAATGGGGTGCCTTTCTTCAAGGGTTGGAGGATCATGAGGTGACCCATAACAGACCAGGGGGCCTCGCGTAATACCCAACGCCGGTCCTCAAGCTCATCGAAATTAAAGAGAAACAAGTTATCATTCCAGGGCGAAATCGAGAAGGAGGCTCGCACCTTCCAAGCAGTATGAAGGATGGTCGACACCGCTTGCTTGTTGAGCTGCTTAGGAGCTAGGATCTTCCCTATCAGGCACCGGTTAGCGACCTCCGCACTGATTTCATCGCCATCATCAAGGGAAATCGAATCCAGGCCAGGTTCATTGGATGAGCCCTCCATATCAAGCAGAAAGCATCAAAAGAGAAGGAGGGGCAAAGGAACAAGAACAAGAAGTAAAGAAGATGAAGGGAGAAGTTCGAATAAACACTCAAGAGAGATACTAACAGCAAAACAAAAGGAGAAGGAAGAAGTGGGCTAGCACCCAATATAGCACTTGAGAACCATTGGGAAAGACCCAGGAAAACCCACCCTAGGGTAGAGAGCCTCTCATATCTAGAGAGAGAAGATGCTGATTGTTTTCTTCTTCTCTTTTCCTCTCTCTTTGTCCTTCCCATGACATGTTTGTTAAGAAATACATTGGGGCCTTGTTTGATTGGAGGTTTACGAGAGAAGATTAGATTAGTAATCAATGAACCCCACGTACAGTATGTTTGTTTGTAGAGAAGTGATATGAGATTGCTAATCCTATAAGGAGTGTGTTTTTTTAGACGGACTGAATAAAGGGAGATTGTAAGTGTGTTTGGTTTCAATTTTTTAAATTCAATTTTTTAAAAACTAAATTTTTTGTTTTTTGTATTTTTTTTTATTTTTAGTGAATATTTTTTAAATTTTAAGTAATTTTTTTTTATTTTTTTAAATGCACTTTACTTAGAAGTATCTAAATAATAAAATGCTTGTGAAACAATATTTTAAAAAATTAATAAATACACAAAAATACAAAAAAAGTGTTGAATTTTCATATTTTTTTAATATTTTTTGGCATTTAGTGTATTTTTAAATTTTTTTTTACAAATATTATACTTTTTAAGGATATTTATATTAGGTGTCTAAAAATTTTAAAAAAAATTGCTTAAAATATTAAAAAAATCATTGAAAACATTAAAATATGAAAAATAAAAATGTAGAATTTTCTGAAAACTGTTTTCTGAAAACTATAACCAAACAAGCTGATTAGTACTAGGATATATTATCTCTGTATTATTTAGTTAGACTGGATTTGTATTATATGTTTGTTTAGTCATGAAATTAGATGTCTGGATTAGACTATTTTATACTCAAATGACTATTTTATCATTTTCAATTATTTACTAAGTAATAGCAATATTAAACATAGCTTTAACATTTTAATTATTTTTAGCTAGATTAAATAAAAATTTATTTTATTTTATTTTTTGCACAAGTAAAAAATTTATTTTTTAAAAATTAAATATCAATAAAAATATATGTTATTTTTTAATTAAAATTTTAAATAAATTTATTTTAAATAATAATAATTAAATAATGAAATAAAATAAAACATCTATTAAAATTTAAATATTGAAATTAAATAAAATATAAACAAAATTTTAAAATAAACATCAATAAAAAATTATTTTAAAAAATTAAATAAATAAAAAAATAAAAATTTAATAAAATTATTTTATTTTTAAATTGAGACATCTAAATTTGATTGAATTTTACTAAATATAATACATAATTAAATACCAGAGGGCAAAAGTGTAATTTTATTAGCTAATCCCATGGGATGAGTTATTCCATGGTTTCTATCCCATCTCCCATGGGATACCACAGTCCCACAAATATGGGACTAAACACATTTGGATTAGGGGGACTAAACACTATTTGGATTGTAATCTATTGAAGGCCCTTTATCCGGTTTTTGTTTTTTTTTTTTAGTCCGTCGAACTCCTTATTCCTCATATGTGGGATTACACTATCCCGGGGGGGGTGTGTGGGACAATTTTCATGGGATAATAATCCCATGAGATTAGATGGTAAAATGACCATTTTGATCATGTACTATTTAATTATGTATTATATTTAGTAAAATTCAATAAAATTTAAATGTCTCAATTTAAAAATAAAATAATTTTATTTAACTTTTTATTGATGTTTTATTTATTTAATTTTTTAAAATAATTTTTTATAGATATTTTATTTTAAAATTTTGTTTATATTTTATTTAATTTCATTATTTAAATTTCAATAAATGTTTTATTTAATTTCATTATTTAATTATTATTATTTTTTAAATATAAAAAACATATATTTTTATTGATATTTTATTTATTTAAATTTAAAAAAATAAATTTATTTAATTGTGTAAAAAATAAAATAAAATAATTTTTTATTTAATCTAGCTAAAAATAATTAAAATATTAAAGATATGTTTAATAATGCTATTACTTAGTAAACAATTGAAAAGGGTTAAAATAGTTTGTTGCTCATTTATCCTTATTCAGTTCGTCCAACCAAACATTGGATTCACTAAAAATAGTCATTTCCAACCATCTAATCCCATGAGAAAATAAACACGAGATACACATCCAATCCAACCAAATAGTCCGGAGGATTTACAGTTCCAAGATTCAAGTCTAATGGATTCTAATCCCCCCTTATCCAGACCGTCCAATCAAATCAATCCCCATCCATGATAAGATTAGAATTCCCATGGGAGGGATCTGATTACTAGTCCACTCTTATGGATTTATGGCTAAAAGAGCATTTTGCCCTTCATCTCACAAAATCAACAAAGTTATCTTCTAGATGATAAGGGCTATTATGTAATTTTTATATTTAATCCTAACTAATTAATACCATCACAGTAGTGCATAAATAAACACATTTTATCTTACATCTCTAATATAATATTACCACACTAATATTTTTCTCATTCAATTCCATCGTACTCTTACTCTCATTCAATTCTATCGTACTCGTAATCTCCTTCAATACAATTTGCCAATCATAGGTGGTCTAGAGGATCTTCTCGTTTAGGAATAGGCTATTTTAATAATTTTTTTTTTTTACTTTTTATGAAAAGATATACAGAAAAATAGAGAGAATGATGTGATAACTGTAGATACCCTATTTTTGACTGCCTTTACGACTTGGGCACTATCACTTGCACACCCAGTGATGAATGCATATGCTTGTCAAGTGCTCGAAAGTCTTCAGTGGAGTGCCACAGCTTTGAGCCTTCAAACCCTACACACATGTTGCTTTATTTTTGGACCAAAACTAGAGTTTTTCAAGCCTACAACCTCTTGTGGCCTGGCGGCCACTGATGTGGCCTGGCAGCCAGCTGTGGTGGCCTGCTGGCCACCATTAGTGGCCTGCTGGCCATGCGTGTGTTTTGTAGATATTTTATGCACGGCCATGTGTGTGTTTTGTAGATATTTTCTGCCAGCTGTACTAGCTGTTTGCACAGATGCTTGCATCTGCTCCAACGTATATAGAGGGATGTTTCTAAGAGAGGTTCATGTTTTCTATAGATAGAAGACCTCCCCTCTTGCTTTGGAGGTTAGAAAAATTTTGGAGCAAAATATTTTCTCTCTCTTTACAATTCTCTCTCTCTCTTGTAAATTTCTTACACCTTTGCCCATGCACTTTTAACCAAACCTCTCCATCTTTGAGCTGATGTACCTTTGAGCCTATCTTGAGCTCTCTTCAAGAGGTGTGGAAGTGTGGTTTTGTTGTTTGAAAGCGATCTCCTCTTCAAGAGGTTTAAAGTTTTGCTTTTTTACTTGTTTTAATCACTCTTTTTCTTATTGTTTTCCCATTGTTTTTGGGCTGTATAAATTCTGTATTTTTGGGCTGAAACTTATGGTTTAAGGCCAATAAGGGTTGAGGGGTGGTTCACCATTCTTTACACCTTGCTTTCAAGGCCTTTACCTTTGTGTTTCCCACCGTTATACTATATTTTTTGAGCTTTTAAACACTGATTTTTAGAGTTATTTCAGTGGCTAAAATGTTGTTTTGAAGTCCAAAATTGGAGGGGGTTAGCCTCCCCTTCCATGTGTCTTGCTTACTAGCCTAGCATGTTCTATGTTTTAGCTTATTGTTCTAGCTATTTTTGTCTTAATTCCAGCATGTTTTAGGACTTATTTAGCACTGTTTTAGGATTGTTTTTAAGTGTTCATTGCATTTGAGCCTTGTATTGCATGCTTGTAGTGCAATTGTCCTTACAGGTTTGGTGGTTTAGGCCTTAACCACCATCTTATTTGAGTTGGTAGTATTTATTTCATACTTTCCTTACATGTGATCACCTTCAATCACCTTTAATCACCTCTGCAACCTCTCTCATTTCTTGGCTTTTGCTTTGCTTTGCTTTGAGAGTTGTTTCAAACCTATTGTTGTTTTAAGATTGAGATTGAGGTTGTCATGCTTAATTGTTTAATCCCTTTTAGGGGTTCATTATCAACGGCATGACATCTCTTTCATGCTTTAAGCCAACTCTTGGTTTGACACCTCTCCCCTTTAGAGAACTTAAACTCACTTTTGGACTTAATTGATTAAAGAATTGAAAGGTAACTAAAATGGAGTAATAAAATTGGGGACTAAAAAAGGGTAAGACAATAATTTGGTTTGGGTTCAATCGGACGTTAATTGAACCCTTGAGTCTTGAGTCGTTTCATACTCATGAGTGATGCAAACGGCTCAAGATTTATTGTCAACTACTTCCCTTGATCATTCATGATAGGGAGATGGTTTTGAGAGTCTTGTTTTGTTGCATTTATTGAGTTTGCACACTTTTGGTTCATAAGCCATCATGTAATGAAATTGTATCCGTTGATGGTTTGTGAATCAAATTTTGTCACTCCTTTGAGCTACTATTTGATGATAAGGAGGGGTGAGTTGTGCAAACAACCCTTGAGAATACCCTGTGCTTGCTCTATTTGCTTTCTGTTGCAGCAGGAAAAACCAGGCAACAGTGGTCGGCAGGCCATTAGTTCTAGCCTGTCGGTCACTTGTGCAAAATCCAGCAGTGTACTTTTGAAGCAGAACATAATTGGTTTTGAGATAGAAAATAGTGTAAGTGTTCTATTGTACAATAGAGGTATCTGGCAGCAGAATAATGGACTTCTTTGGATAGAAACGCATTTATGCATGAACCCTCCCTCGATCCTTGGGATTCGTGAAGTGATGTTAATATTAATGTTATGCTTGAAGTAGTGCCTTTGTAATAGCTAATTCATTTCGTATTATAATTGTTTAATTAGCTAGAGTAGTTAATTAATTATTTTATTTGGTTTGTAATAATAAATTAAGTAGTTCAGCTAAATTATTCATTTGGGTTTGTAATAGTTAATTAATTAGCTTAGCTTTAATTAGTTAGCTAGTTTATTCATTCGGACTCTCCTTCGTGAGGGCGCAAATGTTGTAATAACGAGCATGTCTTCCAACCCCACGTCTCCCTTTTATCTACCTGCTTATGATGGTTAGATTAGGGCATCATGTTTTGTTTAGCATTCTCTATGTTTGCATCCACTTGTATTGGATACACCGAGGCTCGATTCATCATTCTAACTTGCATTGTTAGTTAAACATTCTTTGAATACTGTGGACACCCCATTTTTGACCGCCTGCAAGGCTCGAGCCCTTTGCTCGGTACACTCGATGATGAAAGTGGTATTGTGCGTAGTTCGAGGTCTCAACAAAGGAGCCTTGTTTAAGCTTCGAAATAACCCCAAACCTTTCATATTTCCATTGATCACACCTAAGAAATTCATTTATACACCTTGTGCCACCCTTTGCTAAGGCTGAAATAGAAAAACAAGGGAATACATTGAGGCCCGGCCGTGGCTATTGAGGTCCGGCCGGGCTTCAGTAGTGAGAAACACTGTTCTGGGTGGGAGACCGCCGGTTATCCATTTTTGAAGATATTTATCACCTTTTGTGCTCAAATTCTATAAATAAGACCATATACTATGTTTTGGGGGTTGAACAATTGAGAGAAAGCCTATACACATAGAGAGAGCTCCTTCTTCCATTGCAAGCTATCTTTGAGTTAACCTCCTTCCTTGTATCATCTATATGCACCATACACAACCTTGACTCATCATCTTGGAGCCTTGCTTGACCCTTGAGAAGCATAATTCAAGTTTGAGAGTGTATCAAGAGTGAGTTTGATTATCAACCAAAGCTTACTCCATTTTGAGAGATATAAGCTTGCAACTCTTGTTCTTGCTTTTGCTTACTTCATTTCTATCCATTTCTTGTATTCTTGGGCTGTTTTATATCTATTTTAAGTGTTGAAACATGGGTTTGGATAAGCTACCAAAGGTGGTAAGGTTAACACCCTTGCTTGCACTTATCTTCATAGCTCAACCCTTGGTTCCTTTACACTCTTTTCCTTTGATTTTTGAACTGATTTTTAGAGTTGAACTAAGGCCAAAAAACATGGTTTAAAGTCTTAAAATTGGAAGGATTGGCCACCCCTCCTTGTTTTACTTACATAGCTTTATTGTCTTTACTTTTTGTTTAGCTTTTTGAGCTAGTTTCTTACATTTTCAGCCACTATTTTGGCTTATTAGATATTGTTTTAGGGTTGTCCTAATAAATTTGATTGATTTAAGCTTTGATTAGTTCCTTTGTTGTAGCATTGGTCTTTGTACATAGTTTGTATTGTGTTATTCTTAGCCTTTCTTTGTCTGACTTTCATGTTAATAACCTCATTTTAAGAATCAACTTGCCATTGCTTTCTTTCATTTGAGAGTTGTTTCAATCGGTTGATAGTTATTCAACACATGAACTAGAGATTCATGCTTAATGGCTTAATCTCTATGGAGATTCATGGTCAACGACATAATCTCTCTTTCACATTGAGAATTACTTCCCTGAACCACGACATCGGGTTAAACGAGACAAGAGACGGGATTCCCACCGATCAAGCGACCAATGCTCCCATTGAGCAAATGAACAACTGCAAGTTGATAGCAGGCGCACGAAGCGCGCCGACAAGAAATATACGGAGTTGATAGAGCCGATCAGCGCGGTTATGACCAAAGTCCAACACCTTTCGTTCTTCAAATAGCCTTCCAAAATGGTGGGACCTCTCGACACGAGAAGACGAGATAGACGGTGTAAGTATCACACGGATCATGGCCATGATACTGAGAGTTGTTATGCATTGAAGGATCACTTGGAGGAATAGGTACAAGATGGTCGGCTACAACAGTACGTCCGAAAAGGCAACTCAACCAAAATAATAGCCTTAAGACAGGATTCTCCTCCACTCAGCGTGATCCACATGATATACAGCCTGCCAATGTCATCCGCGGTGCATACGATTCAGTCGAATCCCAACCATCAAAATCAACTCACTCCGGCTAAACAACCCCATGAAGCTGCGAGAATTGCTTTTGACGATTCAAATTTGGCCGGAGTGACACTTCTCCACATTAATCGCTTAGTAATTGAGTTACATGTAAACCGATTCACAATTGAGCGCGTACTCATTGATCCGGGGAGCACATCGGAGGTTATGTACTACAAGACATTCACCAAACTCGGCTTCTCTGAATCGCATCTCTCTCTGGCCCCTTATCTACTATTCGGCTTCAACGCCAATCCAGAGTACCCGTTGGGGAAAATCATACTATCCATTCGAGCGGGCTCCCGAACAGTGGATGTGGAATTCTTGGTCGTCAAGCTGCCATCGCCGTACAATCTCATCATGGGACGAACTTGGTTACATACTATGCAGGCCATGCCAAGCACCTATCATTATCTGCTACGCTTCCCGACAGAACGCGGCATTGAGCAAATCTATGGCTTGCAGAAGTCGGCACAAGCATGCTATCTCCTTGCTGGAAAGACGCCAAAGGAGTTACAAGTAAATTCTATTGAGGTGTTGGATCGGGAGAGCCTCGACAATGTTGGGCGGCTCCCAAGTGAAAAGGCCACGGAAGCCCTAGATCGAGTTGAAATCGACGGAAACCCAGACAGGTTCTTCATGGTCGGCGCCTCCCTAAATCAAGCAGACAGACAGCAGCTAATTTCCTTCCTGTTCAGCAACCTTGATGTTTTGCCATGGACTCCATATGAGATGCCGGGTATCGATCCGTTTATTTTGTAGCACCGTTTGAATGTTGACCCTAAATGCAAGCCGATCATCAGAAAAGCCGGCGGTCAGCCTGTCGCCGTTGTTGAGGAGGTTGACAGGTTGCTTGACGCCGGGGCAATCAGGGAAGTGATCTACTCTACATGGCTCTCTAATACTGTGGTTGTGAAGAATAAAAATGGGACGTGGCGAGTGTGCGTCGATTTTACGGACCAAAATAAAGCCTGCCCCAAGGATTGTTTTTCCTTACCCAGAATTGACCAACTTGTAGATGCGACGGCACGCCATCAGCATTTGAGCTTCCTTGATGCTTATAGAGGCTACCATCAAATCGCCATGCATCCGGAGGACCAAGACAAAACTGCATTCCTCACCCCAAGAGGAACCTACTGCTATAAGGTTATGCCTTTTGGGCTGAAGAATGCAGGGGCAACTTACCAAAGACTGGTCACTGCCATGTTCAAAGAATAACTCGGCTAGACTATGGAAGTGTACATTGATGACATGGTGGTCAAGTCCAAGGAAGAGCAAACCCATTTAGCTGATCTAGAAGAGACATTTGGCATTTTACGCAAATACAAAATGAAGCTGAACGCTTCCAAATGTGCGTTTAGGATCGGCTTTGGCAAATTCTTGGGTTACATTGTCAACCACCGAGGAATCGAAGCTAACCCGAGGCAAATCACAACAATCTTGGAACTCGGCTCCCTTCGTTCAGTGAAAGAGGTTCAAAAGTAGATGGGGATGGCCGCCGCACTCAACAGGTTCATCAGTCGGTCCACAGATCGCTGCCGACAATTCTTTCATACACTCTGGCGGCAAAGGCTTTGAATGGTCGTACCGAGCGCGTCGCTTTCAACGGCCTTAAGACCTACCTCCGATCAGTGCCACTCTTGACAATACCTTCGGCAGGTGACCTGTTCATTTTGTATCTGGCGATTTCGATCGGCCGTCGGTATCTTGATAAAGGAAGAGCTGGGAGCTGCCAAGCGCCAAGATCCTATGTGAGCAAGGCAATGGTTGACGTCGAAACACGCTACCTTCCGCTGGAAAAACTCATCCTAGCCCTAGTCATGGCGGCGAGAAAACTGATGCATTACTTCCAGGGGCATAGCATCGGGGTGCTAACAGATTACCCTCTCCGATCAGTACTACGTAGTGCAGAAGCATCTGGACACATCTCAAAGTGGGCTCTCGAACTCGGCTAGTACGATATTCAGTTTCTACCTAGAACCTCAATCGAGGAACAGGTGCTTGCCGACTTTGTTACCAAATTCACTGGGGGCCTTGCCGCCCTAAGGTCCGATGAAATTTGACCTAAGCCGAATTGGAGAATTTTTGTTAGGGACATTTGGTAGTTGTATTGTGATGGATCGTCCAATCAACGGGGCAGTGGAGCCGGAGTAGTAATCATGGCCCTCGACGGCGCAATAATTGAGCAGGCCGTCAAGCTCGGCTTCGAAGCGTCAAATAACGAAGCCGAATACGAAGCCTTTCTAACTGGTTTGCGGAATGCACATCTTCTAGGTGCTCGGCGTTTGCTTGTATTTTGCAATTCAAAACTAGTGATCAATCAGCTAAAGGGGGAGTACGCGGCAAGAAACGACCGTATGTCGGCTTACATAAAAACGGCTAACTCCTTGCTGGCAAAATTCGACCACCATGAATTGAATCAGATAACACGTGATCAGAACACATATGTAGATGCCCTGGCTTGCCTAGCCTCCGCCATTAACTTAGAGATTAAACGGACCATCGAAGTAGGTTTCATCTTGGAGTCGAGCATTGGCCCTTCGGAGGAAGTCCTGGTCAATGTCATAGAATCTGGACTGAGTTGGATGGATCCCATTGTTGCATTCCTATCTTCCGAGCAGCTCCCAGAGGACAAGAAAGAAGCGCACAAACTGCAAAATAAAGCTCTGCGATACTACTTGGATCCGCAAGGAAAGCTTTATAAAAAATCCCTTTCTGGTTCATATTTGGAATGCTTGCATCCGGACAAAGTCAAAGAGCTTCTGACTGAAATACATGAAGGTAGTTGTGGCGCCCATTCTGGCGGGCGCTATTTGGCTCATCGAGCTGTGACACAGGGGTATTACTAGCCGACAATGAGAGCCGATGCTGAATGTTATGTGAAAAAGTATGAGCAGTGCCAGAAGTTCTCTCCATTGACCCACCTGCCTGCAGAAGAGCTAAGATCCATAACCAGTCCCTAGCCATTCGCCCAATGGGGATTTGACTTTGTCGAACCACTGTCTCGTGCCCCGGGTAACAAGCGATTTTTAATTGTTGCAATAGATTATTTTACAAAATGGGTATAAGTGGAGGCACTAACGCACATCTAAGATACCGACGTGAAGCGTTTTGTTTGGCGAAATATCATAACACGATTCGGCATGCCAAGAGCACTTATCTCAGATAACAGCACCCAGTTTGATTGTGGCATCTACCGAGAGTTGTGCAGCAAGTATGGCATCTGGCCTTACTTTTCTACATTGGCTTATCCATAAAGCAATGGTCAAGCTGAAGCCTCTAACAAATTCATCCTGGACAGCATCAAAAAGAGGTTGGAGAAAGCTAAAGACAAATGGGTCGAAGAATTGCCAAGTGTGTTGTGGGCTCATCGAACTACATCGAGGCGATCCACTGGGGAAACGCCGTTTGCTCTATGCTTTGGAACTCAGGCAATAATACCCTTAGAGATCGGCCTCTCAACCTTGAAATCGAAAGTTTTTGATATGGGCCAAAACGACATGATGCTAGCCTTAGATTTGGTTCTGATTGAAGAACGAAGAGACCGTACCCTTGCATTCATGGCGCGGTATTAGCAGCAGCTAGTTAAGATGTATAATCAACGTGTTCAACTGCGACGCTACATGCCAGGAGAGTTGGTCCTGAAGAAGGTATTCCCAGCTGCTAAGAAACCGGCTGATGGAAAACTAGGTCCTAACTGGGACGGCCTCTACCAAGTCGATTTGATCACAGGAGTAGAGGCATATCGGCTCAAAGACATGTCTAGAAGGAGTCTGCTACGGCCTTGGAATTCAACGCACTTATGTAAATTTTATCATTAAACCCGACCTGTGGGGAATGATACTAGTTTTGAATGGTTCACCATGTATATACTTCACTTTTGCAAATACAAATTTTCCTGTTTCCCCATCGCGCAATTCAGTTCAAAAGCCTCCAGATTCGGAGTGTCCTTTGTGGATATCACGATTGGCGAATACAAGTCTCCGGATTCGGAGCCCCGCTGGTGCATGATACCTTTGGGCCGATTAAGTCTCCGGATTTGGAGCGCCCTTTATGGATATCACGATTGGCTAATACAAGTCTCCGAATTTAGAGCCCCGCTGGTGCATGACACCTTTGGGACGATTAAGCCTCCGGATTCAAGGCGCCCTTCGTGGATATCACGATTGGCCAATACAAGTCTTCGGATTCAGAGCCCCGTTGGTGCATGACACCTTTGGGCCGATTAAGCCTCCAGATTCGGAGCGCCCTTTCGTGGATATCACGATTGGCCAACACAAGTCTTCGGATTCAGAGCCCTGTTGGTGCATGACACTTTTGGGCCGATTAAGCCTCTGGATTTAGAGTGCCCTTCGTGGATATCACGATTGGCCAATACAAGTCTCCGGATTCGGAGCCCCGCTAGTGCATGACACCTTTGGGCTAATTAAGCCTCCGGATTCGGAGCGCCCTTCATGGATATTCCGATTGGCCAATACAAGTCTTCGGATTTGGGGCCCTACTGGTGCATGACACCTTGGGCTGATTAAGCCTCCGGATTCGAGGCGCCCGTGGATATATCATGATTGGCGATCTCGATTGAGCTACCGTGTATGACACCTTTGGGCGATTAAGCCTTTGATTGAGCGCCGCCGTGGATATCTGGTTGGCCAACACAAGTCTCCGGATTCGGAGCCCCGCTGGTGCATGACACCTTTGGGCCGATTAAGCCTCCGAATTCGGAGCGCCCTTCGTGGATATCACGATTGGCCAACATAAGTCTCTGGATTCGGAGCCCTGCTGGTGTATGACACCTTTGGGTCGATTAAGCCTTCGGATTCAGAGTGCCCTTCATGGATATCACGATTGTCCAATACAAGTCTCCGGATTCGGAGCCCCGCTGGTGCATGACACCTTTGGGCCGATTAAGCCTCCGGATTCGGAGCGCCCCTCGTAGATATTCCGATTGGCCAATACAAGTCTCCGGATTCGGGGCCCCGTTGGTGCATGACACCTTTGGGCCAATTAAGCCTCCGAATTCGGAGCACCCTTCGTGGATATCACGATTGGCCAACACAAGTCTCCGGATTCGGAGCCCCACTGGTGCATGACACCTTTGGGCCGATTAAGCCTCCGGATTCGGAGCGCCCTTCGTGGATATCATGATTGGCCAACACAAGTCTCTAGATTTGGAGCCCCGCTGGTGCATGACACCTTTGGGCCGATTAACCCTCCGGATTCAGAGTGCCTTTCATGGATATCACGATTGGCCAATACAAGTCTTCGGATTCGGAGCCCCGCTGGTGCATGACACCTTTGGGCCGATTAAGCCGCCGGATTCGGAGCGCCCTTCGTAGATATCACAATTGGCCAGTCTCCGGATTTGGAGCCCCATCGGCGTATGATGCCTTTGGGCCGATAAAGCCTTCGGATTCGGAGCGCCTTTCGTGGATATCACGAATGGGCAGTCTCCGGATTCGGAGCCCCATCGGCGCATGACGCCTTTGAGCTGATAAAGCCTCCGAATTCGAAGCGCCCTTCGTGGATATCATGATTGGCCAGTCTCTGGATTCGGAGCCCTATCGACGCATGACGCCTTTGGACTGATGAAGCCTCCGAGTTCGGAGCGCCCTTCGTGGATATCACAATTGGCCAGTCTCCCAATTCGGAGCCCCGTCGGCGCGTGGCGCTTTGGGCCAATTAGTCATCCGGATTCGAAGCGCCGTTCAGGCATAATACTTTGGTCCGAATAATACTTCAAATTCGGAGCGCCTTTCACGACAAAGGTTAAAGTAGGATGCTTCGTTAAGTTGACCCGGAAAAAACCATTTATACATCGAAGCATATAGGCATTCAAAATGAAGTGCTTAGTTAACTTGGGCCGGAGTAACAGCATAAACAAATTAAAACATTTGAAATAAGATGCCTAATTAAGCATGCAAAAATCCAAAATGAACCACAAACATTTAAAATAAAAACATTTTATTCAATTAAACAGTAATTACATAATCTTGCACACAATTTGCATTTGAACATTATATTATTCATTTTTGTACGTCGTCTCCTTCGTTGTCACTCTTCTCGACTTCGAAGGCGGAAAAAGGGAAGTGATCGCGTTGGTATAGCGGCAACGCCGAATCAATGCCCGTTGCTTGGAGAGCCTTCGCGGCTTGAAATGCCTTGATCCAACCGTGCTGAAATCCACGATTTTCACATCGGCACACTTCCTCGGCGAGCTTTTCCCTGGTCTTCTATCCCAACCTTTCGGCCGTCATGAAAGCCTTTTTCATAACCCATGGTCCTCGTATTTTCTACAGCAAACATGCTTGCCGTATCTCGGTCGGCAATCGTGT
Source organism: Camellia lanceoleosa (assembly GCA_025200525.1). Taxonomy (NCBI): domain Eukaryota; kingdom Viridiplantae; phylum Streptophyta; class Magnoliopsida; order Ericales; family Theaceae; genus Camellia; species Camellia lanceoleosa. The sequence continues at coordinate 109,777,059 of CM045759.1, forward strand.
GACTCAACGGCTGTTGGGTCACTCTCTCCTCCACGACCGGGTTGGACTGACCTGCCCCACGCGGCTTGGTGGTTTGAGCCTTCCTAAGCTCCCTAAGTTCACGCTCAGTCTTTTCCGCGCGAGCCTCCAAACTTCAAATTCGTTCGTCTTTCTTCTCTATCTCTCGTCACGCGGTGCGCAGGCGCATGCCGACTTCATAAGCGGTATACAACCCTTTCACCGCCCCATGGATTCCTTCTCGAAATACTTCAAAATCCTGTCAACTAACCATCGACTGTTGGACTTCTGATGGAAAGATCTGTCGAGCGAACTCGACTGCTATACCTGAGTCGTTGACGATAGAATCCGCCTCCGTCATTGGTTTATTCCCCATGAAAACTACAAAGCTCAATGGTCGCGGTGTCGCGTCGGGCTCGTTTCTTGGTTGCGGTCGTGGTCGCGGGGAACTTCCCCGTTGTTGTTTTTCTTTTCAGGGAGATCTGCTTCAATGACTTGGGGGCTGACGTTTTTCCCGTTCTTTGGACGTGTTTCCTTCTATGCGCGTAGGCTCGGTGCTGCGATTCATTGCAGTGTCCAGCTCAGCCAACGTTCGTCCATCTCCTTCGCTGTTGAAGAACAGTCTATTTGACATTCACACTTGTCTAAAGCTAATTTAGATCGAGTCTGAACGCGATAAGTGCAACCACTAGCGCGAAGAACTCACCCTATTTATTTCTAATGTATGCAGCGCACCCGAGGCAATTAATGCTAAACTCTAAAAGCTCAGTGTCGATCGGATTACTCCATAAACTACTAGCATTCGGCTTTGGAGCTCATGCACTAGCTGGGGCAAGGGCAGATTCATTAATCTGATCGGCCAAATACTTAAGCTTGATGCCGATCAATTCATGCCACAGCCACTCCATGAACTACCAGCATTCGGCTTTGGAGCTCATGCACTGGCTAGGGCAAGGGTAGATTTATTAATCTGATCGGCCAAATACTTAAGCCTGATGCCGATTGATTCATGCCACAGCCACTCCATGAACTACCAGCATTCGGCTTTGGAGCTCATGCATTGGCTGGGGCAAGGGCAGATTTATTAATTTGATCAGCCAAATACTTAAGCCTGATGCCGATCGATTCATGCCACAGCCACTCCATGAACTACTAGCATTCAGTTTTGGAGCTCATGCACTAGTTGGGGCAAGGGCATATTTATTAATCTGATCGGCCAAATACTTAAGCCTGATGCCGATCGATTCATGCCACAGCCACTCTATGAACTACTAGTATTCGGCTTTGGAGCTCATGCATTGGCTGGGGCAAGGGCAGATTTATTAATCTAATCGGCCAAATACTTAAGCTTGATGCCGATCGATTCATGCCACAGCCACTCCATGAACTACCAGCATTCGGCTTTGGAGCTCATGCACTGGCTGGGGCAAAGGCAGATTTATTAATTTGATTGGCCAAATACTTAAGCCTGATGTCGATCGATTTATGCCACAGCCACTCCATGAACTACCAGCATTCGGCTTTGGAGCTCATGCACTGGCTAGGGCAAGGGCAGATTTATTAATCTGATCGGCCAAGTACCTAAGCTATCTAATCGGCAATTATACGTGAATGTTTTATCCAAAGTACAAAGGAAATTAAGCAACAACTGTACAAAGGATATTTAACAGCAAAGTTCATGCATCAATAGAAACATTAAGCACAAGTAACAGTGAAGTACAAGGGAAATTTTCATTAGTAAAATTAGGCACAGACTGTAGCCATTTTACATGTGAAAACTACTAGATAAAAAACTAAAACAAAAATTACATTCAAAATCCTAAAACAAAAAGTAGTAACATTACATTCAAAATCCTAAAACAAAAATTACTGTTGCCTTCATCAATCCTCGGAGTCAGACTCCAGCGGCTCAATATCTACTTGCTCATATGGAATTGGCATAGCCAATGTCACATTAGCAGCAGCAAGGGCTTTGAGCCAGCCGTGTTTGAATCCCCAATTCTCGAATTTAGGGACTTTTTCCACGTAATTGGCAAGGGCAGTGCTTTGCCCAGCCTCATACGCCTTTTTAGCCTCAGAGTCGGCTACTTCTTTCGCCTCCTTTGATTTTGCTAAGTCTGCCTCAAGTTTGGCGATCGCCTCTTGGGCCAACTTAAGCGCAACGTCGTTCGCAGTTACCCTATGTTCAGCAGCCAATCTGAGCTGGTCTGCATTCCTTGCCCTCTCTATTTCGGCCTTGGCCCTTGCAGACTCCATTTTCGCCCACATCGCTTCGAACTCCGCCCGGCTCCTTTGGCCCTCAACTTCGGATTGTAAATGTCCAATCCGTTCGATGGTGTCGTGCTGGCGACGGCCTAAATCGACTATCCTTCTGACTGTCTGCAAAACAGGAGATTAAAACCAAATTATATGCATAAAAGGGAAAGGCAAGATCAAGATATTTACCAGAAGAGCTGATTGAGCGGCTAGTGCTATTGCTAAAAGGTCCGGCTTCGAGCGAAAACCACCTTATCAGACGACAATGAAACAGATGAGGCAATGCTCAGCGCCACGGTTGGATCTTTCATAGCTGACGTATCAGAGGAGATCGGCACATTTTTTATCCTTGGTTGAACCACAAAAGGCAAAACCAAATCTGACTCCTCTAGACACAGCCATTTGTCAGCAGGGTCTTCTCTAGAGCCCGCCTCAACCTCAAGAGACGCCCGCCTTCGCTCACCTCTGATTTCCAAGACGACCGGCCCGACCAGATGTATCTTGGGTTTGAGTCGTCTCCTCAATAACTGGCAGGGGGGGCTCAATGTCGACAACATGTGGCACTTCGGATCGGATAGCCTCCGCTTGAATGGCCTCTGCTCTCTGCCGCACGGCCATTCGTTCGGTGTTTCTCTTTTTTGCAAGTTTCGTGAGTGACAACCCGGCCATATCTTCGGGGTACGCGCCGGGAAGATTTTCTAACCCAATAAAGACGTCGTCGTAAACTTCCCGACCCGAGGTAGATGGAGGGTTGGCTGAATTGAGGCCGGCCTCCTCAAAGGCTACCCTTAAGGCCTCGTCTACTTCGGTCTCAGACTGGCTTGATTCTTCACCAACCTCTGTAACTTCCGCATGTTCCGAGTCGAATCCTTCGAAGTCGATTTGGCACAAGTTCCTGAAGTTGCTTAAAATAAGAGCCGTAAGAAATTCTTCACCCTTCGGAACCGGGATGTTTTCTGCTACCGAGAAGGTCGTGTACGTCGACTCGTATTGAAGAAGAACATGTGCTGCCCTCCCTTATTTTTGAAGGCTTGGACGGCCTAAGTATTTTAGCGCAACTTCGATCTCTGAGAGAACGGCATCGTCGGTCGAAGTCAAGACTTTTTTCAAATCGTTTCCTGCACAAATCGAACCATGAGACCAAAAAGATAAAGTCTTGTTTATGCAACAAAAATAAGTACAAAGGGCTATATGGCCACTTGGTTCGCCCCTCCGCCTAGGAATGGGATCGAAATGGTCTTCGCCTTCGCCGAATTCCCAGTTACCTCGGACAGCAACCATCACGTCATTGACTCGCTTGCCAGAGCTGGAAAGCATGGTCACTAACTGATGGTCGGTGTCCTTGGCCTTAAGGAAATAGCGCCTGTGCCGGCCAAAAGACTTGGCCAAGGCATAACAATGCCGAATAGTAGGTATGCCGAGGTTGATCCTAAGATGACGGTTTAATGCTACAATCCCTATTACGATTCTAAAAAAGTTGACGTTGGGTTGGGAAGGGATTAGACCCCAATGGTGAAGGATAGCTCTGAGGAATGGGTGAAGGGGAAAACGGGCTCCACCCTCTGCGATTGATAGGAGAGGGAAGACGATGGAGCTTTCATCAGCCCTCTCCATATCGAGGGTGCCGTTTGTCACAAGTGACAGACAGAAATTGTAGACCGCCATGAGAACTCCCCGACTCTGCGCTGCGAGGGCGCGAATTCCGTTTGTTCTCTTGCTACTACAAGTTCGGACTCGTGTCACGGTTCTGAATTTAATCTCACAAAGTGCAATGTGAGGCCGATAAATCACCAAAGAGTCCAAATCCGGCAAATCATTTTGGAAAACTGATTTTAATAAAGAAGTGCCAAACATGGACTGCTTTGCCAGATACAGAGTCGCCACCTAAATATTTTATTTTTTGGAAAATTTAGGAAACCCTGACTCGTGCCTAAGGCTACGTGTTCGTCATCACCAAAGTTGCCTTGGCTCAGGAACTTGGGTACGAGAGGGGAAGGTCATGCAATGAGCACCCCCGCTCGCCCGATCAAAGATCGGCCTTTACTAACATGATATGTTGTTTTTGAAAGCACATGTGTTCTTATTCCGGTTATTAACCTAGAATTAATATGTGATGCGCACAACATACAAGTATAGACTAGATCGCCTAAGTTGGAACAAAACATTGCATGTTCATTTGTGAAAATGATTTGAAGTTTGCTACTCGCAAGTAGGCTAAATCGGGGATTTGATGAATTGTTCCAATTCAAGCAATCCAACCTTCACCCACAGGCATTCAGGTAGTTATATCAAATAAGCAGCTAGCCTCATGGCAAGCATGCTTTCATGGCAACACTAACACATATGCAGTATGCTAAAGCGTAAACACTCACAGTGTACTCCAAGCCAAAACAGAGAACTAGTTAGAAATCATGCATGATCCTAGTTCATGTTAAGATGGCTAATGCAACACATACGAAAATGCAACTCAGATAGGCTCGGCTATTTTAAGATGTCATGTGAATGCAACTTGATAACATGCTGTTGAACACGTATTCAAGTAAATGTATTGAAGTACAATGTAGTTAGTATGATGCGCCGAGCCCAATGCATGCAATACAGATGAATGGATGCACGCATGCGAAGCATAAGGTATGCTAAACAAAATATGCCCTAAAACTAACCATCGTAAGCGGTTTAAGTAAAAGGGAGAAAGAAATGGGGGTTGGAAGACATGCATCACACATACGCACACTTATTACAACAATACGCCCTCTTGCAGGAGGGTCTGAATAAGAAGCTAACTAGCTAATCTAAGCTAATTAAACTAATTATTACATCACAAAACTAATTAAATAACAAGCTAATTAATTAAGCTATTACAACACAAATTGAATAGTTAAATGCATTAACTAATTAAGTATAGAACCAAAGTATAAACTAGCTAAGCCAATTAGCTAAGTAAAGTAGTAAAACAATGTCCTCAGAGGGAGAAGAATGCACGCATGCTCAGTCACCTCGTTCGGAAATCCATTGTGATGCCTCAACTTGCCTCTGTTTGCATTTAATTTCAGAACCTTGCACCAAGCTCTAGAAAGCTTCTAACACACCTTGGGGACCTGTGGGAGGGTGGCCGACCACCTAGGGGTGTCACCAGCCATTGGCTGACCACCTATCATTGTTGCAAACCAGAAAAAGTGGTCGGCCAGCTAGTTTTTCTGGCTAGCCGACTAGTTGTTGCTGCATTCCTCTAGTTTGCTGCAACAGAGAGCAAGAAAGGGCATGACAATGTATTTGCAAGATATGTATGCACAACTACCCTCCCTATCATTTCATAAGCTCAAGGGAGTGTGGTTCTCGACCTCGGGCCACCAATCACGCATCTCGATGCATGATGGCTGAGAAGCCAAATTGCACAATTCAATATGGAATGAATGCACAAATAAACACATAAATGCCTTGAACTCTATCATGTATGATCAAGAGTGTCGGCGATCAAGAAATGAGGCACGTTTCATCACTTTAAGTATGAAACGTCCCTCGTTTCTCGTGTTTGGACTAACACCTATTCCAAACAAAATGCAACAAATAACATGGCATATACAATGCAATGCAACATCAAGAATACAAACATGCAATGCGACTTAAGCATGCAAGCATGCAATACAATAAAACAAGCATGCAAACAACATGCGAGGGACAAGCATGGGAGTGTAACAACACTATAAGCTCTGAAATAAGGTAAGAAATGATGCCAAATCATTCAAACAACACAAGTATGGCATGCTAGGGTCTTTAAAGCATAAGGCTAGTAAAGAGGATTACAAAGGGGGCATGCAATACATGGCACAAATGCATGAACCAATCATGGACAAAGCTTAAGTAGGTCTAAACAAAGACCAAAATATGCTGAGATGGGGGCTCAAAGGCCTAGGCATGCATGCATACAAGCAAGGCCATAAACAAGACAACAAATGCACTACACTCAAAGGCACTTAAATAGTGAATGAAATGGGAACATGGCAATACTATATGCTCTAAAATCTCATGTTAAATGATACCAAATCATGTACTTAACACAAATGAAGCATGCCATGGTGCTCAAAGCTTGAAGCTAGCATAGGCATTTGTACTACAACTATGCAAAACATGAAGCATATGACCAATGCAACAAAAAAAAGTCCTAGACCATGTCAAAATGATACTAAAACATGTATGGAAGGAAGCCAAAATATGCTAGCATGAAGGGCATGAAGCATGGAATATGCAAGGCAAATAAGGTAGATTACACTACACCTATCAAGATCAAGCATGAGATGGCTTCGCCAATAAAAATCAGAGTTATATCATGGCAAGATAACCCCAAAAACACATTGAAACGATAGCTTGCAAGCTTAGGCATGAAGGCATACGCAATGGTTCATGTTAAGGCATAAAGGACCAACCCTCCAACGCATTGAATAAGTGACAAATGTGAGTGTAGGACCACACTACATGGACTGAAATCACATAACAAATGATGCCAAATCATTCAAATAGGCCAAGCAATGCATGCTAGTGGACTTGATACACAAAGCTAACAAGCTAGAATGCACTATAGCTATACAAAGCATGGCATGCATGACCAAAACAATATAAATCAGAGCTTAAGCATGCTAAAACATGGACAAAAGCTTCTTGAAGTTAAGCCAAAAGCATGCTAGAATGACATGTCAAAGCATGATACACATTAGGCTAATTCATGGAAATGCACTACAAGTGCATGGAGCATGCAAGGACCAACCAAACCAAACCTTAACAGAGGTATGACATGGCAAAACATCACCAAAAAACATGCTGAAATGGAGTCAACATAAGCTAGAAAGACATGCTACTTCATGAAGCATACAAAACTAGTTTATGAAATTTACACTACCAGTACATAAGGCATGCAAGAGCCAACCAAACCAACCCAAAATAGATCTAAGGCATGTTAAAACAACACCAAAAACCTACTGAGATGGCCCCAAAACAAGCTAGAAAGACATGCTCAAACATGAGGCACACAAAGCTAGTTTGTAAGATTTACACTACAAGTGTATAAGGCATGCATGGAATGACCAAACCAAGTTAAAAAAGATCTGAAGCATGCTAAATTAACCCCAAATACATGCTAAGAACAAGCCAACACAAGCTTAACAAACATGCTCAAACACGAGGCAAATATGACAAGTATACAAAATACAAGGAGAGGGGATGACCCTCTCCTATTTGGGACCCCAAAATCACCTTTCCACCACTGAAAATCCTCTAGATTTCAGTGGTAGAAAGGTCATGCAAAGGCTAGAACAAGAGCCAAAAGGGATGGCTCAAAACAAGGCCTAAGAAGGCCTAAGAGGGGGTAGACCACCCCCAACAAAAAAGTGACCTTAAACAAACATTTTAAGCATGCAAAAATAGAACTTTTTGTAGTTAAGAGTTAAGCTTAAATCATCTTGAAAATAGGTCCAAAAGCTTAAGCAAAATCAAGGGATTTAAGGGTTAGAAGCTCACCCTTGATGAACACCTTCAAAACCACAACTCCAGCAGGTTTTCCAAGCTCAAACCAATCCAACAACACCAAAACCAGCTCCTAAGCACCTCAGTAACAAAAGGATGGTGTTTGAGTGTGTGTTAGAGTATGATAAAACTACACTTTAAGGCACAAAAATGAAGAGCAAGAGCAAGATAGATACAAAGATGTGCATGTATATCTTAAGGCACAAAATCTGAACCTAGAGGAGGGAGGAGGAGGAGGTTCTCTTATATAGAGAACCAATGCTCAAGCTTGTTGAACAAGCTTAGGGTTGAAGGCCATCCCTCCATACACGTGTATGAAGGATGGTTTTAGTGTCTTCCAGCTGTGACAGCTGGATGAAAATATCTCAAAAAAGGTGACAAAAAGTAGCCGACCATTTGAAGTAGTCGGCCAGTTACTTGAAGTGGTCGGCCATGGTGGGAGAAGGTCTAGAGCATGAAAACAGTGCAGTGGTGTGGTGGCCGACCAGAAAAGGTGGCCTAAAGACCAAGAAAACCACTGGCCGGTAAAAACTGGTTGGGAGGAAAGTGGTCTCCAAGGGGAAGAACTGGTCCTCCACCCTTGTACCACCTTCCAAACAAGGAAAATAAGGTTTGTACCAAAAACAAGCCAAAACGGATGCAAGACGAAAGTTCGGGAGGCAAGGCACGCGGCCGACAGCCTCGAAAACTAGTCTACGGGCATAAAAAATGGTCTACGACCACAAAAGTGGTCTCCCGGACCACAGTGTCCCTCTAGGCAGAGGCAAAAAGGTGTGGTTCAAAAACCATGCCAAACGGAGAACGTTAAGTGGTCCTGAGACAAGGCGCGCAGCCGAAGGCTCCAAAAATCGAAAACTGGTCTCCAAACAAGAAAAGTGGTCTACGACCACGAAGAGGTGGTCTACAAGACCTCTTCCTCCCTCCAGGGAAGAGAAACAAGGTTCGGTCCACAAACTGAGCCAAAGCACAAAGAGTTTAGAGGCCCGGATGCAAGGCACTTAGCCAAAACTCCGAAACCTCGAAACGAGCACGACTTGCACTATCACCGAGTGCTCAATCGATGACGTTTGAGTCTTAAGTTCGGTCAAAAATGGGGTGTCTACAGACGTCATCAAGGATGGAAAAATGGCGTCGAAAGCCAGAGATTAGATCTTCGGAGAGAAGGTCTTTCAGATGCTTTTCCATTTCGGACGGCCTATAGGAGCATACTAACCTAAAGGTGAACCAGGAAAAGGGATTCAAAGCAGAAAGGAAGCAGAGAGGAAGAAAACTTACAAGAAACGGGGAGGACAATGAAGGTGGAATGGAAGTTGCAGAAGTGAGTCGGAAGGTAGTCCAAAAACTCTTAAGCATCCAAAGATGTGTGTTTGAAAAGATGACAAGATTTTAAATCACAATAAATGAAAGCGTATGAAGGGGCGGGAAGTTGAAATGATAATCGAGAGGCGTGTGCTCTGACATCCGCGTTGAAATGAGGTTGGCCGCTGAATTTCGGCTCTGACTTTTCGAGTTCAAAACCAAACACTCCCGCTAACTGTTGTTAGTGGAGTGATTGGGGGGCAATTGGGGGGGCCGAATTTCATGAGCCGTAGAGAAATTGAATAGTTGGATCTGGAAGTCAAAACATATGCATTACATTCAGCTCCATCTTGCACATTTAAATCCTACCCTATCTTTCCAGACAGCCGGTTGAGTAAGGGGCCGAGTGAATAGCGGTTTGTAACAAAAGAAGCCGAATAAATAGTTATACGGCAAATAGAAAATGGGCCTAGCCCCGAGGCCCAAGAAAGAGAGGATATAAATAGAAGAACACCAACCAGAAAGAGGTATGTGAGAACTAGTATGCTTAACTTAAACTACAAGTAATCCAGAGAGAGTAGAGATTGACTTGTCCGTCAGAATGCTAATTCTAACACTCCCGACCGGAGTGTTCATTTCTTTTCAGGTGTCTATTTGAAGATCACGAGTGTCCCCTAGGATTGGAAGAGTATTTCCAAACCACATCCCCACATTCCCGTTTAACGCTTCTTTCCTTTTAGAGGACTTAATCATCGCTTCGGACAAATGGACTAAAGAATGGAAATGACTAAGAAAATTGGTTTAAAAGCAACCAACACACCTAAAGAAAATGAGTCATATTGCTTGGGCTTGGCCGGACGTTATGCCAAGTTTATCGAGTCAAGAGTGGTTATATGCTAATTCATGGCGTTTTGATCATCCTTGAAGCATCTCTACCTCCTTCTTTGAGTTCACCCTATGACAAGAGGGAGGGGTGGTTGTTATTCACTCTATTTATTGATCTTTGTCCAAAATTGTACATCGAAATCATCAAGCAATCAACTTGCTCATTGATGGTTTTGGAAACAATTCTAACCTTCTCTCGAGGCTTTCCCATGACAGAGAAGTGTGTGAGGGACAAACAGAGCTTGAACAAATCTGTTTGCACTGTTTTCATTTCAGAACACAAAATAGAGTTTTGCACAAAATTAAGGCACGACCGACCTTCTTTAGGCCCGGCCGGGCTTCATTAAGGGCCGGCCGAGCCTCAATGTTTAGTTAGCAGTGTATTTTTGCAGAAAACAGAGGACATTGGCTAAGGTGAAACAAAGCAAGCTTGGGGCAGACAGAGTTGTTCTTAAACATTGTGCATGTGCATGCATGCAATCCTTGTGCATATTTGCTTACATTATGATCGTTGTTGTAATTAATTTAATATTGTTTATTTGTAATTAGTCTCGTTAATTATTAAGTGTTGTAATTATTATTGTCCCTTTGTAATTATTGTAGTTAAATCGTGGTTATCCTTGTTGTAATAGCATAGTTAGCTAGTTAATTAGCCTCGTTTATTTATTCAATCGGTTTGTAATAGTTAGTTTAATTCAGACTTTGGACTTTGATTTGCACCCTCTTGCATGAGGTCAATATTGTAATAATGTGTATGCCTTTCAGCCCCACGTCTTTCTCTTTTTTACTTACTTGCTTATGATGGTTAGTATAGGACATCACGTTTCATTAGCATCCTCCATGTTTTGCATCCATTTGTCTCACATACATCCAAGGCTCGGCTCATCATGCTAACTTGATATCAAATGATTCAAACTCATTACTTGAATACGTGCTCTCTCACATGTCTTGAATGGAATCACATGCCATGTTCATAGTCAAGCCTATAAATTACATAATATGTGTGTTACATTAGTCATACTGCATTAGTTAGGAACATGCATATTTTTCTAATTATTTTGTTTTGTTTTGGCTCAGAGTACTAGGTGAGTTTTTATTGCTTTAGCATGATTGCATCGAATGTTTATGTTGCCATGATAAAGCATGAATACCACGAGGCTAATTGCTTAAATGATATAATTGTTTGAATGCCTATGGATGAAGGCTAGTTGCTTGAATTGGGATGGTTTGATTAAATGTCCATTTTTAAGCCCACTTTCTCGAGTGGTAAATTCATAAAACAATTTTCAAAACAAAACATGAGATCAAGTGTTCCAATTCTTGCAAACTAGTCTATACCTTGTGTGCGCATCACATAGTAAAAATAACTAATAAATCAGAACAAGAGCATATAATGTAAATAAAAAAACACATCATGATTAGTAGAGGCCAATCTTTGATCGGGCAAGTGGGGTGCTCAATTCATGACCTTCCCCTCTCGTACCTAAGTTCCCGAGCCGAGACACTTTGGTGATGACGGACTAATGGCCTTTGGCACGAGTCTTGGGTTTCCTAAATTTTCCAAAAAAATATTTAGGTGGTGACTCTGTAATCTGGCAAAGTAGTCAATTTTTGGCATTTGATTCAAACATTGATTTTTAAAAAAGAATTACTGGATTTGGACTCTGTGGGGAAGTGGATTGGAAATACTCTTCAGATCCTGGAAGACGCCAATGATCCTCAACTAGTCACCTGAGAAGATACAAAGACTCTGATCGAGGATGCCGAAATTAGCTCTCTGGCGAACAAGTCAGTTCCTCTGTTCCAGAAAGCTTGTTGATTCAGTTCTCAAGGTCATGCCCTTCTCGTATCTGAAGCTCTTGTATTTATATACATTCCTTGTGCCTCGGGGCCAGAGTTTATTTTTTTATTATTATTTTGTTTGTCCTGATATGCCTCATCAAATCCATTCGGCTCTAAGAACGTATTCGGCGTCCCAATCGAGCGGAATGGAGCCGTTAAGTTCCTGGCTCTTCGGGTGCTCCAGACTTCGTTCTTCTAATCATTCGGCTCCCACAATTGCCCCCCAAGCGTTTTGCCAATGACAGTTGGGTGAAATGCTTGGTTCCGTTTTTCAAGTACTCTGAACCGAAGTAAGGGGTCGAAATTTTTCACGTGGGGGTTTAATTACCCGCCCTTTTAATCGATGCTTCAACTTCCCTACCCTTCGAGCATGCCCATTTACTATGATTTAAAATCTGATGTCTTTTCGAATCCGTATTCTATGGCCGTCCTTTGGATCGCTCCTCGAACTGCTCTTGCAACTCTTCCGTCTGCGATAATCTTCATTTTTTGCAAGTTTTCCTCCCTCCTGCTCCGAAGCTTTCCCTAGCTTGTTTGTTCCGTCGCATGTTCTTATAGACAATAGGATATGGCGAAACACTTGAGTGACCTCCTTTCATCGGATCGAATTGTTGGCTTTAGACGCCATTTCTCTATTCCCGACGATGTCCACCTGTCGTTAGTGGCGGACGGCACCCTTGACATAGAGAGGGAGGACGAAACCACGATTGTCTTTCCCCTTTTGTCAATCGCAGAGGGTGGAGTCCGCTTTCCCCTTCACCCGTTTCTGAGGGCTGTTCTTCGCCATTGGGATTTGATCCCTTCCCAACCCAATGTGAATTTCTTTAGAATTATAATGGGGGTCGTAGCGCTGAACCGTTGCCTTGGAATTAATCTTGGTATTCCTGCCATTCGGCACTGTTATGCTCTGGCCAAATCCTCTGGCCGGCATGGGCGTTACTTCCTCAGAGCTAAGGACACAGACCATCAGTTAATCACTATGCTTTCCAGCTCTGGGCAACGAGTTGATGATGTCATGGTCGTTGTCCGCGGCAACTGGGAGTTCGGCGAAGGGGAAGGTCATGTCGATCCTATCCCTAGACATAGGAGCGAGCCAGGTCGCCGAGTGCTCTTGTTTGTATTGTGTGCTCAAATTTACCACACCCCGTTTTCCTGTTTTCCTGAATCTTACGGCTTGTCTTGTGCAGGGAACGATCTAAAGAAAATCCAAGCTTCAACTGTAGCCGTTCTTTCGCATCGATTGCTCAATTACTTGACGTCGCAGTCTCCATCTTGAGGAAGGCGGCTCACGTTACGCTTTATTCTGAGCCTACATATCGACCTTTTCGCGGAAAACATACCGATTCGAAGGAAAAATTTTCTCGTAGCTTCGTATTTTTTCCGATTTCAAAACTTGAGGCAGAATAGGTTTGAAAGGTCTCATTCGGAGAATCTTGAAGTATCCGTCTTGCCGAATCGGATCGATCGAGGCGAATCGAGAAGTGTTGGATTCGCCGACGTTCCTCACGCCTGACGATCCTCCCATCTCGGGATCCCGACATTTGAGTTGAGCCTGACAAAGCTCGCCAAGAAGGCGAATGCGGAGAGGTTAGCTGCACGACGGAGAGCGGAAGGCCTTTTGGCTGAACCGACCACCAGTGAAACTCATTCCCTGCCGGTTGCCGAATCAAAACAGTTGGGAGTTGTTGAGGCGGCAATAAATAAGAATGCCGAATCTGCGTTGGTTGGGAAGGCCGTTCAGGATGTTGAGGCAAAGCGGCAGAGATCGTGAGGTCGATTCAGATGATCACGGCCGTAAACGTCCCCGAGTGGGGGGATCGAGTGAGGCTCAGCCCTTCGTGATTCAGCCGATCGCAAGAAATATGCCGGTTCCTTCGGATGCCTCGGCGCTTAAGGACCCGGAGGTCGCGTTCGGCGTGGCAACGTCTTTGTCGTTGCCGTGTGATATGGAGGCTTTCCGGTTGGAATCGAATTTGAATGCGACAATGTTAGCCGCGCAGTCGACCCTTTTGGTGCGTATTTTGACTTTTCCTTCGCTTCATCCAAACGCTGTTCGCGTTACCTTTTCATGCGTATTTTGAATTCCTCTTTTGCAGACCGTTGGTAGGATAGCCGACGTAGGCCGCCGTCATCTCGACGCCGTCAAGTAGATTAGTCATTCTGAAAAGCAAGTGAGGGCGAGAGGAAAAGGGCCAGGGCAATTTTTAAGAGCAAATCGAAAGCTTCTCAGGCGGGCGAGGTAGAAAGCTCGTCAGCGGATAAGTTAAGCGGAGGCCGACAAGAAGGCCGACGATATGCAAGTACTTGGCTTGTCCCAAAGCGGTTGCCGACCTAGAGGCTAAGTTGGCGAAATGAAGGCGAAGAGATTGCCGATTCAAAAGGTTTGGCGGGAAGAAGGTGGCCTCACCGAATATGTGGACAGTCTCTCGGTTTGAAAATCGGGGCTTCAAACATGGTTGGCACAAAGCCCTTCTTGCCATTGGAGTTTATTTGAATATGCCAATACCGTATGAACAAGTTGACATCGATCCGTTGGAGACTGATTCGGAGGGTTGATCTTTACCATACTGATTATGAGCTCGAGAAAGTATTTTATTTTCTGTTTCGCTTGTTTTTGTTGTTTTGTATATGTTTATCCGACATTTTTAATGCGGGTTGATATTATAAAAGTTATGATATAGAAAGTTATAAAATGTTATGAATTCTGCGCAATGTGCTGATGTTTCCATAATTTTATGGGGATGTTTCTTGATGGATATATAATGTCTTTGCCTTGGCCAGGGCGCGAGCGTGAAGAGCCGAATGGTTCATACTCGGGCTGGCCGAGGCATTTAGATAATGTGGCCGAGTAAAAATGGGCCGCCAAGATTAATAAATCTGCCCTTTGGCCAGGGCGCGAGCGTGAAGAGCCGAATGGTTCATACTCGTGGGCTGGCCGAGGCATCTACATAATATGGCCGAGTAAAAATGGGCCGCCAAGATTAATAAATCTTCCCTTGCTTCGGCCAGGGCGCGAGCGTGAAGAGCCGAATGGTTCATACTCGTGGGCTGGCCGAGGCATCTAGATAATGTGGCCGAGTAAAAATGGGCCGCCAAGATTAATAAATCTGCCCTAGGGTGTCGTGCACCGAAGGGGGCTCCGAATTCGGAGACTTGTTTCGGCCAATCGTGACATCCACGAAGGGCGCTCCGAATCTGGAGACTTGTTCAGCCTTAGGGTGTCGTGCACCGGAGGGGGCTCCGAATTCGGAGACTTGTTTTGGCCAATCATGACATCCACGAAGGGCGCTCCGAATCCGGAGACTTGTTCGGCTCTAGGGCGTCGTGCACCGGAGGGGGCTCCAAATTCGGAGACTTGTTTTGGCCAATCGTGACATCCACGAAGGGTGCTCCGAATCCGGAGACTTGTTTGGCCCTAGGGTGTCGTGCACCGGAGGGGGCTCCGAATTCGGAGACTTGTTTTGGCCAATCGTGACATCCACGAAGGGCGCTCCGAATCCGGAGACTTGTTTTGGCCAATCGTGACATCCACGAAGGGCGCTCCGAATCCGGAGACTTGTTCGGCCCTAGGGTGTCGTGCACCGAAGGGGGCTCCGAATTCGGAGACTTGTTTTGGCCAATCGTGACATCCACGAAGGGCGCTCCGAATCCGGAGACTTGTTTTGGCCAATCGTGACATCCACGAAGGGCGCTCCGAATCCGGAGACTTGTTCAGCCCTAGGGTGTCGTGCACCGAAGGGGGCTCCGAATTTGGAGACTTGTTCTGGCCAAAGATGTTGAGCTCAAACACGTAAAAACACGAGATCTTTCATTACAACGAAATGTTTACAATTATCAAGCCCACAGGTCGGGTCATTGATAAAATTTACGTAGATGTGTTGAATTCCACGGCCGGGGCAGGCTTCTCCCTGACATGTCTGAGAGCCGATATGCACCTACGCCTGCAACGGAATCTATCTGATAGGGACCGTCCCAGTTCGGACCAAGTTTTCCATCGGACGGCCTCCGGTCGGCTGGTAATACCTTCTTTAGGACCAATTCTCCTGGATTGTAGCAGCGCAACTGAACTCGCCGATTGTATGACTTTGTGAGCTGCTGCTGATAACGTGCCATGGATGCTAAGGCACGGTCTCTTCGTTCTTCAATAAGAACCAGGTCCAGGGCGAGCATCATGTCATTTCGGCCCGTGTTAAAGGCTTGCGATCTCAAAGTTGGTAAGCCAATCTCTGGGGGTAAGATTGCTTGGGTCCCGAAGCATAATGCAAACGGCGTTTCTCCGGTAGATCGTCTCGGCGTTGTGCGGTGGGCCCACAGTACACTCGGCAACTCTTCAACCCATCTGCCTTTGGCATTTTCCAGCCTCTTTTTGATGCCGTCTAAGATGGATTTGTTTGAAGCTTCCACTTGACCGTTACTTTGGGGGTAGGCTGGCGTAGAGAAGTAGGGTTCAATACCGTACTTGCTGCACAATTCTCGGTATACGCCACAATCGAATTGGGTACCATTATCCGAGATCAGTGCTCTTGGAATGCCGAATTGTGTAATGATGTTCCTCCACACAAAGCGCTTGATGTCGGAATCCCGTATATGGGTTAGAGCCTCCGCTTCGACCCACTTTGTGAAGTAGTCTGTTGCCATGATTAGAAATCGCTTATTCCCTGGGGCCCTCGGCAATGGCCCTACGATATCAAGTCCCCACTGAGCGAACGGCCAGGGGCTTGTAATTGAATTCAAAGCTTCTGCAGGCTGATGGGTTAGTGGGGAGAACTTTTGGCATTGTTCGCATTTCTTGACATAATTTTCTGCGTCGGCTCTCATCGTCGGCCAATAATATCCTTCGTTATCGCCGTGGGCGAGTGTCCTCGAATGGGCACCACAACTGCCCTCATGTATCTCAGTGAGCAGCTCC